>OX454266.1:10412371-11612371 GCA_949715065.1 Periphyllus acericola
AAAACCACAAAAATCTAGTTTCATTTAGGTTTGCTTTTTTCCTCTAATAGTTATGTTATCATCGTTATTTATAGCTTTTGCTTACAGCCACTATAATCGGTGAAAACGATACGTTTTGTTTAGATAAATTTGTTAAACACTTAATGCGGTGCAAAAAATACGCAGTGCTTAAGCGCGGAACAGAGTCACGCCCTCGTCGATCTCATCACTCATCCACTGCACGAAACGGTGTTTCGATGTATCACCTAGGATCTTTGCCGTTTGCGTTTCGCGGTATCGCGTTACCGCAATTCGGGTTCCTGTGCTTAATCATATTACATAACAAAGCTTGAGATAATGTGACCGTAATACAATAACTTCGATATAATTAGATTACATGGCAAAAGTTCCGTCGAAACGCGCCTTGATGTATTTACTCCGAATTTCGGGCGGTTGTTTCTAATCTGAGTTCCGATCACGACTCCAATATCATCACAAATCCTAATGGCTAATGGACTACAAGTTATAGTTGTAGGGCAGCTATATCTATAATGTGATTATTGTGCTGTCCTAATGTATATGAAATCTTCACATTTTATTTACTGTATACAGTTACAATATACTATTATATGTTCTCTTTAAATAAATGTATAAGTCATAACATGAAATATAATTAATAGCAAACTGTTTTGTTTCAATTATTATTTCAGAGTAAAAAGATAGGTTAATTATACGTCGTCATGTTAATCGATAACTATTGTGACGTATTTCAGCGTAACCCAACGTATTTCGCATTCAAATCAACCAGAACATAAACGTTCAAAATAGCTTCAGAATATTTTAAGTATTTCTTAACAAGTTCGATGATTTCTTACTGTTCGAAGGTTTTTAATAATTTATTCAACATGTTTAATGGTAGTGGGTATCAATTTTAAATAACTAATGTTTATTGTTAAATGATTGTTTTATAACAAAAATTAATATATAAAAAGTTCGTTGTACGGCACGTCGGATAGGCAATTTCGGTACGCACATGCGTAGAAATATTTTGTTGCCTACTCAAATAATTTTAATTTTGTCATATTTCATTTTGGTGGCCAATAATTTTATTAGTGAACTGTCAAATATAATTTGCTGTTATTGCTCGAGTACAAGCTATTTAATGACCATGTATTCGTATATTAACCGTGATTTAAGATTTCGTGTCCGTAGTGATTCCATTAAATGCTGCTTAACTGTGCTGCTCTGGGAATAATACCATGTTATTACGGATAAACAAAACCTTATGCGTGACCAAGAACTTTCAATGAGAGAGCTTGGTGGATCATTATACAAGAAGGGCAAAAAGTATTTCGAAAAACGTTTGTCACGTTATTTGTGTTTACGTTATGGAAATTATATTTCAACGTTAAATACAAGCGGTATGGGTTAAATCAATATATTTCGTATCGATTATGAATACTTGAATTGTATACATTATTGAAGAACAGCTATTTATTTTCATGCAAATACATATTAAGTTATATTAGATAAATTTCAAGTTAAAAACAAATTCACATATGTGTATAATTTTGTGGGATTCGTAAAGCTAAAATATTGTTTTGGTGGTTAAAAAAGTAACTAATCTTAAGTCCATATACTTAATACATTGTTGATATATTACTATCTAAAAATGGTATATATTTATGTATAGGTATAATAATAAACGTTTGAACAATGAAAATTTTGGTACCAATGTAAATTATTATTGTAATTAATATTATTATTTAGTAGAAAATAAAAAGATATCCTACTCGAATTTCTCAACTTTGTTTAATATAATATACGATTTCGACTGTCTTATTATAATGATTAAATGTGTATTTTAAATAAAATATTTGCGTCATTCATATTCGTATACTAACTATAATTATATTTGTTTGAAAAATTATTCGAAAAACAAATATTTATTTAATATAACGGTTTTATATAACTATGATCTGTTAGTTTAAATTTCTCTTTAAGATCATTATACTTTTAACAGTCCACAGAAAACATATTTCTCATAAATCGATGACTTTACATAGAGTTCTAATTGTTTTTAATTAACTGTTCTAGATTTTTTTCATTTGATTTTAATTTTAAAAATATTTATATATAGTATAATAAGTTTTAATTACCCATTTAGACATAACGTGTGTGTCCGCATTACGGTGATGATAATTCAAGATCATGATTGTGGATACAACTGACGATGCCACCATGAACATGATACAGTTGAAATAAGTACCTATATGACCAATGGAAATAGCAAAACAAAAATTATATTAATTTTCATAGTAATATTATTTTTTCTTTTTAATTTTTTTTTTTTGAAGCATCGTGCGTTAATGTTTTTCAAGTGCAAAAAAAATGTAAACTAATTTGTGACTTCGAATGTAATTGGAAGTTAAATCATTTTCAGTTAAAACATATTTTTACTAAATAATTAATTTTTTTAACGTTAGTAAAATTAAATATTACTGATAATATAATAATTCCAAGTCACTGCAGAACTCCTAAATAAAGTTCTTGAATAAAATCTATTTTGAAATGTAATGATGGAAGAAAAAAGTATACTAAACAAACTACAAAAATATTTATAAAATCAAATCAGACATAAACAAGACAGATATTGTATGTTTAAGACAGACAGAAATATAGTAATGTACCACTCATGCAAGTAATACAGTAATATTGTCGAAACATTCGTAGCTATTATTATATTTAAATTAATTTTTGATAAACGATCAAGTCTTGTTTAAATCATCATCATCATATATAATGAACACTTAAGACCACTGATGATTATCGATTGAAGTTTTCTTATTTTTTTTTGTTGACTATTCATCATCTAGCGAAGTACTTATTCCTTTTGGTTTAAATCGACAAAATAAACAATGATAAAATAATTGTAAAATCAATTAAGTGCTTACAGAAATGTATAATATGTATGTAATATAAAATTCAAAAATAAATAAATCAAACTGTTTTCCACATGCACAGGCGCGTTTTTAGCGCTGTTGCGTATAAAATATATCAATAACGGACAGTTTAGATTGAATAACACTTTCGTATGTTATTACGTGTGTTTTCTTAACATGTTATCCTGTAACATAGTAGAAACATTTATTTATACATAATTAGTAGAAATGTTTTTGTGTGCTATATAATGGAAAAAAAAACCAAATAGTTACATAATATAATAATATGTAGTAGTTAATTTGCATATTATTAAAAAAAAAAATTAAATAATACCCGTATTTGATATAGTTAGTGAATAAACAATTTAAAATGCATGTAAATAATGTTAGTACATTGTAGATTCTTGGTATGTCGGATCTCAAAAGGACTAAGGTTCGGGAAGTGTCGAAAGTGTGGTGATATTTACGTTCGACACAACAAGAATCTACAGTATTTTTAAATAGTTTATATTACGTCTTATACACGCACATAATCTACACAAACGTGTCGATTAGATATAACAACGTTTTAGTATCTGGTCAAAGTACTAGTATAATAAGACCGATCGCGTTTCACAAGTTATTCTCGAAGAACTTGATGTTCTCGAAAATATCGTTTTGTTTTATAAAATATTTTGAACACGCGGACAACAAAACGATGAACTGCTGGACTCACAACGACCGTGTTGACCGTGAGCAAGTTTTTCTACACAGCAGGTATACACATACATACAACAATCTTACATTTTATTGCAATACTTCAAGTTATGACACAGACATATGAGGTATGTAGACGGATTTGTTTAAACTAGTGACTCAACGATCAATTCGTTCTAAAACGTGGCCTTTAAAAAAATATAATAAATATAAGTAAAATACCAAAATAAAATCATTCGTACACCATTATTAAAATACAATTAATTAGTTTGTATAAACACTTCGCTAGATGTTTTCAATTAGTATGAACATATATTTTATTCTATTTATTCAAATAGTTGATCATCTATGGTCTTAAGGTAAGCATAATTTAAATGACTTATACAAATCGGACATAAAACAACTTCTTATTTTCTCGTTATTATTTACATTATAATCAACGAAGTTCGTTTTTAATACATTGGTTTGTAGCTTTGCACATAATTTTAGTCAAAGTTGAATTTATCGTAACATGTATTTATGTTGCATATATACATATTTATTTATTTTTAACCGATTTGCATAAAGTCATGTGTAAAATTAACTAAATAGTTTTTAAGAAACTACCGGCTTTGTTACTTGGAGGCAGAGGGGCCCACAAATATTATAATAGTAGTACACATGATTGATTACAAATTTGTTAATTTTTATTAAATTTTAACCATTTTTTTAATTTGTGAAATAAACAATTATTGTTTAATTTACAATACGAATTGGTTAATATTTATCTTTGACGCGGCAAATTCGGTTTAATCAGTTTTATTGTTTTCACACAACATTGAGAAAAACTTAAAAAACAAAACATAAAATTAATAAAATAAAATATAATGAAGAAGGATAAAGAAGGAAATAGTGAGACGATTATGAAATAAAATTTCTAACGTAAAATAATAACATATAGAAACATAAAATTAATATTGTAAAAAAAATAAAATGTCTTTTGCTCATTTGAAAAATAAATAATATGAATGAATATATTATTTTTGTACTGGCTTGTAAAAAAAAAAAAGTTGGTTTTTCAATAATTGAATGTTATTTAAAGTTTGGGAAATCGAAAGATCACTGGTGCAGTCTGCAGTATCACATCATCTGGTACCATGTTTCGGTTTTAATGGCGTAGTGTAATAGACTGAACAAAAACAAAATGTTTAAAAAATAAAAACAAATGAATAATTAGAACGCTATAATAATAAGTGATATTAAAAAAAACATATAAAATATACTGTCACGCATTCATGATCATACGAACAAAACTGTAGTTTTTTATTTTTATTTTAGTAATGTATTAACATTATACATAAATAGTTGTTATGCATATACATACATTAATATACGTATTTATTTAGTGTTTAACAAAAAAATTATTATTTAACATTCGCACGGCTTTCTTTCTTATTTAGTTTCTTCTGCTTAGATGGTTTATCGGACAACTGTGAGCTGAATGTCAAATACAAATACGAATGCACAATGAAACACGGTGACGATCAAGTAGTTTACGAAACATAAACAAAAAGACAGCATGCTATAGAAATGTTTGTAATGATGTTGAAGAAATATGATGTTTATATTGTGTTGTTGTATATAATATGTACATTGTACAGGAGTTTTTGGCTTTCCGCGAAGAAAATTAATAGTTGTAAATAATTTATTTTGTATGTATTTTGTAATTTCAATGTTTTGATAACCATATCGCTAAGAACTTATGAGATTTTTTTTATCGTAGGTTAGAATAACTATAAATCATTTGTTTTGGGAATTTTTTTTTTCAATAAAAATTTCATTAAACATTTTTAATTGTCATAACGCACTATGTTGTTATCATAAGTCATATTTTAGATTTTGAACTGAAATTTATATTATATTTGTTGCTTAAATGCGACTGAACTCGCTTATTAAGTATTAAAATAAAGAAAATATCCTATATACAAAACTTTAAATGTATCTAGTTATTGAAAATCATTTGTTCAGATAAAATAGAAAAAAAAGAAGAAAAACAATTTTACAACTGTTCATAGCGTTATGGTTTTATATTCTTTTAGATACAAAATACCTTATTTCTGATTGTTTGAATCGATTGTGTTGTTACGAGTGTGTTGAATGTGTTGTTTTATTTTGTATGTACGAGAAAACAGAGAAAGTAAGAGCAAGCTGAGCTGAACACAAACCACAAAATTCCGCAAAAAAATTGTATTTATATATATATATATATATATATATATATATATATATATTTATATATATATTTATATATATGCGTGTGTGATTTATTGAAATGGAAAAAATCAAAAAGAAAAACTCGAACTAGATATGGTTACAATATAGCGATCGATGGATGTATATATATTTATATATATATATATATATATATATTTATATACACAAGTTAAAAAAACTGTGTTTAAAATATGTATATTAAGTATGAAACACAATTTATATAATTAAGTAAGTATGAATATATGTATGTAAATATATAAATATATATGTATATCAATAAATGTACATAAATACACATGACGTATATTACGTGTATGTATATGTGCATATTACACACTCATACAATTTCATACATTTATAAATATATATATATATATACATTACACTGTTCCTAATACGACATGTATTTATTTGTTTTTATTTTTAATTTTGCCTGACCTAGTAAGGGGATAGCTTCAGATGTTTGTGGTAGGGCATCGGCTATCATGAGTGAAAATACGGACAGTGATAGGAGGATTGTCACTCCTGAAACAACATAAATGCCAAACACCACACATTCCATTAAATAATAATAACAATAATAATAATCATAATGATGATAATAATAATAATAATAATAATAATAATAATAATAATAATAATAATAATAATAATAATAATAATAATAATAATAATAATAATAATAATCATAATAATAATAATAATAATCATATTAATAATCATAATAATAATCATTATAATATTAATAATAATTATAAAAACAAAATGAAATCAATGAAAACCTCTTTTGGTACGTATATAGGCTACCGGTGACTAAAATAATAGTTAACTAATGGACAAAAATTCAAGTATTCGAAACGAAACCACAAACTGTCAAACAGGCGTGCACGACAACTTATATATTGAAACCCAATGGTTATATATTTTGTATGTGTTGTTGATGAATACAATTTTGTTTTAATACATGTTGCAACATAAACCAATATTATATGAACGATACACGCGAGAGTGTTAAAATGAAACCGAATTAAACTCGAACAAAATAGCTAACTACACGGAAACTACAAAATTAAAATTACGTGTGTGCTCACTGGGTTTTTGTTTCTCAGGTCACTTTACATAGAGAATTATGTTTTCGTACATTTTACTTCCATTATTTTTTTTAATCATTATCATTCGTGTTTTTTTTTTTTTTTTTACATTGATAGGTGTATTATTCTGGAGACCAGGTTCGAAGGGTGAGATAAGACAATACAATTGTGTTTATGATATCAAAATGTACAATTTATTATCATCATATGATCCGGTTTATATTTTTAGATTTCTTATGTAAGCAATAGAATATTATTTATGCAGAGAAACCATTATCGACTGAAATCCTATATAGTTTTCTTTAGATTATAAAATAATAGATACGTGTGTGTATATTTTCCATATCGTACAGAACCTTTATGTTTTAAAGATGTAACGTTGTTGTTTTAATATTTTTATAAGCGATTGAAAGAAAAAGAAATATTTTTATAGTGCGCATAAAAAAAAAAAAAATGATATTATTATTGCTTTGACTTGTAGTAACACTAATCAAGCAAAATCTGACTTTGATAAGAAGCTATAGGACTCCACACACTAAATTTTAAAACGTTTTTATGTCATAGTGCAAAGACATTTAAAATAATTTGTTTCGTGTAAAAATATAAACAAATAAATAAATAAAATTATATAGAAATGTCATGCATTAATCTGGTTACACGATGTTTGTCTATCGATTTTGTATAATATGTATTTTAACTATATTGTATAAATTAATGTATACATACATATATGAATAAATATAATATATATGTTTATATATATATACATTTCGATTATAATGTACAGCTATCGGTAGTTTCTAGAATAGAGAACTACTATATAGAGATAACTACTATCGGTTATGGATTGTTGGGGGGTTGTGGTTGGAATGTGGGTGGAAAATCGCGACGAAACAGTGAGGAGAAAAAAATTTTTTTATGAATCATTACCAGAACGTTACGACTTTGGGACAGGTTTATAATTCTTTCAGAACCACTGAATTACACCCTCACAGCGATGGTTTCTGTATAGTTACGGTAATCGGGCTGTTTAGTGTTAAGTGTGTGCGTCTGAAAGCTCATTCTCAAGCATATATTATAATAATATATTCTCAACTATACGTAAAACATCCATCGAAGAGAGAGAGAGAGAGAGAGAGAAATAGAGAGATATGCTTGAGTTTTATGTGTATGTATTTGTGTATATGTGCATTGTGTAAGTTTGCGTGCGTGTATGTACGTGCATGTGTGTGTGTGTGTGTGTTTGTGTGTGTGTGTGTGTGTGTGTGTGTGTGTGTGTGTGTGTGTGTGTGTGCGCGTGTGTGTGTGTGTGTGTGTGTGTGTGTGTGTGTGTGTGTGTGTGTGTGTGTGTGTGTGTGTGTGTGTGTACATATGTGTAGATATGTGTCCCGAGCATTACGTTAACTAACCAACTATATCATATCTAAAATAGGCACTAAGCGCTCTAAATGACATAATAGAGTTTCATACACGTACGATAGTATATATTTTGCATTCAGTAATTTATTTATTTTTCACGTGCAGTACGTTATATATTATTTAATGTTATACATACAAAAAAATTATCTATCTATTTATTTTCATCTATATCATAGTATTAAGTACGTATGCCATGTATATGCATGTTTATGCGTTAGAGGAAAATAATGTTGAAATGGGTCCGAATGAAAAGGGAAAACAAAAACCCATGACCGTTCATTTGAGTTAGATGTATTCATATATTATTATGAAAAATAATAAATAACACAAAAAATAAAAATAAAAATAATAATAATAATAATAATAATAATCATAACAACAACAACAATAATAAAAGTTGTGTTTAAACAAAGCATTTTAAGACTATACAAAATGAATTTTTGACGAAATTTGTTCTATAATTTAATTGTTTTTGGAGCAAAACATTGTTATGTTCCCACAGAATAACACCTACAATACTTATGTTATTTTGATTAACAAGCATATTTCACTAAAATCTAATAAGCATTTATCGTATTGTTTTATTTTGGCCGTATCAAAATAAATAAATAAATAAAAATAAACATAAATAAATACTTGACACTATGTGAAGCCTCCAAGCAATTTGTGACCGAAACTAAAATAGTTTTTAAACAATAATAATATATTTCTTTTTTTGTATTTTTATAACGTTTATAGTATGCGTTAAATTTGATTTATATTAATCTGTTCCCCCTGATTGTTATACCCCTGCCATCCAAGTACAAACCCGTTAAACAGGTGCAAATAATAATAATAATAATAATGATAATAATAATAATAATAATAATAATCATAATAATATAAACAACAACAACAACAACACAAAGAATAATAACAAACTTTTAATTTCATTATACCTATCAGTGGTAATTCAGAGGCAGGTGGCATTGTTTCGCACACCATATTTAGGAAGAATGTAAGCGATAGCAAAACCGTAACTCCTGCTCGCCAACAATAAAAAAATCAATTATGATTTTAATAAATATCGAAATTAGTACATATTATTTGATAAAAAAAAATATATATATATATATATATAAATTAATATAGAATATTGTTGTTTACACCGCGTGTGGTAAGCTGAAAAATGTGTATTTTATTAATGCAATTTGGGGAACCCGGTCTCCAGTTCCTCTCGAGCTGTGTTATTATTAATTTTTCTACTATGTTATTCGATTGCGACAATAATAACACGAATAAACACAAGATGTGTTCAGAGTGTATTAAAATAATCAACATCAACACAATTATTTTTTCAGCTACAAATGTCAACAGTGCATTAATCCCAACTATAGCGTAGTTGTGACGATTTAAAATGAATTTTCGTAGCGAGTTACAGAAATACATTTTAAACAAAACTTACAAAAATAATTTTTAAAAAAAATCCACTCTTTGAGTAATGCATTTTTAAATTTCTCCTTTCGTTAAATATATTAGAAACAATAGTTTATAACCTAAACATTTGTTCGACAGCCTGCTCCATTCATTCACATCGACAAATCGTAATTAATAAATATACGTTTTAGATAACTGTACGTAGTGAAATTGTTGAAGACTTCTAACTAATATGTACGCTTAAAGTGTGATTGAACTATTGAGTAAAATAAATGTTCGTGTTATTTTCTTTTATAGAGACAATTTTTTAATATTTAAAAGCAGAAATTCAAGGAGGTCAATTAAAATATTTTTCGATTTGCATTTTAAACAATAAAAACCGAGTTTCATATTCATGTTAATGCACTAATTTATTGATCAATACAAATTAATATATTTATTATATCATCGCTTTAGTCATAAATAGATAAATTTAAACTTATATGAATGACTATATCTTACCAAAACGATGTGGCCTTAAAGGGATTGGTTGATGAGATTTAAATTATTTTTACTATTTTTGAAACGTTGAATAGTTAATTATATTTATTTAACTCAATATTAAATCATATATCATAATTAGTTGATTTTATGAGTAGGTACATATAATATCGTGGTACTATTGTATTTAATTTAAATTCATTCATACTGTTACAGAGATATTTGTTATTTTGATTAGAAATTAAATTGTTTGAAACAAAATAACATGACATGTCGATAAAAACCTAGCACGCAGTCAGAAAAAATGAAAAAAAAATAAAAACGAAATAATATTTAAAATAAAAATAAAAAAAATCATAGTAATGAAAATAATAATAATCATATCAATAATAATAATAATAATAGTAATCATAATGTAACAAAACATAGAGTACTTTACATTTTTGACCTCAAATGTGTTTGTGAAAAAATACAGTAATAATATTACGATATATGTATATATATATATAGGTGTATATATAAATTCATATATGAAGAAAAAAAAAAGTATGTACTCGGCGCGTTTCGATTACCAGTGTAGTGGTCGTTTTGTGTGCCCTCCTTAGCCAAGTCGTGTGTGACCACGAAAAAATATATAAAATACGTTATATTAATATTTGTATGTCATAATATACACGCATTGAATATTTGTATAATAATGATTGTATACTGTATACAAAAATTCTTTGTTGGTCGTGCGTTACCTAAAAGAGGAACTGCGTCCGAAGTAGCCGGCATTGTCTCGGCCACCATGTTTAGGAAAACGGTCAACGACAGAAGAATCGTTACACCTTTAATTAAAAAAATTATATTTACACGCCTATTATCACAGAAGAACAACAAAAAAAAAACATTTAATTAAAAAACAAAAATAAATAAATAAACAACTATTTTTGTCGTGTAAATAATAATAATAATGATAACATTTCCCGGGCCCTAAAGCTAGAGAGATACTGTGTCGTCGAACCGTGGTCGCTGTATAATATATTTATAGCCCGTCTCATATATACACCATTGGGGAGTATTCAGTTAATACATTATATATATATACATACACATAGAAATCAATCGATGCATAACATGATAGTATTTTTGTCTAATCGCCGAGTTTAAGTACTAGCCATGTGTACAGCCAGTACGATCGCGCGCTTACATGTATACGCGTGTATATGCGTGTATATGTGTATATGTGTGTGTGTATGTGTGTGTGTGTGTGTGTGAGTGTGTTTAATGTGTTCGTGTGTTCATGTAAGTGTTCGCGTGTGTGTGTATAAGTATACATAATGTGTGCGGTTGTACGAATGTACCTAAGGTCATTTTCTCGCCACAATCTGAGGGCAGCGTGAACCCAAGCATGGCCATTGCGGCCAATGTTACGCTCGGCAAGATCAGGTTGACGATGTAATAAACCGTTCTACGCCGAACGAATATGGTAAAAGTGATATCCACGTACGGATTCGGACAACAAGAGTAGTTTCTCAAACTCCTCGCAGCTTTCATGTCTGTAAAATACTGTTTTATAACAAAAAAAAACAAACAAAAATCCAAAACAAAAAAAAAACAACCAGAAAACAATATAAAACGACACAAATAAAAGTACCACAAAAACGCAGAGCTTGATAAATCCTTCCCCCCCCCAAAAAAAAAAAATAACAAACACGCGTACACACACACACACACACACACACACACACACACACAAACCCTAATGCGATTTTGACGTAAAAATAAAATTATGTTTATGTGTGTGTTTGTGTGCGTGTTTGTGTATTGTGTGCGCGTGCGAGTGCGAGATAAACCTTTTATCTTTTTTTGTTGTTTAAACGCTATAAAATTATCGCGCAAGTCACGTCTCTCTCACGTGCCATGGCTGCGCGCGACGTCGTTATGCGCGCGCCAGCCATAACGGAATGGTCGGAAGAAAGTCGTGTAGGCGTTTAAATAGAAATTTGGGCCCGCGTGTGGGCGACGGGCGGCGGTAAGTAAGGGATGTACCTAACGTCGAATCCTGGATTCGTCGTGCTAGTCTCTGATTCTGACGTTTTTATCGCCACCGTCTCATTGTTCGGTTATTTATTATCATTACATTGTATAATGTTTTTTTGTATGTTTGCACCACACGGGCCCGCAAATCTACGGACACAAAATCCTAACGCGAAACTATACTATAGCGATCTGGGACGTATTCTTGTGTCATACTATATTGTACGCTGTCGTTATCGATATGTCAAATGGATTGAATTAGAACCTCGCTATGGTTGTACACACGGAATTTTATTGAAATCGATTTGGTATGAGATACGTCATGATGTTTGATTTCCACGAACCGAGGAAATAAACTTTTTTTCTACAAATTTCTGCTGCATATACTTATAATTTATACCGTTAAAATATTACAGAAAAATAAAAACGAGTAGCCGAAGCATTATCGGTAAAACGCACCAGGATAACCGTTTTTAAATTAGTTTTCTCCTATTTTGAAGTAATGTGGAATAAATTTAACTTTATTGAGGTTGATTATATTTTTATTATACACAATAATTTGATAATAAAGTCGCAATCAATTACATAGTTTTATTAAAACAAAAACAAATTGTGGGTCACAAATTTCTTTCAGCACGATTAATGACCATCAAAAATGTACTTTCGACATTTCAAAAAATTAGAAAATGTTCCCATGGATAAGGACAATTATTTTAATATGCGCCCGACCACTTAATCCGAGAGAGAGAGAGAGAGAGAGTGAGTGAGAGAGATAGGTGGGGTGGTGGGTATGAGAGAGACGTGAAAAAAGCTGAAAAAAATACAAGATAAATAATTATGTATTAATTATAACATACAAACATACAACATTTTATTAATTATTTCACTGCAAACAGTCCCGGCCGTGGACCATTATATCAGTGACTCGGTAATATAATCAACATACTCATTATATGCTATGCTTAAGACTAAGAGAAAAAGTCTAGTCATTATTATAACAATAGACATGTTGCAGGTGGTCATTTTGACAGTAAAAACATAATATTGTAATATATTATATAGTTTTATTATATTATTACGACTATTAATTATTGATTTCGTTTACCTAGAGATAGTTTTTCGCCGCAGTCCGGCGGTAGAGTAAATCCTAGTACGGCCATAGACGCAATCAACACGCACGGGACTATCAGGTTGAAAAAGTAATACAAGGTGCGCCTTCTAATTAAGATAGAAAACGTAATGTCTATGTACGGTTCGGGGCAGCAACTGTAGTAGATCACATTGCGCTTGCCGGGAACGCCTGCCAAAAGGAACAGTCACAGTGTGAAGGAAAACATTAAAAAAAAAATTAATATATACTATGAATTATTAATCATTAATGGTTATTAACGACCTTGTATTATTAATCTAGTAACGTTCTGGACCGTCATCATTTTTTTCCCCTCAATTATATCAAAAGAGCCTTGGAATACACTTTTAATCGGTGAACTTATGAGTCGGCGAAACATTTAATATTTTTCCGTTCGAGTCAACACTTCGAAACGTGTGTTGTTTGATACATTTATATTTTCGCTCAACACGTTTTATAAATCATAATGATATGTCTTTTTCGAAAGGTTCTGCTCGTGCACGTAAAATATTAAACTTTTTATTCGATCTGACCGGTAGTGCGGCGTTCAACGGGTTTTAGACAGTTCGGTGCTGCCCGCCGTATTCATGTCCGAGATCAATACACGAGTGTAAACGACGCGTATTATGGATATGGGTTGGGAAACGAGTTTTGAAAGAATACCCGAAAAGGTCGAACAAGTGACGAACGACATTTTTTTTTTAATAATTTTTTATTCCCATTGGAAGCATAACGATTTGTCGTCCATCATCATTTCAGTATACTTCCTGAGGATTATTTGTTTTTTCTTCAATGTCACTACTATAATATTACATGGCTTAAAGTTTAAAGACGGAATATAAGAAAATAAATATTAACGGGTTGTTGAAATTATAAATCACACGAATAGCATCACGAATTTTGAACATAAAAATATGATATTCAATCAAGAGTTCAAATTTGGATACATTTTTATTCTAGTATTTTTACATCGTGTATCAATAAACTACAATGCCTCTTAAAAAAGTAAATAATATGAATGAATAAAAAATAATTACAAGTACACGTTGTCCAATAGAGTGTTGGTCCTTATGTATAATGTAATATATTATTAAAAGCGTTATAATTAGAAACTCAAAAGTTAATAAATTCATCAGTATTGTATTATTCTACTTGGTTATAATCCGTACAAAACCAAATATTTACGAAGATACACGATTAGAAATTATTTCATTTGCTAATATAATAAGTAAATACTAATAAATATAACAATCTACAGCTCAGACGGTCCAGAAATTACTATGTTTCGTTTACAATGATCATATTTATTCTTTATGATTAAACAAAATTTTTCAAGTGAATCAAACACAATACCAATTGTAACAACGAAAACATAAAAAAATAAAATAAAAAAAACCGTGCCCAACAATTGTGTGCCATTTCCAAAACTTCATTGTAAATATGTTATAATAGCACAATAGATTTAGGGGTGGAAAACGTAAAAGAGGTGATCCATTAAGAGTCAGTGATTGTTTCAAATGTTATTAGAGACTACAGAAACATTTTTTAATATATCTTCCGTTATTATGTTGAACGTTGATATGAGTAGTTACATTTTCATATTTTCTACATTTGAAAATAAGATAATTATAACTAAAGATAAAATTATTGTTTATAGTTGGTATACACAAAATTGAGTAACTCTACTACGCATATTAAACATTTCAATATTTTAAATTTATATTTTTAAAAGAAAATCATAGTTGCATTATTAAAGCTATTTTTTATGAGATCATTTTCTTTACGAGATAAAATAATTTGTTTTAAGTGAAACTGTAAAAAATAATATTCACGTATGGAAACTTAGTGCATATTTTATAAAAATGTATAAAAGTGTTTTAGACAGTAAATTTTGCAAGACAGTAAATTATACATTGGAAATGTTGTAAAACTTACAATTAATAGAAATGACTTTATGCGAATTGTAAAACTTACTACTTATGGATCACCTTATTATATAATAAATATCTACAAGATAATAACTTATAAGAACAAGAGGCTAAATTAGTTTTGAAGCAATAATAAGTACAATTCACTAAGCATGCACCAGACTAAGAAATATAAAACAATATCAACTAGTTCAAATGTTGTGTTCAGAGTTATTTCTGATTATGTGTTTTTTTAATGTGTATTTTTCGACTAAAACAATTATACCATATTAGTACAAAATAAACTAATTAGGTTCATAATAATATAGTGTTTAAGTGTTGTTACGGCTGTATAGAATAATAATATGTTGTTATTCGTAACTTCAAGTTTGATGAGCACTATAAATGTATAAACGTTAATTGTAAGTGGTGGATTCAAATATTGGTTTAGAATTACATATTTTTTTGTTCACTTCTGAAGTGCGATTTCCGATTAATTGTTATAGCAGCGTGTTTGTATTAATCAACTAGTTGAAGTGAATGTTTTGTTTGGTTATTATTGTACGAACACATTTTCATTCATCAAAATAAATATTTTTAAATTAATTGTTAAATGCGCTGTTCCTAAACAATCATGTTTTATGTTGAACACAATTATATTTTATCGCACAAATTTGTTTAAAGAAAAACGTTTATTAATGTATATAAATTGAACACTCGATATTTTTGAAGTTTACGAGATTCCGAATTTGCCAAAAACAAATATGTGATTGAATTCACCACTCGTGTACATCCAGTGTACCATGCTTTTGAAATAAATGTGCTTTAGTGCAAATTTGATATTTTATATTAGGTATATAATTAATATTTTTATGGTTTTATATTTTTGATTAAATTTAAATATATTTTATTCATTAGAAAATCATTGGTTATTATTATTATTCATTTTTATTTACTTTTTTTCTGGACGATTGGAAGGAAAGGAAAAGAGATTTTTAGTAAAGGATATTAGAAAGAAATTCTTTGCCTAATTGATACAAGCTATTTTGCATTTCAAATGGATAGTGTTTTAATTCAAATTTTTTTTATTACTTCTACCTTATCTGATCTTGAAGGGTAAAAATAAAATAGCGCGTTGTTTCATTGCAGGCTGAAATCCAAATGTATATATTTTGATATGTTTTTCACCCATTAAAAAATATTAATTACTAATAAAAAAAAATTGTTAAAATATAATGATTTGTTGATTAAAAATTTTAAGTGAGTATAAAATCAAAGAAAAATTATACTCGTGGGAATTAAATTAAAAGACATATTTTTAAAGTTATCTGAATGTTATTTAAAATGCAAAAATTAATGTTGGTAATGAGAATTGAAAAAAATTATAAAAAAACAAAAATATCTGTTACAAACGTAAAGTTCCTTCGGTGAATTGGCAATTTAAGTATTTCCATGCCATTCAATATCTTTTGTTCTTTTTTTAAAGCGTAGAACTATCTGTTTGGATTTTATTTGTTGTACAGGTAAACTAATACAATTTCAAACTAATTATTTTAAATTGTTTACTAAAAACATTTTTATAATGGACATACTCGTAAAAGTAACCGAAACTCCAGGATGAATATTCTTTTGTTATATATTAATCTTATTTACATGGATTATAATATAGACGTTATGTGATTAATATTTCATAGTGAAATAATGAATGTTTACAGTTTCATTATAAATAGTGTTTCAAATCGTATGTTAAGATTTCAAATTTATGGAAAACATTATGTCCGCGCATAAAAGACAGAAAAAAACGTTAAATATTTATAAGTTTAAACGTTTGAAATATGCTTGAATAGAGTTTCAGTCACTGTTGTACGTTCGTATGAGAATACGATTTGTCTAAATGAATTATAATGTATCTAAATGATGCTATGATATAATGATATACCTATTTTACAGGCTAAACGTTCTACCTAGAATGTAATAACGTATAATTAAACTATAAACTAATTGTTTGTAATTTGTATGTATATATACACGTATAGTTTGATTGGATCGTGGTTTGTTGAGAGAAAGTAAAACTACGATGTTACATATTTTAGACGTATAAACAATTTAACTTCTTGCTCACTAAATGGTAATTTGCTCTCAAAAAATCACATAATATAAACCTAAAAATCATAAGTATGAAAAATAATTAATAATAATAGAATAAAAAATGAACACAAAAAATCAAAGCGGTAATTTCCAGAATGATCGTTTTTGTTTTTTTTTTGTCGTTTTTTTGTTTTAGGTTTGCTTACCAAGCAGGTCCCATTCACCATTAGTAATAAAACCACTGATGTCCCCGCCATTGTCGTCTTGCAGTTGAAGGTCCAACTGAAATACACAATAAAGACGATTGTGAAACGCACAGGTGACGTAAAAGTCGCACTCGACGGAATGTCAAGCTCGATCGCACTCGTCGAAGTTATCAATAATAATAATAATAATAATACAATTGTGTTCATAGTTTTGTGCACTGCGGTCGGGTGGAAAAAATAAGTCCACACTCCGGGTGACAAAAAATCACGCTTGTATCGTTTTTTCGTCACGTTGCCGTGCCGTGTTTACAATATCGTGTTACGTTGAAGCCAATTATTGTTTGGACAATAAAGGTTCGACCATCACAACGCCATTTCGGTGTTACACGCCTACGTCCCGTAATATGTGCGCTTTTAATAAACTTATAGCGGCCGTGGGATGACAACGTATCCGTTAATGCGACACACACCCCGACGAGCAGGGCGAAAAGCACACACACAAAAAAAAATAAATAACCCGAAGACGACCTGGGGGGAGAAAGTCGATTTTATCATCTCGGGGAATTCCTAAGTGAGTCCCACAACGATACCTGTATATTATGCCCCGAACGCTTCCGCAGAAACAGATTGACCTATATTTGCGTCCCGGATTAAAAATGATTATCTAATTATATAAGATAGCCCATGTGCTTCCCAATTAATTTAGCATTACCCAAGGTGCACTGCGAGAAGGCAAACTGTATAACTTGTACCCACATAAATAGGTTTTTGTTGTTCTCTTTAAAAATATATTATAAGATTGGATTATTGACAAAGATGCGTTCATGTAGTTTTATTTTTATTTGTAAATTTTTAATTTTAAATACATATTTTTCGGTTGATTTCTGAACGGCAAATTATTTGCACAAGTTAAATCTTTTGATTCGTCTGGCTAGGTTAGTGCAGGACGTTCACACATTTGGCACTCATAACTTGTGTACGGGTATAATTTCGGGACGTATTTGGGATATACTCAAATTATCATCAATAACATTGCGGACCGAACTTTAGCTATTAAAAAGTTAACATTTTGATGAACAGTGAATAATAGTTTACCTGGAATCCGTCGTAGGTCCAACTGCCGAATTTCATATCACATTTTTGATCGTCGAACGGAAACCACGTGATGTCGATCTTGCACGTACTTTTGAATATACCCGGCGGTATGAAAACACAGCTACCGTTGCTGTTCACCACGACGTTGGTCGCGTACGTGCCGTCGAAACCCTCGTCAGCACTAGAACACGCAATTCGGAGGAAATGTAGTTTCACATAATATTATTATCCCCGTGACGATATTCCGAAAACGGTTGCCGATATTATTATTATGTTATTATTATATATTTCACACGGGGAACATTCGGCACTACGATACTGAACCCATCCAGTTGTTCACCGAGGTAATAACCAAGGGAGTTTTTTTTTATTTGTTCAACGGTTTGGGTTGTAACCGGCTGGAAACCGGGTTTCCCAAGTACTTGGACAGGGTTTGAGTTGTCTTAATGGGCACAGGCAAATAAAGTGCGTTTGATCGCAGTGAAAATCGATCTTCTTGGATAGGTAATATGTTTGGGCGACTCGGCTTCGTCCTATTCCTATTCCTGTTTAATCGGAAATATGATTGAAATTTGCACGATGGTTAACTATAAGTCTATAAAATCAATTAGACGTTCTATTTAGGCTGTGCGATTTAAAATCAATTTAAATAAACAGATAAATGAGACCAAAACTCTATACTGATGCAATTTTATGGATTTTTTTTATTTATTTATCTTTTAAAATGCATCAAAAGTCATGAGATACTGAAAATTAATAATATTTGTAGGATATAATGTATCTAGTTATATCTATTTATGAATTAAATACTTCTGTGAAAAGTCGAATGTTCTATTAGGGTTGAAGATTTGTTAGTTAGTTTTCAGTAGAAAACCAAAACAAAAAAAAATTTGAATATAACAACTTCTTGAAATGGACAGTCGTTAAATATTTCACACATCACAAAATACTCAAGTATTCACAATAGAAAAATTTTGAAAAAAACTGAAGAATAAGCGTGGTTTGCTTCTATTTTCGTGTTACACTAATAAGTTTTATCGACTGTGCTTTGTCGTACATAAATCTTCTAATTTGACATATAAAATTTTCAACTTTTCATATAGCTATAGCCTGATCTCGCCACTTTAGGATAACATCCCTATGCTTTTCAAATGATTTATTTTAACTCATATTATTTCAGTGGCTTGTTTCCGTTAGTTGGACTTATATGTTACATACATTTGTATCCTCTGTATCCTAAACTATCTTCACTCGGTTGGTTCTCAAACTTTACCACATTAATTTCGTTTCTTATCTTTTATATCCTTATACGTTTTGACATAATAGTAAGTAGACAATTTTGTTTCTAAGTTTTTCAATGCTTTATTCTTATTATAAATATGGGGTTTTCAAGTTCTCCCAAGCATATCACCCTATAAATCGGCAATCAAGATCCTGTTCAACTGTCTTGTGAGTGTTTTATGTCTCTATACATGACCTCGAGACACAACAATCCTTTATTTCGACCTATTTTTCCGTTCACACAGAATTATTCTTACCGTAATTTTCGTACAATATTTTTCGATCAGGCTTTGATTCAATCGCAAACAAACGCAAACGCGCTATAAAAAAAAATTAAAATATTCCGAATTCCTCGAACTTTACATTCGGCGTTCAACGCAATAGATCATTGGCATCCCGTTCGGTATTCACAATCTTCGAACATTATTAAACTATTTTGGCCGCCGTCCAAATGTCGTGTGTACCATTCTCTTAACGTCCTTTCCCCCTACCCAACATACCTACCACCCAGTTTTAAACCACTTCGTCCAACCACCCGGAAACCATCAACGTCTAGTTGCCCGTGTCCGACTCAACCCACTGCACACGTAATCCGATTCGCTCGCAAAGCGTACAAAAGATAAACGTCCGAAATTTATCACTCGGCTATATTGTCGCACACCCGTCGTATTAAATAAACGTAATATTATGTACACAAGCGTACCATGCATGTATGCACGTATGCACTACGCGTGCATACGAATGTACGCGTACGGATGAGTACGTTAATGTTATGTATGTACCCACCTATTGTACATGAGCATATCTGGTTTCCATATCTTATGCGGTGGTATTCTCAAATCCTTCACACCGCCAAATTCACTGTGGTTCCACCTGAGGTTGACGTCGTTCCATTCCTATTAAAAAAAAAAAAAAAATGATTAAAAAAATAAAAACAAGAAACAATGATTCACAATATCGTGTCGTATTACGTGTACTGTTTCGGGGGTCCATTGTGTTTATATATTAAAATCGTATAAGTCTACTATTAATTATTTTATATGGTTTGGTGTATAACAGCATAACGGTAGAGCGATAAAATAGTGTTCATAAATTACAAATAAAAATATTTGTTAACGCCACTGTACGTTTTCGATATTATTAAAGGGCCGATCGTCAATATATTGTAGTGCATTTAACAGTCAAACATACACTTAAAAATGCAGAAGAACATACAAAATAATGCACAGGATCTCTTAAATTAGGCAATATAATGGGCAGTATATGATATAGTGCAATTATTGCTAACAGACCGATATTAAACATAATTTTTACTATAGGACCAATTGAAACTTAAAAGCCGTAATTGTTTATTTGCGGCCCAGCTGCAGGGATAAATTCTAGAAAAAAATTATTATACGTCGTTCTTACGGAACTATTACGGATTTAAAACAAGTGTTTTTGTCACGAAAAATAATATTTTCATTTGTTTTAGAAATGAAAAACATTTTTTTTTCAATACAGCTTTTACATTTAATTTTAATTCAACGAAGGGACAACATATCAAGACTCAAGAATTCTGAATTTAGGTAGTTATAATAATAATATGTGGTTACTGAATTATTTATATTGTTTTGATCATTCTTATTTCATTGAAATGGTTAAAATGTTCGCCTCGAATGCGCTTACGCAGAAAACAACTTTTTCGTTCTTTGTTTGTCACACGGTCACACCGCCATGTGTTTGATTAATCGTTTATGTTACCATTCGTTTTCGTGACTTTAGGTGAAAAGACGGAAATACAAAAAAAATCATGACGAATGGGTTCTACGCCTATACATTATTATTATGATTGTGCATTACATTAATCAAGACAGAACTTTTTGTATTTGTTTGGAAACTACGGGAAAAAAATGAGTACCTATATGGGTGTACCGAAATGTTCATTACACTTACTCCTGATAATAAACCTTTTCTCTCAGCTTCACTATGTACAATCTGAGTGTTTAACTTGAAAACCACTATATTGGGACACATTTGTGCATTATTAAAGTAATAGTGGATTTTCTTTTGTACGTGAGACTGTTAAAAACTCTTTTCCGCTTTTGACCCCGTTAATATCGAAGGAACGTTTAAAAATACTCCTTCGGGGAAATTTTTCTTTTAAAACCTACCGCCAATATTGATCTATGTATAGTACACACAACACCGTGTATTATTTTAACTCGAAATCAAAATATCAGAGTAACATCTTATTTTTTCCAATTTCGTTATTGTATTTATTATGAAACATAATACACATTTTATTAGTAAACGATTAAAAATGTAAATATAGTATTCACTTGGGTGATCGGGTTTCTCGAAAAACTGTTTCGAGATTAGTTTACAATTTTGATAAAAAATGTTAAGTTGTAAATCAAGATTTTAAAACATCTATGAATGATAATTTTACAGACAAATTTTGAAGTCTTTCTAAAATAAATTAAAAGGACAAGTAAAAGCCAAAGTTTGCATCAATTACATACTTTGGTTTGCTTAGAGTTTATAATGTTAATATAAAAGAGAAATATATGGGCATATCTGTCAATAAATTATTATTGAAAATATTTCATTGATGCTATATAAATAATATTAGAAAATTACTGCCTTTGTGTAATTGTAATTGTATAACAGGTACTAATTGTATGACTAAATTTAATAAATAACAATTTTTAATTTAGATAAAGTACATGCAATTATATAAACGAAGATTAACAATGAAATAACATAATTATTATTGAAAAGGAACTATTGCTTATTGTTTTTAATAACGTTTTGGTAAAGAGAAAAAAATACTACATTTTTCTCTTGGCGATTTTTATTATTTTTAAAATCTTTTTTTTTTCGGAGATACAATACACCGAGATGTTTTAATTTCTTTTTCCGCTCATATTGTCAACTCAATCTTTCGGAGCGTTATTAGAGTTGATAGAACTTTTGTGCACAGCGTTGCGATTAGAAGACAAACAATGAAATTTTCTATTTCATATAAATGAAGACAGCCAACTGAGATTCACTAAAGTTTTATGCCTTTGGCGTAAAATCAAGTAATTTCAGATAAGTCTCGGCCAAAATAAATACGATAATATCAAAACTGAATTGCACTTAATTGAATATTACCGTGTTGGATTTTACCTAGACTTCGATTACTTCTCGTAAATGTATAATGCATATTATAAAATAATGATACATCGTACGTGAAAACGTTTATTCCATGTGACGTGCTGATATAAATGTAAATCAATTCAAAGTAAGATTCAAATCGATATTTGTTACGTCCGTTCTTCGCAGACAATTACTAGTTACTGTGATTATTTCTGTGTTTTGTTAAAGTTATGTTTGCGGTTTAGTATTGTATTTAACGAATAACTGAACTTTAAAAAATATGTCTTTCTTTTAATAGAAAAGACCATTTACCATATGCGTATAAGTTTTATCTCGTTCATGGTGATCTTGTAACTGGGGATTTCATGGGTGAAGTTTACATGGAACAAGTTGCAATGAACTCCAGTGTAAAGAAAACCAACAAAGTTCCTTGTCAATCATCGTGACTAGATTGCTTAATTAATTTATAAAGTATATCATTTATGTATATATATATATATATATATATAATATAATTAATTAATATCTAGTGTATTAATATGACATGAAAATATTAATTTAGTCAGTTTAAGAAATGGAGCTATTTTTCATATATTACAAATTGGGGAATTTTACAGCTGTAGAGGATTATTTATTTATTTATATAAAAACACAGAACATATCAAATGTAATACAATATTGTAAACTTTCACTTTAAAAGTTACAAAATGTTTTATCATAGTATAGTCGATGGTCCTTATTTGCTATACATATAATTAATTGGGTGTAATGGCTACTAAAATATTTATTTACTATAATTCTATGTAGTGGTATGATTTTATATTGCATTAAATAAGTACATTACTATTTATTCTATATAACTGTTACTGATTGTAAATATAACTACGATGACTGCGACGGAAGACAATCAATTTCAAATGTAGAGTATTTGTTGGAAAAGATTAATTTATTTCATAAAGTATAGCAAAAATCGATATACATATTTAGGGATGAAATACCCATGGTAATCATTATCCTAGACTGTTTTTAAACTAGAGTATTTTTAATTTTTTAACTTTTAGACTATGTTAAAGCTATGAGACTCATTATAGTTATTAAAACTACCACTACCTATTAAACCTAACGCTTATTATTTATAAAATTCATATATTTACTTACCAATTTCAACCACATGTTTGTAATCAGCAGTTGATTTTTTTCATCCTGAAACAAACGATTAAACTCATATTAGTACCAATGGGGTATTGCATTGTGTTACTTTAAGTTTTGATCGTTTATTATAGTTCTTTATGCATTAAAACTTTAAAGGAAGGCGGAAACGTCGATTCATTAATCCGAGGATAGTGTGTTATCAAAGGTCTCTATTGATACCGAATAATTCGACGGCATGAAAATGTATTTATGTATTGATATAAATATTATGTTTTCCAAAATTCTACCCCCTTTAAAATAGGTCGATAAATTTACATTCAGAATGCTAGGTATCCGGGGTAACTGACGTTTACACTCCGAGGACGAATACATAAATTTTAAACAGCTCTTCCCTTTTTCTGATAGAAACAGGGTGGCGACGGACTGCGAAAAATAAAATATATGTATAAATATACGATAGGAATGTTTTATTAAACTGTCCTCATGTCCCTTTGCCCTTTTGGATACACTCAGCGAAGTAAGTATCCACCTAACTCATTCTTAAAATACTATATCCCCCTTATTCCAAATTTACCATAGGTAATATATTGCAAAGCCAGTTTGGCAAAAATCTTGAATTATTTTTATTCTCGAGTTGGGATAAAATATTCGTGACCAAAATTCAAAAGGCTTGCCATTAGTCAAATGAATTTGTGATTTCTCTGACATTTTTCGCAACATGCATCAAAATAAGGATGTTCTTACAATAGTGGCTCTTTCAAATCGAACACAAAATGTATTTACCTCCGGATGGTTGGAGCAACTTATGTGTACTTGAATAATGTACAAAATTATTATATTTATATAAACTTTTATAACGCATCGTAATAAATATTATTATTTAAACCGTTGAGAACTAAAACTACACAATGTTATTAATCTAATAAATAAAACTATTTATTTTAATATCTAGAGGTTCAGTTACTAGACGGTCTCCTCTTCATGTACTTTCACGTCATATATAATTTTTATTCAGTCATCACTGTTGTTACTTATTGTTTTTTAAGTAAACCGATTGTAATATTTATTAATAATAATAAAAATATAAAAAATGTCCCTCCTTAAGACGTAATTTGGGGATAGAATATGGTTTATTCTTGATATTCTCAATGGGTATGTTCTTTGTCCTGAATTATTAACAATGATAGGATTCCGGATTCCTCGACTACATACACGAGATGGAGATTTATTTGTTATTCCACATTATAGGCAATTAGTGGAGCAAATTTTTTTCTTCGCAGAGCTCTTCAATTGAACTAAAAAAATTCACTTCTTTTTTTACATGTGATAATTTTAAAATAATCACTTTATACTTCTAAAAAAATTTTAGTAGTTTAGTTGGTAATATACTTTATTTTTAGTCTTATACATTTTGTATTATTATTAGTATCCTTATATGTATCTTGAATGCTGTCCTTTTTTTTTGTATTCTTATAGTTTTTAAAAAGTTACTGTCCCTTGACCATACCAATAATTAAATAAATCAATACATTTTTATTTTTAAAATCTCATTTTTTCATGAAATTTAAGATAAAAACGGAATTCTATTAATTTATAAATAGATTGTTTTTATCGCAAATGACAATCTGAAAGTAGTTTTTAAATCTTCTTATCTAGTTTTTGGTTTCGAAAGTATATGAAAAAAGTCGTACTTCATTTATCGTCATTCATCAGTCGTGTCTCACGTTTTCTTGCACTTAATAAGAATCTTTCTACGATTTTACTTTATTTATTTTTACTTTCTACTTATTTTATTGTTCAGTGATAGTAATTTAGTTCAGATGATCTCTTCAGGCTGCTTATTTCTTTTTCAAACAGTGTACATAAAATACATTATACTTATTTGACAAAGAGCGCACGACCATTACATGTCGTTTTGAAAAAATAAAGTCCTGTCAACTGTTATCGAGGGTATACCGAAAATACTGTTAAAAAGAAATTGACCGTTCCATAATACTATTATATTCAACGTTAAAATATTTTGAAAATAAATAAATCCTCATCTGCGCATTTATTTTCAGTCATATCTTTGGATATTGTTGTGGTAAGCTTCTTCGTTGTGTAAAGTTCGGCAATCACTATTTATCAGACGATTGGGAATCACCCGTCAAACGTAATTCTGATCCGTTAACTACACATTTAATTATAAACATTTGATTTATTCGGGTAGTTATCAAATTAGTTTTGTTTTACTTCTACAAAGGTAGTTGATGAATAAAAAGTTTAATTTAATTTCAGGTTTATATCATTTAAAATGAGTTATACTGTTATAATGTTTTTATTTTTACCAAGTTAATGTGGCCAGACGAATTATTTTTGCACTCTTTCAAACTATAATGTTAATATAAAAAAAACATTATTTTATACGAACGGGATTAGTTCTAAGACTATCAAATGGCGGATCCAATGGGAGCCAAGGTAGGATTCACCCCTAAATATCATTATTCTCTATATAATTATCTTTTTTTATATTTTTGAAATATCGACTTTGTCGTGTAAATTGAAAATCATGTGTGATGACCGAAAAGTTTTCTTCTTTTTTTTATCACAAAAAATGTAAAACAATGATTCAGTAATTTTGAAGTAGCTTTATTATGTAAAAATTAATTTAACGTATATACAGGTATGGGAGATATTGATAGAAAATCTTTTCACATTAATGAGTGAAATTATAGAAAAATATGTTATACAATTATCTCGCCGTTCCAAATTTAGTTCTGGATTCTCTTCTGAAAACCATCGTACTTGGATTTATTTTGATAACACCTATATGTTATAAGACTTACATACCTTTTATCTTAAATTCTTAACAGTATTTATATATAGTCATAGGCATGACTGATTCTACAAAGTTTCTTTTGAGCTCACAGACTTACATAATATGCTGCCTATAATCTAAAAACATTTAAGTCCTTAACCACTCCACTAGAGTATTTATCTTTAAATGTTCACATATTTCTAATAACCTTCTTGACAATTTCCAGGTAAAAACATATTTTTTTCGATGTGAGTGAATTACATTTGACATTTATTAATTGATTATTATTTTTTTGTACACCTTAATTTATTTTCATAATCATAAATTCATTTTGTTTCTTAAAACAGATTAAAATAGACCCAAGGTTATTTTTGATTGTTAAAAATCAAATATTTGTGGGAATAGACACAACTCATAACATATTATAAAATATATATATATATATATTTTATACACTGTTAAACATAAAATGTATTTTACTTGTAAGTGCTATGGATATTAATAAGTAATAACAAACAAAGAGCATAATTATATTAATTAATTCATTTTTGATATTTATATGCATTTTAATCGTTGTGCACGCATAAATGTTTAATAATTTTACTTGATAATTAATTACATTATTCTGGGTCAATGCACTTTTTGTTTTATTTTAATGTAGTTTATTCAGGTGATTCTAATACCTACCCCACAAGAAACTTTAAATGGTGTCTGATATCTAAAAAAACATTCTTATTTAAAACTGCTTAGTAAACAATAATATGTTTACAATATGCAAAACCCAATGAAGCTTTGAGGTTGATAAAAAATAGAAATATTGTCTCCTTCTGTAGAACCTTAGTCTATTATTTTCCAGCTATCCAAAGTATTTGGATCACAAAAAAAGAAATTTGAGAAAGAAAACTTGCATCGGTACTTTTTGAACCTTTTAACTTCACCCGGAACACCCTGGCACATTTATACGCTTCGTTCACGCCTTTAGGCAAAGACTTTTCAAGCAGATGACGTAGACTGGGAGAAACTTTTCCAGCGGGTTTTTACTGAACCAAATAACAAAAACAGCGGTGACGACAAAAAAAAAGCACATTATTATCCTGCACCAAAGTTGGATGACTTACACGTATATAAGTACTAAAGAAAATCAAAACTTCTTGCCAGAACAAAATGAACTGTATTATTTAATGTAGGCCAAATGTTGTGATGACAATTATTCAAAGTTTTTTCTAGGTCAATATATTTTGTGGTATCAATTACTACGTTTTAATTTCTATAAAATCACCTTGAATACAATACGTTTATAAATTGAAAATCATATGAAGCGTAATTATGTTATAAATGATTTAGGTGGTAAATGTGATAATGTTTTATGAAATATTCACTAAAATTCATATATTATTACTATATTTTCGGTAACATATATAGTTTTTTGGTCGATACTTCTAAAAAAATTATTATTTTATGTAACATAATAATTGGTATACTCTTTTTCCACTTTTTTTTGTTATAAAATGATTATATTAACATATAACTCATAGAGTTATAAATACTTTAAATTATGTTTTAAATGAGTCGTTTCAAGGAATATTATTGCTAGATATAATACTACCAAGCTATCGTTTAAATCTGTTACTAAAAGAATTAAAATATCAGCTTAAGAGCTGGATAAATGTGTTGTTGAAAAGTAGTTTTCAATTAACTAAATTATATGATGATGAAATATTTAATTTTAAACATTTTACTTACTTTACAAGCAAAAAGAAAAAAAAAATACCGAACGACAAATGTTAAAATGAATATAGAACATATTTTTGCGATTATTGCATGGCGATTTCTCATACTACACGAGTATTGCAGCTAATAACAGACAATTTATATTTTTTATAGAACTATAAAATAGACTAAAATATAAAATAATCATTTTTATAACGATTTCAAGAGAGAAAATATTGAAACTGATATTTGTTTTTTTTTTTGAAACATTGCGTTTCCGCCTTTGCGATTCAATTAAAACAAAGATAATTTTGGTATATAAGATATTATCACTTACCACGTCTATGATTTGCATGAGCATAAGGCCGAAACTAAGCTGTAGTGGTTCCGATTCATTAGCTACTGGCCTCTCTAGTGTGTTGTAAGGGTCTAACAAATCGTTGAGCAATCGCTTTTCGTGAGGTCCGCATAGCGTTTCTGTAAAATGCAAAACAAAACAGTGATTATCACCCGTGGTACATTTCCGTTTCGCGTGGCATAGGCTAAAATCGTGTTCCTGTTAAAACCGCAGCGCGCGCGCATTTCAAGGTGCACGAACCGTTTATGCCAGTGGTTCTCAATCTTTTTAGGACAGAGACTCAAATTTTCTTCCAAAAATCTGTCACGACCCCCATAGTTTTACATTTGCAGAATCAAAAAAGTAATTTCAAAAAATAAATTTAACAAAAATTTTTAAAAATACTCGTCGTAATAATTCCCGTAATAATTCTTATATGACTTTATACCTCTATTATTGTTCCATAGTCTATACTTTTAGAGTGTTTACAATTTAAAAAATCATAAATTTTATACAATCTGTATGATTAAAAAACTTCTCGCGACCCCCCGAAAATTGACTCGTGACCCACCCAGGGGGTCGCGACCTACAGTTTGAGAAACGCTGGTGTACGCTATTCCAACGCAACGATAAAACCTTCGAGATTCTCGCCGTTTTTCGTACGTGCATGATCGTCGTGTATAAAGGCGGCTCCCGCGTAACAGTGTCGTAATCATTCCGAAAGCCGATAGTAAAAAAAAAAAAAAAAATGGAATAAAAATACTACGCATGGCGAGCGTTTGTCGTAAAATCATGAAATGCACAAAACAATAACGAGTCATCGTCTCCGCAGGCTCCATCGCACAGTCTCTGCCCGTTCGAAATAGTTTCGCGACCGGGTGAATACGTTCGGGCACCGTTTCACCGGATAGGTCGGATGCGGCGGCGCGCGGTCGAGATGAATTCCGTTTGTTAAATATTATTATTAGCTGACGTTTGCGCGGCGGTGGCGTGACAATGCTCCCTCGGACATTCCTAATTCGCCGGCGCTCGAATCGCCGGGCTACGGATATACACGCGCGCGCACACCGCCCCGCCCGCCCCGCCGTTATGACGTTCAACCCCGTACGCGCATTTCGACCGTTACGCACAATTGATTCGCAATTAGAACGGCTGCAGTATGTTTATATTTGCGTGAAACCGACCGTGTCCCGTCGATAAACGGGCGGCGCGTACCCACCCAAAAGCCGCCGCCGACCAGCCGTTTGGAAATATTTTCGGTGTTGTTATCTTTTGTGGATACGGATTGAAAAAAAGTTGAAAATAAAAAGCAAAACGTTAAATTATCGTCGTGTTAGAATCCGGGCTCGTTTAACTGTCGTCGAATCGCGCATAGCTGAATCTGTTATTGCTATCATATTGTTATGTTTGATTATACATTGTTAGGGTGCGGATTTCGATGGAAATTGCGATATTTCTGAGTGTACGAAATAAACGCTTTCCAAACATAAATTTATTAAACATAACATTCTAAAATATATTTTTATTATGTATCTATTAAATTTGAAAATATTAAACACCGTCTGAGTATTCAGTACCATAATGAAACACAAAGTAAAAATATGACAAATGTGCCTATCTTAGTTGTATATTAATTTCTTTGAAATTATTTCCATGGTAAAAAGAAGGTAAGCGAAAAAGAACAAGCAGAAGAAGAAAAAGAATAAGAACTATTAATCAAAAATAATTTAAATCATAAGAAAAGTTTTTTTTTCTGCGTGTAAAATATTTTAGGTCATTTTTTTGGGCATTTTCTTAAACTTTTTTTCATTAGCACATTCATTAGGCATTTTTCTTGTTTTTAGAGCAGTTAAATGTTCACCATATTTATTATTTGTTTAAACCTAAAAGTTGGTCAGAACAAAACAATTAACGTTACGTATGAGTGATTTCGGTATTCTTAAAATAAGATATTACACTTTTAAACGTCAATCGTTTTAACATCATGATAAGTTAGTAAATTAAGCATTGGCCGCCTTAACATTGAAATAAAATAAGAAAACAAAAGTTTATATTGTGTGCTCAATAATTGTATTGTGTTAATAATTGAAAAACAAAAAGTTAAGATTATACTGACGATTGCGTTTTTTCGTTACTGACATTACTTGAAGTTTCCAGATAACGAGTATCTAGGACTAATTAAAAATACATTTATCTTATTATCCGTAAAATGTTTACAATTTTTAATTAATCAATTCACTATAGCTATACATTTTAATATCTTCTATAATACGGAATAATTAATCATTGTATTAGTTGTTGATATTTAAATACCGCATTGACCAATATTTTAGATGGCTTAGAAATGATCAGATCTTAATTAAATAAGAAAATATTTACAAAAGTAATCAATGTTTTCTCACCTATATTCCTAATTTTAAGAATAAAATATTTTCTCAATACTTAATGTAATTTCGTGTTATGAATAATATAACTGAAGATTTTGAATATGTTCTATTTTTGTGTGATACACGCACTATATATTTTTTAATACATTCCGATCGAATATATTATAGTTTGAAAAATAAAAACAAACAATAAAAACAACTTTAAACTGAATTCCCTACGTATTCTTTTTTTTTTTTTGTACATACATTCAGCAGCTAGTTACACAGTTATTATCCAATCTAGTTCCATATAAATCGTTCTAAAAAGTTTTGTACAAACTTTTTTCGCGTCCATTATTATATTTAGTTTTCTATCAAAACCAGCTTCGGTAAGAGTAAAATAAAGGACGAATAAAAAAAAAACGATTGAAGAAAAACTAATGGTTGTTAGGACAAAATACAGTCTGAACATGTCTGCATGCATTTATATAGTTCTTTCATTCAGCAAGTCAAAACTTTTTAATCGAGTATTATATTGTCAATAAATTACCAAAGTACGTGATACCTTTTTACTATCGAAGTGAAAAAAAGTAATAATAATGTGAAAAAAAAATAGAAGGCAACAATGAAAAATGTCTTGGATGATAATCGAGATCTTTTTTCTGTATTAGATGGAACAAAAGCGAATAAAAAATTCTTATATTGTTCTCGATGGAATCGAATACTTATTTTCTCTTGTGGCTCACGTACGAAAAGGTCAATACGATAAGTCCAGTTAGCGATGTCTAAAATGAAAATGTCAAAGGATAATAATACCCGGACTCTCGCCGGGCTTCCGAACGCGCCCGGTCGATTGGCATCTGCCTCCTCTTGACAAAACCTCTAAGAAGATGTGAGAGGGAACGCGGGACCCGGGAAACTATAGGTCCTCTCCAAGCCTTCGCCGTAACTGGCGATTTAAACGTGACCGACATGGTAACGAAAACACACCGTGTTTGTTATAGCTACTTTCGGGACTTTATTAGTTTTTGCTTTCTCAGGATTCGAAAGGGTGTGGTAGTAAAGCCGGCGGCGAGGAATATAGCCAACACAAGAGCGTGCTCACACGTCGCAAAGTATAAGAGTTTTACACAAGAAAAATAAATAAATAAATATATATATTTGAAGATGTACTAATATGTACATAAGAGGGTTGATCGAGAGAATCGTCGGATGTTCCATTTCAAAAAGACAAATATATATATATTAGTAATATCAGAGAAATGTTCAATTGGTTGTAACAAAATCGTTTGATCAACATTTTATTCGCCGTTTTATCACACATGGTTTTATGTCTATTATTTATACTCTATATAATATGATGTATCGATTAATTATTATTTCTTCTTTCGCGTATTAAATATAAGACCATACGAACGATTTGGTTTTATAGTTTTTTTAAGGAACTCAAACACCATAGAACATTATGTAAAATACTTACCTATATTATAATTATTTTGATTTGAATTTTATTTTCCAATTTATTCATAGTATGAACCAATATGTGTTACATACAACTTTTTAGTAAAATTATAATCGTATTTTTTTTTCCAAGTACACAAGAAAAGTGTATTAAATAAATAATATCAGGTGATATAACGTCGAAAATTAGATATAATTTTTTTATAATATAATTGACAGCAGTAACCTGCAAAAGTTATAAGTTATTAATTTGTAAAGTATAATTTATAATATTTTTTTGAACCAAAAATCAACAGTAAATATTTAATTGAATTCATATTAGAAAGTATTGGACAAAAGTTGAATACTTCTTGACTTAAATTTTTTTTTTATCGTTCATAATATTTATCAGTTTTAATTGAATTTCTAGTTAAGATTTAGGTAGTTCATCGGAGAATAGAGAACTAACTTCACTCAATTTGTTATCCACTGCATGCAGTGTAATAATTGCCAAGAGTTTGACAAAAGTCAATTGAAAAAAATCACTTTTTTTTAAGATAATTTACTTTTTGTATTTGGTTATAAAATCATAACTTTTTTTTAAAATTATTACAAACAAATTTTAAAAACACTTTCCAGTTACTTTCAATGTTAGAGAAAAAATGATGAATAATTTGAATATGTTATTACAGCAGAAACTAGAGAGTATCAAGTTCACATGAAATGCGTGTGCTATATATACACTTACGCATACGCGTACATATATATTGTGAACGTTCAAAACTGCGCTGTCCAATTAATCCATTCAACCATTTAGATTGGCAGCTAAGGCTTAAAAGAGATACTTCCGGTCAAAAGTTGGTAAAGGGTTATAACAGTGTCGCAATAACAGCTGGTACGAGGTTCTCCTTTTTTTCCTTTTTATTATAGGTTAATTATTTTTACGAGCCAACAATTTTGAAACGTCAGGATTTGCCATGTCATCTGTAGGCTTTATAATAACGTCAAAATATTTATAAGTCGCAGGAAAAATAAAAATTTAAAAAAATAGAAACAACATGTTATATAATATTATTATAGTTCTTTAGTAGTAATACTAAATCACTGAAATGAATGATAGAAAAAAAATCATTAAATAGGTAATAGTTTTATTAAAAAGCTAATCTGGAAGTCTTCTGACGTAAAGATAAAATACTTCGTTCACCTAATTAAAAACTGTCGGACCTTAAGGAATAATTGTAACGAGTAAGAAAGTCAGAGATAAATTGAACGTCAGGTCTGAAATATTTTTTTATATTTTTCGGAAGGGTTTCTTTAAAAAGTAGTGAAATTCCCCAGACTGGGTGATTTTCAATTTGGGTTTTTTTTTAGACGACCCGGAGCCTCAGGTGACATTACTAAATTTCGTGTCAACAATAATCTCCAATTTCCACGAGATGTGAAAAGTTTCAATCAAAGTTGCGAGGTGGGGCGAGAGGAGGCGATCAATTGAAAATGAAACTATGGCGCAAACTAACAACAGCCCGCCTGTTAATTTCACCATAACTTCACCTAGGTAGTTTAAATGGATCAGTAGCTCAGGTGTTGAGAAATTATTTTATTAAAGATGTTTTCGAAGTATTCCCCTTCGATTTGTTAACTCGAGCACTCATTACAAGTTGTATTAATTGCGAGCAGATAAAAACGACTGGGAATAACGACGCGTAAATCTTGTGGAAATGCGTAGTTAAAATGTAATCTTTTTAATGTAAAAATTGATACGACCCGTTATTTTATAACAGGGAATATATTCGTTTTTAATATTCGTCGATATCAAATTGATCGAATTCATCAGTCCTAAATAAAATATTTTTGTACTCCTACGCACATTATAGTCCGTACAAAATACCTATACATACATCAACTCGAGACGGTAATATGATTACAATGTAACGTTATAATATTTGATCTCACTTGTATTTCACATTCATACCGTGGGTATTATTTTTAGTGTCGCGACAAAACAATTGTTTTAAGTATAAAAATGACAAATATTTATTCGAAGCAAACTCGAATTTGTAAATTATATTGCATTCGTCAGTTGAAATGTGATTTGTATTTATTGATCGATGTTATTGTTCTCCGGTTCTTGTTTGTTATTGTGTTTGAAAATGTATACATACGTATGGAATATTTTTTTTTATACATATTATTTGATTTATATTGGTGCAGTGCGGCGAACGAGACGCCTTCTTGTGCCAACTCACCTGATATTTATAGCAAAAGCTTTATCGATTCCATTTAATCCTCCTATGTAAAGATAAAAATGCTGAATTTTAAAAATATTTAGCATAAACGAAATGTATAAAAAGTGTCGTTATTTGTGTTGTTTATAACGATTGTTACAAACCATTTTATCTTTGAATTGTTATGTGAACATAATTGAATGTACAATAGCCTTAAATTTGAATTTATAAGCAGAATATTTGATTTAAAAATAAATTTTTTCAAAAGAAAAAATACATAATTAAATAAGTTTGGTAAGTTATGTGTTTTTAATGGCTTGCTTTTATAAAACTTTCAAACTCATATATACCACCCAGTACCTATATATTTTGAATTTTAACTAACAAACAGTTGTTAAAAATCAATATTTTTATAAAATATAAATTCAGAAATGTTCTCATCATATTTCTACTTAGTTATAATGAAAATTATACCTTACGTTGATAATGATTCTGTAAAAACTTATTTTCTAACATTTTTTAAACACTGATATTAATAGCTCTAAATATTTTTAATTTTTAAAGAAATAAACTTAGATTACATGAAAATATTGAAAGATTGAAGTCATATTATGAGAATACAATAATTTAGAATACCAATTCAATGATTGACTGATATCAGTCTGAATTGCCTCAATGTTTGCGATAAGAATTATTATGATACCTGACATGAAGCTAATTTTAAATATGTTATAACAGCTATACAAGTATTACAGTTTTCATTACAGACTGTAGCTGAAGAGAAGCGTTGAGCTTAATATTTTTAAGAGTAATTTTAATAATATATATTGTAGTTACCATTGTTATTTACCACTATATGAATATATAAAAATTAATTTAGTTAAAAGAGCTAATTACTTTTTCAAGAGAAAAATAATAAATGTAAATCATATATTTTACAATGTATTTTTCGGACAGCTTATAAATTATAATACTAAAACTATGAGAAATAAAATGAGGCGTGAAAATGGTGTGTAAAATAAAAATGAATTTATTATTCGTTTTCCGATCATAATAGTATTAAGTGAAATGTGCACGTATATATTTTTGTTTTATTCTATGAATTATTAAAATAATGGCTATCAAGTATGGTATAACATTTTTTATATCTGTAGTTTTAAAATATAGATTGCTATATTTTCACTTAGTGCATATTTAGTTGCTTATTCTTCAAGTATTCTGGTTAATGGTATACTCATAAATACTTCTACCTCTCATACATATGTATGTAGGTATTATTTTTAATGTATATTGTATATATAATATATGTATCATACGTATTATATTGAAACATTTTTTATGTGATTTTGTGCCATAGTGTATGTACTGTGAACATGATAAATACAGTAGTATTCTCTGAATAGTACATTCATATGATTTTAGATATATATTTTAGTCGATAAAATTACAGTGCATTTAATTTTAATAATTTAATAATTTAATAAATAATGATAATTTCGAAGAGCTTGTACGATATACATGTTAAGCCTTATTTAATTCGGTCAGGTTGACTACGAAGTAGTATCGTGATGCTAAGGTAAATATTAATCTAAATAAAGCACACATATAGCAAACATATCTTTCCATCAGATGTTTATTTTTCCCAATATCTAGAGATATACAAGTGTACTAAATATGTTACCACTTGAATCTAAAATTATATTTAAGAAGTGTTAACTCATAATAATCTTATTTTTGTTGACCTATAAGCTGCGAGAAACTTAAAATGTGTATAAATAGAGAATATAGTTTTACTGATCACAATTGCACAGATGAGTTCGTGCGAGTTATTTGTGATAAATAAAATACGAGTAGCTTATAAATTGAAATCGTGGAATACACTGACGTTTCTATATATAAATATTGTATGAACTTAAAATAGTCCATTAGCTAGGTCATATATATACCGAGAAAGACAGATTAAACAAGTTAATTTTTCAAAGGGGCAATTTCGTCTAAGAAATATAAATACCTTATTGAAAGTTAAGTATTCAGTAAGTGTTAAAGTTTTCTTATTTTTGAGAGTTACATACTGTAATTACACTCCTATGATTTTATAATTTAAATATAATTCGTCAAGCACCGAAATGTTAATCTATAAACAATAAAAGATTCGAGTGTACATTTTTTTTACAGATAAAAAAATAAAATACGGTAAATATCACAAATTTCTTCACAATCAAACACTAAATTCTAAAAAGGAATGATTCAACATTATTAATGGGAAAACGGAAAATCGTGCTCAATCCAAATAAGTCATGTACATAGCAGAGACCGATAATGTGAACCGATGTCTGTGATGTGGAAAAACGTCAGTGAAAAGGGTAGAGCGGAGGGAAAAGAATATTTTCTTCTATCCTTTCCATTTTCCCAGTGTCATTTATCTTTCTGCGGCCGTGAGGAAGCAGTCAAACGCAGAAAATATGTCGTTCCATTTTTACCAAACGTATATTCAAAAGACTATTCATCGTACAACTATAATTATTCCCATTTAACTTGTTTATGATTCTTTTATTATTTAGTTTGTATTTTCTACTGATACTGGGCATACATTTTTTATTAATAAATTATGGTTGTTATATTTTTTTATTTGTGATACGGTTCAATAAGTTCAAATAATACACTATAATCCAATATTTAAGTAATTGGGATCAAGGAAAAATATTTAAATTTTAGTTTAAAATTATAATATAAGACACAACGAACAAGTATGGTGTTTAAGTTAACAATTCAAGTTATACGATAATTGTACCGGAATGTAAATTAATATTAGAATAATATTGAAAAAAAATTAACGACAATCGAATTATAGCTGACAATTATAAACCAAAATATTACCAATTATGATTTAATTATATTTACTTGAAAAATTCAGCCAATACAATTATACTCTAGTACGTAACGTGTTTGTCAAACATCTATATTAATAATAATAATAAACACAAATTTTTTCTTTACTCATAACCTTAGACCGCATATGACAAGAGTACCTCAGTAAAAATACAATTACTTGATATGTACTAAATTATTTGTTCTATTAGGAATTAATTATTTAATAATATTATAATACATCCGTCGCGTGACTAGAAAGTGTACTAAGTTATTTCATAGGATATTGATAAAATGAATTATCCGATGGTTACATTATGGTCACATGATTTATTCATAACAATGTATTTAATCTAAATAATGTTTTCAATTTAAACCTTAAAACAACTTGTGCATTCGGAAAAAGAGTTCAATTATTGAAGAATATAGAAATAATTCTTCTGATATTCTTTCTAGTTTTTCACACTATATTAATATCTAATATTAACTTCAGTTCAAAATAAGTTATGAAATAATTCAAAGACTATGTGTTCGTTGAGCAACAATTTTTGGTGGTATAATGGTTTTGAATGATTGCATTGATTGAACATGGACTATTTAATAGATATATTTTCGAGTAAACTTAAAGTTCAATGATTGTAAATTTTTATCCAAGTTTAAAAGAAGCGAAGACAACATTTTATTTAAACGTCATAACATTAATAGTTGTTTATATTTTGTATTAAATGTAAACCGGAATAAACTTAATCATTTTGTTTAAAATGTTTGTGAAATCTATATACTTAACCTACGCTATATCAATGGTAAAAGAACCGTAAACTTATATTTTGACACTTTAAGTATTATTTGTAGTATTAAATGGTTTGGTAAAATCATTTTTTTCTATTTTATGACAGTTGAAATACAAAAAGAAATATGTTATTTTTCGATAAACGGTTTTATTAAAAAATTTGATGCTTTTGTGATTTTTTTTTCATTGTTGCTTAATTAAACGGCCAAGTTAAAATAAAAACTTTATAAATTTTACAAAATCCGTGACCCGATATGAATTTGTGACGGTTTTCATTAGTCTGATCGTGCTGTAATAAAAATTATATTTTTACGTCTACGAGGTTGACGGAATTATACGATTTCTAGTTACTACCCAAACCGAATTAAAACTTATGACGGTGAATAGCGAGGGTTTTTCTCTTAGCCTTCCTCCCCACGGGTATCGTAATTTAATGCCTTTAGGGAGAGTTGAACTTTTCCAAATGACTGTAACCGAAAAAATAAAAATACCCTGTGGTCTCCGAGTGCTTTGGAATTGTTTACTGCCGTTGTGAAACTAGCATTACATGTGAGAATTATTGCTAAAACCACTTGACCATGGATTATATTTTATTACTAGATCCTACCAGCTGGTGGTAACGTTAGTAGTCTGGAAAAATGTTAGTGATTTTGGTATGCGCGCGTTTTTTCTTTCGACTGCAATTATATACTGTAAGATTTGATTCATGTACGAACAAGATACATTATAACAATCTGTATTGTCAATAAAACTCGTCATTATTCATTAAAAAACTATAAATGAGAAAAAAAAAAGATAACCGAATATTATTATATAACTATTAATGTACATTGAACAGTTTTAGTAACGAATAGACATTTTTATAATGATTTGATTAGATGTGCATGATGGACATCAATAATTGCGTACATTATATTTAAAAGTAAAACTATTAGCAACGAAATAATTTTTTGAATTATACTAGTAAATAATATGTGTCCAGGTTGCCTTTATACTAATATCTAATAAATGTATTATTATTTTAAGATATTGTAATTATAATTGTGTTAAACCATAAACCGTGTGTTCACCAATATAGAGAACACTGAATTTATCGACTGGATAACATTGGAATAAATCGAATAATATATAAGTTTACATGAGTATACATAATTAGGGCGTGCAATTATTTATTAAACATCGATCGTAAAATAACCTTAGTGAAGATCAAATAATGTCAGCAACCAATACAGGACGTCATTACAACGTTTTCAATTATTCGTCAATAATAACTGAGTAAGCTTTGAACAATTTATCTAATTATTTTATAATTATCAAATAACTGTTGTAATCGATTTCCAATAAATAATTGTACACCATACACATTATGTTACTTCTTTTATAACTCGTGTAAAAAAAATTACCTACAATTGTTCAAAAAGGAACCAATAATAAATAGTTATAAATGGTTTTAAGCATTTAAAATTTTAATAAATCGTAAAAATGTATTATTCATTAAAACTAAAATGACTTTTACCGTGTCAATTTTGAATTTTTATTCATAGTTGAGACATAAAAATGACTTTTGAAAAATAGTCCTATCCGAATATGGCTTTGAAAAAAAGTGTAGCTATTTAAAAAAAAAAAACACATTTTGTACTGCATACCAAAATGATAAAAATATTGAAATGTTCCTGTACATGTGTGCTCGTATTTATAAACCACAAGCATGTAGAAAAAAAATTCGATTTATTCCAATGTAAACCTGCAGAGAAATGTTGTATTCCCATATTTGGTGAACACATAACGATGTATATATATATACAATTATGTAATTATTATAGAATAACTTTATTATATTTTATTTTTGAAAAAAATGTATGCCATTACATAGCTCGAATACCGAGCGAACAAATATTTTATACTCTTCTGCAAAACGTAAATAATGCATAGTGACATTATGATGACGTACACGAAATAAACAAACGCAGTATTTCGTATACGCATACCATAACTCCGTATTATACATGATCAACGTAGTAAGCGTTCGACACTAAGTAATTGTAATTCCCCTTAGGTTGAAATAACTTTTCAATGCATTATACACATACATATTTTTATATTTATTTCTTCATATTAAAACTTCTAAATGCGAGATTATTTACATACTTGAATGAAAAATTATAATTGTAAATAAGTAACTTTTGGATTGAAGTTTTAGAATTCCGTATAGTTTCACGGCGGAAAGATTTAAATCCTGCACACAGTAAACCCTGTGTAAATAATCAATGATCATTATATATGTAAACGTAGCATGAAGTATATTATAATAATATGAAATAGTTCCATAAGGTTATCATTAGCATAATAACGTCATAGTCATAATAAACATAATTTTTGGCACTCGGCTTTGAAGCCTATTAACTTATAATTAATTTATAATTTCACCACATGTACACAAATTAATATTTAATGCGTGGTTGTTAATAGAGACTTTCGTATGTATTGCATTTTAATAATATAGTTGTAAATATTAGTCCCACGATCTAAAAAATTAAAACGTCCCAGGAAAATATTTGCAGTTTAGGTGGTTTCGACGTTTATTTATAATTTAACGTCAGACGAAAACTTTCCGCAAATTAATTTAAGGCACATGTGAAAAATGTTTAATGAGAGGAAAAGGCGCAGTTAATTTAAAAGCAGTATAGGCCATGTTTGAGTTGGTAATTTAGGAGATGGTATAGTGTACTAAAACGGGACAAAGTTTGCTCGAAACCACCGGGGAAATCGAAATAAAGCCGTTTTAATGAATAAATATAAATACTACCAAAATGTTGTATTCAAAAGGAGATTGTTGTGTAAAGCCATTAAGCACTTCAATATTTGTTATGTTCTGATTATTAATAACGTAATCATTGAGTCGTAATTTGTTAAAAAAGAGTTTTGAGCGCGCACTCCACGTATCGATATTATTTTTGCATGCATCAAAACCAATCGTAATATAAAGAAAAATAATGGATGGCAAAATCGGTTTTTTTTTAAGGTTTATGTTAAAGAGTTGCGATTACCATATGAGCGTTTTGTTGTCGAGTTATGCTGTCGCAGAGGAGTGGAGTGGATTTCAATACGCAGAATAGGGGGTTTCATAAAAACAAAATCTAGCCGAGTACCGTTTGTTCATTGTTTTCGTTTTCACTCGACTGCGGTGAACATCGTCACGTTTTAATTGAAGTATAAAACGAGCTAGCAGGAGAGACACAGAGAGAGAGAGACCGTTGGTGAGAGTGTGTGTGTGTGAGAGAGAGAGAGAGACCGTTGGTGAGAGTGTGTGTGTGTGAGAGAGAGAGAGAGACCGTTGGTGAGAGTGTGTGTGTGAGAGAGAGAGAGAGAGAACGAACGCGTGCATACGATATCAATGTATTCATATCGCGTTAAGCGCAACGTTTTGTTTTTTCCTTTGCCTCCTTTTTTCCCCGTTATTTATGCACTGAGAAATAAATAAATTAAAAAATAGAAAAAAAGGGTATACATAAATTTGTGGTATTTTCTTGTCGTTGCCGTTTCGGTCGGAAATCAATATCGTACGATATTTCGCTTTGGTCGACTTGGTCTACGCTACCATCGCCGTGGATTTGATTGAATTCATCTTGTCCTATGCGGAAAAGAGGGCGCAGTGGTTGGCGGCTAGGGGGTTAGAGTCGCGATCGTTGGGGGTGGGAAAGGGACCGCAGGACGACCGGTGAAAACATTAGACGACTTATGCGATCGTATGTATCTATATGAGTAATGTCGAGTGGCGATCACTCGAACCTTGAACATTCGGAATGTTCGACAGCTCAATAATATTTGCATTATGTGATTTATTTGCCACGCACTTTAAATGTTCAAGTAAGATGACGGATTTCAACCGAGGATCATCGAGGAACGCAAAGGAAGCCATTTTTCAAGAAAGAGGATAGTCATCGATCACAAAATTCTTGCATTGTAGCAGAATACGTCCGAATGATATGCTCGCGAACAATATGTTTGAAAACAATCGATTTATCGAATTTGATAGTGGAAAGAATACTGGTAATATGTTACGTGATCGTTACGAATGTGAATTTTTAATTCCATACTACACGATGAAACATCTGTCTGAAAGTTCGACGCGACCGACCAACGAGTTGTCCACACTCGGCTCACGGCTGTCGTCAGCGAATATCACTCTCGCGCGCTCGGCTTTTCGTCGTCATTTACGCGACGCGACGACAACACGGTATTGCCGATTGTCTTGGTCCTAATCTAACCTAACCGCAGTTGTAGACTGAGCTCGCGGTCAGTCAGAAACACATAATGTGACGCGACTGCGAGCGTATTATCTTGTGCGATTACGTTACGGTCGCACGGTCCGTCGAGCAGTAAGTACGAAGATACGACTGAATAGGACCACTGCAATAATTATGATCACGGTGGTATTATGACGACGGTGGCTCGAGGAAGTTATTTTTTTTTTTTTTTCATTTAAAAGTTCGTAGAGATCGTCCATCGTCGCGTGACGGGACCGCGGCGGGATGCCGGAGCGCGAGGCGGGGGCGTCGACCGGGAATACGTTGGGTTGTGACGCGTACAGCGCTCCGGGAAAGTGGGTGGCTGTGGCGGCCGTATAGCTTGTTGCTACGGAGGAATGTGCGCGCGAGGACGTTTTCCGCTGTGCCGTTGGTCCGTGTCACTCTGCCGAACCGAATTCTCGAAAAGACCATCGCAGAGACGGTTTTATCGTCGCCCCGTTGGTTTGACGATTGTAATGAGAACAACGATACCTCGAAATGATAGGTCACAATGACGATAACAATTGCCGTCCGTGGGCTCCCCTATCCAACGACGGACCGAAATATATCTCCACCGGGCGTTGAGAGGCTAGGGTCGTAACTATACACTTCGGAGAACGCGTCGAAAAAATAAAATCAAAATCGATACGAATCTTATGTATACTCGTACCTCTTCGATGCACGTAGAAATGCAATAATAATTAGGTATACGAAATAAATTTTATTCGACGAATGGTCTTAGCATTTTGCGTTTAACATTCGTATAGTTATTTGCTGAACCATTATTCAATATGGTGAATTAATCTTCCCGATACATCGTACAACCGTGATCTATTATTTTATGTCATCAAGAAAATCTAGATCCCCTAAAAGAACTACTCCTCCGAGGACTTCGGTGCGTGCAACCCCTTGCCCCACTGCTAAATCTGGCACACTGATTTCTGCGTGCTATACGTCAAGTTTAGCGGACGCCCGTGGTGTTAGCTGCGCAGTTAACGAGCGTCGTAAAAATAAGGAAAAAAAGGAATTAAAAATTAAATCCAACATCCGTTTGCAATTTTCTGGAAACGACTCACGGCTCTTAGATCCCCGATGACCGTCAGCCGGATGTTGTACATTGTTACGTACTAATCTATTAATAATCATCGTTTTGAAACGATTGCATCACTTATTGTTATTTGCCGGCATTTTATGCGTTATAGTTTTAGAGAAAAAAAATAAAAATAATAATAATAATAAATAAAACGATTTCGAACCCGCTTTCTTGTGAATAATTCACAATATATTAAACGACACGCGAAAAACCTTTTTAAAAAGGAAAATTGCCCTAATCTTAAAAGCTTTTCAAAAGCCAAGTGCACATCAGAATATGTTTCATCAAAAGATAAAAGTACCGCCGAAAATATTTCCTCGTGCTTTTTACATAATTTTTTATACCGTATCGACCGTACGCGCGTGCGAGGAAATTGGTCTGGTGAAATGTTATTTTCCTTATGGATTTTGTAATACCATTTGTTTTAGTATCATCTTATACGAAATTAGAAGTTTCAACATGTATCATCCCCATCATATATTACTCACGCTTGAAAACGATGGGGGTAAAACTTGCTTTTCGGGATACCCGCGCTAATATACATATATATCCCTAACTAATGGATGTTCGCTAATCTAAAATAAACGACAACAATGTTTCATTTTCCGTATGAAATGTTCGTTCTCTCTATTATTATAACTACTTGTGCTCCCGCACATACATACGTTAGGTAACTAATAATTGTTTCATTTTTCAACGATCGCACTTGTAAAAATGTAATCTATCAACAACTACACGTGCAATTATTTTGCATGCCGCACGACAAAGGTGGGCGCATAGGTACACTATATTTAATATAGTTTTTCTTTGTATTTTATTAATATTGGTGGGAAAAAAAAGACGAAAAGTCGAAAACTCAATTTCGCTATCAAGATATAATGTAAACATTATGTGTTGCACACGTACATAGTGCGTGCACGTGGAGGGCCATGCAGTGTTTGACCAGATTATTTCCCGAGCAGGAAATACAATTTATCACATTTTGTATATGAGATGAGAGATGACGCGGAGTGGAGGACGTAACCGATCAATTCTTTCAGTTCATGTTTCAAAATTCAACCTTTTATATATATATATATATTGGAGACATATTGCAGTTTATATTTGATGTTGTGGCGAGGAGTAAAATTCGATATTCTTACACGGGACTCGTCTATTTCGGTGTTATCACATTATGTTAAAGTAAACATCAGCCCATAAAGGAAAGTTTCTGTTTATTTATTGACTCGACGAAAGTATTCAGGGATAATTAAAGCATAACAAATAACATTGTATAAACATCCTGGATACCAATTTTGTGCGTAATCAAATCTTGCAATCAACTGTAGGATAATTGAAAAATTACCACAAGATATGTATTGGCTGCAATGGAATAAAGTATGCGGTCAATATTATATAGAAACTTTTTAATTTTTAGTTTAGAAATTTTTTTTTTCTTTTTGTGTTTTGAATGAAAATCTAATTCCGAGAGTTTTTGGAGTTGATGGTATTAAGTTTGTTTGGAAAAATAAAATGTAATATGTTTTATTTTTATACGCGATAACCGTGCGGGAGCAACAGTTATTTATTGTTAGTTCGAGTGCTCTTGTTTCAAAAACTAAATCATACAAGTGTCAGTAAAATTGAACAGGTAAAAAGGAAAAATGATTTCGTATTTGTAAGGTAGGTAGAAATAAAATAAAACCTAAAAAGTAAAAACCAAAACCAAAATAAGTTTTCACTTAGAAAACTGCTAGGCTTACAAATAAATAGAAATGTTACTATTTCTTACACTATTCTTTTTATTATTTTCAAATTTGTTTTTTATTTTTAAATACTTATTGGCAGGGTCAATTTGTTATTAATACTTAAATGTATTCAATCGCATGGAAATTATACATTTAATTCTATAATATTTATAATATTTTAATAACGTACATTTTGTTGAGAAATAAACAATGTTTTTAATGTAATTTTTATCAATTCGTTGTTTTTGTTGCATATGATTTTGACTACTGTTTTTATAGATATAAAATGGTACGGAATAATATTATTTAATATTCATGAAAAAAGTATTGATCTCTATGTTGTAATCAATTAAATATTATAACTGACGAACGTAGTCAAACAAAAATATTTCACAGGTTTGTAAAAAATACTTTTATATAAAATTCTTAGAAAACCAAAGATCAAACTTGTGATTAATATTCACAAAATTCTGTTTGACAGTATCATCAAGTACATCACTCTAGAGTCAGGACCCTTAGTTCTAGACTCATTTTCAAACGTTAGTTTTAGAGTACGACGTATGCCAGATCAGTTGCAATCAAATTTTTAGATTTAAGTCAAAATGTTAGGATACTAACTACTGTTCATAGTTGTCTTTATATTTTGTCTCATATTTCACTTTTGTTGAGGCTCTCAATTTTATGATATATGATCAAATTGTCCAAGTTAACAAATTAAAACTCGTAAGTTGCATGACTTTGAAATGTTTTTGTGTAGAACATAATTATTTAAGTATTCGTACACATAACAAATAAATACTAAAAAGTATTTGTGTGTTTATATTTTGAAATTAAAATAAAAACTATTGGACATAGTTTAAAACTTTGTTAATTAAAATGTAAAGCAGATGTAACGAAAAAAAAAATGGAAAAAAGCTGTTATAAGTTTAAAGGTATGTAAAATGAAACCATTTTTTTCTTCTAGAGGAGATTAAGTTGAGAAACTGCTAATTTGAAAAAACTTTCTTCATCCAATAGTTTAAAATTTGTCCTAAATTTTATTCAGTCTTATTATGTAATTGGTTCCGTGTTTCATAGATGGGGCTTAAATTATAATAAGTAATTTCTTAACAAAGTATCTAGAATCTAGATATATCATTAATATTTACTATCTCTATTTCAGAATTTTAAATGAAACATTACATTTATAAATATAATTTTTGACTATCGACAAGAGAAAAAATGCTCATGTAAAAAGTTGTTATCTAATTATATTTAAAGTGTTATATTAATTTAAGTGTCGTAATTCACAATATTATTATCTATGATTAATAGTAGTCTTATATTTATACTGAAGTCGTCATGTGCATTAATAATATACTTGAATTACTTGAGCATATTTCTTTTTATACATAATATTATAATATTTATTGTTGTATTGAGGTTTTTTCAAGAGTTAAATCATCAGTGAAAATATATATAAGTTCCAAGAACAAAAAAATAAATTTTTTTATTAGGTCGTGATACATGATTATGCTGATATGGGTGATCTATATGAATGGTTTAAGTAAGTTATAACTCACTGATAATCATTGGTAGTATTTGAAAGTTGATTCTGAGTAAAATTGTATTTCTCATAACATTTACAAATATTTTATAATTCACTAAAAACTCGTTTTACAAGAATTTTCAGTTTTGTTTTGAATGCATGTGGTAAGTATTTTTGATTAATCAAATTTATTTTCAATCTTAATAATCAAAACTTCAATATATGTTTTTAAAATAAAATATTTTATAATTTCCGTATTGCAATTCAAGCATTAAATTGCTGCATAAAAAGTTTGTCAAAATGATTGAGATATTTCTTATTTTTTAAGAATATGAAAGAAAATAATCTTTGTTCAACATTCGGAAATTGATAAATAATATATTTTGTCACTGAAAAATGTATCAGAATTCATGAAAATGATCAGTGATAACCTATTTGAAAATATAATTTCAACAACGTTAATATATATTTCTTATATTCAAATTGAACAAAAGTAAATCATTTCATAATTAGTATATTTCTTGATCAAGATATGATTGGATCAAATTTGAATGCATTTGGACGAATTACATTAATTTTAGAAGATAGTTGTATCACAAAGAGCTTACAATTTTTATTATTTTACTGTTATTATTCTCATAGAAAAAATCTTCCTGAGCATTTAAAACGATAAAAAACAATCATGGTTAAGATTATTATTTCCCATAATATTGTGTGTGCACTTAATTTACGCATTTTACATAATTCATCTGAACTCAGAGCACAACATGTCTCTTGGAACTTTATAGTTTGTACTTATTCAGCAAGTTGCACGTTTTACATAAATTAACTTACCTGCTAACTGTTCATATTTTATATCATATTACCAAAATACATATACATATATGTCTATAAAACGCAATTTCAGTAGGATTTAAATAATGCATATTCCCGGTATAATTTCACCCATCCACTTTGACTCCCCAACAACATCCCAAAGCTAAACATTTACAATGTTCCCCATTGGCACGCATATACACACACCGAATGTTCGTTTCCAGTATTGAGTTTGTTAAAATTGGCTTTTCCCTTCCTATCGGACGCCATGGTAATCGTTAGATTTTATTTTCAAGTGAATGCAATCAGATTTTTTGTTGTGCATATTTTGTCCCCAACGAAATTTAGATACAATATAAAAAGAAGGGTGTCTTGCACTCTACGACGCCATTTTCTATATTTCCTTGTGCATACTATAGGATTTTGTTATTGATATTGTTATTATTATTTTGTTTCCATCTTGCTGCTCTTATACCGTATTCGACTCTTTATTCCGAGGAAAAAACAGAAGATACTTGAATTATTCATTGGTGGCTGTAGAAATCGTTTTTATCGGTGTATAAATAGTATACGTGATTCAAGACCAATTACAGGGCTAAGATGAAATTTTTTACTCGATGATAAGGACAAGGAAAATAAAAACTTCACATTGTTTGTGGTTTAAGATGATACTGAATTAAAAATTGGTGATCCATTTTAAAGTTCTATCAGAAACGCACTAGTTTCTTATATTATATTATTATAGTTATTTATATTGATTAAGGAAGCAAAAACTCTATTTGTACTGTCCGAATTTTCAACTAGATGTATGAAACTTTCAATTAGTATTATTAAATTATTTTATATTCCTGTTTTAATTGTCACAGTCATTATATTAAATTGAATAACAACTGTTTCCATAGTGATTTATATGGTTTTAGTATCTGAAGAAACATTTTTATTTTGATTCTTATTGCGAAGGAACAAATTATGTTTGTTTTTCTATTGCGCTTTTTTATGGTTTATTTAACTTTAAAAGGATTTTATTGGAGTTTTTCGTTTTATTTTTATTGATTTTATAACGTTTTAATGAAATTCGTTTTATAGGCATTCACTAGTATAACGTGAAATAAATTACATGTAAAAGAAAAAAAAAATCTGTTGAACAAGTGTTCAAAATAACTAATGATTATATTCAAATGAATAAAAACTGATTCATTATAAAGAAGTTTTTTAAAAAAAAAAAACATTTTCTCGGTTATAAATGATACAAAATCCTATGATTGACATTCGAAAAACAGACTTTTAGAAATAAAATGAAAAATAATTTGAAATAAGAAAGAATAGGATATTTAATATGATTTAATTAATCGATAAATTCTTAATAGTATTTATTTTGAATCATTTTTTTCAACTTGATTCTCTAAAACGTATTTAAATTAAATTAAGACTTGTAAAATTTTAGTCGGTACTCTGTGTTCAAAAGTATACATTTATTGGTGTATTATGTTTTGAAAAAAATATTAAAGCATACGAAGTTAAAAACGATAGAAGTAAATTATTTTTTATTAAATTGGTATTGTTTTATATTTTATCACGCAGTAAGTATAGAATATTATATTTTTAGAATGTTGTGTATCCCTTAAGATAATATAATTTATGTGTATTATAAACGTGTCGAAGGATACGTTGTAACTACAAATAATGTTTAAATCGGAGAAATAACTTATTCATTCCATCAATATTGTTTATCTTCTATGAATCGTTTGCATCGACAAAGGGGATAAAAGCACATTACGACTGTCCAAATAAACTCTCAAAACTCAATCTCTCCTGACCTTTCGAACTTTTCCCACTCACTTCGTAATCCATATAAATTCTACTCAGTTGCATTTTGGTGCCTAAATGAATGTGTTTTTCCATGGTTTCCATCCTTTAGGTAAACATAAACGTTGCGGTAATGGTTATTTTCCTGTCCAACGTCAGCGTGCCATTCCCTCGTTTGGTATAAAATTGAATTTCGACCTCTTCTCCGCTCATAGACCCTATACATTTCATCCACATAAGAGCACATTTCTTGTTGGACCCCTCTAAGTCAACGAGAATATAATCTATTTTCCATGATTAGGTGTTTTTATGGTCCAACTCCTAGCTGTCAATATACATTTGCGAAGATCTTAGGGAATCTTCAGAATAAACCACTGAGAATTCATCGAAAACAAGGGTTTATTTTCGAAAATGCACAAAATATACTCGAGCACATGGGAAAATCTATAGTAAATATATATATACGTATCCATGACGGAATTGTTTTTTAGATTAGAAAATTAAAAAAAATTCATGAAAAATAACTTCGGTAACGGCTCACGATACTTTTCGTCCGTCCAGCCACGTGGCAATAATAGTAAATTAAAAGTTCACGTCCAATCGATCCGGAAGAACGCATTACGGTAATGATGGGTTCATGCCATCAATCTTGTCAGCCTCTACCGTTGCTGCTATTGCCTACTTCGCGCTTCCACGCACCTCACCCATGCCATCGCCTTCGAAGACAGCCACGGCTGTGGGTAAACGCGATTATCCATTATGCACACTAAAATGCCGCTTAAAAATAACGATATACAACAAGATAGGTGTATACGCAAAGAGGTTATAGAAAACTTTCAGCGATGCCACCAAGCTCCTTTAGTGAATATGATTGACTTTCGATGTGAAGATTTAATCCGGGGGAAAATATGAGAAGAATTTATAAAAGTAAAATGTAATCTATCTCATCCCAATAGTATTAAGAATGTGTCAAATATAAAAAATAAATTTTAATTTCAGTTGTAATGGTACTTTTTTTAACTTTTATCAAGGCATTCTCAACGTAGATTATATTTATCGAGTAGTTATTCTTATTTTAACCACTTCAATATTTTGTTTAGTGTACTTATGGCAATTTTTTCAATATTCAATATTTTAAAGCATATAAATATAGTATACTGGTTCTACATTTTTTACTATTTATCTTATCTTACATCATAGTACCTATAAACTGCATTTAGTATTAGCTAATGAGAAAAGGATGACACATTCAAATAAAAGTTAACATAAGCTTACGTATAAAATAAAAAGCTTTATATTACATAACTAATCTTTATAATAATGTTCAAAGAAAGACATGGCATAGAAATTAATGATTGAAGGTGTTATGAATGAAAGGATAAATTATGACTTTCAAAAGTACATTTAAGGAATTAAAAAAAAGCTGAGAATAATTTGTTTGATTAAAAACTGATAAAAAGTCATCAAGAGTAGGCAAGTCATTTTTTTTACGAGTGTTGACACTGATTTTTATTGTTGGATACAGAATTGACCGCAGGATTGAACTGGACAAAACAGAGAGTATGGAGGAGTATGGAAAAAGGTGGATATTTTCAAAGATTTCAAAAGTGCGTTTCTGATATCTATTAAAAAACTTATGTATCCAACTCATCCAATGAATACATTTAATGATATCATGTATTATAACTTAATATTGTTTAATTAACAACCATTGCAATGAAAAAATAAAAATGTATATTAAGTTCTATAGGACATTTATCAATATTAATTGTATCAATATTTTTTGATATTGACCAGCTTTTATTAAAATGAAAATCAGTGTTATACAGTGTTATACGAGTGTCGTACATAGAAAAAATTAAAATAAAATAACGACAAAGTAAATCATACGTAGATTTCAGTTATTAAATTCAGTAAAAATAGTTAAATCCAATTGGAAAGATTTAATATATTATAATAAGCGTGTGACGTTTATCTTATAAATAATAACGAGTTTTACGGTTTTTCGTATTTATGATTTTGTCATTCGATCAACCAATAAACATGAACGGTTGTCGAGAAAGAGTGTTATGGTCTCGTGAACGTGAGTCACACTCTGGCAATGACAGTGTTTGAAAAAAAAAAAATACGGACAGTCAAAAAAATGTTTTCATAACTAAAAATAGCAGTTGTAATAACTCGATGTCCATATCGATGAAATCGTATGCAGCTACCGGTATGAAACTAATTCGTATATTATTGATATGTGTCTACCGTTTGGATATTATTTTACAAACACATTATAAACAGGTTACTATAGCCCACGCAACGTAAATTAGATTTACGGCTTAATTAACAGCTGACTAACATTACGATCGCTGAATGTCAAATAGATCACTCCTCCGAATCGTATAATGTTCCTCCGATCCCTAGTCCTGGCCACGGCGTCGGTTATACAACGTATATTCGAATCCCTCCCCCATCCCCAGACGTCGGGGTAACGAAACAAACGGACTTGATGGAATACACAACGCGTCGTACGAGCGGGTGCCGGGCTCAGTGCCCGTCGTAACATCTACATCTTATAATATACAATTTGTTCGATATTTAACAGCGCAACTCTCTGGTATCCGCGGTGAATTCGAAATGGACATGGGTACAGCGGTGACGAATCCTGCAGCCAAGTCATTATGAATTATATGGTGCACGCCGTAGACGTCACAGGCGATGTTCACTCCCAAAACAGTATCACGTATACATGATGAACACACGCGCAGACACATACGGGCACCCACGCACACAGACGAAATGAAACACGTACTGTTTGTATATACACGGCTGTTCGTCGTTTTACGGAAGGAGTTCGCGGCGGCGGGCAGCTATGGTAATTTTTTTTTTTTTTTAGTTTTCCACTTTACTCTACTGCCACCTCGCACCGCCGCCGCAAGTTACCCGCCGGTCGTCTCCCGGGCTTCACCATGCCGCTCATCATCCGTTTCTTTCTGAAATTTTTTTTTTTCTTCTCACGGTTTTATGCCGCAATGAACACGGAACCGGGTTTCTCATTTAATAAGTTTAACCCTTCATAATGCATAAAACGTATTACGAGTCTTAATTAAAAATCCACCCGCATCGTTCCTTTTCACATTAAACTCGCGACATTAAGGTACTTCCCAGCCCCGCCGCCCCGCTGCAAGTGTTTATATATATATACGTACATAATATAAACATACAACGAGAGCAGATACGGCGCCTCCGCCTCAACCACCCTACCCGCCAACCGACAGCCGTACCCGCTCAAGCGTTCCTGCCCGCTCGTGGCCGCTGCCGTTACTGCCACCGCCACTACACCTCCCCCTGACTCAAAAAACAGGAAAAGAGAAAATCAATAACAAAAGCCGGACGGATGAGATGCTCCTGATGGCAGTGCTTGTGCTATTCAATATTACCCATATTGTGTGTGCACAAAGAGGAGCAACAAATATCTCTCTTTCAATTCTCACCGACCTATACGCGCGCGTTTTATTCCCATTTAGATGTGTATAAATATCGCGAATACTTATAATAATATTCATATTCTTTTCCGAAAAGGTATATCTCTCACACTTATATTTATATTTTTATTATTTATGCGATTTTATATTATATTATAATAATGTATTTCAATACGGATTCTTTCGTTAAAATTACTCGATGCAAATGTATACTAACTATTATAACGGAAAGTTGGAAAACATTCATCCATACTGCATTTTTTAAAATATGATTTTCGTGTGTTATATTCGAGGAAAACATAATATCTTGGCTACACGAAAAAATTAAATTAATATTTTCGACTCTTATGCGAATATTATCGTGACTGTTATTTTTATGTATTATCAAATGAGTTTGATCAGTGTTAAGAGCGAATAAAAATGTCCATAGTTTAATGAATACTAATTTCCTACATGTTATACCTAGTGGAAGTTAACTCTGTCGCTTTGTTTAGTTTTCTGAGATTAACCAACAGTTAAATTATTTTCATAAAAAATTATAATGTCACTAAAGTGTTGTGAAATCATCATTCAATCTGGATTGTAATTTTCTTTTTTTCCTTTTAAATGGCCAAATTGTATTTTTCGATCTTATCAATACTATACACATTTTTTTTTTAGTTCTAATATTTTATTTTGAGGATTTCAGCCTCCTGAACAAAAATTATTATTTTTTTGATTGTCCCTTGTTTTTAAAATGAAAAAAAAAACCATTTATGTGTATCTATTAATTTCTGATGTGTTCATACAAAGTTCTTATACAACTTTCTGAATTATAAATGAATGCTTCAGTTAGCGTGTCCCTATATCGTGTATATCATCTGGAAGAAATAATGTAAAAGTGAAAAGAGTTACTCTTGTTTTCTATACACGAGTAGTCGACTGAAGAGTAAGGTGAAAGTTTTAAATATTAATATAATACTACACAGAAAAAATCTCACTCAGTTTCTTTGATAAGAAATATGTGAAGAGTAAAGCCGTAAAACTAAAAAAAAAAGTGTTTGCAAGTACATTAAAACAGTACTTCTCAGTATTTTCCAACTGATTAATTAAGTTAATATGTCTCCAAGAAAATATTATAAATGTACAATAATGTTACATTTAAGTGTAATCATGGGAATTATATTGCAAATAAAAATATAAAATACTTGCTTTTAATAGAAACAAAATGATTTATATCATCTCTATTTATTAACATTAATTATTAATGCTATTAGCATTGTTATTTATTCTAGATTTCGAATGAAACTAGGAATGTATTGGTTTTATCATAACTTGTGTTTTTTTTTGTTTTTGTGTACACAATTTCCATTGAGTGCATTAATCCGATATATATACAAACTTTGTACTTTTTTTGTAGAAAATATTCTCAAGTTAATACATAAGGGGTATCATTTCCGGAATATTTCAATAATTTTTCGAATAATTGAGGAAAACAGAGAAAAATTGCAAAAAATTTATTGAGATTGAGAATTGAACACTTCACCGTCTAGTTTATTTGGTTACGCATTATTGACATGTTTATATTTCATGCATACAATATGTTTTATATGATTTATTTTGAAGCTTATGGAAATAATGTTTTTTGTTGACCGTCAAACAACTATTATAAGCGTTAGAAAATTTAACTTCGATGATACTGAGTATTCCATGAGTTTTGATTACACGATATAATATAAGTTGATCTACCCGACCGTTTTCACTCAGAATCGTTTTTTCGAGAACAATTGTACTTTGGTTTCTAGTTTAAAGGATGGATGCCTGCATGTCACTATAAACATAGTCGCTTATCGCTTGCTTTCGTTATTTTGTAATTTTTATTTAAATTTTATTAGTAAAATATAATTTTCAATCTGTAGATTTTTCTTTACAATAGTGAATTTTGATAAATTGTGAATAAAAATCTTTATATATTAAAATTAATTAAAAATTTTATAACATGTTAAAACGATCTAAACTAGGTAGTACTTATTATGTTTTTTAAAATTGTAATTATTTATTTATTTTAAATGACTATGGATTATGATATTACATTCAATTAATAAGGAACATTCAGTGATATCGTATGAAGTGGGTTATGTGAACATGACAGTGTCTGAAAGTTTGATAAAAGAAGATTAAAAGCTTTTGAAAGTTGACATTTAAAAATAACATTGACAAATGACGAGTAACTGGAATCGAACTATACACATACATTGTTTTTACAACATAAAATATTATGAAAAAATGACGAAATACGAAAAATAAAAAAAAAGGTTTATACACAATATACTATGGAACGTGTTACTGGGAAAATATCATTGACGGGTGACCTTAAATAGTTTTATAGTTATACACGAGACCGAATACAAATAATAAAACTCTCTTGACTCTGGTGTTATTTGACTAGGTTTATTCGAATTTCCATCACCGTAGTTTGTAACGCACACTATAATTCACATTATTGGAGTCTCCGGATGTCTGCTGCTGTCAGACATAATCGTATGGGAAGTAATTGGGAGGACACAAAAGAGATGAGTGGAAGACGATTGATAGCGACAGTACGGCGGAGTCGAAAACCTATTGGATTAACAACGATTATTGCTATTTAAATGCTGCGTTGAACATATTGCGATAGAATGTGATTAAAGTCCGATCAAGACTGATGACGATGGAACGGATAAATTGAAAAATCTAAAACACTCCGAATAAAATCCCGTTGATCGTAAATCTATTCTCTTTTATGTGTATTCAAAACATTTTATTTCTGAATAAATGGGAACAGGTAGGCTACGGTTAGAAATTATTTTGAGATGCATTGAACTCCCAAAATTGTTTCTCTGGAAAAATCAATTATAAAATATTTTTCACGTGACTGAATGCGCAAATATCACGTGAATTAATTTTAACGTCAATTTAAGTCTATGAAAATCCGACTGACAGAAAATGCTATGGAATAATTATAAATATCTGTAAGATTGGCACTCTTTTAGCGTGTTTTTGCTATTTTTTTGACTAAAACTATTAAAATTAGTATAATTCGAATGTTATACAGCGATAAATATGTAGTCAACCACGGCAATGGTTATTTGAACTTACTATCTAGTTGAGGGCATTTTTCACTTTACATTTTTTTGTTGAACAAATTTTCAGGAACAAATTTTTTTTAATATCCACATCGTATTACAAATGCAGTATTACAAATACTACAATGCGAGAATGTAATGATAAAATATTTTAAGACGTGAGTGACGGATTAAAGTAACTTTCCAATAAAGGTTCTTTGATATAGTCATATTTAAATCGCTACAGTTAATCACATGAAACAATAAAACAGGGGTTCATAAGGAAAGTTATTTTGCTTTAACTGAATACTTAAAAATTTTAATTGATGAATATATTTTTAAGTACTGATATAATTAAATTAATAATTTTTGTACATCGAATGTTTTTAGAAAAATCGAAGGCATTATAATATAAGAAAAGGAACATTCAATTTCTAAATAACACGAGGCCAAAATTCAAGGAAAAAGCTTATAAAAGTAATAAAGAGGTTACATGGGTCAAATCTGATAAATTATTTTATTTTATTTTATTTGCTTACTTTTTAGTACATTTATAATAAATGGGATTTCTAATTTTTACTTGATTTAACGTGTATGAATTTAATTATTTGTCTTTTACTAGAATATTTAGTTTATCTTTTCAAAGTATATGATTATTGGTTTTTAAGTCAAATGTATGGATAAAATGAAATTTAATTTACATTTCAAATATAGATATAAGAAATATTTTCACTCACTTAAATGAACGGATAGAATACCACGAAGACAATTCGAAATAAATAAATAATGTATTTTACAGACTCTCTCAGAGGTTTATGGGAATAATTATTCATTCAACTGTATGAAAAATTTGCAATCGCATTACTTAACAATATACTCTAGATAGATCTACATTATATACGGAAGTAATGAAGCACTTAGATATAATTTTAAAGTGTATTATATGGATTTTTGTGGAACGTAGTCATTTTTAATTATACTGAATACTAAATAATTTAATAAGATTTGCGAGAATCCGAATGTTTCTAGCATATTTGGGTAAAACTTTATTCATTAGGCTTTTACGAGAATAGTTTCAGAAATATTCATTTCATTTAAAAAGGTATATTTTACTTAACTCTGGAAACTCGACATATTTATAATTAATATCACGATTTTGTAAACTAAAATGTTATTCCAATAATATCGAAACACCGTTATAGCCAATTTTTACATAATTCTGAACTATAAAATTTTTATCCACATAGTGAAACCTTAATTTTTAGTGTATTCAATAAAAGTTTCGATTTATAATTAAAGATACTGAAAATATCTAACAAATAATGATATCAGTATACATATTAATCATGTATATATTTAGCATTTGCATATATAGTCACCTATTCCGCTGAAACTATTATTATAAAGTACGGTTAATCCGTCAAGCACGTCACACACGGTCACACAATTAATAATGACGTCACACACACAATGGTTTTAAATGACAATCAACTAAGTAGTTTTATTTTCTATTTTCTTTTTGTTAGATTTATTTGAATACATTTTTAGTGTTTACACATTATTTGAACAAAAATTATTGCGTGGCTGATCTGTAATTTTAAATATTATATAAAATATGTTTTTAAATACAACTGTTAGGTATTGTTTACTAAATAAAGTAAATAATATTGTTCAATATAAATTTCAAAGACTGAACCAAATTAGTACTCAACGCAGTAATGTAACGAAATAGCCTATCCTGAGCGCCGGCCTACTCATCTTTATACAAGTTACCGTACCAGTTCATAATATTTTTTTGTTTGTTAGCTTATTATCAATTATTAATGTTTGAAGAATAAAAGCCTAATCTTCTGTTATATAACCAATTATGTACTCAAAATGTATATTTGGATTTTAATATGGTGCAATGATTATTTTTCTCTCGGAATTTACTAATTTTATAATTTTCTTTAAACCCCACTTAAAATATTTTATTTTTAATAATTCGGTTCATTTAAAAAATTAAAAATGCAATGAAAGTTATTGATTGATTTTAAATGTTAATTTTTTTTTTTAATCGTATTTAGATTAATTATATTTTTTTATATTCTTCCCCATACATATTGCAAGGGTCTTAACAAGATTTATGTTACTAAGACTGTTTAACTATCAAATAATCAAAGTTTTAAAATTAATTACATGCTTTATCTCAACAGAATATACAATTATGTGTCTAGTTCATATAATGTAAACCGTATTACTTAAAGGTACACTCATATAGTTATTGTCTAATTATGTTATTAAAAATAAAAGAAATAATGAATTAATATATTATTTTTTTAAAACTATTATCCATAGATGAACTATACTTTAGTTTAGTATAGTATAACCTTAATGAATATTTATTTTATGAAGAATTATATTGTATGAAAAAGCTAGCTTCTAGTGAAATATTCATAAGTGTAAAGTAATTACTAAGTCATTGATTTAAAATAATTTAAAAGTTATTTATCAAATCTAACACAATATATATTATAAGTCAGTGGCGTACACACATATTATGTTCGATGGTGAAGGTGAGGGTATATTTAAAAATTAAACAATGTCATATAACAATAACTTTGGAATAATTTTAATCTATTTCACTCATAACAATTTAATTTATAGCTTTATTTGAATTATTCCTATGTAAATTATTAGGTGGCCACACTACAACTTACTCTAAGACACTTTTTTTACTATATGTTATTCACAATTCTCCCTCTGTAATTGGAATAGCAGAATTAGGAGATAGATTACTATTTTTTATGTATTCGTCAACAATTTTTCGTCGATTCTTTCCATTTCTGATATTTTAGAAAAGTTATTATAAAAGCAAGAACTTACGTACCAGAAAATCGAACATCAAATGGTAGCTGTCCAAAGTCCAATTGATAATTGAAAAGTAAAGATTTAGCTATATAGGTCCAGATATAATAAAGATATATGAAAATTCGTCGATTGTTGATAAGTTGGTTGATGTTTGTGCGTTTGAGCTTAATAACTACACAGTGATTTGAGAAGATAAGATCAGTTATCAAATTATTGGTAATGATAACACAGCAATAAATAAATTTATCTTTAATTAATGTTTTTATCTTTATTTCTTTATAAATACACCATGAAAGTAAATTATTAACAATTTTTAATTTTTACCATTTTAAACCCCCCCCCTACTAGAGTGTACGCTACTGATTTAAGTAATTCTTTACAGGTTTTTTTTTAAATTTCAGGTACACATATATTTCAAATAACTTCAGTGTTAAACATAAAATTAAATAGTAATTAACATGTTGGTTTTATTTTTCATTATTGTAAATTGTGTGTTTAAAAGTTGTATAAAATATTAATTTTTAATTTTTGTAATAATTATTAACTTATAAACTTTTTCAGCAAAAACTTATAATGTTATGCCATAGACACTTTATAATCTGTTTGTGATGGTTACAAAAGTTGGTTAGAATTTAAGTACCTTTATAACTTATTTAAAAACGAAATTAAAGAAAAAATATTCCGATAGCTAGTGAATAATGAATTTTATTTATTTATTCATGAGTCTAAATGACTTGATAAATTACTTATGAATTGAGCTGTTGATGTTCGGAAAATATATAGTTTAAAAACAAATCTGTAATCTATATAACTCAAATATGATTATATGTAATTAATATGCATCTATCTAGTCTTTAAGTTTTACTAATTTTAAAAACCTTTCTATAAGTATTTAAACCATATAAATTTAATTGTATGAGCCACTCAACTTAGAAACAAAACTATTGATTATTATTGAGTAGAATAAGTATATGTTCCTCAAATATTTTCATAACAAATTTTTTTTTAATCAAATTTGTTTTTAACAAATCTCAACAAAATCATAAAAATCTACAACATTTATGGTTAGGTTAGATTAGGTATGAACTATCAATTTTATTTTTGAAAACTTTAAAATCGAATGAATGATTTTTCATTGTTGTTATTTGTAATCATCAAAAAAAAAAAAATTATCTCACAAAATATTTTTGCTTTGGTATAGCGCATTATACGTTATAGTGTTTTTATTATTAATTCAATACAATTGAAATTTGAAAATGTTGCTAGCATTGAACACATTTTTTTTTAACGTTTAACCAGAAATACATTTAAATCATGACGTTTGCATAATAATAATTTTCACTATTGTCAACATCTTAACAAATTTTAATCTGAAAACGTTGTTATTCTTTTGTTATCAAAACTATTGACGTTTTTTTTTTTTTTTTATCGTCAAGATAATGGTCGAATATATCATTCTTTTTCCCCGCCCTATTGAAATTACCCTACCGATTTTCTCGGTGTTTAAGTCCTTTGGTCGAGCGTAAAAGATCCGTATGAGAGTGTATGAGAATGAGAACCCACTTGAAAAATAAAGATACGCGTTCGTATGAGACGTGAACAATAACATACATCAGACACAAAAGTGTAGTTAGAGTGCCATTTTAAACACGGCCCCTCGGTAAATCACTCCATGATATACAAACGCACACATGCGCGCGTGAGCTCGCGCACACACCACACATACACACTCATCCATCTAAATTATATATATATATATTATATACATATAAAACCCATTGTCCCGAGCTGGTTTCGCCCTCTCATATACCATTCGCGACCGCCCAAATGACTGCAATAATCGTTATTTTTATGTCGGAAATAAACTTCGAAATTATGTCTACTTCGTTGGAATAAATGTATTATTTGTGACATATTATTTTCGGGGCAGAACGTTTAAAGTTTCCTTGTATTCCAAGAAAAATGTTTTCACCGATCACTAAATAATATGAATAACACTATTATCAGTTTTTCCAGAAATAAAGATAACATAATATATAGATTTTCTAGCTGAACACATTTTGTAACTCGTAACAACGCTTAACATTATAATAACCATCATTTAGTCTTTTAAAATAAAAGTTAAAAATTATGATCAAACACTCAACAGGGATGAAAACAAAAATACATAAAATAATTTATTTTGTCCATTTATAAAAGAATATTTAGATACATTCAATGTAAAACTATAAGAACAGACACTTGAATTAATTTTTTACGTAAAATTTTATCGGGCAATGACTTTAAGTATTAAATAATCCTGCAGTATTTCAATTTTTCATCATACACAAGGGTTTAAAAAAAAAAATGTATTTGATCATAAATGAACAAAATTAATAATTTCAGTATTTGTAAAATAAGTTTTTTCTATTAAATGTATCGATAAAATTGTTTTGGATTTTAAATGTAGCAATAAACACCTTTTTAAGTTTTTTTTTCAAATACTTGATTTAATAAGTGTACTAAAGATGTAGTTGTCAAATACTTGACAAAATTGAGTACATCGTGTCAGTGTTCAATAAATATGTATTTATTTATTGTATAATGTTTACGCATTGTTAACTCTTTATTTATACTTCATACATACTTTTACGTTTTACGGTTACATATTTTCCTTTTTCGTGTATCCAATTTGATTGTTGCTTCAGTTTTCTACTAAAAAAGTTACCATTATTGTGAATTGTTACAATTTTTGAACAGTCCGAATATGTTTTGAACGAACAGTCTGTCGAAATATGTACGTGTTTATAATTCAATCTGATGTAATCCATCTAAAATGAGATTGACAGTATTTTATTATTGCCGTTCACCGAATGAACATACACTCATTTGTCATCCCAAAATAACCAAATAAAAGCTATTCAGCGAACGAATTATCAACACAATATTGATGAAATTGAATAATGTATTGTTCGCCGTGGTCCAACACAATCGACGTTGATATTTTTTTTACACATCATTACAATGTGATCAACTAATTTCACAATACAATAAACGTATAATAACGTAGCGTTCATGTCATATTTCAACATTGATTTATTACACGCGGTCCGTGAATTTCATCAAACCACTTCCTCCCCCCCCATTTTTTTACGTTCACCCCGGGCTTCGTTCGTAACTATTGAAATAAACATCAAGACTTACGGTCAACGGGTCGGACATATATTTTTATCTAGCGATTTCGATGTCATCATAAATATCAGTTATTTGCAGAAACTTGCGTTCTCCGATTAGGCGTTTGCGTATGTGGTTAGGCTTTTGCCGAAAGGATCCCAGAAATCGCTATACTTTTGTTTCTTCTCTTCGTAGTTTCAACTTTTAGCTGCTCGGTCTCGGATGGTGTATGTTATTGCAAACGTTCGGTACGTTCGCGAGATCGGCTTTTGGACATAAAATGTTTTTGTGTTATCTATCGGTGTCCGATCCGCAGCACGAAGAGTATAACACGGCTTGTTCTCTTTTCATTCTATTGTTTTATTTGTCTATTTCGCAACGTTTGCTTTGTTTCATCTTAACTCGTTATCTCTGCTATGCATTTGCTTAGTGCTGCGTGTTCTTTATAATATGTTACGCGAGTTATGTTTTAAGTGTATGTTATTTTTCGAGATAATATTATGTATTTGTCATCCAGTCAAGAGCACAATCATTGAAAATCATGTAATTTTTGAAAGTAGGTCTATTTGTTACTGACTCGTGGTAGTTGATATAAATGATCGTTGAGAATTCACTTTGCATATTTTATTAACATGGATACGTTTTAGATCTAGACGTTATTTCGAAATTCGTGTGGTTATTTTAATGTAACTTTCATGTGGTAGCCGTCGCCCCGAAATATTTTGTGATATAATATTGATAATAATTGAGGAAACCAATCATGTGATAATTTATGGTGATCATTTCATTTACGATCCTATATTATTATTAATTGCATTATATCTACATTTAATTATACCATACAGTATTATCGCTAGAATAAATCGTTCAAATAAATTAGTATTTTTATTATATATAGTATATCGTATCTTCAGATCGTTCTCGCCGGTCTGGTAATTATTATAAACTAGTTTACATTATAACTAGATTTATAACCCAGTTACGCCATCGAGACTCGTCATCGAATTATTTTTCTCATGTATACGTTTATTGTCGATACAAAATTGGTGCTCGGGATATTTGGCAATTTTTCCGAGTATTAGTTGAACACAGAATAAGTATCGATATCATTGTTTAGTACAATCGAAACACGTATGAATCTCAGTTTAAATATTTGTAGTAGAGTTTATCTTATCTTAGAATTTAATGTAATCTTAACGATAAGCTCTTAGAGTATACCATAAAAATTCAATTATACAATTTTTAGCTTGAGAAAAAATCTGTGGAACACAAAATGGTAGAATAATAAGTTTTATATTCTGTAAAGTGAGAGAATTTAAAATGCATGTATATGGACTCCTCTTCTCATATCATACGAATGAATAAAAAAGTGATTTTAAAGAACTAGAAGAAAGGATTCGTATAAAAATTTGTTAAAAAATATTGAGAAAATGTATAAAAGTTTTGTCAAAAAGTGATACACCAAAATACGATAGGTAACCTCTCTTCTTCTTATGACCAAACGTTTAGATAAAAAATTATGAAAGGAGACTTGGAAGAGTATTATTCAAATTCCAAGTGAAACAAATTTGATAAATGTTTTATTTTATCTTCAGAAAATTGGTAAATATAAAGTTTGTTTGATATGTATACGTAAAATATATGACTTCAATATTTGTTATTATATTTAATTATATTAAATTATAGAATGTAACTATGACTCATTGTTTTACCATGCGGTGGAGAAATCTTACAGTTAGTCAATAATTAATTATACGTCGGTGACAGGAAAACTTTAATGTTAGTATAGATAACCTTTTTCATATAGGTATTAACAGTTCAGAATTCAAACTAAAATAATGTTATAAATTAATTCATATCCATGTACATTGATATATCCGAGGTGAGCTGCAACTGCAGTCAATGCAATTCAATTACATACTACGTATTATTTATACGATGTGAAATTATAGACAATCCAATTGAGAACGACGTCGAACACCGGATATTATAGCATTTTGTGATAACGTCATGGTGATATAATAAAGCCTCGTGGTTATAATACTACTTTTGTACGGGAGAGACGTTATAGGTAACATTCGGAATTTCGTTCAAGGCGCGATGAGTTTAAATGACTGCAAGATAACAAGTGTTCCAGCAGCCTGGAATAATTGAAAAGAATAAAAATAGGTAAAACGAAAAATAAAATAATCTTCTCGAACGCATAAATCATAATTAAATATAAATGTTTGTCAGATGAAATTTTTCCGTTGAAATATTCAAGGAAGAAAAACAGTATATTATATGCATAAAGTTAAAGAGATGAAACGGAATGTTTGAAACAAAAGTTTTTCTCGACTCCATAAATCAAATGGGAAATACGATTTTTTCGTCCTCGCCCGAACGTGGGATGGTATGCAGCAGCAGCAACGGCAGCGAAAGCAGCAGTAGCAGGACGCAGCGACGATAATTTCATCAATCCTACACCCCCTGAAAAAAACACCACCACCATCAACACCGATGACGGCACCATCCCGCGTGGACCACTGTGGCGAGCTGTTTGCCTCCGTATGGGGTCGTCAAGTAAAACTTGCGGCGCATTACGACCGCCGGCATCACGGTCACGGTGCGCGTGGTGTGTAGTAGTTCGTTTTGGATTTTCTTTTCTTAATCTTCTGCGTCCGGAACACGAAACATATCAAACTCTCTCGGGTGATATATCCCGAAGAAGTAGAATTTAAAGAGGGATAGAGGCAGAGATCGGGTAAAGGTGACAGGGAGGGAAGGGCCGAAAAAAATATTCAACCGACCCTCGTGATGCTCCGCTTCGTTAACCATCGGATCGCTCTCCGCTACCGCTGCCACCTTCAGTTTAAGTACAAAGTCGGAGTAGCGCTACCGCCACCACCGCCTTACACCTGTCACATGGGGGTGACCACCCGCTACCGTTACTGTTGCCCCGTCAATCCATAAATGCCCTCGTTGTCGCCGGCAAACACAACGGCGGTGAAGGCGAAGGCGGTGTTCTTCTTATATACATACGAGAGTGGGAAAACTTTTCACTCCGGAAAATCATTTCGGCTCGCAGATGTGTTTGAACGGACTATTACTTTTATAACTCAATTGTTGGCCGTTTAAAGAAGAATACTGTGATGGTGGTACCAGCGATGATGGTAAAAAAAAAAACCGAATGCAAACGGAACATATAGGCGAAACGAATAAATGGAACGCTGGCAGTGCTTCATAACATAATACCCGGCGTGGTACGTTTCCCCTCCCCGTAGTGCGCCATCATACTTTATAGACGATACATTTAAAATGTCTGAGCGTTATTCTTTTCAAAGCATTTGTTTTAAAAATGAAATATCACATACGTAATAATAATATATTAATGTCACATCGTATAGAACACAAAACAAAAATATCGCACACCTCCAGAGTTAAACAACGTTGATAAAAATGAAACAGGAAAAAATAATCATGTTACTCTATCTATAACATTATAAATAACTGATCGTTCTCATTATTGTTTTTTCCTCAAATATTCGCGTCTATTCTAACCCACAGCATTTTCCCATTTACCAAATATAATTTAACATGCGTACATTGTGATTTACATCGAGTTACTGTACATAATTTCTCTTCCTGGTATCCTAGCTCAGTGTTCGTCATGCGCCAATAATTTTCCTTCGAGTAAAAGGAAATAGAAATATATATGCCGAACCAATACAGCGGAAGTTTTCGAAATCGGAAATACTCTTCCGGACGGTGACAAGATTTCAGGAGACCGATTTTGAAACATTTAGAATACATGATTGAAGTTCTGATGTTGCTATTGACAGGTAAAACTTATGTAGAAAGAATATGTCATATCGCAATAATTAAATTATTTATTTTAATATAAATGTAAAGTTTTAGTTTTTAATACTGAAACTACTGAAAGTTATTTAAGTATACTAGCTATAAGTTCATAGTTATGATATATTTTCAGTTCCACACACACACACACACACACACACATCAACAAATATATACTTGAACATAATAATAAATAAGCGTCTGTATATTACGTACATCGTAAACTATTTTGCATCTCAGACTTAAATAACTTAAATTAAATATATTAAGTTTGACTTTATCTAGCATAATTGTGTAATACCAGTAAATTTACTCAATCTTTAATAATTTAGTTAAATAAAATTCAATCTAAATAATCTTCTCGTTAGATTTATCTGTATAGCAATGTCATTTTAGTATTAATTTCGTCATAACTTAATACAGTGCTTGTTCAATAAGTACAAATAAAAGAAAATTATCTTATTACTATGAAGAATAACGATTCGTGGTAATTCCTGCTATGTGCAAAAAAAAGAGAGATCTTAACGACTCGATTTACAATATTTTGCACGATGCATGCACAACAAAATAAAACGATACATCGTTAAGGAAAAAGATAAGACTTAGAATCGTTTTAAGATATAAATTATTCTCTTACGTTATTATCTTATAAATTCTATTGCATGGGATATATTTTAATCTTATGAGTGTAAAATATGTTGTAATGAAATCAGAAGTAAACAAACTGACACGTTGCACTTGCAATCAACAAGAAATCTAAACACATAGTGGATCATTTGGTGAAATAATTCAATCATTTTGTATTGAATTATTATTCATAATAACGTTTAAAACGTTTGAGATCTTTATAAATCCGTCCCCACGTTTAAATGTGATCCTCTTCATACCTCTCCCTTTTATAACTTCATACCCAAAATTAGCAATACCATTTGATTAATCCGAATTGTCATGACAACCATTGTGCTAGTAATCTATTATGTGTATTACCCCACCACTGTTGTTGTCTACATTTTCCTGGGTCACAATATTTTGGGCCTATTACCAAAACGGCCTCATGACGCTGACAATAACAATGGTCGTCTATATTACAACAATTTATGAGTTTTATCTCGATATTTTAGGATAAAAAAATATAAATATGTTATTCAATAAAATTATAAAAATCATTTAAATAATATAAATCAATTACCAATAAATTATGTTTAACTTAAATATCGATTTCTTTTTTTTAACATTTCGGCAAAGATTTTTTTTTTTACTTTTACATTATGTAAAAAAGAAGTAAAAAATAAAATAACCCTTAATGTATACGACGAATACTTACCGATTTATATAAAAAAAACTGGTATGAAATTAAAATAAATTATACTTTTATATTTTAAGTTCTTAACCGTTACCTTTATATAAATTTCTCATTTTTAATATACTTGCATTTAACTCGTTTTATATTATTTTCATAAATATATATACTCAATTTTATTACACAATACTATAAAATATGATCATAAATCGTTGTCTCAAAATATCAGTGTATCAGTGTACAATCAAAAAGTTAATATTACTTACTTTTTATTTAAAGTTATGCACTTATACGTCATGTGTCTAGAGATTGATAATCTCACAATAAATTGTTATAGAATAACGATAAAAATATTGTAATCATAACAAAGTTCATGGTGTTCTGAAATGCGATTGCGAATTTCGTTTAAAAATTATTAAAAAACACCTATAAAATATCATTTGAATATGCATAGAATAAATATTTTCATTCGTTTTCATACTTGACTCTTAAGTATTAAAAACTGATTGAAAAATTCATCAATTTATATGAATATTGAAAAATTTGTATTCTAAATGAATTTAATTAATCTTAATTTAATCTAAAGAACAAAGAAAAATTGTCTCCTTTTAGATATAAGTTACATTGCTTTCAAAGAAGTAATGAATTTTTTTTTAAAATATAATGTAAGACACGACGGACTTAAAATCTAAGACTATAACAGAAATCTGATGGGTATTTAATGAATCCACTATTAAGGGGTGTTCATTATTGGGAAGGTAACCATATTTTTGTGAAAAATGTAGATTTATTTTTTTAAATATTTACATCAATACTCTACAGTATTTAATATTTTATTTCAACATAATTATTAATCATTTAAAGTGTAAAAAACTTATTGCAATGTTTGAAATAGACACTTTCAATTATAAAAATATGGTTTTAGGCATACGTGTATAAGAATATGATTGATGTCATAGTTTAAAAAAAATATTGAAGTTCAAAGATCTTAAATTTTATATAAGTAGAAAAAGAATAAAAAATGATTTATGTATTATTTAAAAAATATATTTTCAACAGCAATAATTTGATTTAAAATAATTATCCAAAGTTAAATTACATCATTATATTTTATTTTTATTTGATGATGCACTATATCATTTTAATAAAATTCTATAATTTGTTCAAGGCCAAAATATAAAAGAGAAAAATTCTGAAATTTATAGTTTTGAATCGATAAAGATCGATTCAACTATAAAAAATCCATGAGAAATATGATAAGTTTTTGATTATTTATTTTATATTACTTGAAACATAATTAGCTTTAATTAATCACAGTATTCAAAATGAATTATATACATACATTTTATAAAAATCATAAAAATAAGTTTGTCCTAAATTATGACAAAGTATAAATATACGTGCTCAGTAAAATGTTGAACTTAAATCGGTGCTAACAAAAATTTAACTAGTGTCTTAGATAAGTATAAATACAAATACAAATATTTTTTCATTCCTTTTTAAAAATAATCAATTGTGATTTTTACTGCAACTGCAAAATACATTATAATACATTTTTTTTTTAAAAATGGATTTTAACCACTCAACTGAATCCTTATTGTGTAAGTTATATAGGTTTTGATACTATGAACTTAACACAAATAATCAAATTGACAAAATGCTAAATATTTGAGTACATCAAAGTATATACAATATACATACAATCAAACCAACAAAGGTACTTGTATTTTTATTTTATTTAATCTCAAGATTTTATTTATATTGTTGAAAATATGTCAGTAATTATTATTATAGATATCTCTGTCTGAGAAATATATAGTGTCCACTGCTCAACGGTTGTAGCCTCTATTCCACACGTGTGAATTTTGGAAATAAATAAATGTTTCTAAATTTGTTGAATTTTCTATTCACAATTTATTTTTTTTATTTCTGCACAACTGCACTGAAAAACTTCTCCGATATAATTTACACAATATATTTGAAATATATGTGTCTATTTTATATCCAAAACATGTTATATGGCGTACGATATTTTTTTTAAAAAAAATTTAAAATTTGTTTTAAGTTTTTAAGGCCAGGAATCGGATTTTCCATGACCTTTTTAAATCGATGATTTTTAATTAAAGTAGTTGGGATACATCTAGGTTAGAAAGTCAAAGAGCTTTCCCTGTCAGTCTAGATAAGTACAAAGTCTATGATTTATACTAACATTGATTACGGGAGCTCTGGTTCAACTGAATTTTCAGGAGTATCAAGTTGAAAAATCTTAAAATAATATGGTGCAAGTGAATTTGGATTAATAAATAGTAAACCTATTCCTTTTTATTTTTAAACCCACTAGGTTTTAGAATTGATAGAAAACACTTACATTTAATCCTAAATATTTTCACAGTTATCTTTATAAGATCTTTATAAAATTATTGATTTATGTATACATATTTATATCTAAATATATTTGATTGTATTTCTCTAATAACCCATAAACATTGGTGATTTACAAAAAGTGTTTTTTAAAAATGTCACCCCGTCATCAGTTTAGTTTAAAGTTGGTAGATTTAACAATCTTAAATCTTTTTTTGGCCATGAAAATGCTTAAATTTAAATTTTATTTCAAGTTACCATATAAACTAAGTTCTACGCTTTTTTTTTTAATGCTATCCCAAATTAGTAGTAATTAGCGATTACATGTACAAATTATATCATAACATAAGGTGTTATTTCAATTAATATTTAAGTTAGAATAATTCCAAAACTACTCTTTTGAATTATGATTTCGATACATCAAAATGCAGAGAAAAATGCTCTCAATGTCATACATCGCAGTAAGAAGAGGGTATTACAATTGAAAAAAAATGTTGTATAGCTAAATGACATACTTAATGGAACATGAAAAAAATAATAGTCTATAACATAGTTTTTATGGTAACTGGAACAAAGAAAAAAAATTTAAATTTAAGCATTTTAACGTAAAATAAAACGGGTAAGCATTTATAAAAAATCACACCGTGTAGGCAGTCATACAATATAATTTATTATCATAATAATAATTGCCGACTTATAAAGCATATTTAAAATGGAAAAAATCCAAATTTTTAAAATTATTATAAAATGATCAAAAAAGCAAGACGTACATCAGAGATATTATAACTACGTTTAGCACATTTACACTTATCGTATTATGTTTATGTTGTTCGTTATTTCCTTCGACACGTACGGGGTGGCGTATCGAATTACACTCGATCCCGAATCTCGACGCACAACTCGAGCGATGTAATTAAAAAAAAAAATAATCTTTTTTAATGCCGTACGGGTGAAAAAAACCCCAAATTACAAGTATATAATTTGTACAACTATATTTTGTTGCCGAAACCCTAAAGGCAGTGTGTGAGTGAGTATGTGTGTATTTATGCAACACGGTGTTGCAGTGACAGAACAAGGTTCGAAATATTGAGAAAAAATTCAAACGAAAATCGAACCTTTTGAAAACTTGTACAGATGGTTAAACAGATAAACTGCAACACATTAACTGTCCATGTAATGTACACAGATTCGTTTAGTTTAACATTAGAACCAATAGTGATTCGTAGGGTTCGTGTTACTCAAGTGTAACGAACACGGCCTTGTTATGAGAACAAAAACGTAATCGATTGATTATAAACGTTGTTGTTGGGTCCTATTCGAACTGTTCAAAACGTTTAATTACCTCCGACTAAACCGTACGCATGCACCTATAGATCCCACCCGAATTCTGACTTGTGTAAAGCCACATTTTTGTCACAAATTTTACCACGGTTTTCCATCCTAAACGCTGAGTCTGGATGAAAAGATATTATATTTTTGCCCTAAAGAACGTCATTTAAATTACTCTTGCATCACTGACACGTACGCACGCAACTTACATTGGCGACAAAGCGGCGATAGCGATTTACGCTTAACATCGTATCGGAAGAATATTGCGTGTACACATTACACACGTATTGTATGATATTAACAGAGTACTGTCGAATGCAACTAGTTATCAATTCGTAAAACCCGTGGCCAATTTAACGACCAAACATAAAAGTGATAAAAGTAATTAAAATAATTCAAACAATAATAATAATAATAATAATAAGAAGAAGAATAAAAATAAGAGTTATAAAATATGTAAAATAAAGTGGGAAAAAAACCAACTGACCTGCAATGATCAGGTAGACGATGAGCAGATTCGGGAGTATTCCCATGTCCCATTCAGCGGCGGCGGCGGCGGTTGCGGTGGCGCGCGCGACCCGTCGTCGTCGTCGTCGTCGTCGTCGTCGTCGTCGTCGTCGGCTGCGTCCGGTCTGCTATATCAACAGGACAGGCACGCGGCGGTCGCGTCTGCGGCACAGGTGACCGGCTTCTGCTGGGCGTCGTCGTGTTGCCGCTGACCGTCGCGGCGCAGCTGCTGGTCGTGTCCGTCGCCTTTCTCGGTGGGCCGTTGGTTCGCGGGACGACGTCCGGCCGTCGCGTCCATTTCAATGCGTACCGGCGGCGGTGGCGGCGGCGAACCGGTGTGCAGCACTGGCGCGCGCTTATCGGTCACGGGTGGTGTTTCGGCGGCTACCGAAGATCGCTGCTGGCTGGCTGACGGGCGAGCGGCGACGGTCGAATCACTGCACACTTGCGTGGTGTGTGGCCGCGGCGGCGCGAGTGCTGCTGCAGGTAACGACCGCGGTGTGGCCGTGCAGTCGTCGTACTCGTCGCCGGCACCTGTCCGCGGTGTGCACTTGGCGGCGGCGGCTGCGGGACGTCGTCTTTCACGCGCACACACGCACGCACTCTCTCTCGCTGTCTCTCTCTCGTCCGATCGCTCACACTCTCACGCTACAACTGTCCCGTCTCACTCTGGCACACACACACACACACACACACGCGTGTTCAAGCGCGCCGCCACTACTGCTGGTTATCGCTGGCAGCCTGCTCACTCGACGCTGGTCCTGCCGCTGCTGCTGCCGCTGATGCTGCTGCTGCTGCACGATGGCGGTGCGCGCCGCTACGTTTCACCCCGAACGTTGGCGCGCGCGCCGACTCGCAGACCCCGCCTCGACCCGTTCGCGCGTATACCTTTGCCCGCGCACCCCCTCGTCGTCGTCTCACGGCCCGGGCGGCGTGTGCACTGTGTTTTGTATTACGCCGTTACCGCGGGCGCGCGCCGGCTATCTACCCGCCACGCACACGCACGAGCACTCGTCGTGGCGGTCGGGGTGGGCACGGTAGGCGAGTGGGCCCGCCGTAACGGTGCATGCGCCAAGGCCCCGGTCAGAACAGCGCCCACCGCCGTCACCGTCTGCCACCCCCATCCACTGCCACCCCAACATCCGCGCGCGCGCCTTCACTCGCAAACACACACACACACACCCGCGCTTACAAAATATTTTCCACGGTATGCGCTCGTACTACACAAGGGCGGCGGCGGCGTTCGGTTACTTCCTGCGGCTGCGGCAACGACGACTACGACTACGTCGGTATGTTAGCGTGTACGTATATTATGTATTCGGTAAATGACCCCGAAATTATTTAACGCGTACCACCGCAGCCGGGGCAACGTAGACGAGGTCCCTTTCACATTATAGTCAAGTGACTGCGACGCCGTGTAAAATTACCGTTTTTATATCGTCGGTTTCGAAAGGGATAGGACCCGGTAGTGGTGTACCCGAGGAGCCCGTGTCGTAACAGGTTTGGGAAACTGCTGCCGTCGGTTCCAATCATCCGATATTTACCACCCCTTCTTCTCGCGAGCCGACCGATTCCCGTGGTGCAGCGGGACGCGTCGTATAAGTCCACCGTCGTCGTCCCGGGGGAAACTTGTTCTACCGGCCCCCGCGGTCGTCCCCAACGCGCACTTTGACGCGTGCTATTGGATTATTGTCGTCGTCGTCATCGTCTCACCACACCTACACCACGTGCCCCCTTTCGCTTACTTGGACGCCGCCGCCGTGTTTTATTTTATTATGTATTATGTTTATTGAATTTATTTTTATGATAACGCCGTGTAATATAATAAACTGTGAATACCGCCGCTATCAAATTACAACACACACTCGTGCTATCGCTTTATTGTTCTCGCGCTCTCAAAATATCCAGGAAACCTGTCGATATCCTTATTACACATTATAATATAATGTACGGTACCTCGAAAGAAACCGTTTTTAATATAGGAAGCCATACGGATAATAAAAAATAAAATAAATATTGAATATTGTAAATCGTCCGTTAGCGTAAAGTTCCGGTTTTATAGTTATAATAGTACAAAATAAAATGTTTTCATTTCCACGAATAAAATAATATGTGCATTATTCGCACAATGTGCGTAGGTACTATGTTTGAATAGAAGAGAACTGCAAAAAGAATCACTGTTTTGAATAAGAAATTCGGAACGGTTTATTTCGTTTTATTGACTCGATGGACAGTCGTAACGAACCGTTTCATAAAAGCACATGATCTTCTCATAAGAGCACATTCACTGATGAGTTGCAGTTGTTGCAAAAACTTTTTAATAAGCATTATACAGACACAGCAGCTTTCAGAAAAATCGGTAATATTATTCCTAAGTCTTCGATTCAATACTTATAAAATACACAATCACTCAAATAGTTTATCATTATATTGTTCACATGTTCGGTCCTATCTATTAATTATTTTATTTAACATGTTTGCAGTGTACACGGATAAACGATTGATGTACCGCAGGTGATTCGCGTGTACATTACAGACAGAGTATGTTAGTGTGGTGAAATACATTGTTGGTTTTTGATAAAATATAAATGTCACTGGATACATAATGTCATAGTGTAATGTGTATATTTAGTACATTTCACTATCAGTGAAAATGAATATACCATGCTAAAGGCAATAATAATCATTATATATTTTCGAATAAAACAGAAAATACACACATCAGTAAAAACAATTAAACCATCGATATTTTAAGCTTTCAAACGTTGTTTAAGAATAATAATAATACGATTTGCTCGAGCTTGTCTCTCTGACATAATGTTATATCTTTCTTCCAAATTAATATGTTTCAACTCAATAAAAAAATCATATAAAAGTATTGATAAAAATCAATTATAATAATGATTTTTTAATGGTCCTTTATTTATTTGACTGATATTATGCGATTAAAATAAACCGTGAAAAATGGTATGTAGATTTAAGTACAGAGTTAATAAAATATAATCATATAATGTAATGGTCATCTGGTAATTTTAAATTAAAACCAAATAAAATTAAAAAATATATTCCTTTAATGGTTAACACTCATACATAATAACAAATTATTATTGAATATTTAAATAATTTATTAAAACTTTTTAACTTCCGACAAAATCAATATATTTATAAATAACAATAAATAAAGTAAATAAATATAAAAATAAAAGAAAATATAAATATCGCCTTGAGTATTAAATAATAAACTGCTAATGAATGAGTGAGCTATTTACTTGACAATGATTTTTAAAATCTCGAAAGTGGTCGTATACTTTAGCACTTATTCAATAATACTCAAGGAAATATTTATACATAATTTTACTTTTATTTTGTTTATTATTATAATTATTATGTAATAATATTACAATTCGATTAATTTTAATAAATTATTACTGTATTCAATTATTCATTTTTAACTTTAAAGTTGCAGTCAATTTTTCGCTAACCCATCTTGTACTCAATTTAGTCAATTTTTTTTTTTGTATAAAAAGTCTCAAGTAACTATGAAAATTGATTGATGTCTAATGTGCTGTTATTAATTCAGTTTGACAAAAACTATTATATCATAAAAAATTTAATTATTCCAAGACTTTTTGTTGTATAAGATTTATTTAAGTCATTAAAAATAAGTATTCATTAACATACAGCAACAAAAGTTATTTAACACAGTTTTTGATTCTGTCATCGTCCAATCAATTTTTGCTTTCATTAATTATCATGAAAATCCGGTATGTATGATTTCAGATTTATTAACTGTGCGTTTCAAGATAAAATATTTTTATTTAAATTTGTTAAAAATACATTTCGCAAGTATTTTTAGCAAAATGAATAATCTATATTATATTAGTGAATGTTTATACTTTCTTCGTACGTGTGTACTAATGCGAAACTCCAGCACAACACTTATACGGATCTAATGAAAAAATTCTTTATCGAATGTTAGGCGTTTCGTTTAAGGCCAAAATTAAGATCAAAAGAGGTAAATTGAACTTTTATAAATTAGATTATTTCGCAGCAAAAAAGGGGAAAACACCTATCGTTGGGGATCACTATTATGCTATCTCAATGAACATTTGGCCGGATATGTTATTTAAAATCACCATTCTGAAAACTTTAGTCGTTGGTCGTCTAAACTAAAGTTTACGTGATTACCTTTTGTACATTTTTTTTTATTTTTGCTTTTTCTCGTTTTAGATTCTGAGAGGAACGAGGTGACATGATTTCCACCAAAAAAATTGCTCCGATGTATACAAATCTGATTTTTTATTGAAACAAAATTTTGTCTTTTTGGTATTTTAAGAAAGAAATTTTATGAATTTCTCAAACACTTTAAAAATTGGTGAAAAAAACTGACCCAAGAATTGAACTCTGAAGCGTCTAGGATTTTTGCCACTCCCCATCCACTTGATGATTTTTCATAACATTATCTTAATTTGGTGATAATTCTATAAATATAAATTGCGATGACTCGAAACGTGCATAATATTACATGTATTATCGATTTGATATCGACATTAGAATTTTATAGAAACCTTATAATTTTCAAAACAAATATTTTTATTTTTATTTTTTGCAAAAGTTTGAACTTTAATAGTAAAACCTAACTTTTTAGGAATTTGGCTCAACTATTATTCCTATCGATCCTTATATGAAATATAAACTGATCAAACCGATCTCTTTTACTCAAGGTCGTTTTTTCGATACCAAATGTTACATTGGTTTCAAATTTAAAAGAACCATCCTTATATCTCACCTGACCGTGGAGTCTCACCAGACCTAAGAGATTTTTCCTTTTTATTTTCCCCAATTTACTATATATATAATATATATAATAGTGTTTAGAAGAAGTTCAAAGCAAAAACTCATGGATAAAACTACCATTAGGAAAATACTCAGGAATAAAATTAAATATATACCTTCACAGTACACATATTAAAATAGTGAAAATGTTTTTTAATAAATGATATAACATGAAATCGTAATAAACAGTACATAATGTGTTCAACAGAATAACACGATTCAATGTGTTTTAAATGAAAACGATGAAAAGATGAAATTTTTCAAAATATTATACTCCAATATAGTATTGGTCAATGTTTATAAGGCTTGAATGAGCATGATGATTATGCCAACTTGAATACGTTTACATTGATATTCTTAGTGTCTTTTTAAATGTCTGTATATTTTAGTCCTTTTAGTCATCAAATGCATAAAAAAAACGTAAATTTAATATTTAAATTGAAGGTTTAATTTTACAAATCATGCCCACATATAAATCATAGAAAATTGTTTCGCATTATTTTTTGTACATAATATTATTTCATATTTATTTTTATTCATTGACAATGAATTGAAGTAAATGTTAGAAATCATAGAGTTTGTTTTTTTTGGCTACAGATAAAACTAAACGTTAGAGCTTAAATGTGGAAAAATTTTATTATTTTAGAAGAAAAAAATCCCATTCAAGCAACAACTTTCTCACGGATATAAATATTATGGCTAAGTATAAACTTTCCGAGGAATATAATTTTGGCAGTGTATATAGTTGAACAAAATCATGTTTGAATCAAAATTCAAAATCAGCATTTTTTAACAAATGAATAATAAATATTTTTTCTTGTTATTCAAATTCCAATAAATTCAAAATTATTATCAATTTTATTATCTCACCTATAAACATTATTGTTTACTGAGCACAAATAAAAAATATTATTATATTCTAATTATATAGCATAGAACCTAATATAAAAACTTTTCTTTAAGTAAAAATATGGTAGATATTGATACAGATTATGTATAAATAAAAAAAGTTAAAACTTTAATATCAATATTTAAATCACGACGTCAGATTATGACTTTCTAGCAATTTTAAGATGTGAACACAAAAAAAATAGGATATTAAGGAATATATGAAATGTAAATGATGTCTTCGATATTAGCATTTGGTCTCTAAGGTATACGAAATGGTTTGTGATTTCTTAGGAACTGTAATATTAATGTATTTACTCTTCCGGTTTTAAGTTAAAGTATATATTTCTTATACAAATGGTAACAATTATTAATATTTGTCAAATACTAACTAGATAAAATTCTATCATATCTTAATACTTAATAATACTTAATACTTAAATCTTAATAACGTATACCATTATTCAATCACATATTGTATAGTATAAAATATTAATACCCATATCAGCTAACAGAAATAAGCCCGATTTGTCCAGTGGCTTTAGCTGTGCGATGATGAATCAGTCAGTCAGTCAGTCAGTCAGTCAGTCAAGACATGTTATTTTTTTTACGGATATTTACGTAACAAAATCAATATTTATTATAATTTAACAACAAAATAATAATAATTTTATAACAGAATCATTTGAAACAAGTTTTTGAATTTACTACTGTATTTTTCATAGACCCGGTGAAAAAAAAAATAATAATAATAAAATCTTTGATTACTCCACTCATATATTTTGTAAAGTTTAAACCCACATAGTACCGAACACAATTGTATATAATATTAAATAAGTTTTATCTATTATTTTATTGGAAGTTACTCGTTTTTCAATGGGCTGCCTCACATGGACATTTTATTTTCTGAATTTGCCTGACGTTCCTTTCAATTCATCACATATTTTTCAATCCTCCAATTTCATAACTATCCATTCTGTTTTTTCTCTTTTTCAATTTTTATACTTGGGTTATTGATTAAACAGCTTTATAATAATTTTATATTTTAAAAGAAATTATAAATAGGGATTGAAATTCTTATAATTATGATAAATTAAAAAAAAAACGATTGCAATTTTTAAATGTAATAGTCAAACACATTAAAGGAAAAATAATGAAAATCAATAAAGAAAATGGATGAAACTCCTAGGTTGGGTGTGATACAGGTCTTTTAAACTTGAAACCATTGCTCTCGAAAAAACGAGTCTGAGTAAAATGGTCGGGTGGATCAGTTCATATTATAATATTGTGGAATCAAAATTCGATAAAATACCCAATTTCGTCAACATTTCATTTTCTAATGCTTATAAATGCTGTTTGCGACTCTCTGATAACATTTTTTTTTTATTGGCTACAAAAAAAATCTTAGGAAAAATGTTGTATCAATGAAATATAAACAAGTGAATTATGCATGAAAGTGCATGTCTCAATTCTCAATCTCAGACCTCAGTTCAAATTTTTTGCGATTTTTTTCTCTGTTTTTCTCAATTATTCGAAAAACTGATACCTGTGGTACAAACTAGACCAAACTTTCTACTAGAAAAGTACCATTTTTGTGTATATCAGGGCAATTCCTCAGGTGGTAATGGTGTACAAAGACACACACAATGACAAAACCAATTTATTCTTAATTTTCCTTGGATTCCAAAATATAATATTTTATGAAATAATTTTGACAGTTTAAACAAAGTAAAAGGTAAAAATACTTATGTGATTTTAGAACAAAAACTGCAGAATGCTAATATTTTATATTGGTATTCATTTAAGGTATTCGAGTTGTGTATTCAGAAAATAATTGTTAATTTTCAAATTATCCATACACTTGTTTAAGATTTAAAGAATTTTAAGAAACAGACATACAGTTATTTATTTTGATAAAACCTAAACGAAAACCGGAGAAAGGTACGTTGAGCAAAATATTTATTTATTTTTTCAAATAAAATCTTGTTATAATAGTGGTTTTAAATATAATTTTAAAATATAAAATGTATAATAAAAACGATATACTTGAAATTTCAAAATAGATTAATACTCGAAATAATATTATCTGAGGACATACACGTGGGGACTTTGTAGTTGTTTTAAAGTTTCCTATAATAAAACTTCTAAGCCCGATCAAAAGAGAACTTTATTAATTTGCCATAAAAAGTATTTTTAGATACACACGGTGTGTGCGCCTGTCTCTCTCATTCTCTCTCTCTCTTTAGCTCTCATACATACACACACTCTATCTCTCTCTTTGTATGCACGCGATATATTTGTAGCTTTTCTCCGTGTGTGGTATGTTTATGTGTTGAGGCAGTCAACAGTGTCGGTGGTGGTGGTGGCTGTTTGCTACTCTACTTTTCTTTCCAAGACAAGTTTATATTGACAGCAGTAGTTATATATATTAAATATAGTGGAGTCGGAGACAATTTCAAGAAATACGGTTTAAACGCAATACATGCAAAGTATGTACAAACATATATACAAGCTCCGGCACGACGAAGTTAAAGAACTTCGGCAGATTTTCACTCTCTGATACAGCGTGTGCCGTATATCGATTTTTAGTTTTTCTTCAGAGACCATCATAATATAACAGTTTACGAGAGATTACCTTAACCCGTCTCCGGTGCGTGAGTACATGTGGTTTACGAGGCGGATATACTCGGCTGCGATGTGCGCTCGCGCTACCTGGTCGGCTACAGTCATCAGACATGTATGTACAAGGGTGGCTCGTAGAAGTCCTAATCCTCCCCTACCCCTTAGTTTACCCTTGTCTAAGAAATTGTAAGAAAAAGTATTTTTATATTTTTACACCCACACCTCGCAACAATCAATAGTTATTTTGTAAAATATATTATTCGATAAGTAAAGGTTACCAAATCAAATTTTCCGTTGTAAATTGTGAATAACTGCTGTTATGTTTAGCTTTTAGAAACATTTAATCCCTCTCCAAATTATTATTTTTGTGTACGCGTCTGCTAGTCGTAAAATTCTACACAGCGCGCAGGTCTAGAAGCACATACTAACATATTATCTTATAACGCAATAAAGTATATAGTGGTCACCCATGTGCGGTATACGATAATATAGTATGCCTGCAGCCAACTGCGTTGTCGAAGTGGGTTCACGTCCAAATGATGGTTTGAGTAAAAATAATGATAACAACGATAATAGCAATAACGATTCGATCGCGGAACCCTGCCATGAGAGATGAACCAAGAAACGTCTTTTAAAAAAAAAAAAAAGCACTTTTCTCTCTTCTTTTTATTTTATATAATACACACAGTTCATGGAGATCAGGACGTGTGATTTGTGTTGGTTCTCCAAACGTATTATTGTATAGGGTTCTTTTTTTCGATTACTAAAATATATAATTTCGCGCTTTTAGAATACAAACAACAATGGTGATGACGATGATGATGATTATGATGATGATTGTATTATTATTTTAATAACCAAACCGAATGTCTCTGGAAAATAATGGTTCCGTGAGGTACGAAGTTGGTTGTAAAATACTACCCATTAACAGCTTTATCCGGTGAGGCCATTTTTTTTCGTTTGACTTAATCTTTGGAACTTCGCATTTTCTTGAAAACGTTGCTGAACCGTTAACTATACAATGATTCATTTGAAATGTATGAGAAACGTATTATGATAAAAATAAATTAGATCGGCCTTTTTTTTTAATTTAACGTATTATTTCACATGCATATAACTATCATAATTTAATAAAGTTAAATTAAATCTTAACTGCATTTATAGTTTACTTTTCTTTGAATTGGTTATTTAATTCATAAATACACTTTAAAGTTTTTTTTTCTTTTTTTCAACAATATGTACATGAAACTATAATCATATTATTATATTACAAGTATAAATGCACAATAAACTTATGAATTATGATACATTAAAACATAAATTTTAATAGTTTATAAAATATACATAATCTATTTTTTTTACTAAAAATTATGTTAATTTAAAATTAAATTAAACAGTACATTAATCAATTACTCTAGCCAAACAAAAATGTTTAATCTATTATTCAAAATTAAAGTTCAATAATATATTCTACTCTTTAATTTTATGAATTTTTAGCAGAGACAACAGTGATATCATATTTTGATCAAAATTATTTTTCTTTATTTTAATAGTCATACAAGTATACAAGTATACAACTTAAAAGTTTAAAAAGTTAAAATGTGGAATCAATATTGTAATTAGGATTTTAATTAAAAATGAAGGATTGTGGCAAAACAATTATAATATTTTGGAAGGTAAATTTTAGAAATTTGAGCTCTTGATTTAAATTAAACGCTAAAAAATGTAATAAAAAATTTAAAAATGTGTTTTAATTTATTAAAATATCTGATTTCTACTTCAGAAATTCGAAATTTTGGATTTTAGTTTTAATTTGTAAGCAATTTTAGTTATTATTTTAATAATGTTTTAGTCGGTTTTTTTTATAAACCATTTTCGTGTTATTGACGAATTGATAATTTTCACGAATAATTACGACACAGGAAGAAGTATTTACATAATTTAAAATATTTTTTCCACAGTTGGAATATTGAACACAATTTCATTCGAATGAATTTATTTTAAATTCATGTAAAAACAACATAAGAATACCTTATACATATATATTATAGTATATATGTTTATTTTAAGCATTTAAATTGTTTATTTCGGTAATGTCGACTCAACTCTTACACTTTAACCTGAACCAGATTTTGTCTAAATTTTTTCATATAATTGTTGACTAGTTTAACAAATTTAAATTTAAAATATATTATTATTTTTTTTATTGTATAATAAATTATCGTTCAAATTCAATAATCAAAATATGTTTGTTCTTTGTACAAAAATTACTCATCGATCATAAAAAACATATAGCATAATATTCTAGTTACAGTAATCATTGGTGTAAGAACATATTTCAGAAAATAATTTAGTAAGTTGAATATGTTTCCAGACTGCAAATGAGATTTGAAATCTGAAAAATAAATTTGAATCCAAAGTAAAGTGGTTATTTAGTTTGTTTACGATTACATTTTAAGTGTATAGTTTTTCAATAAAAATGTTCACGATTGTATTCACATATGACATATCACATACTACCTCGTAACAAATGTTTAAACATCTTGTTTTATAACAACTATAATTCTATAAACATTGAAGCAATTTCATTTATTACTATCTTTGTTTTTTTTCTTATTTGTTATTGATTAAATTAGAAATATATAATACATTTAGGTTTATATATTTGTTATATATAATACGTAAGTATAATTTATCATTATTTAATTTTTAATGTGAGCAATTATTTTGTTAAATTAAAACTTCCCTAGAAGCAAACAATTCATTTTAAATTACCTAACTGATAAGTTGTAACATAATTCTTTTATAAGCAGACATATTGTTTCAGTAATATTTGAATATAATGTGTTCAACATAATATCGTTAAATATCAATATTGAATTGCAAAATGACATTTCGGAAATGGGATAATTTCCCATTGGACATTACCATCCACGTAGAATATTTCTCCCTCACCCCTATGGCTTCGTAACCCATTATCAACTCTCTCAATCTCTCTCTCTTTTGAAATATTCAGGCTTATTAGTTATTACACTATGGGTATTATTATTATTGATTGATTGATTGACATTGTTAACCAAAGTAAATATAACTTTGCATGTGTTACAAAATATATGATATGCGCCAAAGGCATTAATAACATTAATAATTATGAAACACATAATATTTTCAGTTTTCTTTTCACAATAGTTTTCACGAAAAATGGAACTTTGTAATTTTAGTAACTTTAGTTTATTTTGTTACCGCCATACTTAATGTGTTTGGCCAATCGGGTGTACCATAAAAACTTAAAAACTCAGTGTTACAAAATCGAAATGCTTGTTCAGTGCTAGTTAAATGTAGAAAATAAAGTTATTTGCGAACATAAAATGAACTGTTTAATTCGATAAAAATTTTTGGGGAGCGGAATTTTGAAGAAGCTTGACATGAGCCTAACGGAACGACGATTATTTTTGACGGAGAACGAAAAATAATGCCGTCGCGGAATAAACGAATTAACTCGAATGTCCTCGAGCAATTCGAGATATTATTTTATAACTCGATAAGATTATTTTCCGAATTAAACGATAAATAGTTTATCGCGGTTCGTTCGTTTTTCGCGAACAAAATCTTTCCTATGACGTTTTTATAACAATAATAATATACCGGACGCGATGTTCACGCTGAAGCGTATACTTTCTTAATCCAGATTTCATCGGTCTTGCGGCGCAATCAACTCGAAGGATAAAAATGATCGCGGAAAAGACGGGTCAACTTCACGTAGTGTATACAACAATAATATTTATTGGAACGTACGTCTATCCGTTTATTATTACACCATACATACAGGGACGATTTCGTGTCGGCCGTCGTCCGGGTATAACATTTCATATAATATACTTTTACACGAGCACGCGCGTCCCGTCCGAGAGCACGACAACAATCGGACAATCTAATACCGAGGGCACGGGCAAAAGACATGGTCGACGAGGGGCGAGTGGAGGGGAGCGTACATGTGGTTCCGCACGGGAAGCGGATTCGGTGGTGGCGATAAAAATACTTGTGCGCGTACTGGTGGAAATCTGTTGTCGCGGATAACCGAGTACAGTCGCACGATACTAGTACGGAGTGTGGACGTGATGTGGCGGTTGCGGTGCTGGTATAGCTGTGTAGTAGCGGACACGACGAGACACACGCGCGAGCATAACAACAATGCGCGAGGGTATATATATGTTTGCAGTGTTGTGCCGAAGTCGCGGGTGAGAGAGAGATATTGAGTGGGAGAGTGTGTGTGTGTGAGAGAGAGAGAGAGAGATATTGAGTGGGAGAGTGTGTGTGTGTGAGAGAGAGAGAGAGATATTGAGTGGGAGAGTGTGTGTGTGACAGAGAGAGAGAGAGAGTGTGTGAGAGAGATATTGAGAGAGAGAGAGAGAGAGCTACAGAAATACATCCTGTCTCCGGATCAGATGTCAGAATCGTATTAAAAGTTGCGCGTTCCGTCGGCGGCCCGTCACGTTCCTACGCGGTGCGCCGTACGTGCGAGGAATACGGTCCAAAGGCTGTAATTGAATACACACACGCGCAAACGTACACGCGCACACACGGTCACGGACACCGCGTACACGTTCACACAGGCTCACACACGCCGTCGCCGTCGTCGTCGTCGTCGCCGTTCTAATTTCGAAAAACCACTACGCCTTCGGACCCGCAGTCATCTTCGTTCACTGTATATCGCCCCGCGGACAGGGGGTTTATTTTTATTTTTTTTATCTTTTTCCCCACACACACACATATAGTATGTATAATATTTACCAATGTCAAATACACACGAGCCCCTCGTGTACGTACACACACGTAATGTATTCGGTCGGTGTGAGCATGTGCGCGTGGGTGTGTGCCTGGTATATTATTTACCGCGGTGCCTGCTACACACGGAATTCGCCCCGTCGCGGTCGCCACTTCGACACCTCGTGCGTTATCGTGCGCCAACGGAAAAACGTGCGAGCCCGTATCATGTGCATAATATACTGTCGTCATCAACGCGGGTGGCTTTTAATTTTTTACGTCCCCCCCGTCGTCGTTGTTCCCGTACGCGCACCCTCCCCACCGCCCCCGCGCGGCGGCGATATCCCCGGCGATTACTCGCACATAGATGTTTTCCGAGACGGAGTTGAGTGTACGCTTGATCGCGACCCCATGACACACCGTCTGTGCGTCCGACGGAGAGAATATCCGAGGGTAGTCGGAGGACGCTTTAGCTCCTCTCCCGAACGGCTCCCCGAAACACAAGCGGACGGTTGCCCGCCCCCCCCCCCTCGGAAATATTACTTTTACCGTCCACGTCATACTACGCCGTACTTACCACGCGCGTTCGCTGTAACGCCGCACCGCTACGCGCGATTTATATAATATCGTATCTTAGCAACGTACGGTGATCGGTGTGTTTTACCCCCAGATTATTTCGTAAGGATATTCAGATGGTTCTTCTGAATGTCGGTTTCAATTTTAAACAAGTTCAATCACGGATACGCCGGGGAAAAAAACTTCATTCGTTTTCTATACGATTGTGCTATGACAAAACATTCGGATAAAAACAAAACGTTTTGGCATCTAAAATAAATTAAAATAAAGTAAAACGTTAGATGTACAAGAAATAATATCGAATTGACCGCGCCGACCCGTACATACATATTAACTAACACCTGAATGAGTAATCAGAGTATTGTCGAGCACTGATTTCTTGGTATTATTATTTTTTAAATTTCTCGTCTAATTTTTACGTCAATAGAATTTCTTTTATTCTCGAAAAATTATTTTTCACATTTGTAGCATTGAATTTAGTATTTAATATTTAAAATAAAACAGCTTGAAATGTTTGCCCACAAAGAAGAAATTTAAAAATTTTAGTGCGTATATTTTAATTATATTGTAACTATTTAATCTTATTTTCTTAAATAGTATAAACATTTGTATTTTATTTTCAGTAAATTTTAGTTTTGTTCTAAATTTAACTCTATAGTTATTCAGTACGATAGAGTTGAGCAGTATTTTCGGAAAATCCATACAAAACGTTTCCAAGTATAAGCATATTAAACTGATATTATAAGACTGTATTAAAAAATATAAGGCATATCTGGAATAGTTATAAAAACACCAGTGACAGGTTTGGTGTACATAATATAAAGATAATTTTAATTTTTTCTTTTTTTTATTATTAGAAAACATACAATCTGTATTACCAAAAACGTAATAAGTAAATATGATAATTTGTGTACAAAAAAAACAATATATTTAGACGATAAAATGGCATGATAAGGTAGACTATCCGACGATGGAGTCTTTAAATATTAGTTAGAGGCGATTACATTTTAATTGTTCGTCGTATAAAAGATTACTAAATATGTAGGTTTTTTTTATGCGGTTATTTCCATGTACGGTAATATTATTTTTTTAACATTATAATATATGAAAGTTCAAAAGATATTTTTTACTCGAAGGGCACATATAGATTTACGTAAGCTTTCATCCGCATAGTTTTAAGTTGCCATGGAAATGAATACTAGCGTTTCTCAAAAACGCTGATGTATAGATATTATGTTCCATATCCTTCGCCGCTAATATACAGATGCCAGAGGGAGGAAATACGCGTTGCGATTACCGTACTTTTTCTCTTGACCCAATCGCACGCCGTAAACCCGTACGTCGCGCAGTAATCCCGTGTGAAAATATTATAATACTCGCGTATTGTTATGTACGTTATGTAAAGGGTGTATTTTTAATTATTATACGCGTACCTATGTGCTATTGTTCACTTATAATACATATTATTATTCGGTATTTAATTAATCAATTACGACCCGGCCCATTAGCCAACCCGATGGTCGATCCTTGGTTTATTAAGTAGCCCTTTGCGATCGTATTATCATTATCGGCTCGTTTATTCGCCGGCGTCGCTTTTCGCGAGCAAACAATCTCGTAGTATAGCAATATAACGTAATACATATTATAATTCCATCGAATGCGGCGAGTAAGCTGTTTGAAATCACGTGGCCGATTGCGCGTAGGTACTATAGACCGTTTCACGACTGCCCGAATCGTCGATATAACAAAGCGTATTGCGCTTCGCAAAGTGATCACAAATTACAAGTGCCGTTTAACTTTACAGCGTCGCCATCGAAACTATCCTCTATTCATTCGTTGGACAACACGACGGCGTGGTCCGAATACGAATTCGTGGTTATTTCGTTTTTATCTTTTATCTTTTACGTCGTTGACACGAAAAATCGACGAAAACAACGCGAGGCCAAAAAGGAATTTAGCGAAGTTTTTGCGCACGTGCATATTATCATCCCGTGGTCGTCGTCACTCTCCGTGTTCGCAATAATATAACTTACAGTGAGTGTGTGTGTGTGTGTGTGTGTGTGTGTGTGTGTGTGTGTGTGTGTGTGTGTGTGTGTGTGTTTGCACATGTGTGTTCGTGTGTGTATGTGTGTGTGTTTGCGTGCATGGTGTGCGGAACACAAATTCCAAACGTTTATCGGTAACCGTGCACTCGTTTGCACTAGCTAGCGGTGCCTACATAACTTCTCGTTCCGGGAATTTCAGTCGAGGGAAAGACGGGGGAAAAAAAACGACTAACGCTTAGCCGTCGTGTTACAGGAACGTGTGTGCGTGCGCGTGTGTGCGTGTCCCGAAGAAAAGGCTAATCGGACTTAATGTTCGATACCCACCGCGTCACGGCGTCCGCGAGTGATTTGTTTTGGAGATCGGGCGTGTCCGTTGGCCCGACATCGGAGACACGACCGTATATATACGACGACGACGACGACGAGGCGCACTTAAAAACGTCGTGTCGTAAATTCGCGAAAATCCGATGGCCGGGCCCCAACAACGGTTTTTATTTATTTTCGCGTGACTCCTTCGAACCGCACCCGTCTACCTACACGCCACCAGCCCTCGCCGTGCGTATCGATTACCGTTGTTCGCGCGATCCCTACGACGACAACGACGACGACGGCGACGTGCTAACGACCTGTTGTCACGACGTGCTCTCCGATTCAGTTCGCGGCACACCAGAGTTTTCGTGTGATGTTGGCAGCCTCGCGGTTAATCGATGCGAACGATACCGCGGTATTGTACACTCGCACACGGTTTTGCTATCGAGTCGGCCTCACCGTACTTGACTTTGTGACGGCGGCGGCGGCGGTAGGGTAGTACGGCTATTCAAAGCAATAACAATATCACAAATGGCAGCTGTACGCGACCGCCGCCCCCTCCCCTACACCACTCCAACCCCCTCACTAACGTATTGGTACACGAACGATTTCCATCGCTACCCACCACGGCGCGCCATCATCGTCCACTGGACTTGTTCTCGGTATGGGCATGGGGATTCGGACCCGAGATGAATTGGTTTTGAAAAATACTATAACTGTGACACGCTTTTGTGTACTGGTTATTTTTGCAAACTTTGAAGTTCAACTATTAATTGCAACAAAACGTCGCACCGTCTCTTGAAATTCATCAGGCTACCACCATACGGACAAGCCGGAGAAAAATCACTTTAGTTTTTAACGTTTCTGACTGCCATAAGTGAAAATAATGTTTATGCATATTATATTTTATACATATTATGTACAAAATAAAATAACGTTTTATGCAAGCTGCAACAAGACCTAACGGAATAATATAAAATATGAAATGGAAAGAGAGTGGCATAATATGTTCACCATTTGCACTGTAAAATTAAACGAATTTAAATACAAATCATTATCAGGACTTGAATTTTAAATATTTTCGAATCGTATGAATAGAGTATGTATTCGTACATTCAATAAGTGTTATTCCTTGAACGAGTAAGTGCTTAGTTTCATGAGTTGTTCAACTTATTTCATTTGTCAATGATACGATGACGGGCACATACTAAGATAGTTTAAATAAAACCTATATTTTATATGAATATAATTTAACAGAGGATTTTTAAATGGTTGGAGTGATAAAAACCGTGTTGAAAAATAACGATGAATTATTTTATCTATGTTATATGCATTCATAAATAAAAGTTTATATATTATTATAATTTATTCATAAATAAATTTCATAAATAAATTAAATAAATATGGACATTCCCATATTATTTAAATTGAATAAATATTAACTAAAAATGTTCTTCATTTATCATATGAGTTATTATAAACCTGTGATAAGTGAATAGCTGAGTTTTCTACTCGTGTTATCTGGTTACTAGATTCACTCAAATATAGTGTTTTAGATTTATTTGTGGAACAATTTTAATTTGTCGTACGGAACATCGAGCAGATAATTATATCATAAAATCCGCAACGTTATATTACTCTACCAAAATTGACCAAGCTCATAAATTGTACAGGATTAATTTCATCATAATCCAACGTGTGGGTCGGGGGAAAAAATTATACAGCTTATGAATAGGACAGTATATCGTTTGATGTTTAACATTTTTTAATATTTTTAAAAATTCATAAAAAAATATTAATTCCGTACAAAATACTATAAAATATTCTAGGTATTTATAAATAATCACATTTTGTGTGTTTAATCACGTTTCAAGAAGAACCACCTATAGATGTGATAAAATACCTCTTCAAAGACACAGTCTTGACCATATCTTGCATTCCATGTACATTCATTAGCTTTTGATAAATGGATAACAAAATGGTTTTTGAACGAGATCCGATTGTCGTCGATATCGAATATTATCCAATGCATTATTTGCATATTTATATGTAAGCGCAAATAAAAAATATATACAAACACCATGTGAGTAGGTTAGTTTTTATTGCATCTCTCGGGGGATGTTCAAGAAAACAATTGATTGAATTCGAGTTGTGATTTCCCACCTGACCATATTTTTAAAATGTTTTTATTTTTCAGAAAACACATTAAACTTTAAATATTATTAGAGCTTAAATAATTATTTTATAGCTTTATTCATCCGGACTGCATAGAGAACAGACTCACGAGGGGTGAAATTTGTATTTTTAATTGATCGAGTGTAAACATAGCTATTTGGTATACAACTCATCATAAATCGTCATTTAAGTTCTACAGTAAAATATAATATCTAAGTGGTATAAGAAAACTCAAAGGAAAACGTTATAATGTTCTGAGTTGTACGTATTATATATGGTAGCAGTGTACTTTAGTGGCCGAGGGAGTATTTCGACGTCGAGAATTCGTTCTATTTCAGTAAATCAATTTAATTAATGTGATTATTGGTGGACTGATAAATCTAAAAACTTTTTCGTGAACATTGCATTACTTGTGTGTTTTTAAGAATATCGAGTTTTGTAGTTTCTAAAACATTGCCAAAACCACTCCCGTATATGCGATAACTATTCAGTTTAGGTTGAGGATCAGTGTTCGGGTCAGTCAACAATTAAATTAAAGTGGAGTTAAACCACTTTTAATCTTTTTTTTTTCATGTCCAAGAAACTGTATTGTAAAGCGTATCATTATATATATATATATATATATATATTATATACGGCCACAATATATTTTTATCTTTTTTCAATTATAGATTTCATATAAAATTTGTTTCAAGATAAACTTTTCGACTTTTCAATGAATGATTATACGTATTTAAAAATATTGAACTATTTATCAACAGTTTTCTGCCTGTAATATATTTAAATACGTATCTTTTTTGGAACACAAGGTGTAATATTAATACAAAAGTGAAGGAGAAGTTTTTTTGAGGTTTTAAAAATTATACTCACTTGCATAAAAAATAAAATAATGTATGACTTAAGCATTTTTTTTTATTATAAATATTTTTTCATATAAAATATAAAATGAGCTGAGTTAGCGCAGTGAACTATCTAGACTCCGGTAAATCTTGCATAATTAACAATTTACTGAGAAATTTTACATAATGTTACGATCATTATTTTATCAAAAAAATCAAATAGTACTTGAGTATTCGTGATGAATGAAGTGTAGAACTGTTTTTTATGCACTAAATTATAATAGCTCAGAATCGAAATGATCGGTATACTTGTATTTTTTTAATATTCATACGGATTTTAACTGATTACGTAAAAAAAAAAAAATTGAGAAACAATGTGCAAATATAAACTGTTTGGATGTATTTTGTAATATTTAATACAGTATTATAGTGCAATATACAGTAGTATAATATAATGCTTAATGAAACGTGTTGTACGTAATTCAAAATATAATTATAAACATGATATTAAACACAATTTATTAAATAAACGTTAGGCACCAATGTTTTATTCATTAGCTTAATAATATAGTAAGATCCAAATGTTAAACATTTTAGTTTCAAAATTTAAACTATGAACATGATTACTTGTATGTACCGAGTCTTTGTAATATTTACAATTTAATATTACAAAATTATGGACTATTATCGTTAATGCGTCAACGTTTTCATAATTAAATATTATTCAATCAAAATTTAAAAATTTTACTATATGTTTATAAAAATGCAAAGATTGAAAAATACACAATAATTATTTTAAAATGTAATAATACTTGAAATTATCATTGGTTATTGTCAAAAATGCCTATGTGACAAAGGAATAACCAGTTTTATCACAAAAGTTATTAAGCCTTTTAGATCTATAATCGAAATTACGAAAACAAATTATTTTTATATACTAGTCATATTTATAAGTTGCTGAAGTTTAATGTCAAAATAAAAATCACAAGTTATCATTGAACGATCATTATTCAAAATTGGTTTTGCATGTAAAGCTACCATGTCGTTTCGTATTGCAGATCTTATTGTCAACATTGTATGCGTTAAACGCGTACTTAGTTCTACTTAGTAGTTTATCTTACTGTTGCATATTTGGAATCCCTGTGGTCCGTCGACGTTGCTTAAACATGCTGCCTCTCGAACAGTTTTGTTAGGCATGTTTCAAAATAGTTTGGAGGCCCAAAAGTTTTTCTTTAGATGGATTCAATTCCGTTTCTGTATATTTTTGTTTTAAGAATCCACTTTACGATCTAAATATGAATTAAACATTATTCTCAACCAAATTACACAAAATAATAATTATAACTACTATGTAGTAAAGGCGTGCCACATTTATTTATCTCCGAAATAATTACGGCCAACACATTACGGGACGATAGGCGAGCTCGGTCAATGTCAGGTAAACTAGCACAAACAGTTGTCCCTACATCTAATATTCGCTGGCAGGATTTAACATTTTGTTTTTTGCTTGTTTTTCTAAAGTCTCGGCTGAAAGTAATCGTTCATGGCAAGTTTTGTTAACGATGAGTTTCATAATCACAATGATTTACATGAGTTACGCTCATTATACGAGTGAAGTTTGAAAAAAAAAATTAGATAATAAACATTTTTAGGAAATAAAATTCAATTCTACTACGATACCCAGTACTAAACTCACCTAACAAAGTAACATGTGTAAATATCAAGAAAAAAGTTATTTAAAAACAAAAAAATCATATAAATAATATTTTTTTACCGTAATATAGTAAGTAGTCTTAAGTATATGCGTTTCATACACAGGGTTAAAAATTATACTATTTTATTATATGATAGAATATAATACATTTTATGTGACGTAACTATTTTATTTTTTAAAAAAAAGACAAATACTTGTGGCAATAAGCTTGGATTTACGACGTGATATCATTTTCATACTTAACTTATGTATGCGGACAATATATAAGGCTTAAGAATATATTTGAGATTCTACTAGCGTAATACTCCACTACACCATATTTGAGGGTTCATTTATCTAAATAAAGTAATGACTTACGTACAAGAAAAAAAAATTATAATAAAAAACTCAAATAGAAATTGCATGTATTTTTACGAAACCGTTGTTGTATTTATCACATTATTTAAATCGTTGTGTTTTTCATTTTTAATATTTAAGTGCACATTATACATTTCGAAAGATGAGTGGAATATATTATTATACGACCCCTTGGATAAATTTTATGTATTGGGTTCGAATGGATAATTTAAAAAACACACAAAACTCTAGTCAACACAATTTCACAATTTCTAAATTATGACAAATTAAAAATTTCTCAGGATTGATTTTAAAAAGTAAGCTCTCGAATTAGCTGTTTCAAAGAGATTCATAGAGTGATTGGGGACGAGAATAAAACAGACAGAAACCTCCTATTACCGCTTCCGTTTAACACAATAATTGTGTGCGAAATTCAATCCCAATGTAAATACTCATTTAGCAGCAAAACAGTGTTCAAATCAAGTGTAGTGGTTAAAAAGGGTACGGTAAAGTAGTGGTAATATCGGGACATAAGCAATTGGCCAGTATTAGTTTCAGCCTTGACCTTACTACATATGTGAATCCGTAGTAGTATTCTGAAATCAAAGCTTTAAATGAATAACCTAATCTAACCGTGAAATTAAACGTACCAAACAAATCTAAATTTAATTAGTTGCAGTAATTAATAGCTATATCATACAAGTTATAGTTCCATATCTACATTATACATAAAACCATTTATTTTATTTATCGATTAACTTTGATAACTGACATATATTTAAACTATTAAACAATCGTAAATATATTTACTGAAAGTTAATTTAATGCTTAAAAATGTTTGGGCGATAAATTAAATATTTCATAACCATATTAGAATGAATTAAATAAACTTATTGTGTTTATTTTAGATAGTTATCAATTTTTTCGACAAGTTAAAAATGTCCATTAATTCTTTTAAAGAATTGCGATTCCTCTATATTTGCATAGCATAGAAACGTCGAGCAAAGAATTTTTTTTTAATAGGTCAGCAATATTTTGCTTGTTCTTTTGATATTGTTATAATTAACATCAAGGTCATAACAGTTACATAAAGTTGAAAATACAACACTGTAGATTATACAATATAGAATCAGTTTCACAGTCGTAAAATATTATTACCTAATTGAGGACACGTGTTCTCTATAAATATTTACGTGTTTTTGGATAATAGAAAGCAGAAATACTTTGTTTTTGTGCGTCTCGTTTTATTTTAGGTTGTTACGTCTCGTCCGTTTACCTTACAACTGTACATAATGTACAAATACAAAATCGAGTAACCGGGATTGTGAGCACTGGTTATTTATAAGGTCATATAATAATATACATGTACCGATAATTACAGTCAATAGCTATAGTGTAATTAACTTATAGTCACTCAGTTACTGTGAGTATAATAATAAATGTATTCGGTAGGTACTCCAGTCGTTTTGGTAATTTAGATTATAATATCCATGTTGAAATTCTGTTTGAAGTGCTACATCCATTTTCTCGGTACGTGTTTATGTTTTTACGTAGGTATTTAGGATTTTAAATTTTAATATGTTTTACATACATAACATTACACGCTTAAAACTCGTACATTGAGTACTTCCAATGTTGTTTATATATTTCCAAATGTTATTTTGGTTTACAGCGATTTATAGCGTAGCTTTTAGATAAAATAAGTGTTCATTGTTGTTGGAATTTCTAAACTCTGGCTAAACTTCATTCGTTTATCCAGTACAACTGCTTAAAATTTCAACTTCTACGATTTGAAATTGTAGATAATATATTTTTCCTAGGTTAGGACTACTTATCACAGTATAAATACTTAGCGTGATTATATTTTTGATAAACACTAGATACAAATTAATAATATGTTTCCTACTTATAATAATAGTAGATGCACATAAATGAATGTAACCTTCCTAAAAAGGGTGCACAATACTCGTATAATGAAAAATTAAGTCCTAATGACAATTGAAAAAATTCAATATAACTTTTGATAATATTATTAGGTCTTATCGAATAATTTAAACGTACATCTAGGTTAGCTCTTTGATTGAATCATTATACGAGTTATTCTAAATGGCTAAATATTACGTTAGTGTAACAATTTTTTTAATATTATGCCGTATTATTATATATATTATTATTTAGACGTGCTCATACCCTTTTTTTATCGTAAAAATGCTTTAATTCGATTACATTTTTGCATAAAAGATATGGAATTCCCATTTGAAAAACATAAGCTTTTATCGTCACAGATTATACTTAAAGTTGTATGAAAAAAATATAATGGAAAACATAGTTTTTATGGTAACTTGAACCTTTAAAAATGATTTCAAAATTTTTTTACTACAAAAAAGGGGGGTGAACACATCTAAAAATCACCCAGTATAAATATTCGCGTATTACGTTCACAAATTCACAAAATATGAGTATTTAATTGGCTTTTTTAAAAGAAAATTACCACCTTTTTTCAAATATTATTGTATTTTAGTTTTTTGTGAAAGTCTTACTTTGCCAATAAATATTAAAACAATCAAAACGAAGAATTATAGTTTTGTTAAATTGACTTATAATATTTTTTACATAAAAAATATTAAATTATTTTTTTATCAATCGCATAGAAACCAAAAACAAAATATTTTGAAATCTTCTTTAGTATCTATTAAAAATTAAAAACTACAACTGTAGACATTTGAGACAATACAGTAAAGTGATGTTAATATGGAAAATTTTGAACATTCATTGTGTATGGAAATAATTCAAACATTTTTCATAAACGTCGTGTAGAAACCTGTAAAGGTGAAACAAATAAATAAAATACCGTTTCATTGATTTGTGTTCTTTTTAAGAAGTTGATTAATTGAATAATTAAAAAAAATTTAAAATAATAAGTATATTCAATTTAATTAAAAAAAATCAATTGTGATTCGTGAAATTTATATTAGAAATAAAATAAAAAATACAAGTCGACTAAGAAAATAAGTTTTATAGAATATTCTGTATGTGAATGGTTATTTTTCCGTTATAATACCTATATTCTAAATTTTAGCACTTTTAAAAATACAATTGTAATACAAATATTTTCAGATTGTACTAGCAAGTATAATAATATACATAAATAATTATTATTTTAGACGTTAAGAATATTTTTAGAGCATAATACGAAAAATATTTAGTAAAACTATTTAGTTTACACGGTTAATTTATTGGAACTTTTCTAAGCTGTCTGTAAGATTTTGTTATGTTTAAGGATTAAAATAATAATAATAATAATAATACTGATAATAAGTAGACTGAATAATTATCTCAAGGACTTTTTTGTTGTTTAAATAGAAATTACTATCAAAAACACTTATCACAGATTTGTTTATTTTTATAGAATTTACATAATCCTAACAGATTTATAGGTATATGTACTTAATTTGTTTGACAAAATCCAGTTTCTGTCATAATAAATAAATCTCAAAATAAGCTTGATAATAATATTATGACTTGTGTCATTATTATTAACATAATCTACATCATGTACGGTATTATAATATCCTTTAAAAACTTGACACGTTCGGTAAATATAAGATATTGATTGCATGTTATTATTTAAAAAAAAGAGGTAACAACAAGTATTTAGGCATTTGTTTATACATCACTCTATATCTGTATTACTTGTATAATAATTTTCAAAGGTTGAAATATGTGATATATTTTTAAGCAGCTTTAATCGGCTTAATATAAATTTAAATTGACTACGTTAAAGGAAATAGCACCAAAGATCTGACGTTATGTAAATTAAAAAAGTTAATTTAAATCAAAATCTTATACCTATAACAGAGGTATCGTGGAAATATCTGCCGGATGTCCTATCTGGGCAGATGTGCAATTTCATACCCTTAGAAAGACCTCTCCTCTTATATTACTTCCGTGTATATATTTAACTCGGAACACTTAATCGTTTAATTCCGGTTTCAAGTCCGGTCAGTATATCGCATCTCTCTCTAGAACTCTAGAACCTTATGTAATATATACGAGTATATACGAAGAAACAAGCTTTTTTTATGTTCCACTTTTCTAATGATCCTATTGGATATTTTTCAAAATTATTTTCATGAAATTGTACCTAGACTTTACTCTTTATTACCTAATTTATTGGATAGAAGAGGAGCAGAAAACAACTACAGATGATATGTGTTTTGGTTGCACTAAACAATCAATACTTATTCTATTATTCTCTGTATCATTGGTATGTCCATCCATCCCGTTTAATTCTGTGCATCAATTTTCTATATAATGCAAAAGTATACTTAGAAAAATAAATGTTTTCTTCTGTTGTAAAACCGGGTAAGTCCACACTATATTATATAACTTGATGAAAACGTTGATTTTCTAATTGAAAGTTAAAATTTCAAATTTAAATGAAGGCTCTAAATTATGACTACTATTGGATGTTGTGTAATTTTAATGCTTAAACGCAGTGACCGAATAAAGTAATTTGCTTACTACAATCATTTCTGCTATAAAATAATGAAAGTTTTATTTTTTTTCACATTTAAAAGGAGTGCAATTTATTCTGAATTAAATCGATATAAAAACGAATTCAAGTATGGAATAAAATTATTATAATAGTTTAATTATCCAACTTTTGATTCTACTAAATAAATTAATTTTGATTATCATGATTTAAATATTTTATGCTTTTAAATTATATTATGTTTGTGAGTGTTATGACATAATTACTTGAGTGAACAAGTAATTTATTATAGTTTTGTATCTGGACACTTTCATTGTTTAGTGCACAGATTGATGAAGTAGAGCTTACATTTTATGTTGGATTTACTACTCTAGGGCTTAAGTCTACAATCAAATAAAATATCAATCGCATGTAAATGGTCCGAGTTTTTATTGATTAAAAACGAGTAAAAATAATAATAAAGTTACACAACTATTGAGTTGTTCCCTCGGTGAGCATTTTACTATATACTCTTTAGATTTTTTAGATGGTGCACTTTTATTTTCTTGTCTACGCAATTTTATGATCATTTCAGTACCTACGTTAAGGTTGTACACTTATAACATATGCACACATACATAAACTCATATAAACAACAATTGTTCATAATAAAAATGAAGAAATTGATGCTTTTATGATATTCTGTAACGTACCAATCAGCCTTTTAATTATTTTCTTATTCACATGGAAAAATGCGTATACTAAGCCTTATAACTTATAAATTTTGTCATTTGAGAACACGGTTTCTCTATGTCTACAGATTATTAGAGAGGTGTTTATTTCAAATATCTTTCAACGTATTTTTTAAAACTGAAATCCAGGTTTATTTTGATTGTTGTTTATGATTGAAATGTATCCACTTTAATACAAACATTTTGTGTCCAAACTGATTAATACGACATGCAACTTTTCTTCGATGGTCTATTAAAAATTGAAATAAATAATAATATATAGGTACATAATTTCATAAAATATGAAACTTCTCATACGGGCGAATATTTTCTTACGGACCCCAAACATTAGACAGTGCAAAAAGTAAAATAAAATATAAAATAAAGAAAGTCTGTAAGCATTTATTAATATTCATAAATAAGCATATATCAAACGTTGACGTCGTCAATTTTTTTTTATATCAATCAACAGACTCAAAATTATAGAATTGTATTTTTTAGCACTCCATAACGTATGATACTTTAATTTTTTCCCTAATTGTTCAAACCCATGTATTCAAATACTTATTTTCATCGTTAAAAATGTTAAAATAAAATTAGCGTCAATTAGTAATTTTTTTATTATTATTCAGTAATTTTTATGAAGTAATATATAATAATTTATCTCAAAACTGAATTACACGTTTTTAATATATTACTACCTTTATATTAAACTCAAGAACTTATAATATCGAATGTTTAATAATGTATCTACAAAAACAATTAAATCTAAATTTCATATTTGCATTATGAATTTTCAAAAAAACCACAACGTCAAGCTGTTGAGAAGTATTCCATTTTATTTAGCTTAGTTGAGAAATGTATCAAGTCTTCGTGTTGAAATCCGCGAAAAATATTCTATGCACACACCAAATCATCAATAATTTAGTGTTAAATATATTATGCAAATAATACATTATTCATTTTTACGTTGTACATATTAAATTTCGATTTATTTTAAGGGCTTACGTCTACAAGGAGTTGGAACTATAATAATATAAAGTACCTACATCACACAGTTTGAAATGGTTTTGGTAAAAATATAATGATTTTATTCTTTTTTTTTTATTGCAAAATAAATTAATGTTTACAAATCATGAGCTTAATGTACAATGTAAAAACTTGACACTTTTTTAAATGACGTTCAATGGAGAAAAAAAATGAATATATTATTTAAATTGTATTATAATAAAGAGTAAATTTGTTGACCTTCTAACATTTATACCGTGTATTTCTGGTAAAAAAAATTAAATGCATGTTTATAAATATACGCCAGATTGATTTAAAGCAATAACATCCGATACAGTATTTTTTCGAATACGATGCGCATTATTCAAACCGATTAACTTGACACGATTTCTTCTCGCGCTATACGAGGAATTAAAATGATAAAACGCGTGTAACGTGGCACGAGGAAATTGTACAACAGACGCGAGTTACAAGGTGTATTTAGAGTGTTTACCGTTTGTCTGTCCCAACACATAAATACATACAAATGCTTATATATATATATATATATATATACACGTATGTATATAATATACTTTATGTGTAGTTTTTATACACCGTAAAATGTCGTAAATTGTGTTAAAAGTCCGTCAGGGGAATAACTCGTTTTTAAACCTATATCCGTTGGAATTCCGATATAAGTCCACGTGCCCTCGACTCCTCGGTAATCCGGGCTCCGAAACGGTCGGCGTCGGCGTCGGCGGTGGTAGAGGTGGCGGTGGTAAGCAACAACGATGACGGGGGCACGGGTGAGCGGATGCGTTTAATACTTAATATTATACATTTTTTATGGTCTATTATTTTCTCTACGGGCCGATATAAACGTTTCGGCGCGAAAATCCGTTAATAAATAACGTGCTCGGGCGAAAAGCGGGTCACGGGCACGGGGGCGAGTGGAATATTTTTGGCGCAAAACCCATTTTTATGGTCCGACCCCAAAAATACGTCCGTGAACAGGGGTCATGCCGATTTATTGACACGCATAAATACACACGCGTATATACATAATATACACACGCGCACGCCCAAACTATCTGTATAAATTCGTGGGTCTGACCGTCGCTATTTAAACCCGGCAAACCCTTTCTTCCGATCGAAAACTAATGGAATTATTTAGTCACCGAGCGCTATACACTGCATGGGTGGTGTAGCGGGGTGCGGGTCGGGACGTGGAGCGACGGCGGTGGAAGAGCTCGAGGAGTGGATATATGACCTGACTGATGGTTTAATGGCCGCGGCTTTATGTATACAGCGTAGGAGTGGTAGCGGCGGCGGCAGCAGCAGCAGGGTTGCTAACAATGTTCGAGTATGTTTGATAAGCGTACAAAAGGGTTTCAGTCGACGACGTCGTGGTGAGTCGCGTAAGTCGAACCCCGGTGAGTTGGATAAACGGACGCATCACGAACGTGATAAGCGGCCAAAAGTCCGCTGTGGTAATCGTTTGATTCCTTTTCTTCTTATTTCGGTCACGTGAGAAGTTATAATATTAGGTACACCTTGGTTTCTTTTCAAGTATTGCAAGTAACGTAAAAAGTGAAAATTTCAAAATATTGACGTTTAGAAATTCAAATCAAATTAAATCAGGCTAATCTGACACAACGAATCCAAATAGTCCACATTTCTGTAGATATTAATATTTGTTCATTACATTTTGTTCATCGACGCTGACTTTTTATTCTATTTCATAAAATATAGGTATATTAATTTTGGGTTGATCTTATAATTCTAGTATTAAGTTTCTGGTTCACTTTTTCCATTACCTGAAGTAAAAAAATTAAATTTTATCAGATATAAATAATATTATCACTCCTATAAAATTATTAAAAATAAATGATTGGTATCAAATTATGTAGATTGTTAGTTTTTGTAGATGTATCTATATGGTACTTAATGCAAAATTCAACTCAATATGAATATTTTTAATTCAAATATTGTTCTTTAAAAAATATACTATGCACATATATAAAAAAATATTTAACTACAAATTGATTGAAGGAAATTTTATGTTTATTATTATAATATAATAGTTTATATTATACAGCGAATAAATTTATTTAGTTTACTAGAAATATAATTAAATTTTTTTTGTTTTTATTTTGTATATACGAGTATATAGCCATTTATCTGAGATAAACAATTGATTCATAAGCTATGATAATAACTGAGAGTTTTTTTTTTTAAAGATACTTAACATTAGTTTTGATATTATAATTCAAAAAAAATTATTTATTTTTATTAAAAATTTAGAATATATATCTGCCTTAATACGTTTAACTGGATTTTTATAAGTATTAATTATTCAATCGTATAATTTGTTTAGTCTTTGAGTATTTTTTTCGTTCAATAGAACCCGAAACTTAACTGCCAATAAGTGCATTTAATTAGAAACCTTAGGTTATTCAGAAAAAAAAATAAGTTTATAATTACGAGACGACATAATTAACTCGCATTATAATATACTTAATCTGTATGAATACGTAATGTTACATCATTGACCATTACTTTTTTAGCAGAATGTGCCTTTGTTTCTCTTATACTTGTTATAATTGCATATTATATTAAAACTCATATATTTTTCACGTTAATCATCAACTGCATAATTCGATTGTATAACGTGAATGTACATAGTATGAATACATATTACATAGTATAATATAGTTTACCATATTAAACCCTTTACATTGGTTTGTTTTTATTTCTGTATAGTGATTAATATGGATGATGTTTCAGATATAACTTTTATTTAATAAACGATGTGTACAAGACCTGTATCCATGACACAATTAGAATTTAAGCTAGAAGTAACAAGACATGAAGAAATCACCTATCCATTTATGGCACATTAATTTACAAAAATCTAGTTTTGTTAAAGAAGATCTCATCACCACTTGGGCTTTAAGCGTCTTGCGGGATTTACAGGTATCGTAGCCGAGACCAGATTTTGAACGAGAGGATTTTTTTGAAAAACTACTCAGTTGTGAAATTTTTTTATAAAAGGACTAGTATTCATCATTGATTATTTTAAGTTTAAGCTCTGTATGAAGTGTATAATTCGATACGTAAGGAAGGACATTTGTTAGTTTCCTGAGGGCAATATTTTGAAATAAATGTCTTTTATTTATGTTCGACTTTTTCGCATTACCCCTCGACTGAAGTACATATAGGTTTGAACATAGTTTAAAACACCCAAAGTTAAATATTGAAGGAACTATATTTATAATTATTAATTAGGTTTTGAGCATGCATACGCGATTATTTTAGGCTAATCTTTTAATTTGGATATAATGGGTCTAAGTTTAATCTTTGAACAAATTTAAGAATAAGATATTTAATTGTAAGAGGGTAGGTATAGGAACATCATATTAAATAAAATTATGACGAGGGGTCTGTTTAAGAATACAATTAGTATGCACAGATTAACTTCGATTAGCTTTAAAAGTCCATTTGATGAACCAATTATCCATATGTTCAAGGTGGATTTGAAGATTAGTTGAGGCAACAATAAGGTATTCGATTAATGGAAGCTATTATTTTATCATCAGCGTAACCAGCTACTATTGTATTAAAGGTGATTGGTTGGTCAGATACAATGATTTTAATGTTTTAACTCAAAACAATTTATGAAATATTATAATTTTATCGATAATACACAATATAATTATTTATCATTTAAATCAAATATCACAGTATCTTGTAACGATAAACGGTAAACACAAAATATGGACACTAGTATATATAATTTTTCAAACTTTAAATTCTTACAGTCGACTGAATCATGGGTTAATAGTACTTATTTTTACTACCTAAAATACAAAATGTAAGTATGCAAAACCGTTTAAATACCTAGATGAATTTAATATTCCAAAACATATACATTTTCCGTCAGTCAATGTATATATGAAAGTCAAAACTTTAAATAAAATCAATTCTACACACAAATGTACTTTTATGAACAATAAATTTTCTTCCAACGACATAAAATGTCCAAGCAAAAGAGTTCTGGGTACTAAACTATTTTTCATATACATTTTATATTCCGAGTGAATTATTTAAGTTTAGTATTTTCTGCTATTTATAATAAAACTTTCTCAATAACGTACGCAGACAATAAAATATTGAATTGTTAGCTAAGCTACTAGGCATTGGTAGAAAATAAAATATCTCTGTTCTATTTCATTATATTAATAGATAATATTGATTGAAGCGATGAACATATTATTTTTGTTCATACTTATAATTACTTATTGATATTTTTATATATACTATAATTTTAATTTTAAGTGAACGTTCCAAGATTATCCAAAAATTGCACATACAAAATTTGAAAAAAAAAAATGATTCATTTCTATATTATTAACCTTTAAATTCAGTAGTCTCGCAAGTATTATTTTCATTTTCTCCGAATTTCATATTTTAAACTTGCATTTACGTGTAATTACTTTTTTTTTACTTCCCCACTACGAAACATTTTGAATACCCTTGATACCATTTTGGATTAAAGAAATTATGTTGGACAACATTTTTACTAGACCGACTAAACAATGGTGTTCTTCATTTGAAATATTTAAGATAAGATATGAATAATATGTTAAATGTCCATAAGGTGTTTGAATATTGCCTACGTATTTCTAGAGACATATTTTTCTTCCGTTTTGTAATTTATTCTTCGCATTAGAAAGCTTATTTAATTTTCTAGTATTATTTTTTTCGAAGTCCTCCATACTCTATTGAGGAACCAGTATTTATTACGTTCTATGAATAATATATGTTTACCGTTTGGCATACATCCGGATATTTATGGGCTCCACAAGATGTCCAAAATTCACAGTCAAAAAATAAAAATTGAATTTTAATTCTATAATTTGCGACTACGATTTAATAATATCAGTTTGACTGTAATGAAGTTCATATTATAACGTAAATTTAACAATTGACTGTCCTTTGATCGTGGGTTAAACAAAATTTGTTATTAAACAACATATTTTGATGTTTTGATTTGTGTGATTTTAAACAATTATCCTTGTTTTTACAAATTAAATTACTTTAAGCACGTGTAGATTTTTAATACAAACAACCATCTATTATAAATGTAATACAGTTCAAGTATGTGATAAGAGTTTTATTATGATACATGTAACGTCTAAGTAATGAGCTATCCTCTGGAACGCTAAACTTGACTTGATTGTTTTTTTTTCACGGATTATGAATCAAATATGTTACGATAAATAATTTAAAATTGAATATGCTTGAACATATTTCATTATTATATTCCTATTACTAAGTTGATATGAAAAAAAATATTCTCCAAAAAGTTCCATCACTTCAACCTTATGTACCACACGTGTACAATTGAGATTTATTCAACATTTTTAAGTACAATTTATAGTAATTTGCTTTCAAACTGAAACATACCCACACCTAACTCAAGCGTTTTGCTAAAAAGCTATAAAAAAGTATATCGAGAAAAACATGTATAGCAAGCAGTTACCATAGTAAGTGAATTCAATAATAAAATACCACAAAATTATTTTGTCAAATTCTGATATTCCAATACATTGAATTTGTTCATTGTAAATAGAGTTGACGATTAATTTCTTACCCAGCATATTAACCTATAGTTTGATAATAATTTAAGATTTTTCACAACTAAAATTCACAGGTCCAAATAATATTTTTATTTAGTTTATTTTATAAAATTAACATAGTTAATGAAATTTGAAACTGAAAATCTAAAAAAAAAAATTCAAGATCTCAACAAATCTGCAAAAATAATCTATTGAAAAAAAAAATATATATTGGTAATAAAAGTATAAAAGAGGGTGTTGATCTATTCAATAGACACATGTTATCAATAATTTTATTTACGGACTGTCAGGAGCGTGTTGACTTTTACTTTAATAACAATGACAACAGCCGATGTTTACCGGTCACCAAGGGACCACGTTTCACATTGCTAGTACGCTGTCAGGGATATGTAGCTGTATTATAATCGCGACGAATACCTGACAATTTATTGCTCGATAATATTTTCATTCGTATGCGGCAGAAGTTCACATTTTCTGGTGAAACTCACCGAGACGTTTTTATTATTATTTTGTAGCCGGGCTCTCGTGGTAATTGAGAAACGATAAAAACTAAAGCAATTGTCTTGATATTTTTACAAGAACATTTTATTTTATCGAACACCGAAGGTTTCGGGCGTAATATCATGACGAGTGGTAGCTGTGTACATAATATAACCACTTTACAATATACGCGGAGGAACTTTTAAACTCGGAATTTGTAATCGAATAGGATACTATTATTCGGAGACAATTGGCGAGGGTATTTCATTAAAATAAATTAGAAACTCTGGCGGGGTAATGCTATTAGCGTTGTGCTCTCCATGCGCTTTTGAATTACCAATGAAAAAAAAAAACCGAACATTTCCCAAACAGTTGTTACACCTTTATAGCTTTCAATGACACAACCAAGATTTAAATACATTTTTCCGCTCCATCGCGGTTGCCTCTTCCACTTTGTCCCAAATTTATTTCATTTCATTTATTTTGGCATTTACAAATTATTTGACATCAAAATAAATAACTGGTTAAAAAATATATTTACGTATATCTCTTATACTCCTCTTTGCGCCAATAATCGCGAATATAACCAAAATGAAACTATAACTTTTGTGTGTTCAGGATTTGCATTGTAAATTATTGAAAAATAATTGTATTGGAATGATTGTGTTCAATAAATCCATAGGAAATTTAACAATGAGTAAGGTATTTTATTTTATAAAAATAATTTTTGAGCCAAACTATTTAAATTTTCCAGAAGTACGTAGGTAGTTAATGAGATGTAATACAAGATATAGGATAAATAATCTACATATTATAATATAGTAAATAAATTAAACAATAAAAATAAAAATAAAAACACACTAAACCAAATAAAGACCACAACAAATTTATAAGTTAACTGGAAGTTTAAAATAGAAAATGGATTGGTTCCAAAGCTCAACTTTATAGATACCATTATAAAATTATACTTATGTAAACAAAACACTCTAACAGAATGTCTAAGATATGAAAGATTTATTTACATGTTGAGAATAGACAAGACTCTTGACGCAACACTGGAACCAGCGTTTAAAACAATATAAAAATTACTATCGAATTTAAAAGATACAATAGAACATTTTTAACGTAAGAATAAAAATGTATCTACCTACCATATCATATATTTTAGTCATTTTAAATAATCACAAATTATAATTCTTTTAACTTATGGTTTTAGCTGCCGAAGTTTTTTCTTTTCTCATTAAATAAACTCAAAAACTAAAGAAAACCAATAATCTTATTTTTATCTAATTCTGAAAAAATAATAACTAATAATTATATGCACTAATAAATGTTATATTTTGAATTCAAAATAGTCGTATGTGTGTCAAGGGTGATGTATATTGCCCAATACTGGAATTGCCTTCCCGCACGAGCACCACATACCTACTACTTTTTTGTTACGCATCTTATCTTTATCACTGCGACAAAGGTAATTAGAAACAGATACCAGTAATATCGAGGTAAGAACAGTACAGTAAAACGCACATTACAGAACTTGGCATAATTGATAAAACGTAAATCATGTACACGTATGTTTATCCTTTTTGACATTTATTTTTTTACCAAATGTGGCGGTTGAAAAAGGGGCGGGTACCAGTTTACTCAAAAGTTCTTTTTTTATACCAATACCCCCCAAACTACCTTGATAAAAATGCACCAGTTTCCTTCATCCGAATGTGATACAGTTGCCCGCACATATAATATATACATAAACAATACCAACCCATAAAATATAAGAGATAAATCACCTAGTGCAAGGACAGAATTTTACCAGAATGCGTAATTTTAGACGCGTCTAAGCGATTGGCCGATATATAGGTAACGAAGACCGACCATTATATTAGGCTTTATAATCGCAATATGCATGTTATAATCATTTATTATATCTTTATTAAGATTTTTATAGTTGTCAGTAACGACTATGTGATACGACGTATACTTTGTTATATATATTATAGTAGACAAAAAAGCCATGACGTCGTTAACATGATGGAAAATATTACGAAAATGTATAATGAAAAGAAAAAATGTTATTAATTTTAAATAATAAGATTTTTCAAAAATATCGCGTATAATATTTATTCTTTTTTGGTATTTTATATATCATTAAGTTTTTACATATTTACTTCCCCTATTTTGTATTTTTATCATGTACATAACGCGTGAGGGAAACTGGTACATTAGCTAGAGGGTAACTAGTACATTAATTAAATGCCAAAAACTACCGCTGAGAGAAACTGGCCAACACCTCGGGGAAGTAGAATTTTTCTCCCTAAGACCGAAAACTAGTCATTTCCGGCCGCTGAACGGTACAAGGTCACTTTCCACCGCCTCTACTCGAATCGATAATTAGACTTTAAGAGTATGTGTAATTTTTGAACCAATATTATCATGATGCGACTCAACAAATAAAAATATTATAAACATTATATTAACAGTGCACTGATATTTGTTATATACGAGTACACTAAATAAATATAATAAAATACGTAGAGTTAAAGAGTAGAGTTAAAATTCTTATACTGATGAATTATGATTGCTATTTTTAATAATCTCAGTGAAGAATTATACTCAATCAATACAATTTTACTCATAACATAAGTGTCTACATGCTCTATCATTTTTCTTTTCATCAACCCGAGTGTTTAAGTATTAGAATGCAAAGGGTAAATAGGATATGTTATAGCGACCGAATATTAAAATATTGTCAATTTTATTGATCGATTGGCAACTTTTATTCGAATCAATTTAGCCACCTTATCGGTACAACATCAGACTTCGCGAGTTTGAGGACTTTAATTTTAGAAATTTTCTGTTTATTATGTGACTAGAAGCAGTTGTAATAATAATATTGTTTAAATTATAATTCGATTGTTTTTTCCATTTTCATTATACTATTCAAGATATTTTTAACATGAAACTAAAAGAAATATTAACACATATACTCATTAGAAAAGTAATATACGCATTGTTATATTTTAAGGAAAATCGTTGGTATAGATATCTATGAATTATGATACAACTAAAGAATTATCATTCTTCTTAGAATTTATAAAAGTATACACAATTTATGGATTTATTCATTAAAACGAAAAAATTCACATTTTGAAGACATATTCGTTTTTCAGACTTATTACAATACTATTGATGTACAAATTGTAATGTATTCTGAATAATGATTTGTATTCAATAATAATGGAAATGGAAATACACTATACTATACTTGGCCTTTGTCTATTAAAGACGAATTTCAAAAATCTGAAGTACTTAGATGATAACTCAAAAGCGATTTCTACACTAACCTTTCAGTCGGAATAGAACCTGTAGCTGACGTGGCTATTCTCATTCAACCGTGTAATCATACTTTCCATTATATATGTCGTACACATATGTGCCACTACTATGAAGTATGAACTAGATAAGAGCCTTGTTTGTACTTATCTGAAAAAAAAATTATAAAAAGTTTATATCCATGAATTAATATAGTTATATTTAAGTTTGACCACTGTACAGAAAACATGAAATAATTGAAATGTATCAAACGCCAATGTCACGAAATGTTCGCAATCGGATTAAAATTGTTATATTTCTCGTTGTCACACACAATATTCCTCTCATTTAAACAAAACAACTTACACCGTTTTGTGCACTAAACATATTCATTTTTAATAGTTTTTTGAATAACGAGTTTACCTGTATACCGAATACTCATGTTTATAGACGTAAATGAAAGCAAAATTTGATTAAAAATCGAATAACTACTCGTAAATATAACCATTGCTGTGATGTACTGAACTCGTACAGCTCTAATATTTATCAATCTGAATTTCATAATTGTTTAGATTAAATCTAAATAAATTGTTGTCATCTATACTGTTCAATGTATCACCTGCATTAGTATTTTATTTTTCTATTACTTTTCATCAACAGCAATTTTTTCTTTTAGTTTTTACTGTTTTTTTAACATTTTAGTTAAATTATACTGCACAATACTTGCTTTAATTGTTTTCCAAAATAATTTAAAAGCAAATGACTAGATAGAAATAAACTACATGCTTCCGAGAATGAAAAATCTACTTTTCAATAAATCGTATATGTTTATTTCTATAAATGACAACTTTTAGGGTTCTAAACACTCATTTTTTATTTTATTAAACATAATTATTTATAATCTTACACAATGTATGTCAATAATAATATTATGCACAGTTGATTGCAGTCATATAATAGAATATCATCTACCTTATAACTGAAAGTTTTTTTATTTGACAATTAAAAAAAAAATCTTCTCGAATATTTATCAAGTATATTCAAAATAAAAAACTAAAAATGATATGGAAATAGCTTTTGATATTCTTATGCAGTTCGACGTTAGATAGATATTGGAATGTCATAAAAATATTGTAGAAATTTAATTTGTTGATAAATGTTGATATCTAGAAGAAGCTGATATAAGCATAATAATCAAATGCATACACAAATATATTCGAAGAAACTATTGTTATGGAATCACAATACTATTTCCTACGAATGACAGTCCAAAAGAAATAGTCTGTTTATTTTTGTGACATAAAATCGCACAAAAAATGTGTGCATTCTTTTATGGTCGTATAATATTTTCAGTGGCATTTATAATATAAATATTTACAAAGTAATTGATTTATTGTATTTTTATAATTTCTATTTCTGTTCTTCATAGCACAAAGTCATCGATATCACAGTGGTTACCTGAATATTGATTACACGGTGTCTTTGTTCAAAACATTAGTACACTCTATCAATAATTATGCATCTGTGGGTAGAAATACCAACATTTTAAGAGCTAAACGACTCGATATTGTACAACTCAACAGTATGATTGTAATTTGAAAGGAATAAAAACCACGATAATATACTTAACACAATTATATGTGGAAAGTACTCCTTATTTGAAGTACGTCACTCGAAAGCGTGTGGTGCTAAACTGCTGGTGTATATTTAAATGTAATGATCTATTACCGATTCCTGAAAACGGTTATTACTGATCAACTTTTTTTTCTTTTGAAATAATTTTGTATTTGTGACAATAAAAAAAGTTGTAATAAAAATAGTTGAGAGTGTAATCGTTTATATAACTTATAGTTTATTTTTTATTTAATTGTATGGAATTGTTTTGTTGGTATTTTCAATATTGTTCATAAATAATAAATATCTTACAGTTGATGCTCACTTTCATGCAACTATTGTTTTAATTTTAAATTTATCTGTTCCTTCAAAATATAATAATTATTTTCAAATCTTAAACAAATACTATCTTAATTCCGGTGAATAGTTCAATATAAAAGGTAATTTTATCAAACTTTTCATCCAACTTTTATTCTTTAAAAGTCTTAATCCTATAGCAGTTACTCCTCTGGTAAATCATTTGCTTGGTTAATAAAAAAGCAAAGAAAAATATTTATATATTGCTTTAATAATTATTAAATTAAGAATGATGATAATATAAAAGAAAACATTTAAGATTATTACATTGAAATTACATATCAATTCAAAAATTGAAGGAAAAAAATACTAATTTAAAATTGAATTAAATAGGAACAATTTGATTGGTTTTTGGTTGTTCTATAAAATAAATTTAAAATATACATCAATTTATAGACATGGCAATATTTTTGTTTTATTATTTTGAATTTGATTAGTTCTTACCGTGAACAAATAAATTAAACTATTATTTTGAAGCTATATATTGCATATAATTATAAATGATAATACTTTTGATTTCAGTAATCTGAAATATCACCAATTGCATTCAATAACTTTATTAATTTTTCTACTAATATATGCTCATAAATGACTAGTGATTGACGTTGGTGAAAATGACATAAATTAATACCTTGAAAAATGAAACATTTTAACTTTAACTTAATATGATAACTACGTATTTTTCAAATTCACAGAATTAATATTTCATTGAGCATAAGATTGATTGAAATTAATATAACTACAATGTACAGTGAAACCTGCAAGACAAACCCCCGTTAATGACAAAGGCTTAGATGGAAATTTGAATTGATTTCGTTACAAATTATTCTGTGGATATTGTGTTGGATAAGCCGGAAACATGACTAAAACGGGGTATTTCTTTGTATTCGCGCGTCTTTTTATCTAGAATAAGGATGTCGATATCCAGCAATTATTCTCATAAAATGTATATCTAATTTTATTATATGATCAATTTTAAAATTGCAAAATAACCCATAAAACTGTAATCTGTTGTCTTAATGCAGCTTTTATATAATTTGATCATCCTGAGCATAGTTAATATAAAATATTTATAATATTCGTGTGAAAATAAACCAAACAAAGAACGACACTGTTAGGTATAAAATATCGTTTAAATTATACTTTGTAGTAGTACAGCATATTTGTGATTGGAGTGCATTATACATACATGTTATCAAATATCATTTTATTTCTAACTATACCTTTTAATATAAAATAATAATAATTTAATCTCCAATAGTATTGTAAGCTATGCCGAAGTCAAATAAAACGCAAGCAATTATTTCACGGACAATAAATATTAAACATTGTATAGTCAACATTTTTATACTACAATTTATGATTGACTGAAGTCAGATTATTGCTTTTAATATGTCTTATAAAGTTATTTTAAGTACGGTTTGAAAATAATGTTTTTTTTTTAGATCACTATACATTGTTTGTACTTTTCTTAAATACGTTTGGATAATAATGATGTAAGTAAAGCTGAAAATTAGTATTTTAACTATCCCTCTACTCTTTCTTATCTTTTCCACTCCATCGCTTTCTAATCTACTTCTAACTATCTTAATGTTAGGTTAAGTCCTCATCTTACCTTTCACCATTTCTGTCTTTCAACGCGGATGCGTTGTGTGTGTCATTTTATTTTTACAAACACTGTACATCATATAACGTGCTAAACTGTTGCGCGTCGGTGGCGCATATGAACATAGTATCATGTCGACGGCGGCAAACATCTTACGCGTCACATTGATTGATGAGGTGATGAAAAGGGAATCTTTTGACGGCCACCACCACCGCCACTCGGATATCTCTGTCTATCTGTATATTCGTCTGTTCCCTCGTTCCTTCCTTCCCTCTTTGTTTCAGTCATTTACCGTGGCGTAAATCTTGTATCGTACGCAGGCTGAACGAACGATCATCTTCCCGTCCAACACCATCCGTGATGGGGTGATGATGGTCGTTGGGTTCAGCAAAACCAGCGAGTAATATAATACATAAGTTGGGAAACTTTAACTGCAAAAGTTACCGACGCGTACCTCAATTTTCCCCTTTAGTGCAAAATAGCCTCAAAATAGAGGAACAGATAGTTTGAGAGTGAGACAAAGAACAAGAGAAAAGGAAAAATAAGTTTTATACGATTATCCTTTCTTTCTCTATCTTTCTCCCTCTCTTTCTTCAACAATGTTTTATGTTCATACTTTTACATTTTCAGATATAAACCAGCGAATAAACATTTCGAATGTGAACAATTTAACATAATTAAGCTTATCAAAATTACCTTGATAAATTTCTGTAATTTTACGATGAAATTTGATTTAAAATGTTCTTATGGACAGTTTATTCATGAAATATATACTAGTAGATTGTGCGTACGGAATAAACTGGTTGGTGCATGGTTCAATTGTTGATCTTGGTTGAAGTTTTCTGCAATTTTTGCTCTGTTTTTCTCAAATATTCGAAAACTGTTAAGAAATTCGAAAAACAACCATTCAGAGTACCATTTATATTATCTTTAAACTAGTGTATAATAAACTATGGAGATTATGATTACCAAATGACCTTAAAAAATAATAGACAATAATTGAATAACTTTATCATATAAAGTGCATTATTATCGATGCTGTTTTTAACAAATTAATTTTGAATTGAAATGATGATAATTTACGTATTAAAAACGTCTTCACTTATTGTTAACTAAATTAATTTCGTAAAATAAGTCTGGACAGGCTAGATAATTAACTGTTTACATAAAAACAAGTCATTAGAATATTACTATCCTATACACGAGTATTACCTCTCTTACAGAAAATTATAATTACCTACCTTATTTGTTTTATAATTATTTTTAAATACTTTGATCCAATTTAAGAAGATTTATATTTAAGTAATAATATAATTTTTCGCAATTATTTTAAGTCGTTTTTAATTGTAAGACGATAATGATGCATGAAAATATATTTAAAAATTTTATTTTTAAGCAGTATGAGTATAATACAGATTTAACGAAGACTCAAGAATTTGATAACAAAAAAAAAAGGAAAACATTTTCATGATTTCATTACTTGTCTTGGTTTTCAGACTAGAAATGTTGGGTTCAGAAATATTCATCAAAATAACATCTACAGTCAATTTTCCAAAGTATTTACCATCCATAACAACCTACGATGAGTCAGTTGAAGCAGGTCCTAAATTATCATACTTTAACCAAAGGAATTAGAACACTGGTATTGTGGATGGTTACGTGACGTTTTGTTAAATATCCATAGTTAAACTAGAAGAGATACCGAAATAACATGATAATGAAAGAAGGATACAAAGTTACATGATAATTTCAAACATATATTATCTTTGATTGGACTGTCCAATCATATCAGTATGATACAATGTCCGCTACAACAGCGATCATACTGCCGATAACCAGACAAACACTCACCTACACACACACATACACACACACTGCACACAGATAAGTCGAAGGACAGAGTATTATTTGATCCGGAAATGCGTCAAAGGTTAGCTGATAGATTTTGACCGATAACCATCACGTTATCACGTTTCGGAGACGGGCAAGCCAGATGATCTGTCCAAAATGAACAATCGTTAAAATAATACATTGTCTAGCTCATTGTAAAAGAACGGCGAGTGTCCCCTGTTAATGTCCTAGAAAATAGCTGCTACCGCCATCATCACTACCGTCCGACGCGTAAACTACGGGAAGCCGTAGACGTCACGCCATTTGTCGTTGATGACGCGTGACCGGCTTCTACCGACCGAGAAAGGACTGTATATTCCGAGGACCTGACTATTATAATATCGCGAGACCGAGTACCCAACTTTCAGTTTTATTGTGACGATCCTATGTCAGATAAATCGATTGCAAACGAATTGATACGTGTACGGTTGTTTTGATATTTTTTTTTTTTTTATTTTATTTTGCCATTATCAGAGCATGTTAGCATGTTAGCATGTTTTGATATAATAATATAATGTATAGACAAAGTACTTTATTCTTTTGTTAATTTCGGTTTGTTACCGTTGTACGTTTGTACTGGTAGGTGAACATTTATCAACAATTGTCACATGTGGTATGTCTACACGCGTGTGATGCACTTACTATTCTAAAAAAAAAAAATCATCAGGTAGAGTGATCACAAGCAATATTATTATATTAAGAGAGCACGAAAATTTCATAATGATATACATAATTTATTTTAAATTAAATATATTATGTATCAATATAACGTTCCACGGTGTTTATATAGGTATCATTGTGTTGTATCTAATGGCAGTTAAAAAAATTATGAAGTTTTATTTACTTGATTTGTTCATAAAATTTCGAAAAAAAAATTATGATTATGATTATTATTATAATTATTATATTATTAAAATAAATATAAAAATTAAACAACTTGAAAAATTGAAATTAAGTATGTTCAATAATAAAGGGGAAATTATTAAAACGTCACGAGGTACATCTTTTGTGGATTACAAACATGTGTACAAGTATCATGATATGTAAAATAATAATTAAAGTACGAGTACCAAAGGCATTTATTTTTCCTGCCTACTATAGCTCGCTACGAACCTCTATCGATAGTAAATTATGAATTTTATATACAATTATCACCTATTGTATTCATTGTTTATGAACTTTATCGTACTCCATTAGTTTTTTTTCACATATCCATTGATTTTATCGATCCACATCTTAGTTGGTTGGTTTTGCGTGGCTTTTTCCGCATTTTAGAGTAAGAAAACTGAACTTTAAACGAGGAAATGTTTACCACTTCATAATGCATTTAAAATTGCAGTTGCAAAAATACAAGTCATAGTAGCGTATTAGTAAAATAGAATAAAAGTTTGGAAAGAGACAACCATTTCTTAGACATGTTCCAGCCAGTCCGTTTTACGCTATCGTCTTATATACTCAACGAATCCACGAATAACTACTTTACGCGAGTATCTATTACGTAAAACGTGTACGGGCGAGTTATACGGAAGCCGAAGGCTACCGCACTGAATTGTGTGTTTAACAAACGCGAATATCGTAGAACTGCACGTATATTCGTATACATTTTTTTACGCATCTATTAGAGCGGACGGTATCATCCACATGCCAATTTAACAATTTAAAAAAGTGAAATACTCTATAACTTTTATTCAATCTTATAATTTTTTTGCTAAGAACATAATTTTTTGATTTTTACTCGTCCAAGTTGAGAATTTGTGATCTAACAATTTGCACACAGTTTGCAAATTTAAATATTTTTGTTTTTTAATTAGTTAAAAGAGTAAAGTTGCCAATATTTATAATAATTTAAAGCTTACGAAAATCTCAAGAAACTAAAAATATGGAGTTATTCCAGATTTTCCGCAAAAATGAATAACACGCGAATTTATGACAATACAAAATATTCCTTAACACGTTTTTGTTGAATGAATTTATCACACAAAAATAAAATATGTATATATGTATAGTTATGCTAAGCTGCGTGGTGGATATGCCACTTAAAATAAAACAAAAGATAAAAAATTATAATTGCCAAAAAGAATTCTTGATGTTTTCATTTCCAGTCATTTATATAACATTTTTAATTTGATATCCACGCCTCTTCAGTTTGGTATTTTACAAGAAAATTTAGTGAATCAGATCATTATAAGAGTTTTAATTTTTGAAGCATTTTATCATAATCTTCAGAAAACAATTAAACCTATTTTATTTTAGTTAATCACGTGAAACATAAATTGAAGTAAGATTTATGTGCAATAATAAATAATAATATGAAAACAATTTATGCAAAGTTATAATATAGTGTACATACATAGCGTAGAAAACACCTCTAATGAGGGTAATAATAAGTGGCATTCTTGTTTCCACTATTTATTGTAATCAGAAATCAATAATTGAATTCCAATTTATGATTTTCCCTAAAAGTAGATATATCACCAATTAGCCATCTTGTTAGAGATAACTTATGACAAAAGATATTTTATTCAATTATTCTGGTTATTGGTAGTTAGGCCAAATCACCATACAGATTTTTTTACTCCAAATAAAAAAAAACGTTTAACTCGACTTTTTATTTAAATTTTTAAAATTATCGTTTCGAACGATATCTACCTTTTTTTTGAAATTACATTTGTTTGGTAACTTTTTAACATAACAGTTCTATTTTTAAAATAATTATAATTAGGAAAATATAATATCCTTATTTAAAAATATTTAGAAGTTATTTCTTCTGTATTTAAAGGACGTCATAAATTCAACGCATAATACGATAACGATGAAATTATTTTATAATTTAAAATTATGAGGTTCATACTCAAATCATGAAATGGTACAGACAATCGACTAAAATACTTACAAAACTCATCACTATTTTCAACATATACTAGTCATAAACACAAAAAATATTTTGTATACGTAAACATAATTTTATATTTTAATACGATTTTATATATAGGTATTTACTAAATCTATGGGTATATATTGCAGTAATTAAAAAATGCAATTTTTTATAAAATACAGAAATAAAAATAATTTTACTCACAGAAAAATGATATATAGGTACTTAAATATTTTAGTATAAAATGATAATTATACAAAATTAAATTGTGCTGTCATTTTTGAAATCATAATTTGAAAAGTAACCTAGTTTCTATAATAAATAATTTACCTATAAATAAAAAAATTACATCATACACTTACTTTCTTAGTAAAATTATGAAATTCTTAGGGCCAAACAACTTAAAGATTTAAATATTTCACATTAAAAATGATTGAAAGTACAATATTTAAAAAATAAGAGAAACCATGCTGAAAATTAAATTAATTATTATTTTGCGTTTACACAACTGAATTAATAAATGCGGCCATTCATCGACCAACCCTTTCAACTAATGAAATATTCTGTGATGTAACAGTAGTTTAGCCATCTGGGTTTTGCTTTTTTCTGTACATTTATATATCAAAATGACTAATTAATAATTAAAAAAAATTAACAATATAATGTAGTTTTAATTGTTTTTATCATTTGGCGTTCATTTAAGCACTATTTTATATGAATATAAATATTAAATATAAAATGTTTGAATAAGATATTTCTATGTGAAATAGATTTTAATTTATTTTTCAAAGTATATTCGTATTAATTTGAAATAAAAATATTACATTAAAATTAAATTAACGATAAATGCTTGAATTTTTTAAACAAATAAAGTATACAATTAATTTTCTTAAATCATGAATGTAACATAATTCTTAAGCTTTTTAAATGAAATTGTTTTTTTTAAATTTACATTGACGTTGAAAACAAGCTATATCATACCTTTGTTAGTGAAAATAGTTTCACACTTTTAAAAAAATATTTTATTTAGTCACTTTATTGATCCACTGATTGTTTAATACAATCCATCAGGTTACCATATTTCAAGACACTCCTCAGATTCATAATAACTTATTTATTTAAATTAATTTCATGAAAAATGAGTTATGTTCTATTATATTGATTTATTAAAAATGTAATAATAATTAATAGGGAATATAAAATAAATATAAATACATATAAAAAAATAAAATGGATCGTGAATTAAAGTTTCAAATAATAAAACTGATAAATAAAAGAAAAACGAATTAAATAAAATCATGTAGGTATTCTTATTGGCTGAAAATTTTACACTTGCTTTTTTCAATATACTCCATTATTGTTAGTTCACCTGTTAATAACAGTTAGTAATGATATACCTAATTGCTTTCTCGTTTCTAATCACCGATTTTCGCTGTAATCCTTCAGTTCCTTTTTTAATTTCTCACATTTTCGCTTCGTTAACCAATAAAACTAAAACTGTTTTCTCAATGTTGGTGATAATTGTTACACTGTACTTTTTTTTATATACAGCGCCAAACAATATCATTCGAACTTTTATAAGTTCAAATATAACAAAATCTAATATACACCTTTATACCTTTAATTTAACTGTTTCACGTTTGTTTGTGTAAAGTTTAAACTTACTGAATTTTACGTCACACGCTATGGTTGGGTGTTCAAAGATCGAATTTAGAAAGTCCGTATGCAACCAACTATAATTTGTATATTGTGGATACGATATTTTAGAAAGATAAGATTTAGTAAACGCGCGTCAATTGGTTATTTTACCTATAGTAAAACCTAAATTATTATATATCTATTAATCGATGAGCGACGATAAAACGTAAATGAGTGTGCGGTAATGAACCTTTAACTATTTAAAAATCTGTGTGCGTAATTAAAGTGTCCCATGCGTTTTTTTTTTTGCATTTGTGCGGTAATATATGATGCCTCTTTTAATTAACAAGTATACAATATATTATCATTTTTATTACGTTTTATTAGAATCCAACACTGTGAGTATACTATATATTTGGAACCTATATTAAAATTATTTTTATTTTTAAATAACCTAGACGCTAGGTCTCATTATTTAATTTTGGAGTATATTTTGTTGAATGGTGCCTGTCATTTTCGGTATACGAGACGTTTGTTGCAGACATTTTTTCATTTATTTTTTAGTCGAGTCCAACTGAAAAGGGGTACTGTTTGTCGTTTTAAAGATTTGCCCATTATTCATATGGAAAAGAGACTCTATACGCATTACATAAGGAATAAATGATAAGAATTTATCTTTTATGATTCAATGGTTTTTGATTTTAATAGTCGATATAACTGTCCAGGCCGGATGCATGAGTAGAGATTATAATGTTATAACCGTGTACGTAAGAACACAGAACATTCAACCAACCAACAAAAGTCAATCCAACCGATGATGTTAGACTCACGGTAAAATATGATGCAAAACTTTTGTATATTTTTAATTTTTTTTTTTTTTTTTGATTACCAACACTTTGGGAGCATTATCATAATAAGGTGTCCTACACCACTACAAAATAGAATACACTCGTTTATCAATATTTTATCTCATTCGTTACATATGTATATATATTATAAATATATCGACGGTCCTCGTATGAGTTACAAACAGAAATATCGCATCACGGTACCAGTGGTATATTTAAGCCCATAAATAATTGGTATATAAAAATAAGTACGATTATGCGTATATACGTATTACGACTATAGAGATAAAATTTGAAAGAAAAAAAACAACGATAATATATTTTGATTACGTACGTATGAAGGCAAAAAATAACGTTTAATATAAATTATTAGAAAAATCAATAAACAAAACAACATAATATTAGATAGTGTTCAATTGTTTAGATGGTAATAATGTACCTAATACAATAATTGAAAAAATTATTTTATACCCTTAATTGATTAACAACATAATTCAGTAAAACTTCAATGAAATTCTCGTATCCTGATCTGTAAGGTTATAAGTTTAGAAATTGGGCCCATATAATGTTCAAATGGAAACAAATATCTTGTATTTAGGTAATAAAAAATAGTAGATCCGCGGGCTGGAACAATGTTGTGAATTACATACTAGTGCGTAGAAACACAATATTATCGTTCCCCACTACAGTTATGCACTACCTTTGCCTATGCGTTACGCCCGCTGACTTAATATTTCATTAATAAATGTTTAAAATTATAAACCTGCATATTACCTCTGTGAACACAAAGAGTAATATTAAATATGAATCTATTTCATTTATATTTTTTCTTAAAACTGTGCTAAATGTGTGACATAAAATCGCCAATAATATCTAATTAAATTGCGGAACACGGATTGTATATATATAATATATTGTAAGATCGGATATTAAAGTGTTAACATTTCCTATTAATTATAAAAGAAACAATTATTTTTAAATATTTGTGTTCAACTCACTGTTAACTGTAGAATTTTACATTGTAAACAAAAAAACATAAATTTAAAACATTCAAAAGAAGTAGCGTACTACTTTATTTTTGTACTAATTTACACTGGATTACTGGATTTATACACCGAGGTCCACTTAATGTGATCACTGATTTATTCAATTAACCGTTCATATGAATCAAAAAATAAAATTTCAAGCCAAATCTTATGTTCCTAATGTAACATTGACTTTTTATAAGAATCACTATGTACCAGATAATTGGATCACTTTTATGAATATTTTTATCGTATTATAAGATTTCAAACTGATTATAATTTATAAGATCAATTTTATTGGGTGTATTAAAAACACAGTGATAATGATACCAATTTTTCATTTTACAGATTCAAAGTGTATACAATATTTTATTATGTATTTAATTTCACCATAAAATAGTACATAGTTAAAATGTTTTACTATGTACATTGATTTTAATTTCCGGTAAGTATTAAAATCAAATTAGAATATTGTCAAGTCTAATATGAAAATAAACAATTCCTTTACTTTATTTTAAATGTATTGTTTTATTTAATCTTAATTTCACTATAATTATAGGTATAAATGGTCATTAAAAAAAATTTAAAAAACGTTTTATGGGATCAAACAGTTAATAGAATCACAATGATATGAACCGATGTGATCAAATTATGCATAACTCATTTTATTTTCTCGTAATATAACGTCCTTACCTTATTAATTTTGATCAACGTTAAAAATTGGTATTCAGTTTCGTCTTGGTTATCTATTTTTGTTTTTTTAAAAGGTTGTTTTACTAAATTTTCAGAAATCTGAAGAACATTTTCATGTACCTCACGTACTGGTAAAAATTATTCAGGTATTAACACTAAGAAGTCAACGTTTTCATAAGCTTATCAGAGTCAGAGTCATGGCCATTAAACTCTGTCATTTGTACAAGGATATAGACCATTGTATTTTAGTGTTTTACAAAAGAAAACTTTCTCCCGGTTTTTTAATTATTGATAAATTTATAATTATATAAATGTATGGAATTAATTTCAATTATTCACTTAATGTTGATAGTAAAATAATGAAATCATAGTTGGGTTGATCTGAGAATTTATATAATATAATATGATTAAATTTGACGGAAAACAGTAATAATTATTATATATCGTGTTTGCCAAAAGAGTTCTCTATCATTAGTATAGTTTTCAAGTAAAAATATAAAATGTTTTGTGGTAAGTAAGAATAAGTATATAAATATTTCTTTTCTTAATAAATCTAATTGACTTTTTTAGAAAATTTAAGAGTTTTTTATTGTTGAAATGTGTTAAGTAATTGTATCGCTATAGTAGTTAGTGGAAAATGTGTGTACGAAAAATGCCAAATGCTTAAAATATACTATTATAATTACCAAGAGCCAGAACATTTCCGAAAGTCTTATTTTCAGTAACGTATATTTATGGAGAGGTAAATGAAAGACATGTATTCTCCATCATCGTTTTAAAATTAAAAATCACAATTTTGATTGAGTTTTTGTGGAAGGTATCGGTATGTTGAGTTTAATACGGTACTGTTGAGATTGAGTGTCAACATCTATTTGTACATGTCAACATTTAATGCTTCATTTCTCCTTAACAATTATGAGAGGACTTGGAATTTTATAGTGAAATGTTTCTTACCAAATTTAGTACATTAAATAAACAAGAAGTTACAATCAAAGATTACGAGTACAATTTATTGAAGTGGAAAATTTATATATATGACACAGTATATACTATTGTGCTATTGTGACGACAAAAATAAAAAAACAATTTATTCGGATAAAATTAAAATAGCCAACGTAACGAGTAATGTTAACAAAAATAGAATCTAAATGAACGTATACGTGTCGGCTATTTGTTTTTAAACATTTTTATTTTTATTTTTATTATAATTTTTTTTATATAAAAACAGCGATAACACATGTTGTACGTGTAGTGCTCGAGCTTACAAATGAAAAAAAACCCACGAAAAGCGGTACAAGTCCAAGATTGAACTACACGAGGGGGTTTCACGTTCGCGTGAAACGAACCCGTAAAACACGATATCGTTTAGACTGTTTAGAGCACGGAGCAATAATTTGACCGAATTCACCCCCCGGAATGAGGGTGCGCGCGTGTGCCGAAGACACGATATGAAGCAGAAAGGATCTATATATGATACGAGAGTAATAATATTATTGTCATCGCGTACATCCGGCGACGGGCGACCGGAACAAAATAATACACGCGTAAATACGGCCACCGAAGTGAATACGCGCGTATTAATCACGGGGGATGCGGGACACGGGGAAGGCCGAACAGGCGGACTCCACCTGCGCGCCGCTCTGCGGTTTATTTTTCGTTTCCGGTGCCCGCGCCCTCAGTCCCCGGGGTCGCAGGGGTAAAAGAAAAATCCCTTGCTCAGCGGCTGCGTCACCCACCGGTAACGCGACCCGGCGAAGCCGATTTCTCGTCCGGATGTATACGAACGGTGGCACACGATCGCCCGACGTGCTAGCCGAGAAAAACGCTCGTTCCGTTGTGACGGCGCCTATATTATTACGAGTATCAATGGCCTCAGATGTTGCAAGGATTACCCAGGGCGCGTGTAGACCCTCCAACGCAGGAGCGGTGAAAACAATTATATTTATACAAACACGTACTACATTGAATTCTATTCGTATAAAACACAAATAAATATACCATGTGATTCTCCTTACACTCATAGTTGAGCATACACATTAATCAAAACCACGAGTTTCATGTTTGGAAATAGCTTCTGACATTCACGTTGCATACTTGTACTACATCTCATAACATACTACATATTATTGAACAATCACATGACCTATGTCCACGATGAAAAATACACTGAACAACATTAACAGTCTCATTTCGTTGACGAAAAACTACAATTGTGGACATTTAATCGGTTAGTGAATTTATGATTTTGGGAGACCACCCAGTGTCACCACTAAATTGGTTTAAATAACGGTTGCGAGCTCGTCCACCGTTTCGTCTCGGTTCTTATCCGGCCACCGTTCCCCGCACGCGTTCAACTCGCGCCCTGCAGTCGTCTACCGCGCGCGCATAAATACAGACACATTAAAAGTAGAATAACATAAAAAAAAGGGGTTAAAGAAGGGAGTGAGGATATGTGTCGTACGCTCGATGTTGTGCAATATACATAGCAGCAGCAGCAGCAGTTACACGCGTGTTCTACAGCTGCAGTGGGTCGGTGTCTGGCAGCGGTCGGAACGAGGTGGAGGAGGCACTTTGGACACACTCCAATCTACTAATATACACACACACACACATACACACATACGCGTTCACACTCGCACAACACACTTGCCCACACACGCGCGCGCGTTCGTACGACCCTTGTCTCCCGGTGGCCGTGTTACCCTGCGCGACGTGTGTGCTGCGTGTACATGGATGTGTTTTTCAGCGTGGCGGCACGGGGGGAGGTACGAGGATCGAGCGTGGCGTAGACCCCGGAGAAAGGGACAACCCCGTTTGTGGTTAAAACGCGTAATGACCACAAAACAGAAACGTATAGGGAAAAAAAAACCGCCGGACCCGGTGTATACGCCGAGGGTCCGAGTTTAACGCACACGTACATAGTTAATAATATTATTCTAATGCACAAATATTTTTCGATCCTTTCCGCGCGTTTGACGTGCAATAATTTCACATGAATAATTGACAGTTCCCCCCGGGGACCACCGCGCGTCCCGTCACCATTATAATTACAATAATAGATGTTTGACATTTTAGTTCGGGCAACGATGTATTTTTACATTTTTTCTCACACATCCTGCGCGCACGCCGCTCGTGTTTATAAAGAACTCGTGACGTTGTAAAATCCATTTTCCCTCTCATCCGCCTAATCCGCTATACTTACATAATTACGCCTCTACATTATACCGTTAACATTTTTTTTTTTCGTTTTTACTTTTTTTTCATTTTCCTCTCGATCTACGTTTCCCTACTATTCCCCGTCGTATAGTGTTCATTCGTCCGTACGATTCGAATTCACAAAACAACGATCATTCAGTAGAATTCAAATTATGATTCTTATACGAGCGTTTTTGATGAACACATTTTATTTTAATGATATGTAGTACATACTGTACGCATCGAGTAGGTAACATATTATACCTGTACGGCGTACAGTGTCCTTACATTTATTTCCACTGAAACAACTCACAGTATTTACAAGCTACAATATATGTATATTATTTCTTCCAAGATATAATAATATAATATTTTATAGTACTCTAAAGCACTATATAGTATAAACCATATTTTTCCATATTTATTGTAATCTTTCATACTTTTTCGTTGCGTATAGAACCATCTTTATCAAAATCCCAGGGTATTGATTTGAAAATATCGCTCAGTTCATTTCATTTAAGTTATGCGAAATAAAAGATACGTATTGTAAAATTGTTTTTCTTTTTTTTACTTTTTACTTTTTTTTTATCGATTTTGCATAACTTGAAGAATACATAATAAATTCCGTAGAAAAATTCTTTGTTATAATTTTACTATCATTATTATTATTGAAAAATAAAAACATTGAATTGCACTATTTCATTTCCTATGTAACAAAATTAAATAAGTTTGAATATTAAATGTATTATCACTGTCAAGTGCATGATATATTATAAATTCTTATTTATAACCGTTGCTTATACTTAAAATATTTCAAAGCATGCGAGCTGAAGAAACCATAACAAAAACGATTAGTGTAGTTAAATGCAAAACAGATAGATATAAAATAAAAATATTATGCAAATTTAAATTACTCAAAACAATAATTTCTTAATCTTTGTTTGAATTTAATTTGATCATTGTTTCACGGTTATAACTCCTTGCATTTGTGTATTTTGGTGAGATTCAACTAATAATAAACTAAAATTATATTTAATAGTTTATACTAAGTCGTATGAAACAAAATAACCTAGAAGTCTATAAACTGTCAAAAATGTGATGTTTAAAAATGCATCTTTTGTGCTTTATATTAATATTTTGAAGCGAAATTAATTTCTTTGATGCAGAGGACTTTCTCGGTGCTCATAATAATTCCATTGAAATGTGGTGAAAAACGCATCATATATTCTAACTACGTGTTCTCTATGTAACATTAAATGTAAAATCAGTTTTCTATGTAAAAATGATTATGAATATTTTAGGTTATACAAATATCCAATTATAATTTTCAATACCATTCTCAGCCCATCTAGCTATTATAGCGAACTTCATAAAAGTGTAGTCTGTTGAAAAATATTTAATTGAAACATTTATATACTTTTTATTTATCAATTCTTACTCGGTGTTTTTTTTTTTTACTTTAATTTTATGCCAACTATTCTTTTTTATTCATCGTTAACGATGAAAACTTCCATTCTTTCTTTATTATTTTTTTTTCTTTTTATTCTCAACCTATCAATTATCCGTTAAAACTTCACGACTATAATAACTTTGAACACATAGGTTTTGAAAAATTGGATCGGAAGCTGTTGAAACATCAAAAAAAAAAAAAACAGAAAATTGACTAGAGCCCTAGTGCGATGTTTTATTTTTTATAACCCTGTACACTTACTTTAGAGCTGTCCAAATCAATTTGTCACCAACGACTTTTTTTTCAAAATTTAGTCACATACATTTTTCTTTGAAAAAATACAAATATTTATTATTATGTAAATCGTATTTAAATAAAATATAAGGCTTGTTCAAAATACATAAAAAAGTCTTTACATGAATTCACGATAACATACATGCATTAGTATTAAGTATGTATAAAAATTATGAAATCAATACGTCAGTCGGGAAAAATAGACTTATTATGTATACAGTTTCTTTTTATATATTATTACGTTTAATACTTTGTGTAATAATATAATGTCTTTAAAGTTATATGTCTTCACTTTGAATTGATTTATTAACATAAAAATGTTAATAATATTTATAATGATGTAGGGATGATTTTGGCAAACCAGTGTAATTTTATTATAATTCAAATCACGAGTACTATATTTACACCACCTTACTAGTTAAAAAAACCTTATCAGTGTACTGAAAAATTTGACTTTCTGTCAGATTCTTCTTAATGGTTACATTTTATGATCTAAACTATTATTTTTATGAAATATACGTCTTAATATTTTTAGTAGCAAAATGTGCATTAATCTATGAACATTATAATAATAATATACGTTTCTTATTATTTCGATCCATTAAGTAATATTATAATACATGTCTTACTTTCAACATCAATTTTAATGGGATGTATTTTGAATGCATAGCTAAGAAACACAGAGTCCTTATTTAAATAATGATCTCCCCGTTATAAATAAAAACAAACAAAAATAATAAGACTTCGTTGTTAGTACCATTATTATTATTTTTACGAAAACTTTTGTAGAATTTCAAGAATAGATGATTCAATATAATAAACATGAAATTCGATGCAATAATATTTAATACCTATTTTATAAATTTATTTTAATCTTTCAATTTATTTCCAAGTAAGAGTTATATATTTTAAGATAATTTAATAGCTATACGGAACATCGTTGTTACAGTTGGAATAATAATGAAGTATATAACTTAAGTTTGTTTTCCAATACGTAGATATTTATGCTGAATATAATTGTACATATTTTTTAATTCTTCAGATATGTATTGTACATATTTATCTTCAGATGATTTAATCAACTAATTGTTTTTTATAAAGGTGTATTTCTCATATATTTTTTTTTGAATTCGCTGTTAGTTAAAAAGTATCTTCTACCTCCTTGAAACATTTAAATACAACGCCAATTATACCTTCATAATAAACACATTCAGATAAATTAGTTAAAAAAATCATTAAAAAATATTATTACTCTTATTATTGTCTCTGAAAGAAAAATGTAATTCAATATTGGACACTCACATTATATCTTCTCTCTCCCTGTGAGATAATAGATATAAATTATATAAATTGATAACAATCCCGAATAAAAAATCTGAAACCACATTTTTTTGTAATCATTATTAAAAATACCAAAAATCATCGTATATTGAAGAATGTGATAATTATGAGCATCATTAAATAACATAAACTTATTTTTAGATTCAAGATTAGGATTAAAAATTAAATAACATTGCTTCCATACATTTTTGTATATAATTCCCTAGAAAATAATTAAATATTAAATATAATTTTGAAAGCCTAAAAATGTAGTCATAGCGTTGCTAAATTAATGAATGAAACAGCTCAAACGTAAATGTGTACAAATTTGCATCAGAATATAAAATGGAAATAAAGTTCAGTACCATCATATCATGTACTTTGCTTTGATTATAAATTTGTAACAGTTTTAAAGTAAAGCTTGAATGTGCTTGAATGTAACTATCTGTTCATGGAATTTTCAGCTTCTGAAATTCAAAATATCTTATCCAAAAATAATTTAATCCAAGATACTTAAGAGACCTGAGATAACCCGAACGATATTTTTTTTATAAAAATTTAGTGAGAAAATTGAAAAGTGTTAATAAATTACGCCATAAGTTATGATAGAGTAAAGTTTGACAAAAAAAAATAAAATAAAATCAGAGTTATACATGTTACCGTCAATGATGTAAGTTAGGTGATAATGTAAATTCCAGGCCAATATTATTAATATCAGACATTAGTAGACTATATCGTAAATTCCTAGGCATGAATAGACAATTTAGACAATGTTGTCAAAATAAAATATTTTGTTAACAAATTTACAACTATGACTAGAAAATAATCCAAAAATCTATTACATAAACAATAATGATAAGTTTGTTCGAGAAAAATTTTAACCTGGTTAGAAATTTAAAATAACGCTGTAATAAGATAAATTATACACAAAATTACATAAATAAATGAAATTGAATAATTTATTTATACGATGGTATGTACCGTGACACTTTTAATTGTATTAAACATCATTTACTTATACATCCTGTTTTACAAATACATCTAGCATAGCCTTGTGATCCTGCAATTCTACTTGGCCTGCAGCAGCCTCACGAATGGTTATGTATTTATATGAGGCTGTTATGATGATTTTTTTAAAATTTAATTTATTTGCCGGTTTGCTTCTAATTCAACAAACATTTTTAATAATTATGACTGAAAAAGACAAGGATTATAGTCATTACTTAGGAAATATCTCTGAGTGCACAATTGTCTGAGATTAATAGACATAAACATTATTTCCTATTAATTATCATATACTGTCTAATTTGATCGGAAATATCATTACTGACTAGTCATCAACGTTAATTCCTTAATTCACGTCATTGACGGAAACCGCATATTATACATGAATTGATAGTTTTATACTGAGACAATTATTTTATCTGCAGTACTCTACATTATAATGGTTTTGGATAAATTTGGAGTAAAAAGCATATTCATGATCGAACCATATTATACAAAAAAATATAAGATTCGTTTGTTGAAGTTTTCAAAAGTGATAGGTATAAAATTAACTACAGTATTATGAGATAAACACATCAATTTTAGTGCGGAATTCAAAAAGCTTCAATATAATTTAACAATAAAATTATTCCAAATATAAACATACTATATATTTTTGAAAAATAACTTACATTTGTATCATTGAAGGCATAGTGATTTTTAAATAAGTGACAAAGACCCCGTTGAATTCTAAGATTAATTATTTCACACAAAACTTAGTTTTAATAAAAACACATTTGTTTCAAAATATTCTTATTTTTAGCATCAGACATATTCTTAGAGATATTGAACAGATATTGGCCTATAAATTTACTTAATTAAAATTTGAGTGACTTATAAATTATGTATTAATGAACATAAAGTACTTTTGCAAAAATAATGTGATGTTCAGTAATCAACATTTTTATTTGAAATATAATATTATAGACGTTATATTATACACCAATATAAAGCAAACTGATTACACTAATAATATAAGATAAATCATAAACTATAATTTTATATTGTTAATAAAATTTGTTGTTCGGTTTGAAGTCTTGTAATATATATTACACTATTAACACTTCATTGGTAATAAAAACTGTTTTATTTTAAAAAAAATAAAATTGATAATTTGTCAAATTTATTGATTAAAATCCATTACTTTTTTTCAATCACTTTTTTTCTATAATTTTATTTTAAACCATCTCAATAATCGTTATATACGCTAGACTATAACACCAATTCTCATTCAGTGATATAGTTTAGATCAATAACTTTGATAGGTCTACATACAAATATGTTTACTAAATACATTATTCTAAAACCAATGTTGAATACAATTATTTTCATTTTCAAATGTAATCTAATATTTTTATGAATAAATTGATACATTAATTGAATATACGTATTGATATTTTTAAATTGGGAAACTTAAAGTATGTCAATCATTCAACAACGAAATTATAGACAATATTTTAAAATTGCTTTTTTTTATAATGACTGAATCATTAAGTATATTATGATAATATATTAAGTATTTTATCTAATCCCAATATACCAGAATATGTAGCTTAATAAATAAATAACTCAACAAAATTGTAATATCGACAGCACTATTGATATACATATATTTCATATACTTTAACATAATATAACGTAATGTAAGTATACATTATTGGTTTTTTAATCCGCCGATTCATCATTCTATTCAAATTTAATCATGTAATAATACAAATTAAAATTGGTTACTAAATAGATTTGAAATCAGTATCTTACACTAAAAACTGATATTTTTTTATAAAAATGTATGTGTACCTGATGGACAGTTCACCGCATTTTTTGTAATGATTTTTTGGTTTATTAAGTGTTTACCAATGAAATTTGTGATTGGTCTGGAGAAAACTCTCCTCCTCCACAAATATATACAATCCTCAGCTTTATGTATTGTCTAATGTCTTAATCTACAAAGAAAACTGACGGAATAAATAATATTCAAAGTAAGGTATGTAATAAAAATAATAAGCTATATATTACAGTTGATTAGATATTGCAGAACTAATTTAATATTTGCCTATCGTCACTCTATATCCATCCAATATGATTTATGTGATGGACATTCAGTAAATGTGAAATGAAAATGTATTTAACTAAATGTAGGTCAGTTGTATACATGTATTTTAGATGTCTATAAAATGTAGTACCACATTTTTTACTAAATATTAGATTACAAAAAATAATCTAAAGGAAACTCAATTGGAGCTTACATCTTAACTACAATTATATAATTATTTATCACTCTAAAATAAAAAATAAAAATGACTAGAATATAATAGGGGTAATAAATTATATATATTCAGAATTAAAATTGTTTTTGGTCTTTTATAGCAAAAACAAACATTTGTATTGAAACCATTTTACAGTTTAACGGTGACAATTCAAATAGTAAAATATTAATTTTCAATGTTGATAACAAATAGTGAAATCTTACATTTTAAAAATATTTCATATATTGTAATGGAAAAAGTAATTGCTCTTTTTATTTTATAAAAAATGTCGATGTTGGTGATTTAAATTTACAGCGGTTCCAAAAAAAAACTGAATGATATTTGTCTTATATTATTTAAGATATAAATAAAATTATCCTACTTATACTGTACAATTTAAATAAAATTATTTTTAAAATACAAACTATAGAATTAATAAAAGTTAATTTTAAATAATTTTATTTTAAAAACTAAAGTGAAGTAAGATACCTCACACAAGAATGTGCATGGCATAAGACCCCAGACCTGATCACATTTAAAGTAGCTTCTCGACTACCCGAAAAAAAACTACTTTTCTAAACTCAAATCTACAACTCAATGATAAAATTAACATTTTTCCCTGTTTTGTAGAAATTCGCTACCAATAATAGTGGTGAGACAAAAGTCAGGTAAGCCTCTTGACACTCCATCTCTTACAGACCGTTTCCATATTTAATCGAAAAATGGCTTATTTTTTTAAAAATGACACCACGTGTCATCAAATGCTAACCTGCATCGTTAACCTTTAGGAAGCAAATTCCTACTTCAATAGCAATTGTATAAACAGTAAGCATGTATAAAAAAAATACATCGCAACGAGACCAATAGATTCTTTGCACCAGCCGGAATCTAAAATACAATTGGTTAAAAATAGGAATCTACGATAGTTGTAATTGTTTTCCAAAATATTTTACGAGGTTATATCATAATATGTTTTTTTTTTTTGCATCGGTGTATAACAAAAAACAGTTGCAATTATTTTTAGAAAACCATAGTATCATACGTTCGATAGTGCACCGGGATAACAATACAAGATTAAAACATTTCTGCAACGTACCAAAATAATGTGATTATTTTATTCATACAATCAATCGTATTCGGCTAAAAAAAATTCAATCCGATCATCCGCCCGACCACTAAACATATACACATCGGCGTACACAATACGCACAATCATATTACAATATATGTATGCATACAGTGGCTTTTCCGTCCGTCCGTGTGTGTATATATGTATGTATGTATGTATGTATGAAAAGCGTTATATACTATATTATACCGTGTCCATTACGCACACACGACAGCAGTATTGCGGCGACGGTAAAACAGCGAAGTCGCGCTCACAACAAAACACATACACACATATATATATATACATACACGGACCCACAGACGCACACACACACACACACACACAGACACATATATTATGTAATATTATGTAAATATAATTCAGTTTTCCCATATCACCCCGTACACTTCGATAGAATCTAACATGAACATCGTTGCACTTGAATACATTATACTTGTTCGAGTGTCTGCTAAATATTTCCAACGATCGTCTCGTACCGCACGCGTAACAGCTGCGTACGACTCGCATGTCGAATGCGCACGGCGAACACGTAAGACAGCTTGCGCTCGTATAATATCGAATACGATATAACGTGTACGTATTATAATATACTATACACACAGATACAACACGAGTCGAACGATCGAAAATCACGGCAGCAACGACCCGTCTAATATCTTCGTCGCGGTATTACCATTGATCTTATAATGATGTGCGAGACGTACCTTCGCCATATTGCACTGTAACAGTGGTTAAAAGCGGTAACGACCACGTGAACGCAGCCACTATACGTCGCTGTAATCGCGGGCATTTCAACTCGATAAAAACGGGTGTCCAACAGTGGAAAAATGTACGCTAACGCTTGTTTTTGTTGTTGTTGTTCTTGCTCTCCTTGGATATCTGTTTTAATCGAGTTGATCGCACACGATCACGGCGACCTCTAGTGGCTGCGTCCACGTCCAGGACGCTAAAAATGTCAACAAAATGAACATGGCGTATCTTTGCACGTCAATATTTTAAAATCAACGGTATAATTGTAACGTTCTGCAACGCACACCTTGTTCATCATGTCGTGCATTATACACCTACGTCGATGATATTATCGTATTACATCGGAGTGTAGTTGGAAAAGTTGAACGGTCAAAAACTTTGCGCATAGGCACTGCGACGACGCCGCCGCGGTGTGTACGGCAGGTATTGTGTGCACGCGTACACGTATAAAGGTGGACGGGCGTCGCGATAATAGCCAGCAACAGTAGCGCAGTGTATGCGCGCGAACAATGGCCGCGGATGGGATTTGCTCGCCCCGGGGACGGGATTAATTATTTGTCAAGACCATTATTATACCGGTGGCGTATTAGAGGAGGGCACGGGCGGCACTGGTGGTATACCTAATTTAACCGAACCGCAGAAAGTATCCGTATTCGCCAGTATATATTATGCGCTGACCTACTTTTATAAAATACTGACCTGCTTATTCGGCATTTCGTGAACACCACCGCATGTACACGCGACGACGAAGACGACGACGGTCCTGTGTACAAGTATATTATATACACCGTTGGAGCAACCGCATAAAAACAATACGAATAATGATTATTTACCATCATTCGTCGGTCGAAGAGGATCTCTCATCGTTCCAAACGGTTTTTGACAATGTTATATTCATATTTTACAGTGTTTCGTACTCGTGCATTCCGAACGAACGCAAATTGCTCCGAATCGAAAAACGTATTCGCAATGTAATTATAGAAATATTATAATCGTATTTTAATTTATTGATCCTATTAAGCCATCATCCCCACTTTGATCGAAATGTACCTATTACATTTTACCATTGATACCCAAAATCGCAAAAATAAAAAAAATATGGCGTGATAAAAAAATGCACAGCCATTTTATTTTTAACTACCAATTGATATTGTTTGGAGGTTAAAAGCCGTTGGGATCTTTCTGCAGTAGAGTATATCGGTAAATTAGAGCCTAGCGAGTTGAATATATAATTCGCACAAAATCATGTTCAACCTATATTAAATCTTTTCGTTTCAGTGAAAAAATTCTGAAATTATTAATTCATTTATGGACTCTTCTTCGGCTTTAAAGACCCTTTTCCATACGCAGAGCCCGACGTAAATCCTAAGAATTATTCCAACTTACGTTCTACCTTGAATAACGACTTGTACATGTGCGTGCGTGCTTGTTTGCATGCACTACACATACGCTCGCTAGTGTGTGTGTGTGTATTAGTGTGTTCGTGCGTTTATGCTTGTGTGTGTGTGTGTGTGTGTGTGTGTGTGTGTGTGTGTGCATGTGTTTGTGTTTGTGAGTTTTATAGTACTATCCAGCATCACTACCGTTCGTCCTCCTATCCTCTCTGGTAATACAGAAGGGTCGCCGCGAGTACTATACTACGGCGCGCACACGAGTTAGGTTTTCGAAAATTTTCCACCTACCATTGATCTGCGCACCCAGTAACCATGGCGACGGGTGGCTGTTAGAGCAGGCCCGCGGTGCCCCTCCGAACCCTCACCACCCTGAGCACGGTCCTCTACTCGCCGTTTTTCAACCCCCTCAACGCATCCTTCTCTTTCTATTCAGTTACGGCGGGGGTGGGGGGCTCAACCACCACCGCCACCGCCGGACCATCGATTTTACTCGTTACCCTCTTCACGTCGGTCAAACCCACACTTGTCGCCACCGGCACCTTTTAATACAATCCTCTGCCCATTGCCACCATATATATTTATATACATATACATGTTATACATATATTCAACGCGCACACAAAAATATATTATTTTAAAAATAATATTAAAAAATGTAAATATATATATATATATGTATAGTAAAACTTATATATAAAAAATCACATATGCTTCACATAACAATAAATGTACTATTAAACTAGTTACATACGTAAAAAGAGAAGTCAACGTAACGTAACGTTCAAAAAAAAAGTATAAAATAACAACTCACAAACTTTGGGTCAGTCAAAATGAATAAGTGGAATGAATTTACATCATACTATTGAATAATTAAATTATCAAGTCAGCACTGTGATTTTGAACAATTATTTGTCATGTTTGGATGTTTTTTAAAATTACTAATTTCTGTAATAAAACAATTATAAACTTAAACTGGATATTTGATAATAAATACTAAATATAAATTGGATAAAATTCGATATACTTACCCTAACTGAACTATCATATTTTATTATAGTATTAACCAAAATATATTGTTACAGTCGTATTGAAAATCCGTGTCTTGAAAAAAAATTCGAGTGATAAATGTAAAAGGAAACAAATGTAGAAAACTCTTTATTACAAGCTATTAAAATATGAACATGTTTTCGATAATAATAGGACACATTAATACAGCCAATAACGCCAATACTACACTCTTTACCATTTATTTTGTTTGTCGGTTTCTGATAAATTATATTAGTTTCACAAAGCATGTTATAAATTTATAATAAATATGATTTATAAAAAAATTCAGCGATCACTGCAATACTGAATAGTGTATACACCATATGAATTTCTTTTTTAACCGAAATAAAATGGTTTCGTTGGTGAAAAATAAAATATAATAATTTATACGGCCAACTTTTAGCCTGTTATAAATTAATTATCATGAAATTCGAAATAAAACGCTCTACTTTAAAATTAACACGAAACGTTTATTGCATCCGTACAGTATTATAACTGTTTTATCAATTTGTGCGCGGTACGCAGTTGCTATTTTGATTACCCTGCATTTTCCCTCTATTATTGTGGCAGTGTGATAACAATAACAGCGTATACTTTGTTTCCACAACATTAATATTGTAATATTTCATTCATGGTGCTTGAATTTTTGTATCTTCGGTGCAGTGACATTAAAAAAATCTACTCCTCGCCACATAAAATTAATTGATCACTATCGCAGATTTGCCCGGTCCTTCGACTAAATCGCAGAAATAATAAAACCGTATCAAGCGCCTCGAGAGGAAAATTACCCGTAGTATTATTGATATCGCTGCATAGAGACGTGAACTTATTTCACAGCGAATGACATGTTTTATATTTTTATATTTTTTCCCCTTACACGTTGTATTATTTAAACGTTATATGAATCGCAAAGAGTTCGATGTTGAACACTCGCACAATTGTCCGCTGCACAACATCATGGTCAGCTGTTAGTGATATTTTTTCTTATCCCTAAATTATTAAAGATGCTGACTCCTTTTGGGATTACGAGAGGATGAGACGCGTATTTTATTATGTGCTTGGATTACAACCTCTGGTTTATCGTAAGGGCTACACATTTTTCCACCACAAGTAATACATTTGACAAGCGCATTCATAATCAATCATTTATTAAACAATTTAATCGAATAAAACCGTACGATATTGAACCAATATGGCCCTAAGCAACAGTTATTATTTTTGTTATTCGACTGGATCGTATTTATGATCGACTAACATTGATATTGAAAATTAATCTTATCGGCTCTTTTTAATTGTACATATTATTTTTGACTTTCTACGTAAACAAAAATCATTTCATGTGCAATAGTTGCAAAATATCGGCACGAGTTTTTTGCAGTCAGTTGGCAAAAGTCGGGAGGCCAACTTCATCGACAGGATATTAATTATTATGCACAGTTAAATGAAATGTAATCGAAGAAAATTTTTTTCTTCTGAGTAAATCCTCACTGCATTAAGCGCATGTACGCACACAATATTATTTTTAACAATGCTTATAATGGATATGATCGTCGGTATGAAGAAACTTATATTTACTGCTTGAACTTTTTATATCTTAGATTTACTCATTTATAGTAATTTATATTTATCAATACAATAAAAAAATCAAAGTACCAAACTACTTTTCAGAACGAATTGTATTATTATTGTCATGCTATAAAATTTTTCATAAACTTTTATATGCATAAACTTTCCATTCAATCTCCAATACTCTGTCTTTCAATCTCTGCAGATACTATATAAGAAACGATAAATTTTTTATTTCTATTCGTTCCATCTTAATAAAATTCACGCACTAAAATATTTGCGAAAATAATATTTTATAATTGACAAGTGAGGCGTTTAAAAATCATATATCGTAATATTTTAAAATTTTGAAAATTATTACATTTACCGATTGTAATTTATTATCTGTTGCCTAGATGCACACAATATTATAAATATATTATTATAATTATCGTGGTACAGCGTATAACTAAAACTATATTATTATCTTTACTGCTAAATTTAGTTGAATAAATAGAGAAGTTATACGAGTTACACAAATATGATAAAATATCAATAAAAAATGTTTTATATTGAACGACAAATAAACAAAATAATTATTATTTCATCATCTGTGAGGCCGGAGCCGTGTAAATTAACATTCATCCGTTTTACATCCATAGTTGAACTAAAAAATGCATGATAAGTTCGGTATTTTGTATAACAGCCAAATATCATGAGTTCATCCTCATAACTGAATGTAGCAAATATGCTGGATTAATGTAAACTATTTGTATAAAAAAAACTCTAAAATATTATGAATTTAAAATACTTATACGAGATAATAGCATGACAGTGCTTTAGCTAAATATAATAGGATTAATTATTATTACAATTTCATCGCATATGATACGATAGTCTAATCCGAACAAACTACAGTAAAAAGTGATTGAATTAAATCAATGTATAAAATATGTAAGTTGAAATTTAAACTAAATTTTATCATGCATTTTAACACTCTTATCCCTTTGATGAGTGAATAACCTTTTTACTCTAATTTCCCACAAAGTGAATTAAAACGAAAATATAATTTATCGTCAAATCATTAATGAATACGATTAACTAAGATTTTTCAAACTCTGAGAAATTATAAAATAACTGTATCAATATTAATATAGAATACGAAAATTTCATGAATTTCATAATGATACATACAATCATTTAAAATAGATGGTGTTTTTTATTGTAGTCAAAATCATTAGTTTAAAACATATACAACAACACAGCGATATTAACATAAAACTATACATGGCCTTTTCAATAATTAACTATTATTATTTTATCATTAATTTTATAATATTGAAATTATTGACCTTATAACGTATCATATAGATATAACGTGGTAAAAAAATTATTTTGTTTTATAAATTATTTATTTTTTCTGTTTTTTCTTGTGAAAAAGGTTGGGTAATGTTTTAGAAAAAGTTTAAACTAAATTTCTTCACTGTATAACCGTCCTTTCAAAGAATATTGTAAGCGAAAAGACTCGTATAATTACACCACAATGTTTGCTGTCAAACGTACGTAAGCTCTCAATTTCACACCTTTTAGACATTAAAGTTTCTTAAAGTGGGAGTACAATAACATTACCCTAAATCATGTTATAAAAGTTATAATTTTCGAAAAATAAAATAAAAATAAATCGCCAATTACTTTTATTTTATTTTTATCACTATTTAATAATTTTTAATATACACATAACTATAGTATAAAAAAAAAATCTAGCTCACAAATTTTATTTTTTTTTGTAATTTCTTTATTGCATTAAATAATTACAAAATTGTATCTAAGATTTATTTTCTACGTTTGTAGTGTATCATTTAATGGAATACCATTTATACAAACCGTAAGTTAATTAAAAAGCTATAATTATGTTTATGTTTAAGTTAATTATTTTTGTTAGCTTTAGTAAAGTGAATCGTATAAAATTAAATTTTAAATCGATAACTGATTTATAAATATATATTTGACGTTAATAATTGTACAAGCTGTAAGAAATATATAAACCTAATTTTAATAAACGAATTTCTGTATTTTAAACAAAAATATGAATATTCTTTACGTAGGATTTTAAAGTAAAATATATCACAAAGAGGACATAGTTCCAAGAGTAGTGTATTAAAAATAAAATAAAATAAAAAAAACCACAGTTTTATTAAACTATATATTATTTTATTTTATTTTTCAACTTAGGAGACATCCAAAAATAATTCATATCCGAATCACAATGAACCTTAGGTCTCAACATATGATTTAATGAATTCCAATAAAAATAAAATCTAAAAATATCACTATGAAACTAAAACCATTAGCTGAACATCAGCCTAGTCATAAACCCATTGTCTTAGAGTTGTAAACCTCTACCTTACAAAATTGACCACTGAATGAAGACATTAAAAATTATAATACTATAATTTATATTCGTTGAATAAAAGTATAATATCGGTTTTGTAATTTATTTTTATTATCATGTTTATATATATTTTGTTTTAATAATGCATATTTTAAAACAGATACACATTTAACTCATAATTCTTAAGTTAAGGTGTTATAAAATTGTCATGTTTAATATTCTTTTCAATATTTTGAAAATACGTTTCAAATTATTACAAATTAGTTCACAATTCAAAGCGTCAATTGTCACATTAAAAAAAAATTAATAGTCTACTTTTTGTGTACCGTAAAATAAAAAGCTTAAAAAATATGAAATAATTAGGTACTCTGTTAATAGGTACACATTTTTATTTATAACACATAAAATTCATTTAAAAAAGCTTACTGTCTATGTATATTGTATATATTTTTTTTCAATTGCAGCTTCAAGCCAAGTTGACAAATAAAAGTAATATGCATACATTAAGAGTACACCCAAAAGCTGTCTTTAAACAATTTTAATATGCTATTTTATTGTTTGTGAAAAATTATATGTCATAAGTCCTACATAGTTTAAATTTAGTACCATTTCAAAAATAGTACATCCGTGAAAATTATTTTATTAATACTGAACAAATAATTCTATCAATGTGTAACAAAGTAAAACTTCGATATAACATCATCGCTTAAGTTCTGTAAGTAAAGATTTAAATACGCCTACAGTGCGATATAATTCCATGTAAGAGCCTTATAGAGGTCTGATATACTTTTACGTTGATAATGATTTTCAATAAAGTGGCAAAATGTCATTAACTTTGAAAACGGATTAGTATTCGTGTTTTATAAATCTTCCATAACGATGGCGATGACAAGGAATAAAAGTGTACAGGGGTTTTTTCAATGTTTGTCGAAAAAAAATGAATTACGCATCCAAGAAATTAGTTTGATAAACGTAAGAATAAAATGAAAATAGTGAACTTTAATGTTAATATCGTCGTGAACATAATATGTACATTAATATTGCGTACACCATATTAGCTCTTTTCCAATCCCTGGAATTACATAATTGCGCGAGGGTAAGCACACTGGATTATATGTACATACATTTTGTTAGCATTAAACAGTCATTGGTCATTTTCCATTCTATTATAGAACACCAAAAGCTTGGTGTCAGTAGCGTTACTGCGTAGACAGCTGGTTACTTTTGCCCCTTACATTTCACTTGGAGTGGGGGGGAGCAAATCAAATATCAGTTATAATTGTCAGCGACAAATGTATTTATGGCCTCTCGAAGTCGGGCAATAATAAGAAGAGGTAAAATCTCTGAAACCTGCCTTTCTAGAATCCTGAGATTTTACGGACGGGAAGTGAAAAATAAAGAGAGAGATTGTGGGGATAGATCACGCAACGACTAACGAACTTAAATTGTATAATGTATTTGTTTGTTCTACTTCCCCTCCCATCAACGTTTTTATCATGACTTTGACACTGAAGGCGAGTAGATGTACGCCTAAGCTTGAGAATATTACCAGGCATGTGCCTGTACCGAATCTGGCGAGTTGGGATGTGCCTGTATAGCGTAATTCTCGAAACCTATTCCACGCAAATACTACGGAGGTGGTGACGTGCTGTACGGTGGTAGCAACGGAAGGTAATTGACCGCCGACCGTGTTATTTTCACCCCAATTAACGGGCGGCGGGCGCCCAACGTCACATCAACCCTTACGGCGCCTCCCTCGTTTTATCTTCGGTACGCACTTGTTCGCCCTGTCCAACGCCGTCCAATAGCCGAATAGCCGATGACGGACCCGTGCGAGTAACCTGTTGGCGACGGGTGCTGCAGCAGGGTAAACATGTCGGGACTCTGCATGATTGATGACTGAGCGCGCGTGCACGGCAGCTGACGGAACGAACGTGGTGGAGAAACGGAATCGGCTATACCACTGCGGACAAGGGAAAATGCGAAATAACAACGGCATTAATAAGAAAATAGTGCATAATACAAACACTTCTGACAACGAATTTTATTTTGGAAATAATTTGTGACAAACGGAGATTAGAGAGCCCAAAAAAAAAACACCTAAACAAACGTGAAAAGCGATACGAGACTTTCACGAAACCTGTGGACTACTGGTGGTGATGACGAGAAAAAAATCTGTTCCTAAATGCGCGCGTGAGTGTGTGTGTGTGTGTGTGTGTGTGTGTGTGTGAAATACCACCCTCTGTTAATACCGTACACGGATACACATGTGTACGAGCTAGGGTGACGTGTTCGAGTGTGTATAACGTCATTATCAGATTCGAATGATCACCAGGAGGTTCTCCTGGCCGGAAGACGACCTGTTGATCGCCACCGCCGCCGCAGTCGTTAATTTACCCGGATTGATTTCAACACGGAAAGCGCGATTACATATAAACGCCATCACTACCGCTGCCACTCACCTACATATTTAACTCGATGTATTATTACCACGTACGGTAATCGAGCCGGTCATTTTTCCACCGCAGCATCCGAGGTTTTTAATTGGATCACCGAGAGACGCCGATCGAAGAGGAATTGTAGACAGCGGGAGAGTGATGGGAGGGCGAGAATGAGAGAGGTTAGAGGGGCGGAATAGTACTGCGAAAGAGCGACGGGAGGGATGAAGAGGACAGCGGGAGATAGCAGTGTAAGCGTGGTGGAGGGGGATGACGAAAGGAAGATTGCGACCGACGCTTCGTCAACGCCACCGACGACGTGACGCGACCCCCCTCCCCCCACCCGTATCGAGTTGTCACCGTATACTCGTCGTTGTTGCCGTACACTTGTCGCCGTCGACGGGGGTACATTCTATACACTTATAAAAGTGTTTTTATCGGTGTCAGGTTTCGTCAATATAATACAATATACTTGCGTAACGGTATCACGATGGTAATGGTAACTAGCCACGCGCACTTGTTGAAATCGAGAGGATAATTCTTTCGCGTTATTAAATAAACTTCAGGCTCAAACGGGAACCGAAGGAAAAAAAACAATTTATGTGCGCACAACACTCGGTCGTTATAACCGTAGTGCTATATCGAAAACGCGCGCTCAAACGCCTGCTGTTATTACTCTAAATCGGTTTTGAAGGATATTCTTCTAAGAGCGAATTCCTACTGTCGAAAAATTAAACTGAGCGGAATGAGATGAAGTACGCGATATTCTACGCGCACTCGTAAGCAATTATCAATCACTCGTCGATTTTTAAATCACGTAGGTACACATTTTATTTAAAATCTAGAACTATGAAATTTTTGGATCACTATCGGAATACATAAATTTCAAAAAATCATTAATCGATTTTCATTAATAATATAGAAAAAATAATTAATGGACGAAATCTTTGATAATATACCGCGTGTCCCACCAGGCTTGACACAGTACGATATCTTTCGTGTTAATAGAGATAATTAAAATTTTGTTTTTTTTTTTATGAGCACCCATGGGCAAAGTAATTTTGTCGACTATAGTTAGATAAATATAAGTGTATTATTAATGAAATTAAATATTTATTTTTTATTTTATAATTTTTGTGAAATTCAAAGATATTCATTTTAAAGGGCTTCTTTTTCTGAAAATTTTTATGGTTCAACTTTCGGTTGTCATCTGATTCATGATTTTTAATGAATATTTTAGTTAATTTTTCCGATAAGGTTTGCTGATAATGTAAGTATTATTTAAAATTGTATAGAAAGTTTCATGTAAACTAGAAAATTTATAAAAAATCAAGAAGTTGATGAAGATTTAAAGTTCAATAGTTGACGTTTTCAGAAAAGTAAGTCCTACAAAATGGCTATCCACGAAATATTTAAAAGTTAAAAAACAAAAACATAATTTTTTATTTTGTTTAATAATACGCTTATAAATTTACTAAACTATTATCATCAAAAATTCCTTTGCCAATTTATGCTCATAAAAAACAGAATTTGATTATCTCTAACATGGGATACATCGCTCTGTGTGAATCTCGTTGGTACACCCTGTATATGTATTTAGATATATTTTCCACCGAGTGTTCAAATTATTTTCTAGATAGTTACATGTTTTTATCTAAATACATTTTTAACTATATATGATCAATAATAAATATGACTTTTAAAAAATTGTGCAATTACTAACGGTATTAAATAATATGAAAAAATGTGTGTTGCCTTATTTGTAATAATATAAACTATTAGCTGAAATACCTAGCCTACCATGGAAATAATAACTATAATTTAACTATTTTAGATTTAAACAATAAATAAAAAAAAAAATATGAGCTTATGATATTAATTTATATAAACTATATTGATTTACTTATACCCTAAACTTTAATAATTATGAAATCAACATATTAAGCAAAATAAATATTTCCTTAGTAACCAAAAACTGAAAAAATGTAGACATCCATCGTAAAAACCAAAACTGTATCGACCGTTGAAAATGCGAATTTTAAAGTCTTTTCGAAGAACGCCAATACATAGTAAAAAATAAAATCCGTCCAAATGTCAAATAAATCGGTTAAGTAGTCTTGGCTGTACGTTATATTTCCCGGTTTCGCAGTGAACAGTCTTGGCAGAAGCTAACATTTTTTAAAATCCCTTCTTATTGCACTTCTACGTTCTAGAATCTTATAATGGAACAACTATATCAAATTTCAATCACATTCATTTTGTAGTTTTTTAGATGTAACGATCACCGAGTGAGTGAGAAACTCTTTAAGTTGTATACTTTTCCTGTGGGAAAAATTATAAAATATAACCTTCAATACAATATATTACACTGTTCAACTATACAATTCTACATTAACGTATGTTTGAAACTGCAACAATGCTAACCATTCGAGCAGTTTGTCTATAAAGTGACGCATGAACTTTTAAATATTTTCCTACGACGACGACGGTCTAATAATGACGTCAAAATTCGTTTACTCATTACACGACTACCTATATATATTATATATTATATATATATATATATGTATATTGCTATTATACTCGTGACTGTATATATGTACGTGCTTAATATATTATAGTGTTTTGTTGTTCTTGCGACAGAACAAATGCGGTTTTATTTCCTTAATAAAACGACGTGATTGAAATCGAAAAGAATGAACCGCATCAAGGTTTATATTTATTTTTTTTTCCCCCCGTTTTTAATACCATCCCTATGCGCGCATTTGTGTGCTTAAGCCAGCGCAGCAGCCGCAATGACGCACTGCATGTATTTTGCACACCGCCATCGGCACAGTATAACATGATATACGAAATTACACGATAAATAATAATCGCAAACAAATTGCTATATCCAAACATCGAACGCGTAATTAATATCTTACATTTACGCACGGTTGGACCGCACGCCGACGACGATGACGTCTCCTAAGTTCTTCCTGTGTGCCATTACTCGCGTCACTTTAATGGATGATGTTCTCGCATTGATAAAACGTATCACATCACATATATGCGTACGTATTACACAGGTATTACTGCTCCGTTGTTCACGGAGACCGATCGAAGTATTATCATTATGATTATTATTATGATTATTATTAATTTCCCCGCAGCCGTGGTGTTATATACTTACGAACATGCGAGTTAAGACACGTGTAGTGTCACGACGTGTTACAACACAGTATCACTCCTCGTGTTCGTCGACTGCTCTTGCGTACGAACTTTAAGCACAATTTCGGGGGCGCTTGGGGGATGCATAGCAACGGGCCGTACGATGTTTAACTTTTATGTTACACACTGAGTTGTAATTAAATGCTTGTAGCCCGGGACGTGCTCTGCAGTTACATACGAGTCTTCTGCAGATTTCTTTAAACGTATTTATTATGACAATTTTTCGGCATAAACGGATTCTACAATATTTGTTTATGTTACTATCTATTTTTATGGCACCAACTAATAAGGTTTTATAACACATTTTGAAATACCGTTGTACTCACATATTTTTTTGAACTATGTATCGTAAATACTCAGATCATTTTGATCAACATAGTACTTATAGCACCTAAAACTATAACTGCAGTTGCCGCAAGAGCGCAATACTAATGTTCCTCTCAGACACAAATAATATATTGCATACAAACGATCTTGTATTATATAATAATATATTTACCGTCCAATAAGAATAAAGATCTATTAATAATCATTATCAGCTTTGACATTATTAATATTATTATTATAATTATTATCATCGTTACATCTTAAGGTTATCATCATAATTACATTTTATTTCCCTTTTTTTTACAATGTCATGTTTTGTTGAAAGGTTTTGAATAAAAAATACATTTCGCAACTTTTAAATACTCTCACATGTTCTAACAGAAAAATATAACTATAACAATAAGGGATACGGTGACCTATTTCCAAAACTCATTGAATTTATTTACATACATTTTCACGAATAAATACTATATGATATCATTCGTTAATTCGTTATACATTTTATATTACACAGCGTATATTATGCGGTTCACCCGATTTCGTATGGCCACGTGATGTATTTACGTTGAGATAAATATAAAATTATTTTATAACTTATGAGTATCTGTACTTATCTTAGTTAGTTTTTTCTGGAGTTTATTATACTTCATAGTGAAACGATTTTTTCTTTAACGAAATCCATATTAAGAGACTTAAACACTTTTTGTCATCAGAAAACTTATATTTAATCACTAAAAAGTGTGTTACTAGATTATACTCTGCACGCGACGAGTAAAACTTTATAATTCTAAAATATCTTATATAATCCACATGACCTACATATATTTTATACGTACACATAGAACAACGGTTTGTTTTTCGACAGACTTTTTCCGATATTTTATTCTTCTCCATAATATCGTTTACTGCCGCACAGTTTTGACGACATTTTTTGTTTATATACACACATCACCAGCGCCATATTGGCAGTAACTCAAAAACTCGCATTACGATAAAAACGATTTTACCGTTTAGACATGTTGTGAAAACTATCGGCAAGATCAAACTTTACTTTATATATTATTTTCGTAATATTGTATAGCTATAACCATTATTTCGAAAATAAACACATGTACGTATCGGTACTTTTTTATTTATAGTCTTATTGCACGTGCGCAATGCATGATTTACGCACAGTTTAATGTTTTCGGCGATTTATTTTCGAGACATTGTTGTTTCTCGCAGCAGCGAAGCAGTGTCTATTCAAAATGTTTCAGTATAGTATTATTATTATTAGTAGTAGTAGAAGTAGTAGTAGCTAAGAATTATGATTCCGGTTTTTTATTTTTTGTTTCTTTTCCCCTCCTCTTTTCACGGCAAACTGATTTAAACCGCGAGTCGCGTTGTAACGTTCGCGTAAAAAATGTTGAATTAAAAAAATATATTAAAAATGACTCCGGGAGAAGTTGTGCTCTAATTGAAAATTATCGTGCGGCGTCGTACGAGATAATTAATTTAAAACTAGCCGAAATATTAGCTTGACTGTAAAAAAAAAAAAATTAACGATCGTTTTTGTAACCGACCAACTATGTGCGTGGAGGGAGGGGGGTGGAGGAGTTAAAATAAAAAAAAAATTGTACCAAACTCGCCAAAATTGTAAACAAAGTCTCAACACGGATTGTGGAATCGTGTAAGATATGTACAATATTATTTCGTGGTCAATACACCGTAAATATATCTTGTACCCCGCGCGTGTGCATACCGTTTATTTATTATGCGCACAGTTATACATTGCAGTGCACGCACCGCTGTTGCCCTCGGGTCGTAATGAACGGAAAGGGTGGGAACTCCGATGACTGCGGCGCGGTGGAATACTTATCGGGGGAAAATAATGCGTCGAAACGTAGGTTTATGACATGACGTTTGTAACTTTTGGCGGATAAAAAATCTCAGATTACGCGCGCGAACAGCGTATTATAGTCGAGTTAGCGCCGCCGCCCGGTTTACCATTGCGATGTATTTAATTCGTCGCCATTCATCACGCAGCTTTACGCGGTGTACATGCAGCACTGTGCAGCGTTCGGCCGAAACGTGTGGAGGAAGATATATTGGACTTGGGCAACGCGAATGCCGCATAATAACCGTGGCATCATTTCGTATCCGGTGCATGCGTACGTACATAGGCCGTCCAACAAATACGTATTTTTGGGCAGCTTTCCAAAGATATAGATAACCTAAAATAACGGCATCCATGCTCGGGGTTTAATTTATTTTATTAGAAAAGATTCAAACTTATTGATCGTTTTTTTTTTTTCCACTATTTTTATTATTATTAATACTCCACCGTGTACGCAACGTTTATATCCGTTAACGAAAAAAAAAAAGAAAAAGTTTTGAAATAATATAACGTCTCTCCTCGGAAAATGTAAGCAAGGCTTAAAAATGCCTAAATGTTGTTAAAACTATGACATTACTGAGCCGATAAACAATTGAAATTTTCCTTCGCGTAAAATGGTTATATTTTATACTCTATACTTTGAACTATAAGTAACATATAAATAATTTATTTTTGGTAAATGGCGATTGTAACTATATGATTGACCATAGCAATTTTTTCAATATGACTATAATAACTGTGGAATAAAATCACATAACTCTCTTAGTGTATTACATTTCCTTAATATAATATTATTCGAAAAAGTAGATATTAGAAAAAATATCCGGACTGTATAAGACCGAACAACAGAACTAGGACAAAATCTTATAGCTATAAATGGAATGAGTCAAAATCATATTTTTTATTGAAACTGGAGAGAACCGAATCAATGGAAAATTCGAATTATAGGATTAGACTAAATGGGCTTTTAAATTGTTTTGAACAAGACTAAGCCGAGCCTTTATACTTATTTTTATTTTATGGGCTTGTACCAAATCGACCACGACCGATCTGATTTAGTAACCAAAATCAATCGCAGTCAATATAATTTGAGGACAATGGACACCGTTGGATCAATTCGGTACACGCGTTTATGGAAGAGCATCATCTTGCGAAAACTGCATTACTTTTATTTTCTGTCGAACATAAGAATACAAAAAAAAGGGTTAAATATGAATCCATTGATTCATAGTATTTATATTTAACTCAATCATATTAATTACAAAGTTATGACGTCTGTATAGATGATTTTAATGGGGGCAAATTGTTTTTCTAACATCGATATGTTTTTGCTACGGGTACAATCAATGATTTTTTCTGACCGATTTCGCGTTACCACGGTGCAGTTGATACGGTTAATAAAACGTGATTTCAGGTACAAAGTTACCATATAAACTGAGTAAAACATACTTTTGATTCGATGATGTTCTGTGAAGAGAAAAACAGTATTTTTAATACCTAACATAAATCGCATTCAAATTAAATTAAATTTTTTAAAGAAAAATGTATAGCTACAGTGGTAAAGTATTTATAAGAATAAATTAATAAACAATGAGCCCTATGATATAATAGTTAAATTGTAATATATATTATTATTAATTTAAATTAAGTGTTTATTTTCAACTATGAAAAAAAAACAAAGTACACATTTCGTCAATAAATCAGGGAGGTAATTTAGTGCAATTGTCTAATGATTGGGTACTATAAAGTTATGTTTAAACCTAACCAAGAATATAACGTCAGTTAATCGATTAATAGTAGAGCAATTACTCTGAGTATTATGCTAAATTATTGCTTGTTTGTCTGGTAGACTTGATTGTAATACAAACATTTCCATTTCTTACAGTAATAATTGATATTGTTTTTAGCCTATCTCAACTAGTAAGTAAATTAAGTTCTTTGTATATTTTCAGACACGTACATAATACAATTAAGTTTTTCGCATGTGAACTCTTGCGAACAAACTTACATCATATTTTTCTTTGTGTACGTTTGTGCTCGTGAACAAATATATACCGACATATCGTAGTATTTTGTGCGGTTATAATTGAAAACAAAAAAACCGCATAAGTTCTTCGCTTCTAGGTTTAGAAGCAAAGTCTTTAAATTGTATAAAAAGGAAAAAAGGTGTTCGTTCCCCTTTATTAACCCTTAGTAAAATAAACCCAAACTTAGACCGTTTACACGTGTACAAATTATACGTCGCAAATCATTACAGGACTTTACGGCACTACCGGTTTTCCGTGTAGTTTTTAACGATGCGATTGAAATTAAAAAAAATATACATATATCAAATACTTATGACAACGGTAGACGACGAGTTATTAAAACGCAACGGTTTGTTCGTATTAAGTGAGTGGTGGATAGTTGTTAAGTAGTACAGTTGGTACACACGTTTAATCTCAGGCGTATTGCAACACAACGCGAAACACCAAAGTTACAATACAAAGTCTAGAGTTGTGCTCTTGTCACGCACAGGTTAATTACATTAGTGATTTCAATGAATTAAAGCATAATGTCGGTCATATATCCTTTGTTCGCTACTTGATCCATTATGCGCTAACAATAGTATCAGCGTCGGTTGGTCGTGGCGAATGGGGATACCTATTGTTGCGGTGCAAATTAAGAAACTATTTCACTGTTCTTCTATAAATACCACACAAAAGTTGGATTTATATACCAATTAACCCTCTCATGAAAGCACTCTTTTAAATAATACGTATTGTATATGCCTAATTTGTACGGACAGCACATCAAATCGCACTGAAACCAATGTTTTCTGGTCCTGACGTTGCAGACAAGGTTAATACCTTGCCCGTCCTAATGCGACACTGATCCGCACAACGTATCATAATTACTCGGTGGTCCATAAACCAAATCATCACTTTCATCAAATCATATCTTCAGTAATCATATTATAAGATGTAACAATTATTTATTTTATAACACTATACATATGTGTAGTGCCCACGTAATTACGAGTCATTCGGTACGTCTTCAATTTAATTATTGATTTATACTCAATACATGGTTTGTTTTTTGCATTCTACTCTACGAATCAAACTCACTTAATATTTCCGTATCCACTCTACCCTTGCACAACTCAATGGTACTGTAACGGACAAAATTACCCATTCACACGTACGTCAGTCATATCTCCTCCAATTGGATTTATTCTGCACTTTAACATGATGCTCAATTGCAGTCGTATGCATCATATTTTATCAATAACATGGCATCGTTAGATACGTACGCGAACAATGTTTTGTATATAATAAAAAAATGTTTACAGACATTTTATTCGTGTTATATATAAGAGTCAAGAGTACAGTCATACAAAACCATACATAATTGAATGCATTTTACAAGCCATTGAACTATAATTTAAAAAATTAAACGAGAGTTAACGCAAGGTTTCTTTCCAGTGATTTTAACCATACACAATATTATCAAGTGCATTTTACATTAAACCACCATTATTGTACAAAACGATAAAATACAATGAAATATTTAATAACAAAAAAATTTTAATAAATTCAAACAAGTAGTTTGCGCCATCTGAAGGATCGGCTATAAACATTTTAATGTTCACATTCTGATATATTATTATAATTTTTTAGACACGTTAATCATGAATTTAATACGTGAATCTTAACCAGTAACTGTATTTATCCCCAATCTATTGACCTATTAATTATTATGTTATGTTTGAGGAAAATACAAATTAAATAAATTCGTTAAAAATAATTTATAATACTTTAGCTACACTTCTACAGTTTTGTCAAACAAAACATGATGATAATAAAAAAAATTGTTATTTAATTTTAATATGTTTTATGTATTATTACCTTTATATTTTATTGAGTTCAAAAACCGTGCTGTATTACTACTTTAATTGAAGGTATATTGATTAATTAATTTAAAATGCATTTTTAATAATATATTTATCAATTTCTAAAAGTTTGTTCGAATAGCTTATCAATGATAAATAGCCAAACTATTATTTAAAATATGGAAAAATTATATGAACATCTTACCAAAATTTGATAATTAATCCGTAATTTAGTAAGTGGTTATATTGCTTACTAATATTAAAAGCTTAAAATTTACAAGATAAAATTTTGATTTAAAAATCTTAGTTAATAAATTTAATTGATATTTAATTTAAAGATTCTTACTCATTGAATTAACTATGAAGTAATATATAAAATAAATGTTTATGTCAAAACACATGTGCCACTATAAATATTGACTTATTGGATTGTTTGATAATTATCAAATCAATATTAATTGACTAATAATACGACTCGACATAATTATATCATATTTATATACTTATTGTACTATTTACTAATATATTTAGAACATCTAATTTATCTTAAGTCCACGGGACATTTTATTAAATGTGAGTAGGAAAAGTAACTTCAACATAAATGGACCACCCGTCATTGTTTTAATTTCTATGCATATCAATGATACTCAATCAACAAAATCGTTTAAACCATTTTTATTTTCTAAAAACCTTTTTTTCAATAATAACTCAGACATTAATGGTGATTTAATTGTTATATTTAATTTTGGATTCGTAACTAAATGATAAACAAAAACTAAAAAAAAAATCTGTAGAAAATAAACTTAACAAGAATGAATTCCTTAATATCCTATTCACTTTTTAAAAGTAACTTAACAATTAAGTAACGGAATAATAGTTTCCAGACTACAATAAATTATTATTCTTCAATACTTATATATCAGTGCTCAGTATTTATATTTATAACTATGAAAATTTATTACTACAAATAAATCCACTGATTAAAAATATCATCAGAAACAATAATTTTTTAATCAACCTAAAACCGCGTAACCTTTAAAGTATAATTTAATGTATATTCCCATCATTATTCACGGTAGATGTATTTTCTTTTGCACTTAGTTGCATTATGATTTCAAGAACACTTGTACTCCATATATTATTATAATATACATATGATTATAGCTGTACATATTGTATAGTTAAGTCAAAATACTAAAATATAGCACGGCGAAATGTGTATGCAAATTCAAGGCATTCGTGTGTAGTGTGAAATAAATAAAATACGATTACATTAGGAGGTTATACTGCGTATTATATTCCTGAAATGTATATTTATTTGTTATCAACATAAATTATTTAAAACGTTTCGCTCCATTCGTCTATATATTTATGAATTATGAGCATATAGTTATATCATACCATGCAAATTACTTTATTATCAATATTCTGAATATCCAGTTAGTAATTTTTTTATTGTACTCATACTGATCAACTTTGTTTGAAAACGTATTAACAATACATTTTCAAAAAAATTACTAACTGGATATTCAGAATCTAGATAATAAAGTAATTTGCACGGTATAATTGTTTAGTACCTTTATCACAAAACTTAAAAATAATCATTTTACTGTCATAAGTCTTTTCACGATGGGTAAAAAATCGTGTCTATTATCCGTTCCACGTGATGCGAATCAATTATGACCATTTCATAAATATGATAACCCGCATTTCTTTTTTTTTTTTGTTTATACAATAATAATTTACCATTTTTAAATTTATTGCCACGAATATATGTAAAATAAAATAAAAACCGTACGAGGCATAGAATAAAACATACGAAGTAATGGTATTAATAAACTTGATATTTTTATTCCTCAGTATTTACAACTGAAACATGGGCGCAAAAGAGGGCGGGGTTATAAACATTATACTTTGCAACCAGGAAAGGAGACTTGGAGAACATTTGTTACGGGCAGGTTAGACAGCTCATACGCTAGAACAACCATAACACCAGTGGCGAGCACTTTTCCTTGGATCATATCCAGGTACGGTATCTAAATCTATCTTTCTAAGTATTGCGATGGTTATGGAGATAGTAGCAACGGTTATGTATGGAATTGTTTATTTAGTCGTCAGAAAGTGCGTGAACATTTAGATCTGAGCGTATACCGAAATTTGATATACGAAAAGCTGCAGTTGGTAATCGTTCGTTTATAGACCGAAAGCCGAAAGAGTCACACACATCTTAATTGGATTATGCATAATACGCAATACGCTCAATATTATCTGATACATGATATTATGATTGTTCTTTACGTATTAAACGCTCTAATTACACGAAAATTACGATTACGGTAATGTTGATAGAGCGAAGTATCAACGGTTAATTTAATTGTAGTAACTTACTCGGTAAAACTTGATAGTACAAGTTATTTAAACAGTGTACAACAACAGTTTATGGTACAGCTATGAATGAGACACGAGAAATATATTTTTCATACCTTTACAATCAGGATTCTTTTTGCTCAGCAAAGGTAATTTTATAAATTTCCTTGGCAATAAACCAAGTGTCCACGTTTTATAAATCTACGTTGATACTTAGTAGTTCTTAAAAAGAATTCCTTAGCAAAATGACAGATATAATTTACGTGGCTCAAATACCACCAACGTTATTCACAACACGACGGAGACACATTGTAGAACAATATACTATGTACTATTGATATACATTGTTGTAATATTATACGCATCATATTATGTTGTACAGTTATAGTGTATAAATTGTACGACTAATGCACGAAATGGTATTCACTATTTTAGAAAAATTTAATTAAATTAGAAATACCAATAACAAAAGAAAGTTTTTCCATTTTGGATTATCAAACTTATTCAATACGAAGTATAAACTAATATATAATTAACTCATATTTTGTTATGAACTATCAAGTTCACAATGCACATTCAAATGGAAACATATACTTCATAATATATATTTTTTTTCCCAATCAAATGAGTTGAAAGTTCATTTTATAATATATTATATCATAAAATGATAATGCGATAATGTGTTCAAATTATGAACAGCCGAAAAACTGACGATATTTTAGACATTAAAATGTTGAGGAATCGTATATATATATTGATGTATACTATATAATTCAGGAATTCAGGATACATAAAGCCATCAAAAGTAATCTATTACATCAAGTATATCACTTCAAAAATAACTTTACATTTTGAAGTATATTGAATACAAATGAGTTGAAAAAAATATCTGAACATAGATGAATAATGTATCAATTCATATAAAACGAAACAGCTGTTTTTAGAATTCTCAGTAAATGCACACAACGATAGTGTTATAAACTTATAAGTATACTTATATTTAGTATTAAGAATATTTTTATGATTTCGTAGACTTTTCATTTTATTTAGCAATTAATATAACAGTAAACATTGAATTATTTATGAAAACAATGTATTTCTAAATTCAAAATTCAAACTGAAAATAATATAATGTAATAATTGTTGTCTTAAATTTCCATATTTTTTAAGTAAAATATAAGTGTTAAGAAAAATAATTGTGTTTATAATTATATATGGTCAATTTTAAATTAGAATTTGTCTTACAAAAATCTTATATTTTCACTGAGGTAAAAATTTGAACTTAGTGTACAAAAATATCTTAATATCATAATACATTTCTTTATTAAACGAGCAAGTACAGATTTTTGGTATAATTGCTTACAAACTTAAGCCTTTTGTAAAACCCTACATTTACAAGTAAATAAATAAAATGATAAAACAGAAAGTCTTTCATGAGATAATAATATATAAAATATTGACAAAAAAAAAAAATTTCAATAAAAGAAAAAATCATTAATAGGTTAACCTTCAAAATTATCTTAGGTTCAAAAGTAGTTTAAAGTTTGAAATTATCCACCTTCTCTCGAAAATTATCCATACAAATATTTTAACGTAAATATTTTTTTTATTATTAAATAAACCTCTCCACAACAGAGGCTATAAGATTATATATATATATTACGTACAATTCAAGTTCAAAATATATATTATTTAGTAGCTTGGCTGAAATGATAAATTAATTATGGCAAAGATAGAGCTTGAATTCTAATTTCTTATTATTAATTTGTAAATACTTGAGTATAATTTTCAGGTAACCAATAACAAATTACATTATGTTAAATTTTTGAAGTAGAATAAAACTAGTCAATTCCATAAATTGTGACTATCGTTTGATGTCTTTTTAATTTTGTATGTATCTATTAATTTATAGTTTTTCTTATCTAATAAATATATGTTTGTAATCACTAAAATTCGTAGTTGTTCTACATTCACTTACAATATTCTTAATTTACAATTGATATATTTGATTCAATATATATATAGTATTTTATCGAATTCTCTGAGAATAGTTTATTGAATATAATAGTTTAAATTAAATGACTCACACGACAGCTTGAGAGATATCAGCAACACGTTCGAAAAAACTTTTATGCTCCCACCCACGCACATAAATTTGGTTACTCTTAAAACAAATAAATAAAAAAACAAACAAAATGTAAATTCCATGATCCTCTACATTTGTTAAGTTAAATAATAAGTGTATATTTGTAAATTTGAATGTTCGCTCGACTTAATTGTGTATTCCAAATTGGTTTAATTTATAGCAAATCATTGTACATTACTAGTCCGAGGAGCGGGACTTCAGATTTAATATTAACAACCGAATTTTTTAATTAAAAACAGATATTTCATTATAACTAAATATTCATTGTGATCAGAAAATAAATGATTGACACAAATTTAAAATTTTTTTTATTTTACAGAAGCATTAAACTATTTTTTTGCTTATCACAAAGTGGTTTTTAATGATATTTTGAATATCAGTAGTGAATAAAGTATTAAATTACCAATCAATTAATTTATAAAGGAACTTTACATTAAGAAACTAAAAAATAATTATAAACAATTATATACATTATTATTATTATATTATATACAAAATTCCAAGGTTGGGAAAGATATAAAGACGATTCTTTTAAACTTGAAACCAATGTACTATTACTCTCAAAAAAACGATTATGAGTAAAATAGGTCTGGTTTCTAAAGATAATCAATAAAGTTAAAAAACCAAATTTGACAACGAAGTAAAAGGTTGAGGTTTGAATATTCTAACTTTTGTAAAAGAAAAAAAATCACTATTAAAAATTATAATATGAGTACTCAGTAAATATTTCAAATCGCTACGATTAACATTATTAGAATAACAACCAAATAGTTACAACAGAGAAATCAAAATTCTTTAAAATACCCAATGCCATCAAAATTTAATTTTCTAGCACTTATAAAATTTGCTTGCGATTTTCCGGTCACACATTTTTTTAATCGGCTACCAAGAAAATCTTATGACTAATCTTGAACCCATGAAAAATGAACAAGTGGATTGTGCACGACGAAACAAACTAAACGGTACAAGGTTTGATTCTGATCTCTGTTGAAGTTTTTTGCAATTTTATTTTTGTTTTTCATGACCTTCCCAAGGTACCATCTAAATGACATTTTCTATCAGAAAATTACAAGATTTGTATACATGGTCATTTTTTATACGTGTTCAACCCCTTTTATGGCCGTAAAAATACTTAAATTTGAAATTTTTTTTTCAATGTTCAAGTAAGCATTTATCCTATGTTTTCATTACTTCTTTTTTCATATCACCACATATATATCACCATATCCACATCTTGTGGAGATATAAAATTTGATTTTTCAAATAAGAAGACCCCATTTTCCCTATGATTTTTCATCGGGGTCAATTTTCTGTACATTTTTATGTATTAAAATTAAAATTTGAACGAGTTATTTTTGAATTATTCTAATTTAAGTAAGGAAAATAGCATTAATACCTAATATCATCATATAATTTGTGGTAACATGTTATCGCTGATTGCTACTAATTCAAGATAACTCAAATTTTACACTTTTCGTAGGCAATTAAAAATTTGGATAACTCCGAAAGTATTAGTCCGAATTTTGACTAAGATACATCAAATTCTAAAAAAATTAACAGAATAATATTTCGCGTAAATATGTTGTGTTCCCGTTTGTAAAACAACAGTTTGTATTGCCACGGGACATACTTAAGGCGACATGGAAAAAAACTATTGTGTAAAACACAGATTTTATGGTAACTCGAACATTGAAAAAAAATTCAAATCCAAGCATTCATACGGCCGAAAAAGGGGTAAACCCTGTACAACAGAGCAATCATTCTAGTCAAAATCGTGTACATATATAGGATAGGTAGGTAGACACAAAAAACACAAATCGTGATAAAACCAGTGCATTCCTCGTTTCACTTAGAATCTAAAATAAATAGTTATAAAATGAATTAATATTAATTAATGAGTAACATAATTATAACTTTATTTATTAACAAATGCACAGTTGTATTTATGAATATACGAGTATGTATAGTACGACTTATTTAACTGTATTGCTCTTTGTTTTAATAATCATAAATATTATATACATACGAATAATAATAGAAAATCATTATGTTAATTGTTGATAGCTTATAGAGTTCAATAGAATACATTATACATGCAAGAGAAAGATAATATATAAAATAAAATAATACCTGAAATTATTTATCCTACTGTTCTTCCACAGCAAAATATAATACATTCGTATAATGATTTTGAAGCTAACCTTTCTGACTGCCACAATATGATTTGCCAAATTATGCGAACGGATACTTTACATTCAACTGGAAATTTTAAATTTAAATGAAAGCAACCCGTTAAAAGTTAAACATTGCAGCAATGGCGCATGCATAAAAGGCATGGGTCAAATTACAATTATTCATCTTTATTGTAGTATGCGCACCTAGTTGATATAGCTATAGGGCTCTAGCCATTGAAAACGATCATATTGGATGAAATATGTAATGTTTTTATTTTTCGCATAAAAAAGAATTTGTACAACATACATCACACATACACACATATGCACAGAACATAGACGCAGAACATGGTATTTTACAGTAACCTTTAGTAGACAAATATAACTTACACTTAAGTGCTTAAAATACAAATCAAATAATATTAAGAATTTGTCATTGGTACGAGTCATACTGTATGGTACGAATCATACTATTGCGATAGCTTAGCGCCCTAGCTGAACCTTTAGGTAACTTGAGAACTTTAAAATGTCTTGCACTTCTCTTTAAAATAATTCTTAAACTTCTGATGAATTCTCTTGTTTGTAACTTTTACCAACCTTTTATACTATGATACATAAAATAAGATAACGAAAAAATTCAATTTATTTGATTATATTTTCATGATGCGGGTTCCCGTAATGCACAAACAAAATCTATGTTGAAAACTATTTGGATGGATTCCAATGCAATCGGTTGAGCAATATCGTACCAAAACTAATGCGTTTTTTCCATTTTGTACTTATATGAGTGACTATTATGCAATATAATAGCATTGTAATTTTTAATTTAAAAACAAGCGTTTTGTTTATTTTTTTTTTTTTTTATAATGTACTCTTTTCAATTATCTTCAAAAGTTAAAATGGTTATACTTATGACACACTGAATATTTTACCATCCAAGACATCAATCGTAGAATTAATTGAACTGTTATGTCACTAATTTATACTCTTCATTGAAAAAAAAAACAATTAAACAACTCGTAAATGATTGGATGAGCATAACAAACTATAGAAAGAAATTTAAATTAAACATTTTTGTGTGCCATATTCCATTTGAAAAGAATTACATTTTAGGCCATTTTTCAATGGTGCTACAGATTGAAGTGCTTTTATTGTAATTTATATGAACTCATCCTTTTGATATGAAAACTATTAATGAATCAAACCATAGTGTATTGAATATTTGTAATTTTTTTATTCTAAGTCGTTTTGACCATTTTATTGGCGGTCGAGTGGTGTATAGTGAATAAATTGTTTTGGTTTTTTATTCATAGAATATTATTTCAATACAAACATTCGCTATTGTATATTAGTCTTATGAGACAATATCATTCATGCCATTTAAATGCGAAAAATATTATTTACCTCAATCGTCCATCCATTATCCGTAGCATTCTTTGATGGCGGTATTCGCTAATATAGATTTTAATTTTGATTCCCAAGTTTATTTGATCAGACTGATTTACATACCATTGAATATTCCTTAGAGGTCTTCTCGAAAAGCCAATTCAGTCACATATAGGTATTATTAAATCGTATAAAATAAATGTAGAAAGTCAAACAATACATTTCCCAAGAAAAATCAATTTGATACGGATAAAAAGCGTTAGCACCAAAGGGGAAATTATATTAAAGTGTCAAAACTTTCATCGTCCATTTAGAATGCGTTTTCTTTGTTTCTATAATTTTGTATCCATTTGTTTTTCTTTGGTACAAAATAAAACATTTGAAGAATCAAAAGAATAGTTATCCGTTTGACTAAAGTTTTATTGAGTAAGTATTTACATATTATCGTAACGTCATGAATACCAGGGCTACGGCCAAATCGCGCCAATCAGGAACATTTAACGCTGTACAATAAAAGACCTGAAAGATAAATAAATCGAAATGCTCTTTAAAACTATAATGAAACCGATATAACGCGATCTGACAATTTGATCATTTAAATCTTGTTAACACACACACACGCAAACACACACATCGCGCTCACGAATCCTTGGGGGAGACAAATGAATTGTTTGGAAACGAAGTTTGGAGAGACTCCTTTGTCTTTTATCGATTTTTTACTAAACTTTTTTTCAAACCATAATCTAGAACGTTGAAAATGATGCACACCACAAACGGCGATAATGCTGTTCAAATAAAATGCATAATATTTATTGAGACAAAAAAAAAAAAAAAAAAATACGATCACATAATCGTGTAAAATAATGTATAATTATAAATAAGAATTCATGTATGGCAATAGTTTATGATCAGCTCTAAATAGATATTATATAATAGTCGCCGAAACGTACTCTGTACACAATAATATAACATAAATATTATTCTTTTTCGTTTCTTTGCAACAAAAAAAAAAAAAACCTCCCCGCACGTCCCGTGTTTTCACTGCTCGGCGTTCTCGGTGGCCAAACGCTGGCCGATGTTGGCCATCCGGTTGGCTCGGTCGATCAGCACGGTGGTCACGTGGTCCTTGAACTTGGGATACCTGTCCATGACCCGGGTGAACGCGGTGGCCGAGAGCGTGAACAGGTTGCAGTACGTCTCGGCTCGCACGCTGACGGGACGCCGCGCGCCCGACGCCCACAGACACGTCTCGCCGAAGTAACTGCCGTCGCCCAACGTGGCCACCACCTCTTGGCCGCCGGCCACCAGCACCTCGACGACGCCCTCGTGTATGAAGTACATCTTCGTGGCGGCCGTCCCTTCGCGCATGATCGTGTCCCCTGAAACGAAAAAACCCACGTGAACGGCGTGAACGGGTGCGCGGCGCAAAGCCAAAACGCGCCCCGGCAACGTGAACCAACGGCGAACCACCCCGTCGAATCGGTTAGCCAGCGCCCTGGTTCAGCACCGCACAGCCGGTTTCCGCGCTGCAGTGCCGTCATAACGGCATACGTCACCCCTGCAACTCCAACCCCTGCCAACGTTTTGGGTTCAGTGCGCAAGATATGCCACCCTACAAGAATTTCCTCACTAGTGCAACCGAAATCCGGCCCTGAGAACAACCACGGTTCGTGACTAAACCAGACTACGGAATCGCTGCGCGCAGTTAGCAAATATCAGTCGGTCGCCTTCGACAGCCGTTTATAGTATTTTTATTGTACACTAATTATTGTTTTCATTGAACGCCTAATAAATAATATGGCGTCTGGCAGTAATGAATCATTGTCTATTAGCAGTTATCGGTAATATAACTATGAAATATAAAACGAAGATAGATACGAACAAAAAAAATCCCCGTGGATTACGGATGACAGGGATCAAACGACATCGAGCCGACCACAGTGGGAATCATATTGTGTTGGGGGAACGCAAACCAACTGATGGTGCTGAAAGTTTTAACAGTTTCGCAAGTTTAACCCCGGGAATGTGCACTTCGGTCATACGTTCAGCCTGGTGAAAAAAATAATAGAATGCAGCAGCACTTGGTCCGATGAAAAACCGACGGACGACGCCGTGGTGTACGATATAATTATGATTAGTTACGATGTTGTAATATTTTGTCATCCGGCGTGCCCGCGAAATAATATAATGTTTCCCGCCGCTCGATCGGCACGGCAGTCGAGTGTATGTGACGTATCACTCGTATGTGAACTGTACAAAACCAACTACCCAGGTAATTTGTCAAATGTATAATTAATACATAGTTCGTATTAATGCGCATAAAATATGTTTTGAACACGCAAATCCGTTGGGGTGATACCCGCCCACGTACTTCTCATAAACTGTATGTTATCAACTTCAAAACTTTCGGTCGAGATTACGAATTCTGAATCAAACTAATCTTTTACAACTCAGCTGTTTTAACGTAATATGATATACTCGAAAAGTTTCGAAATTAAGTTCACAATGCCATGCTTAATGTCAATGTTTATTATTTCATGTAAAAACACACTCGCACACACTTTTTCACTAGTGTAACGTGAATTAGAAAATACGATTGTTACAACGCAGCGAACAATATTAACTCAAATCAAAACGTTTTTACTGGCATAATTAAAATTCAATTAAACCGATAAATTCACGTATTTTACATGCATGAAGCGTCGTACTAGTTTTCAGGCGAATCGTATATTTTTAGGCGTATTATTATTTTCATACAATTGAGTTATTATTGGTCCAACTACTAATTACCATCCAACAAATACTTTATGACGCACATATCATATGACTCACTACATTCTATTTTCAAATCTCGATTGTACGAATTGCAAATACAATATATATGTACTTATTATGAAATAATTATAATGTTACTTCTGGTAGTTTTTGATTGCGTATAATTTAATGTGACACTTAAAAATAAATTAAGAAAACAAATAATTCATTACAAATGATATGTAATCAAACGAATCTTTCCGTTATCAAACATATTTCATTCAACTTTAAATGTAACACATTGCAAAATAAGCCCATGGTATGGGTAGTATATTACGTAATATTATTGTAACCCTGCAACGATTTCCGTATTGGTGATATAATGGGGTAATCTATTATTTATGTCATTTTGGATTTTTATTATACACCTGGTTCAACTAATAACTTAGAAAACACATGGTGGTTATTGATAAATTATCTGTAAATTATAGTATAATGCCAACTAAAAAACAGATTTTAAACATCAAAACTGTAAATAATACAATTGTATAGATGTCTCAGTTTATAATATCGTAACTAGTTAAATGGATATGCATTGCTATTTGATAATAGGTACGACCTATCTTATTAATATTATTTTTTAACTATGAAAATATAGAGGTAGTGGTATTTGAACTATGGGTCTTAAAAGTATCACTTCACCTATAATCATAAAACAGCCATATTTTAATTATTTAACCGTGACCGAATGATTGAGAATCTTATATTATAGATTATATATCCTATGTAGTTCTGAAATATATTTTTTTTTTAGATGTTAAGTAATAATAATTGACGATTTCGTATAAAACTCAAATATTTCAACTGTAAATACCACAATATCTTTACTTTATCAATAAATATTATAACTATTCAAGTCTCAAAGCACGTACAACTTTCTCGCATGTAGTTTGAAAACTAGACCTCACCATCGTGGCGATCCCTTCTATTTCGATATTACTGTATAATGTATAGAACGGCAAGAGTTTGACAAGTATACGATATTTCTACCAGCCTCTTCAATATTTATACATCCGAGAATATTACCAAAAACACATTTAACCGCGTTAGCCGCAAATGTCGATGACACTGCGATATTGGCCTCTGACGACAATGTTTCTGCAACATATACTCAAGTTTTTCATCCTGTGCCTAATTGATACACGGTCGTTAAACCAGCAGATAAAAATGATCGTTGATAAATAGTTAACGATGCCAAAAATTTTACTTTTGTATGCGGAAAAATCCATTTCACCAAAAGAGGTAAGTACCTAAGCGACCCCAATATCTTCACGCATTAAATACTTGGAAATTAGTTTTTATTAAACATTAACTTGCAATCCATGTTCAAAAATATGTTGAACCACCGATTACTTAAGCTTAAATCCATTGTGTAGTAAAACTTCCCCGCAAAGACCATTATATTATCATTGTTAAAACTATACTGGGCATGCGTGTACAGTGTACATGTACTGTGTTATTCTAACCATTATAAATTCATTCTTACTATTCAAACTTTCCGACCCCTGATGATTCTCCGTGTAATTATATCTACTCCTTGATACAAACAAAATATTTTACATCGTAATGATCAAAATATAAATAACTTTAATAACTTTTGACAGAAAACATGAGTTACTGAAATTTCTATGACAAACTGTAATCACGACATCATCCCTAAATCATATTTCGTAATTCGTTCTAAACGATCAACCAATCCATTACATAAAACAACACTAAATCCTTTTGTATAGATAAGGATACCTACTGAAAATATTGAAACTAAAACTGTTTAATTGAGTTTCTAAATTCAGTTTATAGCCACTAAATTATGTATTTTATAATACTATAAATAATACTATAACAATTAAAATATAGTTAAACTATACTTAGTATTAACTAATGGCCCATGCTGCCGTGTTATAAATAAAGATCAATAAAAAAAAAAAAAACAATTAAAAATTGATTTGTCTAAATTTAATTTTTCAATTATTGTGTATTATTTTCGAAATATTTTTCCTAGTTGTATTTATTTATTAAACTCACAAAAATAAGATAGAGTTACAAGTATATTGATTTTGTTGTCAAAAATTTCTAGTAGATACTGGTAAAATCCAGTGTCCACCAAAATAACACTTGCCGCCACAACATTTATTTGTACCTATAAGTGAGTTTTTACACAGCTACATACCCACACGTATACAACATACTCACAAATGTGCACAAGCACAAACACATATACACACACACAATCATGTTGTTTTGATAGAATTTTTTTTTGGTATCTCCATTTGGTGCTCAGTAATTTTGTTTGTTGAGAACCTAGCAATATTGGATTGTAAATATTCCATGAAATAAAAAAAAAGTTGGAAAAATACGATATGACATGCATTTTAATTTCAAGTTAACGTCCCTTTCAAAGTCTTAGCACACGGGTATCGCAATATGAGCAAAGAAAATATAGGCCAATTGACCGCTGTCACAATGAATGCATCATGAGATTAGGTTACATGGGGTTTTCCCTGGGAGAATTCACCTATTTACCGCCAGATGGGTTTGTTGTTAAGTTATAGAGTTATATTATAGAGCTTTTATATCAATTTGACAAACCGCGTACCGTAAACACACATTTTCTTTTTACTTTTTGATACAGTATTTGTTGTTTTTAAAAAAAAAAAAAAAAACTTTCAATGATTTCCTAACAATTAAAACCGGTACTATTATTTTGCAACTTTATATTTTATTTATTTGCTAAAAACCAATGTTAAACTCAATTTACATAACTGGGATATCATATTGCAATAAAAATATAATCATCTTATTTACTTAATTCCAGTTAAATTGTCATTAATATTTTTCTGAATTTCGATTTTTAAACAAAATTACTGTTATAGGTAGGTGGATATTATGTAGAAATAAAATAGAAAACGTAAGCTAAAAAAACTTCTTTGAACTGAATTGAACAATTTATAGAGTTTTAAATACAATACCGGTAATGTATATCAAACGCCATTAAATTCAAAACCTAAGATGGATTTTATTTTCGACAATTTTAGCTGTTTATACTTGTCAACAAAGAATATTGATAGCGTGACCGATAAACATTATCGTTTAAAGGAGAAAAGAAATCGAATCCCAAGGTGGCTTTATTTTTAGGCCTGTCCTCGTGATATATCGTAATGCTATTTTTAAAGCGAAAAAACTCCCACTTTTTATTTACTAGTAGAATATCTTCAAAGATCTATCCGTTTATATCCAACGCATATTGATTAAGAAACATTAACTTGACGTCGGGTGAAAATCGACAAATATATTTTATCTTATACATCTACTGTAATTATTATTGAATCATATTAAATCGTTAGAGGGATAAGAAACAATCCGGATAGTTTTTCAGTCATTTTGTACACCGCCCACACACGTGTAACCGTATATTATAGTATAACTATAATACGAAAAAATCAATAACAAGTAAATCTGTGTAGTATAATATTCCATTTTAATTAAGCACTTGGTAAACATTGTACATTGTATTACATAGTATTTTCATTTTCTATGTAAAACGCATATTATTGGATGGCCGAATTCGAAATCTAATGTAATCTAGAAACTAAATGAGTTCACATTGTTCACAATATGCTGGCGTAACAATAGTCTGCACAATTTTTACGCGCATTATTTATTCTGTAAGATATGTAAGTGTTGTACAGAATACATATTAATATAAATTATCATAATTGTTTACTGAAATCAAGTGTTGAATAGCATATAATTATCGATAAATTGTTCGTCTGTAGTCAATCATTATACAATCACAAACTATATATTATGGGTCACTTATTCATGGTATTATTCACCCCCACACTTCTATTCAATCATGTATAACAATATTAAATACAAAAAACATTTATTTGTACCGTATCATCATAAGTCGGATGTACATTTTTACATTTGAAATTTGTACCAAAATATTTTCAAATTTTTCAAAAATAAAGTAGCTAAGAAAAATGTATTAAATAAAAGTAATGTGATTAATTTCAAGTTCATCAAATATTGTATTCTGTAAAATTCAATTTTATTTGAAGAAACTGGCTGTGTCGGTTGATTTTATAAAAAGTGACATTATTAAGTCTTGGATTTATTTTCGATGTCAAAAATTGAATTTTTATTACAATGGTTATGTTTTACTGTACAAAAAAAAATGTTTATTGATTATTCAACGTTTTTGAAAACATATATACAATAAGAACGCTGCCGCTTAATACGAGATCCTGTTAAATATGCGGTTTTTTTCAGGTCCCTAGGTACCTTTTTACATTGAAAAAATCACGTTTAATACGTTTTCCCGCATAATCCACCCTCCTTTATGGCCCCTTGAACTTTTCAACATTGAATAAATCCCACTTCGATAAAAATTACGTGTAGTGCCGAACGCAAAACAGCTTTTCGATTTGTGTAGACTGTATGACGAAAAAATTGGTGTGTTGAATAAATAACAAATTTCCGACGAATTAAGATTGCTCACCTCTTCATTACGGATCATATTAAAGAAAGGAGATAATATTGAAAAAATTCAATTTAGAAAAGTGAAAGTTAGTCGAAAAAAACTTTAACGAAATCGTGAAAAGCTTGAACATTTCGGACTTTAGCTGACCCAAATGCTAGTTAGGTGAGTTAAGAATAAGACATGATATTTTCTATTGTAAAATGGTCAGGTGGTAGCCGAAGCTACAGACTAAAACAGTATTTAAAATAGTGAACCGTTTATTTTATAAATTTATCTAGTTTATATAAGTGGAATATTATGTAATAAATAACGTGTAACGTATGTATTTCATCTAATATCCCGTTTAAAAATCTTGAAAAAATTATTAATTGGGATCTCGCATAAAAAGCTTCTGAGACGTGTCTATCGCTTATTACGTAATTCGCTTAATACGTTGTCTTGCGATTTGCCCTTCAAGAACGTCTTAACGAGGGTTTACTGTGGTACATATAAAATACAACTACATAAATGTGTACACTTTTGAACATCTTCGTCGATAGTTATTTGGGCATCAGTTACATTGTATATGTTGTTACATTATTGTCATCCTTTAAACTTCGGGGGCTTTTGTTGACATAATTGTTGTTTTGAAAAACGTTTACCGTATTCATAGATGAATATCATACCGCGTTACAGACATAGATGTTTAAATTACACGATCAGTCAACCGCGAGCGGACTATCCTGCAGTATCTAGCGACCCACATTCGCAAAACAGCTATGTGTGCTTAAAGCTCAACTCTCGTGACACGCGTACTGTTTCGAAACCGAATTATTTTGCATTCCCTTCACACAGATAGTTACGTATTTTTTCCTCGTGTGTTTACTTTCGTACGGGGGTTTTTTATTTTTTTTGTCTCGTGTCTACCCAGTCCCGAGTACCATCCCCTGCCAATGGAAAGGCCATCTATCACCCGGCCCCGAGCAGAATTTCTTATTTGAAAATCGTTAAATCTTGCATACCATTGCAGTATACGCGTTGTTGTTTTCTTTTCTCTTCTCCCCCCCCCACCCACCCACCCACCACACTACTGCTGAGTTTCTCGTTAAAACACATAGTGTATTCAAAACAAAACATGCAAAAAATTACCCATTGTTTTCCCGGAAAAATTACAAGAGCAACAAAAAAAAAAAAAGGAAGCGTAAAAAATTACCAGGCTGGAACATTTCAAACTCTAAGCAGTCAGTCAATTCGGTAAGTAGGTTGGTGTCGGCGTTCTGTAAAAGCGGCAAATTCGTCACTAATCTCCGGCAAGTGTAATTTCGAACTTCCTACAATTTCAAAACGCATGGTTTTCATCTGGTCAGTCCGTAAATGCTATACACTGTACCACGGTATAGGCACTTACCTCCCGCAGTTTGTCGGACATTTCGTCTAATATCCACTTTTCGTCGAAAAATTTGCCCTGATACCTATGCTCGAAGTACTCTGTTATTCTCTTCCGCATATCCAACGGTAGCCGTCTGTACGACATATACTCTTCCACTTGCTTAACCTATTGGTAACGAATCAAATATTATTTGTCAACAAAATAAATAAAAAGAACTTATTATCGCATCATTCACGTGCGAATTTTTCACACCTTCTCGCGGTACTGCCGACGTGACGAATCCAAGCTCTGAATCAAATTCGTAGCGTGCCCCAGAAACAGAGCATAGCACGTTGCACCACTAATCATGGATAACATGGTCAACCACATGTCAGTTAACGACTGCGGTGGGAACCGACCGTAACCAATACACAGCATATGTGACATGGCTTTAAATAGTGACCACGAATATTGTTCTGCCCAGTTGGCATCCTAGAACATCAATAAAAGATACCATTAAACTCAATTGTACACATCCGTAACGTTAATGCACATGGTGCTTTGCAAACTCGTGTACGTAGAACGAAGAATCCGTGCGGCTGATTTCTACGGAAATAATTACGTTTTACAATTTTCATTTCTTTCTCGGCCACAAAGATAACTAGCATATTTTAATAAATAACGTTATTCGTCTGGATTGCATTCGAAAATATTTAATGTAACATTAATTTAAAAAGTAAATGCTCAAGACAAAATTGTAAAAAGATGATTTCATCGAGTTTATTTATTCTTTTATGTAAGCTTTTCGTAGAGTTTCAACTTGTAGCTTACGTAAAGTAAACCACAGAGATAAAGTTTAAATTATTGGTACCACGTTATCGTATTCAGTCGATTCTTTATAAATCGATTTTAATCTTGAATTTCCCTAAAATTCAAAGTCTTTAGATTTCGTTCAAATCCAACATGTCAAATTTCTATTTCGTAAATTGGTACTGTTTTTTTTTGAATTTTCAAAAGTATTTAAATTAGAATAATGTGGCGCATACACAAAGTGTCCTTTATGAGTAAAATTGTTTGAAATTGCCTGCATATACTCGTATTATATTGCTGTACACAAAAAAGAAATAAATGTTACGTGCGCCTACGTATCTTTATTTGTAATATTGTTTTAAAATTGTATTTGTTTTTTAATTGAAAGTAATTAGAAAATATGTTTAAAAAGACCTAACGATGTTTTATTATCAATTATTATCCATTTTCATGAGAACGTAATATGCTATAGATATAGCTTTGATTTTAGCATTAATAGCTATTTCTATTATAATCGATACGAGTTAAAGTACACGTATTTAACAATTTGAAATAAATTTAAATTAATGAAAGATAATAAAAGCTCGACAATATTACACACTTCATGTTCTACTATAATATAAAATGATTCTTTTATCTTAAAATAATTAGGTATTTAAAAATACAATTTCAATATCAATATACATACATGTTTACTCAATTTTATATCTGATTAATTTCTTGTAATTTTACAAAATGAGCTATAAGGACGTTGTGTTTTTTAATCATTTTTTAGAGAGAATTTTTCAGAAAGAATAAAAACGTTTTATAAGACATTAGGTGCAAGTACATCTATAGATTGAAAATTGAATGAATATATTGAACGTTAAAATTATTTATAATTTATTTTTTGTGCTTTCCAGTTGCTTTAGGGAAATATGAAAGTCACATAGTTTTTAACAAAATGAAACTCCAATAGTTTATCTGTGCGATTATTTTTTTAGAGGATTTCCGTTTCAGAAACCACTATCTATTCTATAAACTTGCATAAACAAATATATTAAAAGTTTAAAAACTGTTTTACTAATAGTAATTCACGTAATTTCTATTAAATTGCATGATAAGAATTTAAAATTTAAACTAAAAAATACAAAATAAATTGTAAACTTAAATGTTACATCAAATAATACTATAAATACTAATTATATATTCTTGACATATTTATGTGAAACAAAACTGTCTAATAATTTTTGAAGATAATAAAATTAATTTGCAATAGTTCACAGATCCACAGTAGGTCTGATATCCATTAAAATCAGTTTTCAACAGGAATATAATTAGAAAAATATGACATTGCTTAAATGACACACTTCATATTGAAGTAGGTATAATGACTTTGCAATATTGATTTACAAAGACGACATGCTAAGTACAAAAAATTATAATTAAATTTTTATTAAAAAAAAAACACAAACAAACGTGTTTTAACTTATTTTAACATATTTTTAAGCTCTAGTGAAAGATTAGATTCTGAGTTGATCATTCATATATGATTGATATTTCAAGACTAAATCTTAAACTTTCATAAATATACAATAAATTAACTGGAAAACAAATTTGGACAGTGTTATAAATAGATATTATTTATAATTTAGTTTAAAAAACACTGAAACACAGCAAATGGTTTCGGCTCACTCTTTTCTAACAAAATTAAAAATATGGAAATATTTAAAATTCTATATTCTTTCTGATAAGGCTTAATTATTTTGATATTCTACGAAATCTTTATCGATACAATTGTTTTTAGCTATCAAATATCTCTTAAAAGTATAACTGGTAGTTTTTAAACTTGATTTAATAAAAAAAGAAAAATTTCAGAAAAATTAATAAAGACGTTTACACCAACTACCAACCGTATTCAAATTAAATTTCCTAAAACTATTTCCATCAACTTATCATATGCTACTTAAATTAAATCTGTACCCAAAATATTCTCAATAGATGATAAATTAACCTTTTGAATAAATTGTCTACAAAATATATTATTATTATAAAACATAAAGATAAAAATATTTTGTCCTATAAAGTAATTTTATAAAAATATAAATTATTTTATGAATTAATAAAAACAAGTGAAAATTATAGTTACCTGTAATTCGTTAATCGAAACCCACGAATTGACCGGAAATCCTTGTAGGCTAGGAACAAGGAATTGTAGACATCCAGACCAATGTCCTATGAGTAACATCATGCATATCAAATTGAATATCCTCATAAACACACTGGCCATGTTCAGGAACTATAATAACCATAATATCATTATTATGAAGATGAAGATCATTTAATATTTTAATACCTACATTCTTGTTAAATGTTGTTCCATTATAAAATCAATACACATTTTATTAATTTAAATTAAACACATAATTGCACAAAATCTTTATTTGATAGCAATTAAAATATTTGCTTATTATTTCGAAATGAATTTGGAGCTATTGATTATAATAATTATAATCAATGAAGGTAGACACTCTTTATTTTAGAAAAAAAATTTACTATCTAACCCAATATAAAAATCTAAGAGTTCGATTTCCAAACAATATTTTAGGTTTGGAGCATTAAATATATTGAGTTGTTTTAAAATTGATTAAAAAAACATAAATCAAAATTGTGCCTAAACATTCATTATCATTATATACATTTATGAATCGTTTTGATTCTGTTACTTTTATGTGTGCTTAAAGAATTTCTTTGAGTATGACTTTATTTTAAATGTATGCATACTTTACTTGTTAATACTATTTTAAAACTCTTTTCTATATAAAACCCTCAAATTCTATTCCCCTTATAACTATTATTAAAATGTTTGAATTATGACTGTTAAGTTTATTACAGTAAACTACACACGAAAGCAACTTTCACAATAATGGCATAAAATACACTTGAAGTTCCCTCCACGTTAAGCATACTATATTAACGCTAAGAAACAAATAGATTTTCTTATAGGCACTTTATTCATTATATCATCTACATTCAATTTAAACCATAACGTTGTATTGATTTAATAAAAATTATATAATATTAAAATATGAATTCTTGAATTCTTAACTCATAAGGTATCATTAAATCTGTAACTATAGGTATTTTTAAAATTTTTCAATAAAATTAAAATTATATAAAATATATAGAGAAAAGTACCAGAGATTAAAATTAAATTTCTTCTTTTTTTTTGATGGCTGTTCAGTTTAATAGTTGGTTATTAAAGGGTAATGTATAATTTCTCAGTAAAAAGTTAATGTATCGACTGAATTTCGTGTTTCAATAAAGCTTTCTACTACATCAATTGTTAACAATCCATTTAATATGATAAATTAGATTCCAACTCTTGCAAATGCTATCAACACGAAATTATTGCTTGAAATAATAATAATAATTTATATATAAAAAAAAAATCATAATACAACATTTTAACAAAATATAATTACGAGCAAAGTTCTTACAAGTTGTCATTGTCATACATTTGGAGGCTTAAAGTTTATTAAATTATTTTAGTTTCAAAAGTTTTAAGGTCATTAACCTACTAGAATTCCTTACGTGAAGAATTATTTGATTTTGTTTGCAAAATACAAACTCATTTGTTCACTTAAATTACAAAACTTAACGTTTCTCGTAAATAACAATTTTAATATAATGCATCAATCAAAAATGTAATAATTAATTGAAATGTATTACGTTGTCGTTCTGCGAGAAGGTATAATTGCTATGCATGCTAACAGATCAATAATGATGCATAAAAATATTAAGAATTAATATTTGTGCATTCACTGTGAATACAATACAAGCCATCACTCATCAGCATTATTTTTCCAAAAATATACAATAACATGGTACATCATATCAGAAGTAAATATACAAGCCGAAACATTGCAGTTCCTAAATTGAGTTAATAAAAATAAAACATGATAAAAAATTAATTAATGTGATTAAAAAACCTTTTCCATAAGATCGTATGAATTATCGATTTAGCGTGTATTAAATGTTATACGATTTGGAGTCGTGTTAGGAAAAAGCGTTTTAACAGCAAAAATGAATACGTGGTAAATGATGTGACCAAAAGGTCGGCCAAGTGAGAGAACAATGAAAATGCATGGGACAAGTTACATTGTTATTTTTGCGTAGCTATTGGCGACTAGTGTTTTAATTACGATGATAACAACACTTAAAATATTATAGTGTATTGTTACGATTCAATTTGTGAACAATATGTGTAACGCACTGTATATTATGTGGTTCTAAAGAATGCATCGAAGCCGAGTGTGTGTGTGTGTGTGTGTGTGTGTGTGTGTGTGTGTGTGTGTGTGCGTGTATGTATGTGTGTGCGTGCGCGCGTATGTATGTGTGCGAGTGGAAAAATGACCCATCCTCGTCTATTTTTGAAATTCATGTCACATGTTTTCCACGTACGGGAGGAAAAACACACGCGCTTAATAAATCGCCGACAAATCACATTTTGCCTTTGGTAGGTACCAAACTCTGAACAGAAATTCCTCTTCATCGGTATAATAAAAACGTGTACAGATTTTCAAGTTAAAAATAAAGTGATGTATAGATGAGTAGATATAAATTATCACAAAAATAAAAAATAAAAAAACAAAAAGAAGAAGAAACAGAAGAAACATGTACACACGATTATTACCTTGATCATGGATCGGCTTTCGTAGTGACCTCGTTGACCCGACGACACATTATTTGATCGTATTCTTAACATCTACAAAAAAAACAATCAACGGAAACAAGCCGGCAAGTTAGACTTCATGCTGCAAAAACATACATAACAAACAAAACGAGTTCTTACGAGTCATCGATTAGATACGACGTACGCTTTCAGACCAACTTAAACGGAGTAATCGTTCAAATAAAACAGTTACGTAAAGAATATATTTTCAATAAAAATATAATATGGTGTTCGATCAAGTGGGCATTCCTTGTTCATTAAAACATCCTGACCATCAAGGATTAAACCGCATTGCATTCGATATTAGTAGGGATACGGAGTGATATTGTTACATGCATTTATAAAACCAATAGTACAATTTAAAATAAAAAAAAATCATACAAAGCATTTGCACAGTGATAGATGTCACGCAAAGTCTAGAAAGTTTTGAAACGGTGTTTTGATAAATTCAAATGATGAAAAATATTTCCAAACTTTCTATTTATAATGTACACTCATCACATGGTACTCATACACACACACACATTATTATAGTTTATAAATATCAAAAGCCGCGGGTAAATTTGTGAAATTTTAAATTTAACATTAATCATACAACTATTTCCATGTTCAAGATTGATTGAACGTAAAATATTTAAGTAGTACAGTACCTCTAGGTGTCCAATTCATTGAAAATTAAGTTTATATAAACAGATTACTTCTTCAGATTCTGAGTAGAACTATGAAGCTAGTGGTGTTACAGTGATGTGATTATTTTTACGTTATAATTTTAAAATTGAAAATCGTATAAAAGATATTTTATAATAAACTATTCTTTCTAATTTCTCAGTAACTTTGGATTAGGTAATTCTTATAAAAACAGCAAAAAACTTTGAGGAAATATAAAAATTAACACCATATTTGTACTTATATTCAGCCAATCGTTCATTAATTACATCCCCACTCAGAATCATTATTCAAATTGTATAGTCTAAATTCAAAATATTAATACATCGTAACCTCATCACAAAACTACAGGATTAAAACAAATTCCCCATATGCAAACCACTGACTTTTTTTTTATAAGATCTATTAATATAACCTATATGTATATTATAATAATTTTAAATGTGCATTTCAAATATGTGAGAATGATTCGATTCATTTCATTACAAAATACGACAATTAACTATTAGGTAAAATCATTAGGTACCTATTTTAATAATTGTAAATATTAATATAATTATTATAAATTTATTCCATCAATTGTGTTTACTTATTAATATTGTATAATATGAATAATAATCAAAATAAGTATCAAAACATATTAAACATTGAATAAATTTAAATATTTTTTCTCATTAATAATTTTACTTAATACCTGTAATAATATTATCATAAAAACGTGTTATTCTGATCCATTTAAAATTTGTTTATATTCAACTTGTATCCTGTTCAAATGATTAATACATATTATTAATATTTATGACTTACAAATTTTTAAATCAACATAATTTTTACTATTAAAATAGCATTTTCATAATACAGTATAAATTTTCAAATATTCTCACTTTTAAAAAGATTAATCGAAAATTTTATAAATACTAGTCCATCCATAGTTAAAAATGAAAATATAGTTCTAAATTGAGAAAGTTTTATTTATAAAAATAAATTATAAGAAGTTTTAAAAGATCTACTAAACTTATGATTTTTTTAGTTTTTATTATGTTTTCAGTTAGATTTATCATGATTTTTTTATAGTGATTATTAAAATGATTGAATGTAAAAATAATGTAGTATTTTAATAAAATTTGAAACTGTAAGTGATGATGGATCAATCTGAAATAAATAGTGAAAAATATATTATTTATCTAATTATTACGAAGAAAAAATACTCTGAACCATAATAATTTAATATGTGCAAGCGAACCGTTTCCATAATAAAAAAAAAGTTCTACCGTAATAATATGAATACATGCCATATCATGCTGCATACCAATTGACGAAGCATACTAACTAATCGTTACTATTATCATTCTCTTACGTTTAATAATGATTTAGATTATAATGCCGTCTTGTAGAATAACCAACGAGGTTTATTAAACAACAAAACTTTAACAAATCACTAGCATTCTCTGATTTTTTTTTTTTTTGATTTTTCATTATTCATATCAAAATACTATTATGAATATTAATCGGGCAAAGTCAATTTCATTTCGCAAATGGATGTTCAATTTACGAACGTTTTTTGATAAAAAAAAAAAAAAAATGTTTTTACATAAACCACTCACGTAAACTTCTTCCCATTGGTTCACATAACGCACTAGTCTGGATAATCTGAGTAATCTGACTAAACTGAGTAGCTTAGCAAGTCGAAGGATACGTAGAGCTCGACCGGCATGCAGAATTTGAATACCTTCGCCCACATCCTGTACATATTATTCAAAACACATAGATTAAATTAATCATAAATCGTAGTATTGTGAATACGATATAGTACCTGATTAAACATAAGAAATAGATAATCCAATGGAAGAGAACTAATTAAATCCAGGAAGAACCAAGATCTTAAGTAGTTGCTAGCTATTAATTTCGGTTCTAAGATCACTTGTTCAGAATTGTCCGTTTGTAAGATACCTAAAGCATTTAAACAATAGTTTAAGTGATCAAATATATATTAAGAACATGAAAACCACAATACCTAATGTCAAAAGCCGATTGATACTAAATATTTGTTAAAAATGTTATGTATATAGTTTATGAAATAAGACAGATGAGACAGATGATGTAATCATAGGTTTATTTAACTTTTGATCATTTAAATTTAGTAAAAATAAAATTCGTTTAATATCATTAAATTGTTTATGTAAAAATCATTCTTACGAATACCAAGTACGAGAAATTTCGTTTACATTTATTTTTTAAATTTCATACAAAAATTATATTTACAACAACAATATCAAGTACAATTAATTTGATTACTATGCATCTCTATGTATAATAATAATTAAGGGCGTGAAAATTTGAGAAACGAACAAGAAACGATAATTATTCATATCAAAACTATTCATAATAAATAGGTTTAATTAATGCTTAAATTAACAAAAGGCATGATTGTTTGTAGTGTTTAAATCTAATGTCAATACCTTAAACTATTAGTGTTAAAAATTTACTTTAATACAAAATATGTTCATTGTATTTAACAAAAATAATATAAATTTTCTTATATCATTGTTTTCTTTTTTTCTGTTGATAGTTTAAAAAAGAAACTCAGTAGACTAGAATTATCCTAAAATAATATTTAAAGTAAACTAATTTAATATTTTTCAAAACAATCCATCCTTAAATCCAAAACTAATGAATTAATTTTATTTAGTTAAATGATATGTACAATAGAAGCATACATTTTTTATTCATGTTTATGAAATATATTTTTGATTTGAGGTTTCAGCCCTTTTTCAATTTCAAAAGTTTTATTTCCAAATTGTTTTTCTTATTTACAATGCAATATAGTTTATAAAATATGATTTATATAGGTATTTAATATTCTAATAACCATATTTTATAAAAAGTATTTACTTTTTTTATGTCTAATTGTACAGATTCCAATTTATTTTCTATTTATATTTATTTTAATAAGCACATTAACTTGACAAAAATGTGAAAAAATAAAACAATATAACTGTTATACATTAATTATCGTTAAAATAAATTAATTGAGAATAATATCCTAAAATAACATTTCATAATTTATAAAATTATTGGAAAAATAATGACTCTTATAACGTGTTTGGTTTGCCAATTTCCATGCTCTCGTATAACAATACAGTTTAAACACTTAAATTACAAAAAAAACCTAATGACATTAAACTTACCTCAAAGTCAGTAATATATTCTCTTGGTTTATCGCAAAAAATTAAATATACACATATACTACTTAAACATTAACGCGTGAAGAAAACTACAAACAATTTAAGTTATTATTAATTTAAGTTGTTTTGGCGTGCCACCTAAGAAATTTTAAATGCTCCATTTATAATTTATTATTGCTTTCATTGTTTAATTTTACCTATTGTGTTTTCATTATTATTGTTTTTTTTTTTACAAATTTATAAAAATACTTGCTATTGAAAATTATTCTAAAATCAGCTAGTTTCTTGTTACATAAAGAATTATTATTTTGAAAACTAAAATCTTATAACTCATAAACACATAATACCTAGTGTCATACAGACCTTTTATTTTACCGTATTCTAAACGTGTGAGGTATATTTTAGACATTTTCAGTTTAACGAATGCATTTTAGGTATCAAATAAGTTAACATTTTTTAGATATTCTAGAAATTAAACTAATTAAACTCGATACTGTTCTATTATCAGGAAATAATTGAAGTTTAATAATTACGCCACCACCCTAATTTTATAATGATTGATTATAAATTTGTAATATATAGTTCAATGTAAATCTTGACGTTATATTTTTGTTGAGAATTTACCACATGGTATTTTTCATTCCCAAAAATTTGTATCTACACCAGCCACTAGTCCATAAATACCCTATAAACTATAAAGTTATATTGATTTTTTTAATTTCAGTATTTTTGTTGAATGTATTAAGCGATTTTCCAAAATATATTATGTAGTGTATTATATACAATCATTTTAATTTGGAAATAATATTATACTTGGTACAATAAGTCGAGTGTTCTTAAAAGTTTATTCAATTAATGACAAAGATGAAATTATTTTAAAGGAAAAACAAACTTAATTTACGGATATAAATTTAATAACTTTGGTAAACTCTAGCTAAAAGTTGTAAATGAAAGTGGTTTTTTTCTCGGGAAACATTTTACGGGCAAGAAATAATCTACAAACTGTATATGGTACTTCTGTGGAATGTATAATTGACACGCAGAGATTGCTGAAGACTCATAGGTATACCTTCAATTTTCAATTTTTCAACAAAAAAAATTTGATTATACAAAAAAAAGTTTTAAAAAACACAAAATTAAATTTGTGATATTGTATAGTTGTATTTTATTTTTAAATCTATAAATTATGGAATTCCATTGAAATCATTAATTTGAAAATACGTATGATATGTAGTTTATAATATACTATAATGCTTTCATATTCTCTTTAAGAAACTAATTTTTAACTACTACAAAATCAATTAATTTTATGACATTAATATTATTTCTTTTCATTACAAATATTATATATTCTGTGTTAAAACGAAAAATTGTAATCCAAGGTTACCAATTCTAAATTCTATACATATTTAATTACTTTTTAAAATCTTAACGCACAGCATATTTTATGAGTACTTAAAATGTATAAAAATACTTGGTCAACTGAGTTTTGTTCATTATCTTTTTCAGATGATATAATCAATCATTGATTTTTAAATAACACAGCACTACTATATAGGTGGGTAATAGGGTCATTTAGTCAATGTACTGTTCTGATCATGATCAATTTTTATTCACGAAACAAAAATATGATCTATATCAGCTGCGGTTAAGATTAAACAGAACATAATATAATTTCAAAACCCATATTTGTTTTAGAATGAAATATGAACACTGAATTTATTACTATATACCTGTAGATCACTATGTCACTACAAAACATTATTGAATATTGCTTTACTAATAAACACAAGTCAATCAAGTATTTTACCCGTCCTGAAGTTGACGATAATGTCCACAAGAAATATAGTATCCGATAAACAGTTGAATGTTATCCATCTTGTATCGAAGTCGTCATTAAAGAATGATATACCAACCGGAAGTATAATTAAATTAGCCACCAACAACAGTAGCATGCACAGATCCCAATAGAACCTGTAAAAATGAAATAAGCTTGTATTATTAATGATATTAAATGAATTATTTACATATCATATATAAAATCACATGTAATATAGTTTGAACAGTTATAATTTAGCATAATGTTCGTTTAATATTAAGTACTTATCTTAAAGTTATGTGAGGATTAATATATTTTCATGTAAAATTCAATTCATCTCATAGAATGTTATGTGAGGAATTTAATGTTTAACATTACATTTCGCGAGTTAACTGTGAAATTAACATAACCACTACGAAAAATAATAATCCATACAAAAAAGGTTTTTATGCGAATTGGACTGTGTTAAACAACATTCTAAATCAAAAATTGCTATGAAAGATAAACGTAATTAAAATAATGTAAAAATGCCTCGTAAAAAATAAACTCTTTGGTATAAAATACCGTAACTTTCAAACGGCAATAATAGGTATATAAAAAATAGGCCACATAAAGAACACTTATCAAGTACTGCAAGAAGTTGAAAGAAGTAAAGAATACATCTAACGTACTAAAAATCACATATTAATTATTACCCAAGTGTAAGTAATGTATAAAATATATTTCAAATTCGCTCGAGAAACATTGTAAAAATTAACAATTTAAAAAAAATTAAATATTATACACTTATTGGTCACGTGTTGATGAGATACCACAATTTTTGAATGACTATCATACATTTGATGTCCCAGATACTTACATAGTTTGAATTTATTAATGATGATTTAAATCGTATATTTAATTATACTTATAAAATCAAACTTATGATTTAATGTAACAATACTGTTGCAATACATATTTAATATTACTAAGACTAACTACTTCAATTTTATCCCTTCTTTGGGCAAAAAAATCGGTGGACACGAATTACCTCCCAATTCTAGTTAGGTTACTTTTTGTCACTCAAATCGCCTCTAGGTATTTCGAACAGAACACAACCGATATAATTTGACATCAATGTCGATATTTATCAGTTGGAAATAAGTGCAAGTACGTTTGATTTTTTTTCAATTCATAAGTTGTACAAGACTAAATTTATCAAAAACTTGGCAATTAAAAATTATTAGTTATTAGTATTACATTCGTATCTGATGTAACCAAAAGTCGAGATTTAATTTTGTTAAATAGTACAATAAATAAAATTATTGCATTTAGATATGTTATCGTGGATGTAGAATTATATTATAATGTTGTATTTGATATACCAACGAAAACTTGGAATTAAAACTTTCAATATATTAAACATTACTCCTAGACGTATTATTTTGTTCATCACAAAAAACGGTGGGTTGGTAAATTAGTATTACTATAATATACTGAATAAAAACAGGATATACAAATTAAAATAATAATATTTTTTAAATATCACGTATCTACTATTATAGGCTTGAAAACATATTTTTAGTGAAAATTTTAATTAGATTAACATGCAAGTTTTATTTTAATTTATTTAAACAATCATACAGTTAATTGGCTCTTCCTAAAAGTAACGTTATTGCTAAATACGTGTTGTTAGCGTTAAAGTAACGATATTTAAATCGATAGTTAATATCGATTGTATTAATTCGAGCAAATGGTAAATTTTCAAACAGAAGGAAATTCGAGTGTCCCTAAGAAAATACACACACACACACACACACACACACACACACACACACACACACACACACACACACACACACACACACAAACTCACAAACATGTATACAATCATGCACTCACATACTGACGTACAAGAATACACATACACACATATTTTAATGCTAAAATCTAAAAATTACAGCATAAAAAATAATAATACAAAACCCAAAAAACTAAAATTTTATCAAAACAAACATATACTTAAAACTCAATCACTATTATATTAAAAATGTATTACATTGATTGATAAGAACAAAAAAAATTATTTAGAGTCAAAAACCAAAAATTATTTTAATATAATCCTTAAATAATTGCTTGATATTTGTTTTCATTTAGTAAAAAATAAACATACTAAATGTTTAAATTCATTTTGACAAAAATTAAACCTATACACGTGAATGTCACACTCAATGTTGTCATATCAGTCATTCTAGCACACCATTTTGTAACCTAATAGAAAATGTCCGTGAACTTATTAGACCTTCACGAACTATTAATTTTCAATTTTTTCATTCTTCCCTAAAATACATGAACATGCGCTTGAAATCACTAACACACATTAGGACTGAATTATGTGCACGTATAAATATAATATATACTTTATGTATGTGTAAGGCCTTTTTGTCTTCTGTATGTTTTCATTCAAAAATAGCTTGATACACTCAAGTATTTAATCAACGTTACGATCACTTATGATAACTGGTATTTACTCTTAACTTTTGTGATACCAAAAAAATTTTATAAAAGCGATTCAATGTAACTGAAACCTATGGTCATGTATTTGATAGTACTAAATTATTTGGTAATATATTTTAACACACGTAAAACGTGAGTAATTATTTGACAAGAAACATATTTTATGATATTATGAAAAACAAAAGTGTTCGACAAATTTATAAAGAACATATTTTTATCATCAAATTATATTTAAATTGTATATATTCATATATAGTACCGAATGTTGTAAGAAAAAGGTTACATTATATAGTATGTATTCCGAGGTCTTTAAATATTTCTTAACATAATATTGTTTTACATAAGTTTTGGTGAAGTCAAAAGTCGAAAATGATTATTTAATAATTTATGATGATTAATCACTTCAAACTTTTGAAACGGGTAATATTTATTTTTATTTAAGCAAATAAAAATGAGTTCAAAAATAATATCTCTTTTCCAAACAAGACCTAGTTAAGGCAAAGCATTTGTCAGAGAAAAACTCGTTTACAATGAGTTTAGATTAAAAGGAACTGTTCGGGCAAGCTGACGAATACATTTAAATAAAAAGGACGCGCTATTGAGAAATGTGCACAGATGGTTTTTCTTTTTTTTCGGCATATAGATACTGGTCGGAGAGGGGAACATTGAAAAACACGGTTGTACCTCATCCCAAGAAGAAGATGTCTCGGATTCCTGAGCTCACATTGTGCGGACTAAAAAAATACACTATTGCAATTTAGAGCACTCAACAACAAAGGTCATTCGGGAACAAGGGTAAGGATAATGCTACATTGAATATTGAAGTGCGAGAGAAAGGCACGCTTGTATAATGTACGCATGCCCTTTCCTAATTATTCGGATATGACGACAATCTACGAAAACGTTCACATAGTTTTTAATGACTCGTTTATTGAAGCACATATTTGCTTCAGGTTTACCGTTACTATAAATAATTGTACAGCCACTAAATAGTGCCATTATGAATATGCATAACTGACCCTGAAGTCTTTTGTAAGAAAAAATTACCAACTAATTCAAGGTGCTGAGCAAAGAAAATCACTTGCAACGATGCGTGTACTATTGACACATTATTTAGGTGTAACGTAGCATATGTAAGAAAAAAAACTAGCGTGCCTACCTAATGATCACCGAAATTCGGTCGGCTAGTGCAAAAACTTACAATGTACAACTTTTGATACTTTTGTCTACAACTATCGTTTTAAATAATAATAACTATTTTTTTAAAGAATTTAAATCAATAATTTTATCATAATTTTGAGTATATCGATATAAGTATAATAGTATTGTGTTTAAAATATTGAATAATAATTGTTTAAATATGACACACTGTTTTATCGTAAACCTTACGAAAGCTGTTTGCTTATTTTCTCTTATTAAAATAATAATATTCGACTAAAACATAAATGTATGTTTACTTTCGATCTCAAATTTACAGTATGAGTACATTTATAAAATCAGTTTTAAAAACTACGGGACATGGTACGTATTTTTTAAGCACGGTTTTTTGCCGTATTAGCTAATGACTAATAATTTAGCGCATAATTTAATACCTATACAATATTTAATACAATATTAAATTTCTTCCATACTTTACACATGCGCAAAAATAACATTTTATGAAAAATCCATGGTAGCCATATGGTACAGCCGTATTATTCTATACTGTTGTAAAAAAAAAAATTATGTTCTTACAAAGCAGACAGAATACGAACAATTTAAAGTTTGAATATGATACACAAATTTAATACCTATTTCGTAGTAGGTAGTGCAGTAAAAAAACGGTGAAATACTTGCGTTGGCGTAGTTTCATTTTATAACCATAAATCGATAACTATTAACAATATTAACCATCTTATAAACAATCACATAAGTTAATCTAAATTATGTCTAATGTAACACAATTTATAAGATGTTATGTCATAATATTACGTGACCATTGTTAATAATTTTTACATTTTTTTAGATCATTCAATTATTTGCAAATCAGGATTCGTAATTCATTTTATACAGAAATATCCCCGATATGTCAGTTTAGAGGAAATGTGAAAATAATTTATTTGAAATATAACATTGGTTAATTCAAAGTAAAATACACACAAACCGATATTTACTTGTTTTTTGTTGCACTATTACTCGTATAGAATATTTTTCACACACTAGTACTTTGTAAATTTCTTTTCTTATTTAAGTAAAAAGACTTTTTAGAGAACAAAAAATAATTCTTGCACGTGCAAAGAAAACAAAAAAAAATACTTCGTAGTTATAAGTTATAATTCGATATTTTTCAAGAAAACTGTAAAACTTCAAGTACCTAATATTTCCATGATTTTGTTTTAATTTGAAAATTAATCCAAGTATGAAATAATTACTAATTTTAGAATTTTAAAAACTTGTATCATGTTTGCTCCCTAGAATAATTTGTGAACAGTCATAAGAATAATTACAATTTCGATTAGCATCAATTTTCGTTAATAGAGTTTTCACACTTAAAAAGTGAAATCATAACTTCGACCGATCAAGCTCCGGTAATACGTCAGTATAGCACGTGACTTATTTTTCAATTCGTTGAATCAAAAGCTAACAAGATGAAATATATTTTCTAACTTTTTGTTTTAAAACATCGCTAATGTATTTCAAGAAACATTTATTTTTATAAAAATTATATGAGCAATAACATTAGTAACTAACCTAATGGATATGATTCTAGTACCACATAGTTAAATCGAAAGTTAAATCGTCAACATTTTCAAAAAAAGGCCTAAAAAATGGCTATCGTCAAAATGTATAAAAGGTAATTTTTCAATTTCTTTAATAATACACTTATATTGACCAAAATATTGTCAACAAAATTGGCTTTGTCCAGGGATGACCAAAAAAAAAACACGGGTGATAGACGTACATGACTTCACTTATGTTTCCTATATAATCTTTTGGCTGGTAATGTTGACTGCCCAGATTTTTTAATCGGCTTAACCTTCTATACACCTACTTATAACACTCGATCAACAAACACTTTTCGTTTAAGTCTACAAGTTACCAACTATGCAAATAACACTCCCTGCTATAGAGTACCTAATGCAAACCGTAATAAAATTTAAAATCGATATGTTCAGCTCGCCAAATTTATATTCATTTAAATTATATTGTAATTCTTTAATTCTTAACTCATAATTACACTATGTTTATATTATAGTATAATTATTGTCATTGTTTACTATTACTACTAGTAATATGATTATAATTATTATCATTATTAATATTATTATCTCCACTTGTTCTATCTGTTTATCATAATGATTGTAATGTCGTTTATTATAACAGGGCCTTGCCCGTTTAATACCAAATAAATAAATAAATAAATATCACTCTGTGTAAATATCGTTAGGATATCCTGTATATACCTGCATCGGTAGTTATTAAGATCAACATAATAAACAAAATAAAATATTTCCTTAGTAACCAAAAAGTTGAAGTTAGATTTAACCATCCAGCCTAAAACTGTTTCCACCCTTAATTATTTGATTTTCGAAAAAGTCTTTCTTATTGCAATTATAGAGTATTATAATAACCACTGTGTCATATTTCAAGTTCATACGTTTTGTTTTTTTTGGGATGAAGCAACCAGTGAGTGAGTGGTATATGGCTATCATATATTTAGATAGATTTACTCAAAACTTACTATGGTGCCATTACCACGGCAACCAAATCGTTGTTGGGAAAACGGTGCATTTTACTCGTTTGTACTTTTAACTCGCTGCGTGGTATGACATGGTATCATTTTCAGTGTCGGACAAATTTTCGAGATGACCCCCAAACTCGGTTTCCATAGTGACATAGTGACATTATTTCACGTTTCACTCACTGAATAACATTTTGTTAAAATAAGTTAAGAAATACTAAATATTATTATCAATATTAATTACCTCGCAACCCCTATACCCAACATGTTGATGTTCGATTTTCTAGTGTCTGAGATCGCAGCGACGCACGACGGATAAAGCTTTTATATGTCAGAAACCTCTGTAGGAGTGTAATCAACAACTTTCTAAATTTTTATGGTGACTGGATGAATAGATGCATAGAGTAGAAGTACATAAAGGATACACAGACATGCTATAGACATAGATTTTTATTGTATTATCCGAGTTTCGGTTGAAATGTATAATGCAATATATTGATTAAAAAGATGAAAAATTACATTAAAATTGTGGTAGTGTATGTATAAATATTACATCTAACTGACATTAAAAGAGTAGAATTAAATTACATAATCAATTAAACTTTCGAGTCACCAATATTCTAATTTCTGAATTCCAATCGAATAGCTAAAATATATTTGGTAAAAACAATTGTGTCATACGTTATTTATTTATTTATTTAAAACTTCAATACGATTTTCTGGACATTGAAAATGCCTTCTGTCAATTACTAACAATATTAAATGTTAATTAATCCATAGTGTTGCATAAGACTGTGGAAACACTCTTTACATTGAAATATTATGAAAAGAAAATAGTTTCCATTTTATTTAACACCTGAATAACTTTATAATTTATCGGGATTGATATTCAATATCAAACTATAATTGTTAAAAATAATAATAAATATAATAATAAATAATATATCACACGTGATAAGCTACCATATTTGATTTTGGAATACGATCACGATATTTTCTATGTTTATACAACAAACATTGTCCAATTTGTATGTACCTATTTTATTATGTATATGTTTAATATATATATATATATATATATATATATATATATGATACATAATATTAAGTATAACAATCTACCACGAGATGTACTCTATAAAGGTTAAAAAAAATTAAAAGCAAATTGCAACACAAATATAATTATTCAAAGTAAACCAAAACTCTTCCAAAATAAATTTATGAAAATAAAATTTTATCACTACTTTTAAATTTAAAAGAACGGTGCCAAACTCTAGCTTTCGCTAAAGTGAAAATATCAAGACTAACAGGTCTGTATATATATTTTTTTTCCACTACACATTTAATGATGTATGTTAGTGTTTACTTTGTAATTCAAACGAAATAAAAGAAGTTAATTTATGTTACTTATTGTTTAATATACATAACATAAACATTTTGCTGTATACAATCAATACTTTCAGAAAAATACGTACACGACGCTCACCATTTAAAAGGTTTATTATAGGTGAACAAAACCTGAGATATTTGCAACTTATTTTAACCTTGACATTTATTGATGGTATAAATATGTATTAATTATTGTTAACTACTCGTTACTATATAGACGAATTAAACGCGGCTACCATATAAATTGGTAATTAATATAATAGTTATCCTGTTAGGTTACTAATTTTAAAAATGTTCAAACTACCTAATTAAATACGTATTAGTATTATTTGTATATGCTCATTTATACGATTTGTTTGTAAACAATTATCTTTTGTGAGATGCTAGAACTTACAATACCTAGTATATAAAGTATAAATATATAATTTAATAATACATAAAGTAATTATCAACAAATAATATTACAATGACACGTATTTTCTACCACAAAACAAAATAATTTCTTTGATATGGTACATAGAATCATCAAAATGTTTTACTAAACACAATTAAAACTATAAAATATAAATGTATAACTCTTATCTATAAAATTCACTTTCACGATTTTAAGAACTAATTTCAACATTTTTAAAAAATTCTCAGAGGTATTACCAGTGGTCACATCTGTATTTTATTTAGTTTTTTAAAATCAATAATGTATCTATGAATACATCAATAAAAATATCACACAAATATTCTTGAGTTCAAAAAAAAAAAATCAGACAAAACTCTTAGGTCGGGTAACTTCACGGCTGGGTGAGATATAGGAATTAATTTTATTAAGCTTGAAACCAATGCTCTCGAACAAATGATTCTGAGTAAAGGAGATAAGATGGATCAGTTTATATTAATAAAGATGGTCGCTATAGTAGTAGAACCAAATGTCTTGATAAGGCAGGTTGAACTTTCAATGTTCCATTATTTTGCAAAAAAAAAAAAATAATGTTTCGAAAATTATAAATACCTACTCGGTAAATGTTTCATGTCACTATGATTAATATTTATAGAATGACAACCTGCAAATATATAATATTGTGTATAAAATTCGTTGAAACACCCGATTTCGTCAACATTTCATTTTCTAACGTTTAGAAAATTTTTTATTCTCCGGTAAATATTTTTTATTTATTGGCTACAAAAAAAAACTAATGAAAAATAATTTACCAGTGAAACATAAACAAGTGGATAGTACGTGATGAAATATACTAGAAGGTGCAGCAGAGACCAACTCTTGATTTCTCTTGTTTTTTTCCAATTTGTTTTCTGATTTTATCAATTATTCAGAAAACTGTTGAGAAATTCAAAAAATGACATACTAAACAAATGTTTGTATTCATAGGAGCAATTATTCTGGTCGAAATTGTGAACACACATCATGATTCATGGTAAAACCAATATATTCATAGTGTCACTCAAATTCTAAAAATAGTTAATCTACCAAACTATATTGTTAACATTAACTAAATGTTAAACAATCATTGTAACCAAATTCAAATGTATTAAATTACAACCCTATCGAAAATAAAACTAAAAACCCTTAATTTAATGTTTATTAAATTAAAAAATATAATACAATATTTTATAATTATATTAAATATATATATATATTTGTAATAGTTGACACAATGAATGCTAACAACTATTAAACTCCTTTGAAGTTGTTGGAATATTGTTTCACCGACAAATATTTCTTAGGATTATTATTATGAAAACTACCTATAAGTCACAATTTTAATTCTTAGAAATCTATGTAGACATTCATTTCGCAACACAAATTAAAAGACAGACTGTAAAAACTTTAACAACTTATAATATATTAATGAAATACTTCAGTTACAGTGGTCATTAAAGCATAACCATTAACCTATATAATGGTCAATGTTCGACAAATTAAAATTATCCAAGCATGATTTAAAACGAGTACTAAACCGTTTATATAAATCAAACATACTTTCATTGAATTAAATGTGGGAAAGTTTAAATTAAACTCTAAAGCAATAACCATCACATCATTACAGAAATTATTTTTATCCAATATGTTTTCATTGAGTATAACTAAATCATACATTCAATTCTCCATGATCAAAACTATTTTCAATAAAATGAAAAACGTCGATGGTAGGTACATGAATATTTTTATAATAAATAATATTCAATAATATTTCATCATTTATAAAAAGAAAAGTAGTACAAACTAATTTTACAACGTCTTCTTAGTTGTAAAAATATAAATAATACATTAAAAGGTAATTCAGACAAATTTCAAGGTTAAAATAAATGGTACAACGCTCATAATTATTTTACAATACAGTGTGCATACATATTCTCATTTAAAAATAATCCGTTCCATAGTAATCAAACTAGTAACGTAACTTTTGTTTTTCATATCATTACCATTAGGAAAATAAAACTATATTTTGAAAAGATATGGAATTATAAATTAATCTATGGTTAACATTATGTTAATAAGATTAATATAATGTGAATTGCAATTTTTGCATTCTTTAATGTGACCTTTCCTATTACCATACAGATTAAATGAAAATGTATCGTTAAATCTTAACCATAACTATTCAGCACAAAACAAATGTTTATCGTGGGCCGATCAGATGAGTAATTTTAAACATACACTAAAAACAACTTTTTCATTGTTCAGATCATTTATAGAGGAATTTTTTTTTTTTTTTAAAGTTCATGAAAATAGTACAGCACGTAACAAGTTATATTACTAATAATTGCTCATAATTGTAATGCAAATGAACATTTATCGAAATTAATTTCATACATTTATAAATACATGCTTACATGATTTAATATGATCGAAAAATTATTGTTGTTCATTAATTAGTTTATAGTTTTCATTCAATTTTCAAGTATTTTGTAACAAAAAATATTTATATTGACTCAATATGTTTTTATTTATATATTTAAAAATACTCTACGGGTAATTTCCCATAGTTTTAAGAATAATTTACAGTAAAAATTACCACAGTAATATTTAATTTTATAACAATAGCTCATTAAAGTTAAAAAATATTCAATTTACCCGTATTTTTATCGAAACACTGAGGTCTTTGATCTTTTAAACTTTAAAAAAATTAAGCTTTCGGTAATACAAACTCATTCAAGTGTATACAATGACTTCACGTCAACATTTTCAGAAAATGGTGTTCTGTATACTTATTATTGAAATTAAAAAAATTATATTTTCTTAACCTATCACAAGAACAAATATTTAACGGGTATTATAAAACAGAAATGTGCATGTTTATAAAACCTTATATAAATTAAAAAAATCTGAAATAATAAATGCCTGACATTTGTACATAATAAATGTATTGTCCTGTAAAATTACAGTTGGGCTCGAAATTTAAGTTTAACAGGAATTTGTATGCACCTATTACAACAATTGTCAAATTTTGACACTTTAATAAGAATTCAATAGGTACTTCAAACCTTTTTTGCACATAGTTTATTTCACTAAAATACAAAACATAATTTATTATACCGGAAAAAATGAATAAATCATTGTGGATAATGATCATTCTTGGTAAAATGTAGGTTTAGTTTTATGCAACTATTAAAACTAGAAAATATATATCCGTTCAATAACTAAAATTATATTTTTAATCGATTACATATTATATTCGTAAGAACAAATTTTACTTAAAGTTTGAAAAAATTAAAATTCCATTAGTCCACGACCACTAATAAAAATTAAGCAAAATACATCCCTAAAAGCTTAATAGCACAAAGTAATTACATACACGATAAACTGATTAATCGAGTATAACCCTTTTCTAACTTGATTTATTAAACTTTGATGAACCAAAAAAAAAAACAATAATTAACACACAAATTAATTTTTAATTTGAAATTCAATTATAAAATTTAAATTTAGAAGACATTAATGTTTATTTAACTTAGCTCACAATCAATAATACAGTCAACTCGCGATATAACGAATTTCAAGGGACCGAGAAAAAAATTCATTATATCGAAAGTTCGTTACATCGAAATTCGTTATATCAAGAGAATATACCAATTGAATTCGTCATAACGAGATTTAAAATAAAAATTCAAATCAATAAAATACAAAAACATATGTATGTACATATTTATTTAATAATTTTACTATTCTTATACATATGTATAAAATATATGAGTCATATATGTATGTATTTATTGTTTAATTTCAATATACAGTCAACATAATTGCGATACTGTACTTGAGTGTACTATCGCACTTCGTAATCTATTATGTGGTAATAGCAACATACTTATTTTTATATATTTTTCATAGAGTTATACACTAGAGACATGTATCTTATCTTAATTAAAATTAAAAATTCGTAATAGAAAGCGCCAAATTTATATAAATTCGTTACATCGCGAGAGTTTTGATCAAAAACGCTTCGCTACATCGAGGGGACCAAAATACATTACATTTGTTCGTTATACCGCGATATTTTCAAGGGACCGGTAGTTTTATTCGTTATATCGAGATTTTCGTTATATCAAATTTCGTTATATCGCGAGTTGACTGTATAGCAGATAATATTCTTAATTAATGAACTATTAAACAAATTAATAATCAAACCTAGCGAAGTAAACAAATATTCACTTAATATTACGTTTATTAGTCTTATTAATACTCGATTAAATGTAAAAAAAAAACTCGTACAAATAGTTAAACTAATATTTTTAAAAGAATTAATATTTAGTTTTTATCTAAAGGTCTACTTCTTATGAGTAATAACTCATAACTATCAGTATATAACTTAAACTTATCATAATAACTATTTATCTTTAAAAAAAACGGGTGGAGTATATAATTTGGTTTTTTTTTATACATAATGCCCAAACATTTTATACAACGAACGGGCGTTACATACAATTCACTTCGTATCTTTCGGAATATATATAATGACCATGATACATTTATATGAGAAAGCCTTGATTTCACTAAGAATTAGATTAATATTAGATTAATTTTGGTTTTCATACTTCATTTTTACATTTTTTTTTTAAATTTTATATATTAAATAAACTATCCGTGGCATTAGGGGTCATCAGACGTATTACTTTTTAAATACATTGATACATTACATATGTATATTAATATGATGATACATAGAATTACGTTTTGAAATGTAACAGAAAGTGAACAAAGAGGGGAAAAAAGGGGGAAACAGTGAATTTACGTATTGGGTATTATATATTATTTACACTTTATTTATAAGTTTCGTTTCTAATAGGAACTGAATACGTTTGAAGACGTTGGTGGGTTCTGAATTGGGTATTTCTGCTAGGTGATCTGAGCTTTGGAAGTTATCTCTTTCCTTGTCTTAAATTCTGCATTCAGTTAGTATGTGTTTAACCGTGAGGGCGACCCCACATCAAGTACAAATAGGGAGGTCTTCTTTCTTCATTAAATGGGAATGTATGATGAAGGTGTATCCTATTTATTGATTTATCCTATTGTATTCTGAAACAGTTGATGGAAGTCTCATATATATAACATTTCTGAACTATATTTCGGTGTGGAATTTTTTTGTTGTTTTACTAATAACCAAAATAATCCTTGGTGCACAACTGGTCGTACGAATGACCTTATTCTTGTGTTTATTTTTATAATAATTTTCATTTCTATTATGGTAATGTCATAGTGGATAAGACGTTTTAAAAGATTTATTTTCGTAAAATGAACTATTTACTTACATCGTATTGTTTATATAGTGCAATTCAAATGCGTACCAACTAATAATTTCAGTATGGAAAAGTTTAACGCAGATTAAAATTGTTAAAAAAAAAAAGGTTCAAATTCTTTATTTTTTACAAAGTTAAAATATGATAAATTAATTTCGCTCATAATTCAATTGAAAACTAATTAAAAAAAATAAACCAAATAATTTTAAACTTTTAAAAATCTACGACGTTTTAAATGTTTTTGATAATAACAAACTGATTGTAGCAGTATCTAAATATGATGAAATGTGTACATAATGAAGAATTATTTGGTATTATACATGATATTCATTTTTTGATGGAACACGGTAGTCGAATAAAATTGGAACACGAAGTAAATACAAAATAAGCAGCATGGGAATGTGAAAATTATCTATTAAAATAAAAATTGATCTAATATTCATCTAGTTCTTAATGTAAATTAGAGCAATTATTTTAAGGCTCTCTAATATGAATACGTATACGTAATTTTATATATTATCGCCCAATATACGAAGTGCATTTTATATAACGCCCGGGAATCGTATAAAATGTGTGGGCATAATATAAAACGCCCAAACTATACACTCTACCCGTAAAATATATACGACTAAATATTTATATGAATTTGAATGAAAATAACGACATTTTAAGTTTACACGGTGGAGTCATGTATGCACGTATTACTGTATAATTGTATTACATTGAGCATAATACAAAATATCAATCTAAAGTAAATCGTGGCCATTGTTTTATAAAACACGGAAACTAGGAAATTAATAGTTACGTTCGTGTATCAACAATTAAATTAAAAAGCAAGGTTTAAGGTCAACAGACTGTGAGTTAAAAAAAAAAAAAATTATAATCATAATAATGTTAAATTACACCCTACATTAAGTATGAATATACGTTTTATTTTATTATTATTTAGAAGAGTAAACAATCTGTACCAAAGGTACAATAAGTAAATGGTATGGTACAGGAATAAAAACACATTTAAATAACAAGAATAGAAACCACTCATAGAATTAATAAAACCAATTTCTTTGATAAAAAATATCTGTGTGAGAAGAGCAATGGAGTTCGAATAATTGTATAAAAACAAAACAAACAATACGACATAAGAATAATTATTGGAAACTGCTACCCCGTTCGCGTTAAAAATTATAACCCACCCAGTGTGTTACATTTTAAAAATGTAACACATATTTGTATACAAATATAACTGCGTTCCATATGAATCTCGTTTCTTGAACACCATTAATTTATAAAACTGTTATTACAAAATATACTCATAAAAAAACGAACTATTATGTGTGGGTTATGGATGTGATTTGCATTAATATCGTTTCAAACCAATTATACTTTTTTCCATGCAATATACATTATTTACAATATTACCAAGTGATTTGTTAAGTTACCGGTAAATTATCTAGCAATACAGAATTAAATATATCGCGTTTTTCTAATTATATTTAATAAAAATAAAAACGATATTATTTGTCACAAAGTAACATTCCGTTGTCAACTTTGAAATTAAATTAGTAATAGTTTCAATTAAATAAGAATAAATTACATTTCTAAAAAGAACATTGAAATGTACTTACGTTCATTTAACTCATCGATTTTTTTCAATAACGTCACAAGTCACTGTAACACGTTGGCCTACTATATATATATTATTTTTTTAATATTTTTGTAACAAATACAAACAAATCACTAATTTTATTTATAAATATAAGAGCCTAACAAACAGCGTAGAGTTACAATAAATTATGTCTGTTATCCGATTTCATTCAATATGTATATTGCAGTTGTCCAAATTAACGTATTTTGGTTTTTTTTAAAAAGTTCACACGACATGTCGATATATCGTGTTTCCATAAATATCAAAACTGAATAGGGTTAAACCCTAAAATCCGTTAAAAGACCAGAACACACTATAATACATGATCAGAATATCACATTGTATTCTTAAGGGTGTAATAAATGAGGTTCGGCATGCTTGTCGTTTGTTGGTTTTCAAAATAATATAATAATATCGCTGTGGAATCTGACAAAATTACACCAATATAAATACTTTGAAACTGAACGAATCAATTGATCCATAATTTATACAACATCCGACCCATAAACTGACATTTTTATGACTCATTTATATCGATACTTTCAAAAAATAATTCATTAAAAATATTTTTCAATACAAAATGGTCAGTCTGGGATTAGTTACGGACCACGAGCTTAACAATTAAAATCGTTCAAATGGTTATTTGTAATTTTATTTGAATCTAAAAACAATGTAATTTTTTTTTCCAATTGAATCCCTAGAGTGATTTGAAACATGCAATTCCAAAATTCGATTGATTTGGCCAACCCACTATAAACATAATATACACATATTTTTTTATTTTTTTACAAAGTTTAAAACACAAATGCTTCATAATTTTACATTGTTCACAAAGATAACCCACATTTTATTAATAAAATAAATAATGATTAAAGTTTCAGAATTTAACATTTTTAGTAAACATTTTAAAAAAACCACTGTTTTTATACAATTATCTGTATAGCTAAGTGCTATTATTTTTTAAAATATTATATTATAAAACCAACCTCTGAAATTTATAACCACACAGTGATATTAGTCTTCAAACAAATATGCTATTCAAAATATCGGTTAGGTTAGGCTTAGGTTATTGTAAATATAATAAAGTTTAATTATCGGATTGAATCGACATTTTTTGCTAATCTTATTTTAAATCCAACCCTACATAGCTAGTTCGGAAGGAAAAAAATTTACCCAACCAAAAATCTATGCACATTGTTGAATCGATATTGCATGATCTCAGTTGGTGACCACCTTAAAAATTTTCAGCAACAATCGACCATGTCCTCCTAACATACAATTAGATAATTTCGCCATACAAAAAATAAAATTAACAACAAATTGTGACTAATAATAATTAATAATTAATTGGTAAAAAAAATATCAGGTAAATTTTTTTTTTTTTTTTTAATTAAATGGCGTTTATTGAAAGATTTACAATCTGTACATTATATACAAAAAGTAAAAATGATATAAGAATAATATAAAAACGACTTTGAGTGACATGAAGGAAGACTCGCAGTCGAGTCACCTTTTACAAACAATTAAAAAAAAAATTTTATGACTTATATAAATGTATTTTAAAGGTTAAGCAGATCTAAGGTCGATTTATATAAGATTTTATCGTAGCCTAGATCCAAAGAAATCCCTTGGTAAATCAGAATTAATCTGACGATAAAATACCTATGGATATCAATGTTTACAAAATATTATCATTTTATACAACGCATAACTCAATGAAGTTATTGATATAATTTACTGAAATTACAATACAAAAAAATGTACATACATAATTTGAAAATGGTTACAAAATGTTCGTAGGCCTTACCTCACAACGTCATAAGTCTAAACCATTAGATTTTCATCGCACTTTGCTGAGCTTTAATAGTATTAACTTTGTGAGAGGTAACTTAAGATGTTTTAAGACACATCAAAACATCAAAAGGTATTCTATCAGTTTTCATATAAGCTTTTTACACACAAAAGTATTATTATTAAAAATAGTATTTCACATAATAGATTATTGATAGTAAATAATAAATTATGATATATGAATAAATTTATTATAGCTATTAATCTTAATTAATATTTTATCTTTCCTAATGAAATGAAATATTATACAATTAAGATAATCCTTATGAAAAAATTACTTGAACTGAAACCAAATTCATCTAATCTCTGAATAGCTATTTTTTCAATTTGTGAGTATTTGCAGTGTTGAAATATATTGAGAAGTTTTGTCTTTATAGCTCGATGATAGAGACTAATTAGAGATAGAGCTTAATTATCGCTAAGATAAATGATATCACTTATCATTAAAATGATACCGATACAATATTTTTTTCTAATAATTAAAGTGCACGTATACCTATACTCGTATAAATTAATAAAAAAATATTATCTCCGGCAATTTTAAGCTACAGTTTAACTATAGTAAATCCATACCACATATGCTTTATTAAATACCATCACTATTATACGTCAGTACAATTTATAGCTTACTGTGATACATCAGATAAGTACTACATCTTCAGGACAGAAAGAATTATGGATATTAAAAGTATAAAATAAATTACATACTTAGATACATATTATATCTGCATATATACTTATATTTTATAGAAAAGTGTTCATTCAATGGAAAAAATAAAATTTACAATGGTGCAAAACTCAAAACAATATTATTTTCACGATTACTATAAAGAGTTCAGTGATACATGCTTAATACGAGTAATATAATGACCAAATTAGCAATTTATTTAAAAATTTCGAGGGAAATTCGATCATAAAAATAATTGACCACGTCGATTCTCTTTATGTTGTAATGATTCGTTATTTATCGAGTTCGTATGCTCGTAACATTTAAACCCTAAAAACGATAATGATAAAAACCGTGAGTATCCTCAGACCTCAATGTTGTACAGAGTGTAGTTAATCAAAAGGACAAAAATGTGTACCTCTCATAACGTTTATTACGTTTCAAAGATAATTGATGAAATACGCGTTAAAAGTAAGGCGATTGGGGTCGGTCTTGTGAATGTGTGCTCTGATACACACGCGTCCAAATATTATTTCGATTGCGAAATGTAGTGTTCACGAAATTTGTGTATTAGTTTTCGTATTTTATACGTTACGCACCATTGGCCATATATCTACACGCGTGTGAGTTTCCGTTCATCGAATAAGACCATTGGCAGCGTATAAGACGTATTTATACGTTAATATCATATAGAACGGACTCGAAATTAAATCTGTACGCGTTATGTTAACACTACAGCGGTGCACATACGTTTGATAAGCTCACGAGATTTTTCGCCCCAAAAAGATCGCATTGTCGGTCGGTGTAATACCTCTACTTATATATTATAATACACTCGTGACGCACGCACGCACACACGCACGCAGAGAACCGCGTATTGCCTAGAGTTGTTCACCGGCGCCAGTGCAGCGTAGTTGAATAAATTTAAACTTTATGATAAACGTACAAAGGGACGCAATATGTGTGCGTATACCCACAATGTTATAACGTGAAATTGTACACGTATAACGTTTCTCAATAAGGGTAAGGAATGCACGGCAAAGGAACCGGTCTTTACTCTCCACGGGTTGTGGGGAGGTGGGGGGGGGGTCAAAAACGAACTAATCCCGGATAAAAATTTGTAATAAATCTCAACAAAAAGATTTTTCAACGAGAAAAAACTGGTAGGAATAGGCATCCTAATCGTAGGAGGTATAAAAAAAAATTGACGGGACAAGAAACGCGATGTTCGTACGTCTATAATATAATACAACTTGTATCATAGGCAAGTGTAATATTATATTCCTTTCAACCGGGACAACACAAGAGTCTGCGTGTATAAGCAATTATACTGATATTAACAATGAAAATGTACATACACCAGTCGAATGCGGTATTTTAGATAACTTGAGATATTATGTATTATGAACAGAAGAAGGGAAACAGCATATTATTATATAAAAACAACATCTTGTTATGTGCGTGTGTAACAACGCAGAGAGAAAAAATGCAATAAAGATCGTGGGTATAATTCAATATTAAGTAAGTGGTAAGAGATAATGCCCAGACATTTCTAGACACCTAACACGCACGGGTGCGTTAAAGATAAGATGTCTAAACGACAAAACGTTACAATCAAGTTCAACGTATGATCAAATCAGAAATTATTTATTTAGTTTACATAGTTAATTATTTTTTTACCTTATTTCTATTTAACAGTAGATACAGTCTGTTAAGGCCGCATATGGAGCGCATTCAGAAAGATAACTAAGAACTTATTAAAATTTAATATATTACTTCTTCCCGAAGAATAAACATTGCACTATGATATCTATTTTGATCGATGTGTATAATTTGAATGTATTTATTCAAATATTTTTAAAAGCATTTTTGTGTTTCAACTCTGCAACATATAACGTATTCAAATATTTGTCCGCTCCAGAGGCGTGCGGCAAATGAACTACGGGGTAAAACTAGATGGGCACACTAAAATTAACACCCGTTAATCCGTTGAATAACTCCAATATATTTTTTTTAAAAAAAAACCTGACTCCCATTTGAACATTTACCTTGTTTTTGAATTGTCTCCGATTATGTCAGATTAATCGATATCATATTGATCGATATAAATTATCGATTTCTATATAAATGATCCTTATACATTTTTTCACAATAACGAAATGTAATTTCACCAGATATGAAAATAAATACAAATTAAATTAAAATACAAAAGTAATTACGTTTATTTTGTAAATGTTACCCGTTTTTATCACCGTTATACCTGTATTTGTCCTATTGAAACTAAATTCCTGAATTTATTTGGTATAGAAAAATAATCATAAATTAATATAACAGTATAATATTTATAATTAAATTAAGTTCACGTTCATTAATGTTAAACAGATTTTAAATTTTGTATAAAAAGTAAAAATAGGAAGTTTAATGTGTAAGAAAGAAATTTAATAATTTTAAGTTTACAATACAACTATAAAGTTCATAATAATAAGTAAAAAAAAAATAATAAAGCTCATATCTGCGACACATAGATGTGAAATTATATCGATTTTGTTCTGTCGGATGTTAAGGGGGGCAATTTTAGTGACAAAAAATAACCTATCCAGATTTAGGAGGCAATTTGTGCGCCTGCACCAAGCTAGGGAAATATACATTTTCTAGAATTTATTAAATATTACCAACAATTAAATTTTACGATTTTTTTTCTATACAAACAATTAGAGTAACGTTTTTATAATATTATAGTTATTAATTTTTTTATCGATAATCTGCATTTGAATAAACTATATAGGTAAAAATATACCTGTATAATTATAAATTATTATGCAAGTAACCATGATCAATTATTTTTTTTTTTTTTTGTCAAAACGGGTTTTAAATCTTTTTTTAATTTTATATTATGTTGGAATAAAAGCTAAACAAAAAATTATTAATTATTAAAAAATTAATTACTACCGAATAACTTGTATTTTATATATTTATTAAATATATATAAATATATAATTATAATATTTAAAGCCGTATGCATAATCATACATTTCATATTTTTCGGCTAGAATAACCATTACTTATTCAGATGATACATTTTTTTGTTATTAGAAGAGTAATAATTGTTGTTTAATAATAACTTGAATTATGACATAATACCGCATAGTGTCTGTTACTCTACATGCTAGTACAACAATGAACGTATCTCAAACATCTCGCCGTCATTCGTTTACACTGACATGTACAAACCCTCCGAGTTTTTTTTTTCATCTTAAAATACGAGTATACCCATAAACGGTACACAATACTACGGTATTGTAAATACCCGCAAACAATGTTTTTTTTTTCGTCAGGAACCGGTTACGAACAAAATACACGCGTTAAAAGGTTAAGAAGTGAAACGAAGAAGTATCGGTTCGTCTTGTCGATTGTGACGCAGAGACACGGGCGGGTGAGGAAAGATCGGAGGAAAAAATTACGAGTGGGGCAGATTCTTTGTAGGTGTATTGTGTCTCTCATGCATATGACTTTCAAATGGGTGACAGAGGGTGAGCACGTGCACTGTCCGATTTAAACGCCCATACTGTGCAACGGAGCCAACACATTCAGATTTTCACCGACGAAACGACGAGTATGACAAAACAATTTTTCCAAAAGCCAACGATTGGTTCTCACGATTTTACTATAACATCCCATTACAATACCACAATAGTCTTCGGAGGAGAAATGTTCATTGTGGATGCAAATCGTTAGAACGTATCGGGATGATGTCATAAGGTACACAAGGTCATAAGGTATATATATACAGTCGTCCTTAGACACTCGACCGACGAGAACCGGAACGGGCGTATACCGTGTGGAACACGAGAACGCGTGAGAGCGATATAGAGCGCGATAGTGAGAGATGGTGGGTGTATTGGCTTGTGGACGGCACGTACCTGAACTTTGAACAGGGATGGATGACCCAGACGCCCAGGGACCGCTGCCGGATGCGTTCTTTGAGCACGGCCTTCTTGCTGCCGTAGATCTTCATGGACAGCCGGTTCATGGACGGTTCGAACACGGTGTGCAAGCGGGCCAATAGGGCGACCCGCGGCCGGCGGTTCAAGTGGCTGTGTCGGCGCTTCTCGCCGTCCGGAGTGGCCGCGGCCAGACCGCCCTCGGCGGCCGCGTGCTGCGACGAGGAGTCCCGGGACGCGGCGTCCGTGCCGCTTCCCTTGCCGACGTCGGAATAGCCCGCATACTCCGGGAAACCCGGGTAGTCCGAAGCCCCGTCCATGGTGCTGGCGGCGACCGTCTCGTCGTCGTACGCGCGTTGGCCACGGCCGCCGGCGGTCGACGTCCACCAACCCCCGCGAACCGGTGGCGAGGGGTGATGCGGCGAAAGTGTTGAGGGAGAGAACGACGAGGCGCACGCGTGTATCGTATACGATTTGGCAACACGCGGCCGCGGTATTACGTCACTCGGCACTGCGATGCGGAACACATGCACGCGCGCGACACACTGCTGCGCGGCCGCCCGCCACCGGTTCGGTCGGAGGATAATCGTCGTCGGCGCCGCAGCCCCCTCCACCGTGGCCGCTGCCGGTGGACGGCACGAAAAACCGGTCCTCGTCAACCCTGCGCGCCCGGCCAAACGGATTTCGTCGTCGCCCGCTCTCATCTCCCTGCCGTCCGCCGAACGCTGCGACAGTATGATTTACTGCAGTCGCCTGCAGTGGATGTCATTCCTTTTTTATTTATTTCCTTTTTTTTTTCCTTACACGCGCCACACATAATATTATCTTCGTCGTCGTCTTCGGTTGTTTTCGTTCGTGTTTTGTTTTGTTATTATAATTTTATTTTATTACACTCCTAACCTTGTTAGGCGTCCCGGCATACCCCGCCGCCACCAATCCGTTTCTAACCACATGTCCTGCGAGTCTCTTACGAAGAACGAGAATAATAATTTGTCTTTTACCAACCGTTTTAAATATTTTCGAATGATTTTAAAGCACGCAAATAAATTATGTTGTACTTGTGTGTTTTGTTATTTTCATATTTTAAATGTTCCATTTTATTCGTCGTTTCTCGTGCAAGACAATTGCACTATTCTGTTTTAATACGTACACTTCATTGGGTTCTACCGGTTAAAATAATCATTACAAATATTATTAACAACTGACGAAATCAATAATAGAATTCCAAAATGTTCCATCTCCTAAGGTTTTTTATTATCATTTTCTTTTCTTTGTATATTAACAATTAACTGCCAAAACAAATATATTGATAATATAAATTTCTATAAAATTAAATAAAAAAAAAAAAAGGCGATATGTATTTCACATAAGTAAATGACTCTTCATCCGATTTCAATCACTAAAAATTAAACAAATATTTCCGGGCTTAGTTTTCAGTACGTTGGAAAAATATGATTCGAAGTTAAGTACTATTATTGAATTATATTATATACCATACACAATATAAGCCATGTATGCATGTACATATATACATCATCAATGTATTAAAAATTAGCAAAGCGGGACGCTTAAAATGTGATAGAAACATAGTATTTTTGGCAATCGATTACTTATTATAACCAAGAACGAAATTAAAAATACGCTTCGAAAAATACAAAGTCCTTAAGATATATATGCAAAATAAATCTCGTACTGAACTACACGGCCATGAAAGAAACGTAGACATTTCCTCGATAGGTATGTAGTTTATCAACTATTACAGAGATGTACGAGCGTCGTCATCGTTGAGGATGGATGTATTCTACGCGCTAAAACAATATTTCCGCGAACGATTTCTACTCCGCTCTTTCGGGAGGCGAAATCGCTATCAAAGAACAATAATAATTTATTCGTACGGATACGATACACGGTATACAGTACCTATATATTGCGCAGCTGTTGTGCACGGCTTTTTCCGATTTCGCCTCTAAATGAGAATATTGCGTTCACTTTTCACGGTAATTGTCTGTTGGTAAAATTTATACTCATTGCTCAGCATGGTATTAACTATTAAGTATATTGTACATTGTTTCGTGTGTCTGTTATACAAAAATACTATATAATATAATTGCATACATTTCAGTATTTCATGTGTAGCTCGTCTGTCCCGGAGAATTATTTTTTATTTTTTTTTTTTTTTGCACGGTCGTCGTGCACGCTTTTATGTATATCACTCACGTGTATATATTATCACTTCGAATTACGCGCTTTGTTCCGTGCGTAATTATTTGTATACAACATGTTTATAGATGTTTAGGTATTATATTGACTTATTCCGTGAAAACAAATACGCGCGCGTGATACGTTTTATCATTATACATTATATATGACCGCCGCGTATGAGGAGGGGGGATGTTCCTAGGTGCGATTACATAACACCGCCGTCGTGATGTGAGATTTATCGCGAAATATATCATTTCATCGAGAACCGCACAACGACATATTATTATTATGTGCTGCCACTATAGGTATACATTGTCGTGTGTATAATACCGTACGAGGAATTAAATATAATAATATATTATGACATCCGTCCTATTCAAGCATTTCAGTCGATCACCTTAAGATTCATAACCGGTGCTCCGTCGTACATTACAAATACAGTCCTCCATAATGGCCTAAGACTACACACAGTAAACGAACATGCTAAAAGCCACTACAAAAGATTTCATTCTAAATTAATTAAACACGCCAACCTTTTCATAAACAACATATCCTCTCTAGCTCTGTCTCAAAACATTACCCGTAGATTAAAAAGAAACTGGGCTAGAGTCCATTTAAAATAAAACTTAGGAAAAAAAAAATTAAAATGTCTAAACTCAAATTCTGAGGTTCCGTCACTGGACGGTCTCCTCTTCATGTGCTTTCACGTAATTTAATCATCAGTCATCGTTGTTACTTATTGTTTTTTCGTATAAACAGATTGTAACATATTAATAACAATAAAATATAATATTAAATTATCATAAAGTAACCGCCGCCGCGCTGCCGACACAGGTAACAACGCAACTATGTACGCACCTCTCATCGTCTCTAGAGATTCGCGAAAAACGACAAATTTTAAAAATACAAGGACGCGCGGCGCACGCGTACGTCGCACTTTTATGTTAGCGGCGCGGCGAAAACAACATTCGTATTCCGGCACGCGGAAGAGTAGCGGAAAAACACGAAATAATTCAATACGCGTAACGTTATAATTACCGCCTGCGTTCTATTCGCCGATTTTGGTGGGTATTCGTCTATATTATAGAAATAATACTGTGCATTGAATCCAGCTGCCAAAACCCCGAGCGTCACGCAATGATAAAGTGGCCTCCACGAAAGACGGTCGAACGCAGCATACTGCGCAAAGCTCGTGCTGCACATGATCGTCCTGTTCGAAACGCATTTTTACGCGTTGGATCATTTCCGCGTAATATTTCTGTTGCTGCGATGCGCATTATACCGTTGGGTTAGGTGTCCTAAACGCTGGATGAGGTGTACGGATACATCGAACCATGGCACTGTTATACGGCTGCGTGTGTCCAGTGAATTCACCGTGCTTGCAGTGCGATCTCGAGAAATCTCCGCGGGTCGTACGATGACGGGCCTCCGTATCTCCTCGAATGATTAGACCCAGAGTCACTAATTAATATTTTTGGAGGGCCGAATCGGGAATTTTGAAAATTTTCGGGGACCATCAAAATAGCCAAACAAATATTCTTCACATATTAATATAATATTTCAAAAGTAACACAAATAAAAAATAATAAATTGAAAAAAATGCACACATAATAATATACGAGATAAAATTACATAGCACATATTATACTTTAAATATAACATTAAACACTCGCAGAAAAATTTATATCTATCAAAAAATGGAAACAAATTTAAATTTCATATTGAACATTGTTAATACGAAATCAACATGCGAGTAATTAAAGAAGAAGAATACAAGAAATAAAAATATATGCACAAGAAACAAAACAAACTTATTTGTTTTAAAATATATAACTTGAAACATAAAAATTTTATGCATATGTTAATATTTAATGTGGAAAAATAGAAGTTATTTTGTATGTATAACATATATTATGTTCCTATTGAACATTTTTTTTTAGATTATATATTTGTATAATAGATCGAAAAAAGTTGCGTATAACTCTTTTAAAAACTAGGCAGCAATATTTGACCATCTACTCGTTATTATTTATACATTAAAGACAGAATTCTATCAAAAATTTGAATCGGAAAAATATATTAGTTTAAATAATAAGTTCTTATTAAGACTAAGAAAAACAGAAATTTAAATGAGTAAGCATTTTAGTTAACAAACAAAATTATAGCAATATTGAAAACCAATCAAGAAATAAAGACAATATCTTGGGAAAAAATACATTTATTTTTTCGATAATTAACATTTTAACAGGATATTATCTATTACGACAAGGTGTAGTTGTCTATTGTCTTCGTGTTTAACATTCTCGTGCAAACGTTATTACTGCAATCTTAACAACCATTATTTCTCTCCAAATGTGATCACTCACCCAGGGGATGGCTACAACACACAATGTGTTTTATAAATGTTGGTGAATACAGTTTGTAATGAAAGTCTTGTCATTATTTAAGTATTTTATTTCTTTTTGCTTTCGTGTATCAAAATCACGAGATCAAACTAAGTATTTTTATCAGCTAAATAGATATTATAAGAATATAATAGTTTTCCGATGAATTGAGAAAAATAGAGCAAAAAAGTGCTAAAACCTTCAATCTAGGTCGAGAATTGAACTCTGCACCGTCTTTTGTCAACATGCTCTATCCACTTGTTTATTTTTCATGGATACAAGATATTTGGCTGTTATGCCATAAAAATTAATCTTAGCGACTCGAAACATATATATATATATACATAAATGTATTATCGATATTATAGCATTTAATAGTAATTACATACTTTTTTATGCATTAATATGCATGTGTATTGTGTACGATATATTCCTAGGTTAAATATGCTCACATATAATAATAATAATAATAACATTAAATCAAGTTCATTTTTGGCTATTAGATTTGTATGGTTATTTTAATAAAATATACTTCAAGTAACTCATAATATTATACTTGTTATTCAAACTTCACTACGTTGTACATGCAGACTTTTAAAATAAGGAGACTTACAGCAATAAGATTTCACCTGACCTAGGATTTCCGCCTTTTTTTTAATTTTAAATCTGTTGAGAGTAATACTAGGTATGTTTAGTTTTGATAGTGCACAAAAACGTTTTAGAGCAATATTAGTATGAAAAAAAATGTTTTTCAAAAAAACCGAATTTAAATATAAACACACATAAAAAATACTTTTTACCAGCAGAATTAAAATAACAAAAATATTATTTTAATATGAATATATTTTTTTTTAAATTACATTCAAGATATGATACTTTACCACTATATCGACGGGGTCATTTTAACCTAAAATTTCATGATTTAAATTATTTTGGAAAATTTCTGGTCCGATACATATATTTATTTTATGCTCTTTCTTATAATCATTATTTTTTTTAATAAAAATTAAATTTATTAAACAATATTTTAATTATAGAATATAAATAAATTTATAATATTTATAATATTATAGTAATATAATAGTAATATAATTTAATGTCTGTCTTATGAACTGTTAATCAAATTTTAAATTTTAAAACTGAGCATAAATTAATATTCACAATTATTTTAGACTTATGCAGTAATTAACTACAGCTGAAAACTAAGTTTTCTTTCAAGATAAAAAATAACTAACTTTATATTGTATGCTTAACAAAGACTATTTTACAAAGTATTGTGCTGATATTATTTTGGAAAGCCTCTTTAAAACAAGCAAGCAATATTTTGGAAATGCAATATGAAAACCATGTGTGGAGGCAAACGAATAACTAGCTTAAAAATTGTCAACTTGTCAAATTATGTAAAATATTATTTTGATATTATGACGTATTCTTTCATATTAATTTGGTAGATGCGATGATAGATATGGAGTACAGAGCTACCAAAGCATTTGCAACGTCATTGAAGCGGTCCAATTGTAATAATAATGGGAGAGCACCGAATAAAAAATATAAAAAACTAAACACAAAAAATCGTTGACATTTCAAAATCAAAATACCTAATGTTACTATTTAACTCTTGCGCAATACAAGCCAATTGTGTGCAAGCAAATCGTTGTGTAGAACAATAGAAACTTTCCAATATAAATGCAAAAGTCATCAATATAATGCAAACAGCAAGCCTAGTGATAATATTATAATCATCTTCATCATGATGTCAATGGCTTTAAAGGTGCCTTCATACTTCATTGTGTCATGTTATGTTGTCATCCATACATTGATAACAAAATATTGTGGCAGAGCATTACCTACAAATGGGTTATATTCAAATCTAAACTATGATACGATGTAGTAAAATGCTATGACACTTTAACCCATTTATTCTGTGTTGAAACATAATTCTACCACAATACCAGAAAAACAATATTAACAAATATGAATTTCCAAATTAATAAATTAAAAATAAGATAATTTCCTTCTAATAATATTTATATCACATTAACTTATAATTAAAAATATGCATTTAAAAAAATCAAATTTTCTCGTAAACAAACATCAATCATAGTTTATGCTAGAAATATTTTTTATGCAGAAGTAGGTACCTACCTCAAAATACCTGGAATTGCAAAACATAAAAAGTGATGAGACAGGATGACCGATAAAGGTCGGTTGATCTCATACATTTTAAATCAATGGAATATTATGGTTTCGAAAACCAATTCTGAGCGAAACAATATGAGAGCATCAGCATTGTTATATTTAAAGATAGTTATTATGTTACTTTACTACCTATAGTATAAGTACCTAATTTCATAGTCAGATTAGTTAAACAAACTTGTACGGAGGAAAAAATCGTATATTAGTATAAACTATTGACTTTGAATTTTGATATAATAAACTTAATAGTAACAGTTTTATTATAATACTAACAAGTATTTAATGCCAATATGAATATAAAGTTTATGTTTCACGCCTCAACGGATAACATTTTTTGATAACAAATATGTATTTTTGGGGCTTGGTGTAACGCGGTGGTTAGCCGCAGTCGCTGATCAGTGCTATTATATTACGGTTAAGCAACGACTAAACCTACTGTTACAAAAATGAGCCGTTACTACCCTGTAGCTAATGGTCATAGTTGCCGAAGTTTAAAATAACCAAAAAAAAGGTAAAAAAAATATTACATTTGTTTAAATACTGTTTAAAATGTTTAATACATATATTAATACATAGGTATAAGAATTAAGAATATTAAAAATTCCCCGATTCAAAACATCCGTGTCGCAAAAACTTAAGCACAAACCTCCATCATTACTCTCATTATGGAATGCTTTTTTCAAGTACTTACCTACATTTTTGTAATAAACTAATACAGTCCAAGTTAAATAAACAGAAAAAACTAATTGTCTTTGAATGTTTGAACAACCATAAAAGAAAGGATGTAACATTTTCGACCTGTTTCACAAATATTTTGGCTAATGGAAAACCAAACGTCAGGTATTTTTATAAATATGAATAATGTCTAGCAAAATCATAAAACTAATTAATTATACACAAAAAAAACGTGCTTGGCCGTATGATAAACAGTATTTTAAATAAAAAGTACATGTTTAAAATCACTTCATAGCTTGTACTGATATATTTTATAATACTTCTTCAAAATAATAAAAGAGTTTACGAAGCTATACTTGGAATTAATTAACTTATAATTATGAAAAAATCGTAGTAAATCATATATTTAACTATTCATCTTATCGATTATAATAAAAAATCATAGCCATAATATATTACATAGTAATAAATTAATCAAAATAAAATTCCAAGTTTAAAAAGTCGAGTGAGCCTCGTACATGAATCTACCCATGACTGATACTCGCTTAGTTCCTCTATTTATTCTTTGCTCGCTTCGCTCAAAAGTCATAATATTGTCATATTACATTAATATTTTAGATATTTTAGGTAAATTCCAACATTAATAATAGCAGTTAAACATTAAGTTATAAAAATTCTTATACGATAAAAACGCACCAGAACGTATAAGTTCTCACACGAATACAAAAAATAAATACATCGATAACTATAAGGGAAAAATGTAAACATAGGCACGTAATAAATTGCATTACTTTCTGTTTTGTATAAAATATATCTAGACTACCTAATCTTTATAAAGTTTTTTATTTTTTTTTTTTAAAGTTTTTCATTTCGACAATCTGTTACAATAAAGAACATTGTAAGTTTAATTGATAACAATAATGATAATAATACCTTCTATGGTAGATATACTTTGTCGGAATGATAGAAATTTATTTTCAAAATTACATTTTTTTCCTCACTCATATGAGGATCTCACACACTACTGTCCTTTTATCCCTTTTTGAGGATTTTCTGTAATAGTTTCAGGTGAGAGTTGAGTAATAAGTGGATTGGGGTGGTGATTTAGTCGGGTATTAAAGCTTTGAAATGAAGTTTGGCTAATTCAATAATATTTGAAATTTTTATATCGGAATTGAGGGATTTATTGAAGACGTAGAATTGAGCTTTAGAAATCTTTATAAGGTACATTATACGTACTCCATACTCGTACTCACTATAACACAAGAAAAAAAAATAAAATAACTGAAGAAAAACAAAACCATATTAAAAGCAAAGTATCTTATTAAGTAAATGACGCTGTATGATTATGTGAAATGTTTGATCTTCTTTGGTTAATTATATAAGCCACACACAAACTACAGTACAATTATAATTTATCTATTACTTTTTGAGCAAGAGCAACACACAAAGTTGCTTATTGTTGCAAAATATAGTTGCGAATTTGTGTATACAAAGTATAAACATTTTTTTTCTACTCGTTATCAATTAAAGCGGACTTTCACATTTTCATCGCATTTAAACTATTTACACAATCACTCATATCATAAGTTTATTAGCGTTTCGTCTGAATAATAATTATGGAAACGAAAAATGTTTTGGTATAGCGATATTTGTGAAGGAGCATTTTTTAAGTTTTCTCCGCGTATACTACACTTACACTGCATGTCTGTAAACAGCAATATATTGGAATAGTTGTATCGGTCGTGTAGAAACTCACACTTGCCAATATTTCACGGTATTGTAACTAGCGTATTTAAGTTTTCATGTGGTACAGGGATTTAAGCACGTATATTTTTACCTGATACCTACGCTTCATGTGTGAACTAACGTTCGACTGTTTAATCAATTGTAATGGTTGGCACAGTATTCCCACGACCAATTTAAACAAGGGTCAATCCGACAGTTTTGTATTGTTTAAATGTACACAAATGTGATGTTGTTATTGTACTAAAAGCATTTAAGATTTTTAAACAATACTTACAACAATTGCACGAGTATTATAATTATGTGCACGCATTCCTACAGCAGATTTATAAATTAAAAATATCATGCCCGACTATCATCTGTACTTGAATTGCCAACAATAATTATTGTTCTAATGTTTGACGTTTATTACGAACTGACGTATATTATGTATGAACTATTTATTTCTTTGGAGCGTCTACGCATTAAGTCAAATTAAACGACTCAATTGCAGCTCATTAGTTGAATGAAGTAGGTGGTCATCTCGGTGGCAGCGGACATGCATATTGTACATCATTATGTTTGCTGCTGATAGTATACATTTTTACACACAATAATATTATTATAAAGGCGTACGTCGGTCAAGATTTCATCGGTAAGGCGGACGTACAACACTGACCCGGCAGATTTATGTGACACCATCATTCTCGTGGGTTTTTTTTTTACTTCAGTTAAATTATAATACTCTATTATTTGAAGATTAAAAAGCAAATAATGAAATACAATTATGATCAGCACATCCATCAAATAGATAAATACTATTCAAATATAATTCCTTTTGTTAAATTATTAATTAGTACTAATAATTTATCAGTATAAAAATTGAGAAAAACGAGTATATGTGTATTAAAAAAAAATTGCTTCAAACAGAACCGCAGTGCCAATGCAAATAATTAAAGAGGTGACATAAAAATTTTAAAACATGTTGTGGCACGTCTTCCATTTTCCTGCATTCACGCCCCAATTCAAGCGCTGGGGTTATTAAAAATGTATTGATATAGGTAATGTTACAGCCTTCACCCTATAAAATTGGATTATTGTATATTATAGTATTAGCGTTTATTTCATATACTTACTAGATGGTAAGGGTATAAGGGGTATATTTTTTTGTTGGTCTACTATACAGTTTATTTTAAAGTGAAATTGAATTTTTTTTTTTGTATGCATGTGTGCGCGCGCGTATTATAGTTGTAACTTGTAATGGACTTCATTAAAACAATAATAACAGAATAAATTATCGGGCTGTAAATGGACACCATCCGCTAAGTGGAATAGCGACAACGGCGACACCGGATCGCAATAGTTTATGAAACACGCTACTTCACTGTTATTATTACTATTATTATGATTATGATTATTATTATTATTATTATTGTAATAATTGGGGAGTGTGCCAGCTCTAATATAGATATAAACGCGTGTGCTGCAAGAACTGACACTCACCTATACTGTCACACAGTGACACAACAGTACAACACGGAAAGTCTTGAGTCTTTTTTCCTTTCTACTTCAACCGGTCATTGAGGTATAAACAATAAAATATATTATTCACGACGGCGACCGTCTTAGTCGATTGTGTTAATTCGGTCGACTTGGTCGCGTACCTATTATGTCGTTGCTGCGCTATAACAATACACGGAATAATATTAATGCAAACGCCGCCGCTGTTCGTAAACTACTCGCTCAAAAGTATTACTGTTTGGGGAGATGAAGACAACACCCTGTTATAAATGGTCCTCAAAAAATAGTTCCCAAACACTACGCCATTGCATTAAAAATATTATACGTGTATTAACGTAAGAATTAAGAACAACAGCGTTTTCACGTAAGCAATATTGTAATTTTTAATAGTTTATCAGTAAATTGCGCATCTGGAACTCGATAAAGTGAGAAATTATATAGCGAATGAAGCTGTGCTATGCCTATGATATATTGATATCTTATTATTCTTGATTTAAGGGTGGAATTTTCAAACATGAAGAATTCAAACTTTTATTCGTGGTAACACTTAATATTTTATTCATGTAATTATCAGTTATGTTGAAACTCAAGACAATCATTTGTCGACAATACAATAGCGAGCACCCTTTGGAAGGAGTCAAAATAGAGCACTTGACTCCTCACCTTCCCGGCCACCACCTTACATGAAAAATGCATTTCTAGATGTCCTTAAATGTTGTAACGTCTACGAATTTTTTGCATAATTATAATATAAAAAAAAGATCAGTTATCAAATTATGTAGTTGTGCGTCGGTGGAGGTCGTTTGCCTTAGTAAGTAAATATAGCTTTTTCCCCACGCGCTCCCATTCCAGTTAAGCCTTACGACCGTTGCATCTGTGAATCCGCTGGACTTTGCACTGCAATTTCCCAGTATGCACACAATGCAATAGTGCAATGTATATTTATATTAATTCAGCTTTGGGACATCTGACCGTCGGTTCTAACGCTTTGCTATCGGTAAGAGTTATATATTTTTGTCAACTACCACGACAACCAGGAAATATGGCACACTGAAAATCACCGAGCGTCTCACGGCTGACCGAACCAAAACTGGCAATATAACACACTGAAGTTCGGATAAGTAGCGGTAACCGTTCTATAGTCACAATAATCAAATTTAAACACTGTCAACAATCCTATTTTTTATATGTAAAAGAATTATTTTCCGTCGGTAACCGTTCGCGGAGACGTTCGACGACCAATCGGTCGTATTGTCATACTTTTGGTTTATATACATTTTACATATACTAAATTATTCAGAGGAACCTGTGAATTTTACCACCTTTTTTGTTTTTGGTGTATTTAAATGTTCTCTATTTATTTCTCAAGTTACGTAACCATATTATTTATTTTTACCTGTTAGTCCATATTAATATAATTTGTGATTTATTTTTCTAAAAAACGTATTGAACTATTATTTTTATAAAAGAATCAGAAAAAAACTATGGGTACCGTGGCGTTGTTGAGAGATGATGCTACTCGGGACCACTAGGTCATCAGACAGGCCGGGCCAAGCCAGGCCTCTCTGATGGGTACCAAAATGAGCCTTTACTGTCCCAAACGGTTACAATGTTTTGAAAATACAGTATAATTCATAATATAAAATTAGGTGACAGAACACTAATGTACATACTAGAGTTAATGTAAAAAAAATTGTGATTCTAGTTATAAAATTTGCATAGATAAAACGTATTCAGATTTCAGACATCAAGTAATTATTTAATGACCTGTACAAGATTCCAAATACTTATAGTTGTACACTTCAGCGAATAATGACACTACAACGGTTTACACTGTGTTCTGCATAAATTATGCCATTATTTTATGTACAATGTACGTTATACTATGACTTATAGTTACTAGTAGTTCAGTTGTGGTGAATAGTACACGTATTGAATCTGGACTTCGGATTTTTAGACTATTATTAATTTTTATATTTAAAATAAGATACATTTTCCATTTAGAAAATTAATCATGAACTTCAATGCGTAAAGCGTAATCGCATGTTGTTATAAATTACGATGTATACCACTCATATTATAATATGTGTACCGTTCTGTTCTAGTACTTCTGTCTAGATAATTCCATTTAAAATACCAGAACCAGAGAACCCTATTTATAGTCTAAAACATAATTATGACTATTGTCTCCTCTATATAATTGATGTGATACATGAAAAAATTTTAAAATGCGTTTAAATTTTTTTAAGTATTTGAAAGTATCTATGAATACTTTTTTGAAATTTCTGTATTCGTACTCGAATACTTTTTCTAACAAGTATTCAAATATGTATTTTAATTAATTTTGAAATCAAGTATCTGTATCTGTATCTGTATTTGAATACTTTTAAAAAGGTACAAGACTGAATACAATTAATCATGTAAATTTAGTCATCAACTATATATATGTGTACTTACTTCTAATATCTGTATCTGTGTACACTGTACACTGTACAGTGTATTATAGTGTCATCAAGTAACAATCGAATTAACGCACCGGCCACCACAGACACGCATTTTTTTAATGATAATCGCGTTTTCTTAGCCTATATTAAACTGAAAATTACTTTAAAATACAAATCATGAATTAAATGACACCCTTATCATAATATTTTTAATTTTTGTACAAAGATACCTAAGTCATGTTGATCAAGAACTTTTCGTCCATATTCCATAAAAGTGCGTAATTGTGAGCTTTTTCCTCGCCCATATTACCATAACGTTATAATAAATTCGATTTTCAATCCATAAAATTACAAACTACATCAAAAGAAATACAACGTTATATTCCCAAGTTATTTTCGTTTTCATCAATATTGGCGTGAAACTACCTGTAAGCCGTTTATGTGGCCTGTATTCAATTTTTCATTTAATTCAAGATGCCTACTAAATACTAATTTAATGTATAATACCATGTGCTACAAAAAATACTTTCAAAAAGTATTTTGAGTACTACTCCGGCTACTCAAATACTTTTTAAAAATAGTATATAAAACACTATAGGTACTCAGAGAAGTATGTATTTGAATAATATATTGATTCATTAATCAACACTCAACAGGAGCTTAATTTAGAAACTTGTATTGGGTATTACTAGTGCGGCTTTAAATTATAAATAAGTAGCTAAATAGTATAGACTGACGGCTACATACAATGTTTAGTGTTCTATAATGAAAAATAAGTGTTGGTTTGTCCAAAGTTTAATTATCATTGTATTGATAGGTACAAATGTACAATGTATGAAAAAATATTTTAGTGCTAACCGTGTAGGTATCCCATGAAGTTTGTGCTAAAATACCAAATTAAGGTTATAATTTCAGTTAATATTTCTTAAGGCCCTTTCACACGCAGCCACTCTACAGCGTTTCTTAGAAGCGCGTCAGTGGCGCTGCTAATGTTTTTAAAAGCGCGTTAGTGGTGCTGCGAAAGTGTATCGGTAGACAATATATTTCAGTAGATATGACAGTAGATAATATCGTTTGATCAAACACGGATTAATCGCGCTACTAACGCGCTACTAACGGGCTGCAAAAATAGTCGCGCGATTGCAGTCACGTGTGAAACCCCCAATCTAAAAATATGTTCTATTACGAGAAGCGCGACTTTTAGACGCTGCGTTCTGCGGCGAAGTCAACTACTGACACCGTCTGTGGCGCTTCAAATCAGTGGCCGTGGTCGAGTGTGAAACCATCTATATAAATTATAAACTAATGTTTTTCAAACAGCAGAGCTTCTCAGTAGCGCTGCCGAGTGGCTGCGTGTGAAAGGGCCCTTACTTCAACGAGAAATATTAAAATTCATCATTAACTTTGTTGTATAGTTATATTAGGTACCTATTTACAATTTACTTAATAGTTTCTAAAATGCATTTTAAATTTTATTAATAATATAATGGCTTGGATATAAAATATCATATGTTTCTTACCGCAAAATAATTAATAATTACCAATTACAAAAGGTTTTAGTAGAACGTTTTAAAGTAGAGGCACATATTTGGCTAGCTATATTTATGTATTCCACTTACCTACCAAGTTGAAATTAAAAGTCTATAATACATATTAATCAAAAAAATTGGGCTTTTCAAATTTCAAAGTGTTGAAATTAGGTTCCTGATACTCAAATACTTTAAAATTCTATGAAACATTTTGTTTTATAACTATTATTCAATTAAAAAGTGTTTTACATGCATTGATATTTTATAAAAATTAAAAAATTGCAGTGAAACCAATAGAGTACCTACCTACATTTTATAATTTAAATATTTTTTTCAATAAATTGTATTAATAATATATATAATTTGGTTTTCCTATTTGTGTCTCAACATTTATAATCCTTTTACACATAATCATAGGCATAATTTGGGGGTGGCAAGGGGTGGCAGTTGCCACCCCAGAATTCTCAAACCCAGTATTTTGCCACCCCAGAAATTTGAAGTATAAGTCTCAATAATTGACAAATAGATACCTAATTGAAAAATACTCTGTATATGAAATATAGTAAGATTCTTGTCGATGATAAAAATAGTAATAAAATATTCTATAGAAACATATTTTTGGAATAATTTCATCTACTACGACAACATATAAATGTATATACAAAATGTATACAAATATAATAATCATTATCAGCGTCGCGACAACGATACCACACGTCGGTACTAGTTTCCTTGAGAAATATCGGTAATTTTTAGTTTCTACCTCGAATGGTATAACTGCTATTTTTACTATATTAGTATATTATATTAGATCAAAGTTCGTTACTGGTACAAATTTAATTTAAGCCAGAAGAGAAGACTTAATTTTGTGTGAAAATAACTTATGTATGATGATATAAATTAAAATATTTTTTTTATGTATAATATTTACTTTATTTATCATTTTTTTATAAACAAATGGGCAAGGCATACATAAATTAAAATTAGGCACACTTTTAAGTTGTGTATGAATGATAATTATTTTACATGTGGTTTAGTTAATAATTCAAATCATTATAAATTATTTTTGTTATGATAAATTATTAGCACTTAAATTTTTGTAGAAATAGTCTGAAAGTTTCAAAAACTAATAAATTTAAAGCCAGTTTTTGAAAAAAAATTCGGGATATGGGTCGGGGAGATCACCCGGATAGGACCCCCTTTTACCAGTGTGTATTCCTTATACACCCGACAGTGGATGAGTATAATACAGATAAAATAAAACAGAATTCGAATAATATTTAAATAACATTCGTAGTGAGCATTTATGGAAATGTCGGTATAAACACGAACTCTCAATATCTTTGCCTTTTAGTCCATAGCGGCAAAAAAACAATTTTCAAAACAATACCTATAATTGGGGAAGTACACGGATGAATTTGACACGGAAATAACGTTCTAGAATAATGGTGAAGTAAAATTACAATTTTAAAGTTAAAGTTTGATAAAATCACATAGCCACATGCCCACATAGGTACCTATATATATTATGATTTATGTATGTGTGTAATGTGTATAAGAATATTTTTTTCTAAAAAGATATCATTGGCTATTTCTACATTAATTTAAATTATAAACTAAACATTGCACATACACTGTATTTGGCTAGGCTATTATGTGAACAATAAAGTTTTTAAAAATAGATATATGTGTCCTGTGTTTAACTGGAAAGGCAACATCAAAACATAGTTTTTCCAGTATAATTATTCCAATGTTTTCCTTATTTTTCATTATTTTAATTTTAAACATATAATGGCCTATGGCCTTTTGCCACCCTATTGTTGTGTCGTTGATAACTACATATGTATAATGATATAGTACAATCTCGGTAATCCGACACATATCAGACCACGCTACTGCCGGATTAACGAAAACAGCGGATTAACAGGGGTTCACATAAAAATGCATTTTTACTTATTGAATTTTACATTTTTACTGATACATATGTATAAAAAAAATGAATTACACTATGTATTATTATTATTATAGAATATAAATAATACGTACATGGTTAATTAATATTTTAATTAGACAGGTTTAAAAAAATTATTAATTTTTTTTGTTTTTTTGTTTAAAATGATACTTTTAATACTTTTTCTTGTAGTCGTTAAGTTAACTGAATAAAAATAAAATATCTTATAGGTTTATATGTATTTAACCAGTAATTACCTAGTTTTATCTAACATTTAAGTTAAGGATAGTAATTTTATATATAAATATATGTATATGTATAATATATATATATTGGTACGTATAGGTTAAAATAGCCGGATTATCGAACGGCCGGATTACCGAGATTGTATTGTATTATGTAAAGTAAAAAAATATTATATAAAATTATGATGTACATAATATAATAAAAATATTTTAAACTTTGATATTCTTCTTATTCTTTCTTTTATTTAACTGGCTGAACTTACAAATTGTTTATTCTTATTTCGCCATTTAAGTTCTTTCCCTATAATATTGTAACAGTTAATGTTCAATGTATAAAGTTATTTCAATATATTCAAGTAGGTATATTTATGGTTTCAACACAAATGATACTATGGTAGTATGGTCTATGACTCGCCATATTTATGAGCTTAATATCATACAGTTATTATTATTCAAATACATCACACAAGAGACTAGTAGAATTCTTTAGTGTTCTAATAGTACTTACAAACATGATTGTTATGATACTAAGCATACTTGCAATTTTCGTGACCAGACAATCAGGGTAGTTATACCATCAAATGAAAAATAATATACATGCTCAGAAAATATATATTTTTGGTAGGTTTTATACATTGATTATACGTTAACTGCTAGCCTAATTACCAAGATTTAAGTTTACTTAGTGAACTCAAACAAATAAATGCTATTTTTAAAAAAAATTTATAGTTAAATATGAAATTAAGTTTATATTATAGTTGGTAAAATAAAATTCAGCAAATTAATTTTTATTTTTAAAACTTTTAAATTACGTTCAAAAATCAAAAACAATAACACTTTTTTAAAAAAAAAATATGTATTAATCTTTTTAATATAATATTTGTCAACTGATCCAAAATACTTATCAAAAATAATGCAACTTAGAGTATTACTCAAAAGTTTAAGATAAAAAATGAACTTGCGTTAATATTTTTTTGACACACTGTTAAATACTTGAAAACAACAGTTTCAACACTAATATAAATGTTAAACCATTACTTCAGATGTATATTACAATCAATGATCCATTTTTGATTCACAAAATGTTATCAAAACATTGTCAGTAACTGAATAATAAGTATTGTATCATTAATAAAAAAGAAATATTATAATAACTTTATTTTTTTTCGATAAACAAAAATTTTTCAACTAAACAATATCAATTACAAAACAGTGATTTGTTACATTTTTCAATTTCTTTCACAATAAAACCACCATGCACATTTATATCTTCGATGAATGCATCTAAATTAAATCCCACCTGTCTTCTGTCATTCGAAGACTTTTGTAAGTGTTGTCCATTGACATTGGTTACCTACAAAAATAAAATACTGATGTATAGGGTTTTTATTCACGGGTCAAATAAATTAAAAACGTCTACCTTAAAATCAGTTGTCTTAAGTACATCAGGTTTAAAAACAACTCCAATCACATTGCCACCATAGGTATCATGGAAAAATAATGCATTTGCAGAGTAACTATCCTGAAAGTAATATTATGATTTAAATAAGTAAAAATTAAGTGTTATGAACTACAATTTAATATAAATATTAAATACCCTTAACACGTTTAATAATTCTTGAACTGGATTTAACCCAACAATTGGTATTTTTTCTCTTTCTTCAGGAGGCTCTAGTGAATAAATCTTGGCCATTTGAGCATCAACGGCCATATGTCTTAAAGGGTTCATTATGTTTCTTAGTCTTATTATTACATCATATTCATCTAATGATGGTCTGAATATTTGCTATTAAAAAAAAAAAAATAATCTTAATATTATTTGAACAAATTGTATTTGCATAATTAATTAGTCATTACTTTAAAGTGGTCAATGGTGCCATTTGTCAATAAGCTTTCTTCTGCTACATCTAAAGCATTTCTAGACAAATGCATAAGACGAGCAAGTATTGTAAATGTAGGCACTTCCTTGGTCCATGCAGTGCCGTCCAAATCATAAGGAGTAACTAACAACATTGCAGGTCTTGATGAATTATCTTGTTGGCTAGCAATAGAGCATTCCATTGATGAAATATGATCTTCTATAAATAACATAAAAACATTAATAAAATACTATTAAAATTGGAATTTTTAAGTTATGTTAAATAATTAAATACTTTGAATGTCATTGTTGAAGTTTATAATGATGAATTCTCTAAACCAGTCGGTAGAAGCTAATTTCCGCAAAAAATGGAGCAAACCAATTGTTGGTTGAGAGGTTACTTTAAATGGCTCAGGCTGTAAATAGTAACTAGCTACAAGCAATTCAACACATATATCTGGGAAATGAGAACTATCGATTAACTGACTTCTAAGCCACCGTTTAGCTAAACAGCAAGTTGGCCCATATGATGAATACTGAACGTGAAGTCTAAAAACAAAAAACTTAAATTAATTTTCAATTAGAACTATCATTCATTAAGTATCAAAACGTTAATTACCCATGTAATGAACTTGTTAATGTAGGTAACTGAACCATTGATCTCTCTAAATTTAGAGACTCTTCAGTGTCCCTGTACCGTATCATACCATCTGACATCACTTCTTTTTTGATTAGCGATACTTCTCCTGGGTAATAAATACGAAAGCGAAATATGAAACCATTCTAAAACAAAAAAAATAAATAATTTTCACAAATATTTATGAACATTTAGGTTATATTACTACACACTTTCATGATATCAATATGATTAACGAATGGTTGAGAAGTTAAATTGCATTCATTATTTAACCGTGCAGCTAAGTTAATATAAAAAGCTGTAATCATTCTTCTTACTGCTTTTATTTCATTAGGCCATTTTCCACTAGATGCAAATTGCAACACACCTAAATTTCAAGATAGTTAAAAAAAATAAATTACAAAAATTTCAGAAGAAGGTACCTTCAATAGGTTCTACTAGTCCAGGAGCTATCTTAATTTCTTCTTCTGTAGGTGCCAATATACAATTTCCTTTAGTCTTCCTTTGTTTTTTATTGTCTACATGAGTTCTAGATAATGGTGGTATAACATCAGCATATCTTAATACTGGTGATATCCCTTGGACTGAACTTACAGTTAATGGTAATCCTTCGAGTTGGCGAATCAATTTCCCTATTTCATTAAAGCTATCGATACAACATAAACTTGCTCCTTCTCCAGTCCCATATTCAAATCCAATTGGTACTATCTACAATTATTAATAATCAAATAATGTAAGTTCATTTTATTATAAAATGTGTCTATTACTCTACGTATTTAAGCTTTAATTTAAATAAACATTAATGTGTTCTACACAAAATATTTTTTTAGTAAACTAATTCTTGTTTAAATAAGTAGTAATGCTGATTATAACTTAATGAAGTAAATATACATTTAATACTTTAAAACTTACAAATGGATTATGTAGTAATGATTCCGCTTGATCAGCAATGTAAATAAATTTCTTTGGAGAAATTGATAATTTGTCAAGAAATACATAATGCACAATATCTCTAGTTAAGCAACGCTTTTTACAAACAGCTACTTTACTATCAGCCCAAACAACAGCTTCACAAACTTCTCCATCTTTAAAACGCCTCAATTGAGACTTTTCTTTCCAAAACGAACGAAATTCTATAGCCTACAATACATAATTAATTTTTATAATTAATGTAAATAAATATTGCATAAAATACAACCTCAGGTAAATTAGCTGTTGGACCACGTTCAACAACAACATTAGCCTTTTGAGAATTTAACTTAAGACCGATCAAAAAATCAATAAATGGTTCTTCAGTGGTCATGGTGCCAACAGATTTTTGAAAAACCTTGAAACACATTTCACTTATACGATCACCAAGACTGGAAATCAGTAATGGTTCAATAATTTGCTGAAACTGTAAAGTCAAATCTTCTCTCAAGTCCAATTTTAATTTTTTATCACCATGCCGACCAACTACATCCTTTATTACTTTAATGTCTTTAAAACTAAAATAAATAATAATTATGATTATCTAATTACTATATATATAAATATATAACATTTATACTAATTATTATGTAAGGTACTTTTAATATAATTACTTGATATAATGATCAAACTGTTGAAGAAAAGAAACTTTTGTTAAAAATAAACATGGAAAGGAATTCATATTTGAGTTATCCAACATTTCAACAGCAAACTTACATTCATTTTTCATCTTTAAAATCAAACAATCAACTGGTGAATTATTAATTCATTTTATTAATTTAAAGAAAAACTAAGAATTTCAATCATGACTTACATGAATATAATTTGATTTAAAAACATTAGCACAAATGTTCAAATAACCTGAAGTATCAACAAAAACAACTTGGAATGATGAATGAAAATCTGACATTGACGGTATTTTAACATCTTTTTTGCTTTCTTTGTCAACTAATGTAATACCATCATTAAGCCAATCACTTTTACCTAAAAAAATAATTATTTTTATGAAGTTTGTGTCTGAAATAGTATATACACAACATACCAAAATTTAACCAAACATTCCTAATTATTTGATAGCTACTCATAAATTTGTTTATTTTATGATTCTTAAACAAATACACTACATACATAGATAAAATATAATTAGTTATATTTCCATACTCCTAAAAAAAAAAAAAAATTAAAATTTTAAAAACAAGAAGACATACAATAATGCACGATAAATCATAAAAAAATAAAACTTACTCCAAGATTTTTTTGTGTTAGCCAAATTTTTAATAAAATCAAAGCATCTTGAACATTTTGATTACCATCAATGATTTCTTTGAGTACAATTTCGTTTTCATCTATTACCAAATCTTGCAGAATTAAAGAATTGTAGTATGGTGTAGGATAATTTTTAGGATCTGTAAATTATTTGTAATAATTATTCATTCTAATAAATACAATATAATTATAATTCATAATCAACTTACCATTTTCTTCACTATTGTTAAAATACCATTGACAATCAATATTATTACTGTTCGTTGAAAATGTATGTAAGCTATAAATATTACTTTCAGGAACAACTCTCAAATGAAAACTGCATTTTTTGCCAAGACTGCCAAATGGTTTTATAACTAGTGCAGGTGAATAATATGAATGACTTTCATGAGAAAATTGTATATCATTTTCAACCAAATCAGGTATTTTCAAAAGTTCTTTAGCAAGACATTGTAAGTAAAAGGCTTTTTTCCGTAAATATTTTTCATCGGTATAATCTTTTTTATGAAAAAACGTCTAAACAGTAAAAAAATTAATAAAATTATAGTCAATAATTTAAATTTAAATTAAATGGATACTTACTTTATTCATTTGAATTAAAACATCAACTTTAATTAATGGCATTAACGATGTTCCTATAGAATGAGAACCAACAATTTTTATTGAACATGGTTTGGTAAAGCGAAATGTTCCATCATTATTATTTTTCGGCTTTAAATTGAATGGTGTTTTCATTTGGGATGTATTCACATTAGTCAATAATTCCTGAAAAACAAATACATATCTGTTAAAATTTGTAAAAAGGTAAAATACAATATATAACTACTCAAAAATCTTGACTGAAAATATTAAATTTTTATTATAACTATAAAAATAATTAATTAATTCAATTAAAATAACACTACGACTGATTCAGATCTTTTACTTCAGAGCATTATCGATTTGCAATACTTTCTAAAATTCAGCAACATAAAATATTTTTTTTAAATAAAAATGCGTGATGGCAGTCCCAATAATTGAAAAAGAAGTGAAACAGTACTGTTAAATAAAAGTTATCTTATTGAATCTTGATCATTAATTGTAAAATTATTTATAGTTTCTTAATATACATTGGTTTCGGAAAATCTATACATGTTTTTTAAAGTTGAAGATCATAAAAATATACCTAAAGAAAAAAAAAGTAACTTGTCAATTACAAATTACAATAATCAACTAATTAAATATTTGTAAAAATTATGTTTGGATGTTCAGAATGTAAACAATTTTTAAAAGATATTGATGATATATATTTGTAAACTACCATTTCTGTAAACCGTAAGTACAATATACATAGAGATATAAAAACAAATCATTAACTGGGTAAAATTCAAAGATAAATGAGTATACCAAAATATATAATTAAATGTATAATGAATATAATAGTTATCATAGAAATGTACCTTTTTAAAATTGGTTGTATCCATATCTTGTACCAATGCTGTAGTGAACTTATTAAACCATTCATTGATTTTATCTACAGTAGCTTGCTTGGGTTTTACTTCTTTCAACATTTCATCTATTTGTAAGCGAAACATATTTGACAGGAACAGGTTTTCTGTTTCTCTCAGCTTATTCAACTCCTCAGCAGTGGGTGGTTTAATCCTTTTGATCACATCAGTGTTTTGTTTTTTTTTACGTTTTATGCCAGATTCTTCACCGGCGATCGACTCCATCATTGCCACAGTTTCCACAACCATGGTGAAGGATTAGAAACGAACAATGGAATCAAAGAGAAAATGAACAATAACCACACCGTTGGCGTTACGAGCTTAAGTGACAAAATACAAACATGTAACGTAATGTACACACTACAATAGTATAATGGTTATAATAATATTAAATATTAATACAACAATTTATTGGGTATACTCTAGAATGAGTCAACGGCACTCACGTGCTCCTGTTTACCACAACAGTTTACTCGATCGGTTGATAAGAAAAAAATGATAACATTAACACGTTGTGCGCAGTGTAGGTAACAAATGAGACTCGGTTACAAGTAATACTTTTATTACTCCCTGGTTGCGTTGGATGTATTCATTGTACAACCTCTTTGCCGACGATTTTCTGCCAAGATAATCTCCCACCCTCACCTCGTTATCACCACCACCATCTCGTAAAATCGTGTTGAATTCGGAGAATTTTTATTACTATTATTTATTTTTTTTTTTAATAAGCGCTCGTATTCGCCAACAGGTAGACGTCGTTATCGCGCGATCGTTTTCCTACGTCTCTACACCGCTACGACTGCGATTTTACTCGTTGTTTTCGCTTTTTTTTTTCTTATACCGTCGATGGTGGTTAATGTAATATTATTAAATAATACTAACCATCCTCTCAAGGCTGTGCCCGTTGTTTTTATTGTAGTTCGACATGTTAGTGGTGCTGCTATCGTCCCGAGTGCGTGCCAATGATTCGATTTCTTGCCCGAACTGTGGGTTTTCATCAAAACTTTATGATACATACTTTAATATAAGTGTATAGTTGATTTATGGATTTTTTATTTTATTCTAGTAATTTCTGCTATCTATTGCCTGTGTGCGTCTGGTGCGGGCTATGCGCGAGTTCATCTATTGCGCAGCGCACTGTATGAATTGAGTGCGCGTTTTTATTAAAATGTGTATATTATATGCTCGGTTCGTTTGTGAAACTGTGAATAAATAGACTGCTGTTGTTTTTTCTACTTCACACAACTGTCGACTGCTATCCCCGAAAAGTGCTTGTGCCGTTGTAATAATCAACAATGGCTAACCCCAGGAAATTCAGCGAAAAGATCGCGTTGCACCATCAAAAACAAGCAGAGGAAACGGCTGCTTTCGAAGAAATTATGCGCGAAGTGTCCAATGCTACTAAAGAAAAGGTACGGTGTCAATGGAATTATTATCATTTTTTTTTCTTATCCGCGATAAGTGATAGGTACCCGTTACGTACGTTTTGTTTACCTCTCTCGCATTTGTTTATGTTGGATATCACACGATTTTCACTTGGATTCGTCAATTGTTTGATCGTGTATGCATAACATATGATAAGCAAGCCCATTTATCTACAGAAACCCTTGAACAATAATAATATTTATAGTACATGCCCGTTTCACCTTAACAGTGAAACAAATCATACATCTCCATGCTGTTCACCTTCAAGTTATTGATTTCCCACTGTTTAATAACATTTGGAGCTCTGTGTAGTGGTATTATTTAAAACCTATTAAAAAGTCAATATTAATTGGAATGTTCTCATATTAAATAATTATGAATTCACGTTTTTGTAAATTGTGATTCAGTAATATATTTATTTTGTAGTTTTGGATCTTTTATTTTTAAAGTGATATTACCATAAAGTTTATACTTTATTTTAAAATGTAATGAAAAAACATTCTGTTACTAAATCATATTTTTTCTATCTACACTAAAATTATAGTATATTTTCTGTTCATAATTGTATTCAAGTATATAAAATATATGCCTATATATTTATATCTCTTACTATATACTCACATTAAATCAATACACTTTAACTTATTATTTAAAGAAGATATTATGTTGATTCCCTATATCAGCATTTCCTAACTTAATGTATGAGTATACCTAAGCGCTCTATTAATTAAGCCTACTCATTTTTGATACATTGATATAGGTGATCTATACTTTTACATAAATCACCAATTTTGTCTTATGTCATCAAAATGATTTCACATTGGGTTTCAAATAAATGTATCTATTTTTAGTATGGAGTCTGAAAGTATTTTTCCTATCTTTAAGGAATCCTTTTGTGGAAAAGTTTTGGAAACAATAGACTAAATTATTAATTAGATAGGTAAACTTTTAATAAAATATGAACAAGGTAACCACCAGGGTTTACCTTTGGTTAATTATAAACTTTTAACAAAAGTTGGTTCAATCTTTATTTATTTAATTTTCTGAATCACTCCTAATATAGTTATTCTACCAGGTAATCTTGTCTTCAAAGCTTAGTAAAAAATGTCAATGCTATTTATAGACTTAAACATTTTTGTAAATTAAATAATTGTTTAATAATGTTGATAATATTGTATAAATGCAATTCATCCAAATTTTCAAATTTGATGATTGTTTTTTTTTATAATACCTTATATTTTTAACTGAATGTATAATTAAAATTGAGTATGTTAGTCTCTTGCAATAAAATATATGTATATTAATTATACCTTCTTGTTGAGTTCCTTGTTGTCTCCCATTTACTTATATACTGTATCAGGTTTCATAAGACAAAGAGGGCTTTTCTTAAATTAAGTATTTTCCATTTTCAAGAATTAGATTCAAGTTCCCATCTTATAAGAGGTCTGAATGGGTCATACAGTATTATTAAACAATAGCACAATATTTAAGTGTATTCTTAATGTAAGCATGACATTGCATTTTCATTAAAACTCTTGAAATCATATATACTCAAAATTGACTTAATTCTCATAAACTCATTTACTTTCATTATACACATGTGTCACTAATTTATTAGGAACGAACATGGGGCTAGGTACAATTATGATTTATGTATTATATTATATATTAAATTCATATATATATATATATATATATATATATATATATATATATGTTGGTATGCTTAGGTTATGTTATGCATTTATAATTTATTGATTTTAATTAAAAAATATGTATTGGTACTTATTTATTATTTAAATAATCTCATTGGTGTTACTGATGTAAATTACTTTTTTGTTGGTCATAGTTTGAGTATAAGATTACATAAGACCATAAGAAGCTTAAAATTTAAATTTTTTAGTTCATCTAGTTTGACCCTTGCATTTTCCTACTCCATGAGTATACATAGTGTCCTACTGGGGATTTACACATTGAGATATCTCTCCTGAGATAATGAAGAAATTCAAATTCTGTTTTTTTTTTTTTTGAAGACTCATAGAGACAAGGACTACAATTATTATATATTTTAATTGAATTTAATATAATAGTAAAAAAGTTGAACATTTTATTTTTTGTTTTTTATTTTCATGAATCTCATGATTTTTAATAATTTGAAAATTATTTTTTATAAGACTCATAAGGATTACAAATACATACTACCACATACTAAATAAAATTACATTTTTGGTAAAATAGTTTCAAAAAATTATTTAAATTCATTAACATTCATCTTCATTAATCAAATTTAAATAGCTATTTTCAAATTTTTCAAAAATAAAAAATATTTTGTTTTATTTTTTATCAATACATAAAATTCAATAAAAATATGAAAAATTTGTAGTCTGTCCCCGTTAGTCAAATAAAAAGAAATTTGAATATCTTCATTATTTCAGGAGATACCACAGTGGATAAATCTTATCAGCAGAACACCTTGTATAAATAGCATTATTATTTTTGTATTTCCAATTATGTAAAACTAACATAAAATAAGTGTCTAGAGAAACAATATAAATATGTATTATCATATATATTTGTTAGAAATACTTGAGGAATAACTTTTCTCAATTTTCTGTTAAGAACAAGTTATCAATGAATAAAAAACCTATTCTATTTTCTCCTTCAGACTTCATATTAGTTTTATTGTAATGTTGACCAATGTTACTAAACATATAAAAATCAATATTATATTACACAAAAACATGTATACATAGATTTAACTGTTGTGTTTTTTAAGGTGAAGTATTTATGTACTTTATAAAATAATTAAATTCTTAAACTTACATGGGTTTTATAAGTAGGTACAGTGTTTAAGGATTTCACTGAATAATTGACTTTTAATTTTAAAATTAAAATATAATGTGGTTATAAACTCTATTTATATTTTTATGAATATGTTGAACATAGTTCCTGTTTGTGTTACTATTTCCTAATACATCTGTGTTGATTACGAAAAAAAATGTTCTACATACCTAAAACATTTAGAGTTAATATTTTGTTTGAAGTATCTAAAAATATATGAGGTGATTGGTATGATAGGTGATGTTCTTTTGTCTTCGACTTTAATAATCATTTATAGATAGACTCTGTTTATCAGCATTTATTAAATCTTTATCAATTCTTTTAGAAAATGTTTTATTCATTTAAATACCAAATTGTTAGTATAATATAAAGGTACATATTAACCAATCAATATTATTTTGAATAAGTATTAAAAATATTAAATTAGAAGTTCAACACATTTTAATGTTAAGAATTAATAATTTTGATATTTTAGTTTTATCAAAATATATTTCTTAAGTATAAAATCAGTTACTTAATCACTACATACATATTTTATTTAACATATTTGTTAATAGGTACTTAAAATGTATATTTTTAAACATGTTATTTATAAATAGAAGTATGTTTTTTTTATTAAAATAGAAAATTTTCAATCTGTAAAAATTATGTACAATAAGCAAATGTCTATTAAATCATGATGTTTATAATAGCATGAGGAGAAAAGCTACCGAGTGGCAGAAGCCCCAAGAAGTATGTTACATATTTTACATTGAATATTTTAAAGTGCTGTTGAGAAAAATGTTGTGGAGAATTTGAGATAATCTATACGAGTATAAGAGATCCACCCTATTTTTACCCATTGGTAGTGGTATTGGTGTTGAGGTTATTAAAGTTCAATGCATTGTTGAAAATAATCCTTACAATAGATATTGGTATAAATAATTTACTATTAGCTCATACTTGGTTTCGAGTTATAATCTGCTTAAATATTGGTAAATACTAAATACCTAATATGATAAAAATTAAACTTTGATCAACATAGTAAATTACATTATGTTTGAATGACGGAGTATTAATTTTTATTTATTTATTTTATTAATTAAATTAAAGATGAAACATAATATATGCATCAGAATACAGTACCTTCCAGTGGCATATTTACAGTGATGGTTGTTGGGGTCCAAACCCCTACATTGGCCCATTAATACTTATCTAAATATTTAGTATAAATTATAAGCTTATAACTGTTTCCTTAAATACATACATTTGCTGTGGTTTTTCATTTTAGTTAGCGATATTTCCGATTGATTTTAAAAATGGTTTCCCTAAGTTTTTGATTATTTTTACGTTTACTGAACTTTTTTTTAAATATATTAAAAATAAATTATTTTACTTTGCTAAATAGTCTTAATATTTTTTAAATTTATCCAAGAATATATTAAAAAAATATATTTCCTTTGTTCAGTCGTACAAATTTCAATATTTTAACAATATTACATAACTATTGAAATTGAAATTCATTTTTACTTTGAATCCCTTTATTGTTTTGAAACTATATATTCACTAATTGTATTTAATTTAAAAATTAAAAATACATGTTATATTGATATAACTGTTTCCTATGAATCATAATATATTTAATTGATTTTCAAACTTATTTCTCTTGTTCTCTACTGTGAAATTTTCTTTGAAATCATACACATTAAGTATACCATTGATCAATGATTGAGTATATGTATTTTAATATTTACAACACAATAATTTAGACCATATTATAGTAGGTGTATTATAATTAATAACAATTTATTATTTAATATCATTATTACATAATAGAATTCCAATTTATTAGTTATAAATTGAACGATAAATAATTCAAGTTTTTATAATGTAATAATCGATTTAGACATAAATAACTAACCAATCCATCAATTACATATATCAAATAACACACAATTAAACAGATTTTGATCAAAGCAAATTATAATTATATTATATTAATAACAAAATCAGTATTTAACTAGATTTTAAATTGAGTCAAATACTGTTTATTTTAGGTTTTCAATTATACCAAATCATGTTTATTTCTTTTCAATGATCAATAGCTGATTTGCGATACGATACCCGATACATGTTAAATTGTATCCGGTTGCAAATATCAATATAGCATGTAAATGATGCAATGGCAGTTAATAGTATCGTATTTCGTTTTAGTCTAATCAAATTTATAAATGACATGGATATATTTAAATTGTTCCACTTTCCAGTATCCCTAAGATGCTTTGAAAAACATTATTACTATACCTTTATGGCTGTATCATATACTCACATACCTTATACTTAAATGTATAGTAGATTGTATATAATGTCTAAAATATAATAATTGAAACAGAACTGAAAAAGTTTTAAACGTTACACAATTACTTACCTCTATAGATGTACTTAATTGTATACCTATTATTGTGTATTGACATTATTTTTTTAAATTATAAACTTTTCAATTAATTTATATGAGTTATTCACAAATAACTCGTAATATAATCCATTAAATATGTTCTATCTTGACCTATGACAATAGTCAATTGAATTAGTGTAAGATTTCACACACAATTTATTAACAGTCTTTAAAAAATTGTTCACTGTGTTTTTGGAATAATTTTAAAATAATTAAATTACCTTACAATTAATCTTTTACCCATCAATATTTATTTTATCAAGACTGTTTAAAGACTATAAATTATAATGAAATTGATCGTAATTTTTATATACTCTTTTAGTTATAATTTAAATGAAAAAAATTAAGCCTAATTAAAATTTGAAAAATAACCTTTCAAATTCAATGGATTTTTCTTTGGAAAAATAAGTTAATATATGTTTAAACACGTTTACTAACAAAAGACTTAAGTTAGGGAATTACAAAATTAATAGGTGTATTATTGAATAATTTATTTAGCACTGATGTATGGTTGAAGTGTTAGATCAATTAAAATTATTATACTTGATAATGTAAATCAATTAAACAATTGCTTTTAATCACTCCAAAATGTTGTATTGTGTTTTTATAACTTAATACGTATTACATATTTTATTTAGTACTTCAATGACCTGTTGATAAAATTATAATAAATATTTTTATCAATATATATATTCGAATTTAGTTTTAAAATATTCGTCATTTTTATAATAATTATTAATCTAATATTACATATTATTTGAATGTTACCTTCCGTTTTCATTTAATGAATACATTGCTGCATTATAAATACATATATTATACATTTTTTTTTCGAGTTACGCTTATTAGATGAATAAATGCTGACTAAAAGCAACCTATAAATTATTAGTCTAATGTTGATCACCCTAATCTATTATAGGTATAATCGACAAACATTTTTATAAATAATTACTAAAATATATATTTGTACATTGATGATGGTACCTATATAATATGATACTTACTAATTGTTTTGTAATGTAATAATGTATAAGAATAATATATGTAAACATCATCTAAATGGGAAGTACGTATATTATATTTATATATAATTAACCACATATTAATCTATATACCTAACTTGTTATTTTAAAAATCAATACTATTCCTAATATATTACACTAACAATAGAATTTACGTATCCTAATCTATGATTTATTCTACTGACATAATTGATTAGTCTTATTAATTTAGTTGTATTAAAATATTAGTTTTTGTAATTGTATACACTAGTAGATAGTTCTATTTTTTGTATATTTTATAAATTTACAGCGTAGTTAAATGTAATACGTTCTTTAAATTTTATTTCATGACTAATGGGTTCAGTTAATAATAATTCTAAACGATTTTCGTGTATTCTCAAGGCCAAATTACTAAATTGCACGTGTTATAGAGAAATATTATTTAATAAGATATCTATAGTTCCTTATTTGAAGTGATAAATAAAAACATTTTGCTTACTATCGTTTGGCAAAACGCTAGTTAATGAGTTAATATAAATTTGTTTTTAGTTATAGGCATGTTGTAGATTTTGCAAGTATTTAACATGTTCTTTTTTCCTTAATATGCGTGTATATTATTCAACAAGATTATTGAATGACGTTTTGGATATAACTGATTACAACTCAATACAACTATTAAACGTGTTAAATATGCATACAGAGTGATCAAAAAACGAACTTATCAAAAACTAGAAATATAACAATAAGGGTAAACTATATTTTGTAATTCTATTAAAATGTTTAATTTATTAAAGTATTTACGTTTTTGGATTCTAAGTAATTATTTTCCTTAAAATTTCCTAGATATAGGTTACAAATTTTGGTTTTGAATGCTTGTTATTTAATCATTCTTCTATACAATTACATTGCTGGTTTACATTAATATAGAAATTATGGTCTAGTAAATTATTATGACAGTATAAAAATTAAATAATACTTGAACTTAATCGAATGTTTTACTGGCTTATATTAGTCCTCTGTGTACATATTTGGCTGATTTCTTTTGATTACGGTCAAAGATCATACAATTTCATCACATGATAATATTTTAAATTCTATTCTGTTGCTATGAACGTTTTGTTATAAACTGTAGGGTATTGTTTACTACTTGCTTACTTAAATTATACCATTTGAAATTATTTTAGGCTTAAAAATAGATACCTAATTAGTTAGTATTTAGCTAGTATAATATCCAAAAATTAAATAAAATATTAACTGTTTTCAGAAAAAAAAAATTATACTTGTATCCTTATTGACAAAATAAACTATTACAAATGCATTTATACACTATTACACTTGAACAAATAGACAAAATAATGTTACAATTGATCTGTTTTAACTTGTACATAAAATATAAATACATATCACTTCACCAGTATGGTACTCTAATATAAAAATTACTTGGTTGTTGATATACCGTTTTCAAAAAACCCAACTGAGTGAAATTTTAATAATTTGTGTAAAGATGAATAATATTTCATTTAATCGACATTAAGCTTATGTACAAACACTTTTCAAAAATTAGGTGTGATATGTTTATATCAACATATTTTTTACCTGGACGCTTATAAGTTAATATTATTAATCTTAAAGCAATTATAAATTATTGTCAACAGAATAAAAACTAAAAATTATTCATATTCTTTAAATATAGTGCTCTTAAATTGTTAATTTTTTGGGTGCAATCAAATTGGTTTCCAGTTTATCGAAATAACACTTTTCAACAATGTGGTTCCAAAATGTACTGAAAAGGTAATCATGTACGTAAAGAAGGTTTGGTATTATAAAATAGTAAGCATTTTAAATAAAAAGTGTTGAAAATCAGAAAGTACTTAATAAGTTATTATTCCTCAATTTACTAAAAAGATTTTGTTAAAATTAATTTCGTTCATATTTTTAATATTTTGATAATGTTTTTGCAGTACTTTCTAATGAATGCTGAATAAAATGTTCGTTGCGATAATTTACTATAAAAAAAAATTTTATTCTGACTTAATAACATCAAAAACATCACTGCAAAACAATTACATATTGTAAAATCAATAGCTTCTTCGCTTCACTCAGAAACTTAAATACATATTATTCCTTGAAGTTACATAATCAATCGATCGCGTATTCTCGTTGCGTATAACATCGGTATGTAGTATAAATAAAATAATGCTATTGAACAACTGAACAATGAATACAAAATTAAAAATCTAAAGAAAACGATATGTTGATACTCATACTCTAATATTATTCGTAACAATATTAATTTCTTTCTTTCCGTTTCAATATATCAAGTTAGGCTCTAGAGATAACTAAATATTTGAAAATATTTTTTCACAGGAGAAAACTGTCAATATATATGAGTATATTTATATATTTATTATTGTGTGATCTTTCGTCATTATAAATTTATTTTTATTTATATAAGATCCTTATTATTGTTATTCATTTTTACCACATTGTTATCTCTATTTCTACTTAGTACTTATTATAATTTATCACAATATATTTTAAATAGTTGTTAGTTACTAATCGTTATTGTTGCATTTAATATTACCTTATAACTTCTAAACTCTTATTCCTGAATAGTTATTACTTTTTACATACATAGTTTTGTTCAAATTCAGTAAGTGTTATATCATAGAGTCATTAGTAAATTATAATTTGTTAATTGGAAATTAAAAGCTCAAAAATATCAATGTGTGAATATCAACTAATTTTATATACATACATATAAATTATAAATATTAAAGAATGTTGAGTAAAAACTTGAAACTGATGAATGATAATCGATAATATCGTGAATTTATCTCATTGTTTGATAGTATTTATAGACCACGTATACAGTGCAAAGCTGTCGATATTTGACAAAATATATGCAATACTGAAGAATGTACTACGATCTTACTAATTATAGACATGTACTTACATTTTAAGATACTAACCGTAATATTATACTCAATAAAATCATATTGTTCGTTTCATTACAGATGTAACTTAATATTTGTATTTAATATTTTAATAATTTCCTAATTCTCTGCAACATAATCTTTTTTATTATTATTATTTTAATAGCTACTTGTTAAAACTATGATAGCTCAACAATTACAAAAATCAATAAAAATAATATTATATAATAAAGCTTCCAATATAAAAGATATTTTATTGCTGTTTTGGATTGAGTATTGAGTACGGAATGATGATTAAAAGAAATATTGAGATTTTTAAGGGAGCTTATTAAAATTAAGTGTAATGTTTGCATTTCTGCACTATTCATCCGACAGTCATGAAACTTTGGGAAGTTATTGAGTCTCTATCGAGACTCCCGTGAAGGTTTCCGTCATATATAAACTTACACGTCGCGCATTGCTACGATCTCAGAAACTAGAAAATCGATCAACAACCCTTAAAGTACCTATTGAGGTTGCTAAGTAATTAATATTGATATTAATATTAGAAATATGCACCGCTTCCCTGACAAAGATTTGGTCGTCATCGTAAAGGTACCGTAGTATATTTTGTGTAAATTAATCTATATACATATATATAAATAGATATATAAATAAAAAGGATCGATATTTTGTTTATATGTAATGTCATCACTTAAAAACGGCTTTACCGATTTGGCTGATTTTTTTCCGGGATCGTAATTGTCAGAACAAAGTTTATATAAAAGAAATTTTTTTGGAAAATCCCAAACATCATAGGGTATGCATGTCATGCATATATGTAGGTAACACGGATGAAATAACAAGAAGGCAACGCATAGATCAAAAGGCAACCACCACCTGTAATATAACAGTATTAAATAAAATGTAGCGTTTCCACAACAACAATAAATTCAATGATATTTTGCACGAATGTCAGTTGTAAACATTCTGATTTTTTGAAAAAATATATTATGATTATATGTATAACGTAAAATCATACTATATTTCTTTATAATTTTGAAAAAATGCCACCAGTGAGGCGTCAAAAAATATCGGTCGGTGTACTCGCGATGCAAGCCAAAATTATGATTGTCGAGGCAAGTAACTGACGAAAATCGATTATGGGTTGAGTCATGCAATTCGAATTAACTACTTCGCGTTACCATAGAACAACTGATACAGTAAATAAAACATTATTAAAGTAACTATAAGTAACCACATCATGATCTATGATCACTACACCTCAATAACGACAAGACTTATGCACTTTGAATTTTTAATAGTGGTTCTTCTAATGCCTACTATAGATGCGAGTAAAACGATAGACACTGGAAAAAATGTTGTTTTGTGTGAATTTCACAGCCAGTTTGAATATTTATTAGCACAGCGAATTAATTACCAATTATAATCTATAGCCAAAAATCACATCCTAAACCTAAATAATGTAAGGTAATAATCCGTTGTAATAATGCCCCGGCCTAGACTGATCCGTGCGAGTAATTCAGCCTGTACTATTATATAATAGAAAGGAATTAAATATAATTTTTATTAATTAGAAGATGTTCATTTAAAGAAAAGTATTTACTATACAGTTGATTTCCAAGTAAGTTTAAAATTACTCTTAATTCATAATTCATTATTTTAACTTGTTCACTATGAAAATATGTTTTAAATGTACCATTAGAAAAGTATTATCCAAATGGTTTTCATTTTTTGAAATTAAAACTTAACCATTATCAAATTAATAATAATAACCATAATACATTAAACGAAATAATATTATGTAACCACTTGAATTATTATGAGTTATAGTTTATTATTATTATGACTTATGAGTTATTATAAAAATCTTAAAAGCGTTTTGGTGTTCATCCATTTTAATAAAACTAAAAATTTTCTGTTTATCTGTGTATGATAATCTTATATTGAGTCCGGAATAACCGGATATGATTAATTTTCAAGGCCTTATCCAAGGTTAAAAACGAAAATTCATCGATGTTCCAGAGCTAATATACAACTTATATTATATACTCGCCATCATCAGATTTTCTCTATGAACCGGTTGTGTATTTTAACTTCTACAATCCCGCCATTATTTAGCAATAAAATTTATATTACATATCCATTTCTTGAAGATTATTAAATTATATTCGCTAACCAAAATATTTTGAAAATAAATTACCCAATCCATTATATCAATAAAATGTTAGAAGTTGCTAATTTAAATCTAATACGCAGTATTTTTTATTTATTGTAAACTTGAAAATATTGCCGTGGGTAATGTTATTTCTTCTTATACACTTCTCTTCAGACACAAGACAATTTTACGCGAAGTTGTTGTACATTCATATTAATCTTTCCTTAAATTAATTATCATACATTAAATGTTTCATGTATTTCATACTTTAAATATTATTTATTTTTGTTTACTCGGTTTAGACTCTGTTGAGTAAGTGGAAGTCATTCTATAAAATAATAATACAATTATGATTTAAGTGTTCAAATTGATTCATACAAGTTATTTTTACTCAAAACTTAAAATCGTAAAATTTAATATTAAGAGTATACTCAATGAATCTTGAATATATCTTTAATAATATTACTTAAATTTTAAAATGATACCCTGAATTTTACCGAATGCTGTGTAGGTTAGGCCAGTATTATGATGATAAAATAGTAAGAATAAGTGTCGATATATTGTTCTGAGTGACCAGAACACGCATTGCCCAGTGAAATCGAACTGAGTAAAGTATTTATTTGACTATTCGAGTTAATCTTATACTTAAATATTTGTTAATGTTACTAATGGTTACTTATCTATAAAAAATTTAGGAAACCGGACTATTATTTATATTTACTTTAATGAATAAGCTCTTTTTAAGCGTTAAGTCGTTATAAAACTCGTATATGTATCCCTCAATTTTATAAAATTTAAATAATGTGCAGTATAATTATTTTATTTTACTTAATCTAACTAAAAAATAATAATTGTTTATTGTATTAGTTACTAATAAGTAATAACTAAATACAATAAACTGTTACTACTTACTATTAACTAGTTCATTAGATATTGTTATTTTTGATTGGCAAAAATAATTAGTCTTTTAAATTATTCTACTTTTCTATTGAATGATCATCTAAATTTCCTCTGATTTTTAATCAAATATATTTGTTTAAAATTTAAATTCCACAATTGTCCAAAATGTTGTGAATGCCGTAATTTTCACTTCTAAATATATCAATGTAAAATCCGCTGTTAACAATTATGCAAATTATAGTATTTTCTCATACATATACTATTTAAATATCAAATATTCACGAAATAGTTAAATTCATTTTGAATATAATTTATAAATTATTTTTATGTATTTTATTTATTTAATTATTAGTTAGGTGTGTTGTATGTAATATTCTTAAAAAGTCACAACATTTAGATACTGCCCAAATTTGTTAACCTATTGACTATGATTAAATAATAACAAAAATATTTAGCTTTCTTTATTTTCTTTCCAACACTGCCACGACTGCCTTAAAGTTCCATATGTGTGTTCCTTCTACAAGATCTTTAAATTTTCATAGGTATTATACAAATAAATAATATTACTCCCTGTCATTTAGACATTATTACCCATTGTTATTGAGCTGTCTAGATCCCTGCAGGTTAATGTAAGATGTCTAAAATATATCGATAACATCATTGATGAACGATAATCAATAACATTACTTCTAACATTCTTATGAATTCTCTGAATTTTTCACTCATTGGAATAACAAATACAAAAACAATCTTCTGTTTTCACTGGAAACGTGTTAATAAATGTTTCTTGCCATAATATGATATATAAAAGGCTATTGGTCGGTGGTTTTTGTCAAATGTATTATTATGCAATATAATTGAGATAATCTTTACTTACATTTTATTTTTTCTATGTATATCTACATTTTTCAAAATAAAAAAATTAATTGTGTTTTTATTTTTGTTTAAATACTTTTTATTATTTTTTGTAAATACGCATTTATCTCTAAGTAGCAAAAGACAATACAATTTACAATTACCTACAAAATAATTTGTTACTATTACAAAATAATATAATTATTTTGATAAATGTTGTCCATTAATACTTAATACAATAATTTCGTTGATGAAATGCCCCAATTTCATTCATGTAGTGAGTTCAGAGAGGCCTTATTCAATATTTCCCGACCGGCCGGGATCACATTGTTGAGTCTGCGTCATGGCCTACATTCATGTTTTTACTTGGGCTTTCGTGCCATTATCCATTGACAACTTTGCCTTGCAACGATATGACCTGAGCTCAATACTTTTCAATCGCACCTGTTATTTATTTCCTATCTTCATGCTTATTAATTTATATTATTTATTATTTAATTTCAATATGTTGGGTTGGATTTATCAATTGTTTATAATTACTTATATAGTTCAAATTATTTCGCTTTATAATTCATTCAAATATAATTTTTATTTTATTTACGTTTGAATTATGTTTGTTTCTCAAATTTGTTTATAGATTTCATCACTTTTATGTACTTACTTACATAAAACTTAAATTTAGCTTTTCCTCAAAAATTTGGAAAATTTTTAATATAAACATATACTACAACTAATTATCCTAACCTACTAGCTGCTGAACGCATTTTCATTTTGTATTTATTTTGCTGCAATCAATATAAGTATCCGCCGGATATTGGCTGTTCTCTTTGTAGAATACTAATCGATAACATATAACACTATCAATCAAAAAAAAATTTCAACAATATTTATAAGTTTACATTTTCATTTTGTAATTTTGTTTTATTATTTGATGAAATAATATTTCAAATGAAAATTACAAATTTAAATACAATTAGATTAATTTACCTCTCTATTCAATTCTTGTGGAATAGGTAAATTGAAATACATACAACAAATAAAAAATTAGGAATATATTTTTTTTATATAGATAACCCAGTTTTCTATTAACATTAACTAAACCTTTTTTACTTACAAAATAAGTGCTTACGGACTAATTGTTTAACTACACCTGATATATATATAAATTGTAACCATCATCTGTTAATAATAGAAAATGTTCGATGAATAATCTAGCCAACAAAGAGCTTCCCTTCATTATCTCTCTTTGATATGTTTCGTTTCTCAATTAAATTATGGCCCATCTTTCCGTGATTATAATACGTAATTATATTATATTTTTATCGTGTTTGAACCTATACTTTTATAGTGATTTTGGAATATGACACCCGAACAAAGTAACTGATAAAAGTTACCTTTTCAAATTGACGTAAAGTATGAAGCAAGTATGACACAATCTCCCAGCGTCACCCCTTTTACTTCTGTAATCAAATTGCAGTTTGTAAATTGAATTATATATAATTCAACAACACGTATACTAAACCCAATCAAAGTTAAGAAGCTCTACGTTTTTTTGGGTAATTTTATATTTTTCCGCCGGGTCCAAAATGTGTATTCAAGTATGAAAATATTTTAATCGCACCTGTGATTTTACTTCTTGTACAAGCATGCGAAAACGCTCCATCCCTACACTTATTTTATCAAAACACTTCGACCATTTAACCAGCTAGATATAACGTATTGTGTACATCGTTATCGACCGTGAAGTGTGGATGTATATTGTGTGCGCGGGTACGGTAAAATTCAAGCAAAAATAAATCGTTAATTAAATGCGGTATGATTTTTTTGTGCGTGATGATTATATTCGTTCGGGGCACGCGCGTAGTATAAAGGTCTACACATTTTTTTTCAACAACAACAACTACAACAACAACACTCGTCATACGTGTTGTGTTTGACGTCCGTGCGTCCGTATTTACGTTTTTATGCTCGTGCCCCCGGTGGTACAGTATTACCGCGGTAGCGTCGTACGGTGGTTTATCGTTTTATTATCGTGACGATTTATTCAGCGTGCGCTCCCCGCCGCCAAGGAAGTGGTACAGCAGGCGCGTTCGAGGACGACGAAAAATGGAAGCGGCGCGAAATGACGGCTTATTTCTCTCGCTCGCTCTCCCCCCTCCCCCTACGACTGCTCTGCGCCGAGGCACGTGGCCCGCGTTGCCCTACTTCCGGAATGCTTGCCGCCGCCGGTGCATTTTCCGCGGATCTGGTATTCGCACTGCGTGCTGTTGGCCGGCTGCGGTTGGCGGCACGCGCGCGCACGCATCACACAGGTCTGTTTGGCAATCGCGGCGGCGGCGGATGACCTACTTGTAATCACGCGTCCACACGGAACGCAACTTTGCTTGCCTACACAATCAATATCGCAAGGGACGCGACGCACGCGAAGCCTGCCGCCGTCGGCCGTCCTCCCGCCACAACGATTTCACCCGCCGCCGAAGGGACGGTAGGGCGCAAAAATATTTTAATAACATTCATAATCGCAATACGATCGCCGAATTTTATTTTTTCTTCCGTCGTCGTTTTTAACACGACTATACGTACTCACCTTTAACGCGCTACTCGTGAACTGAAAAGAATAATAAACCAAGCTCGTAATATAACATGTAATAGTAGTTCGTCTGCTGTTCATAATGTTATTGCGCATAATGTTAAGTAAGCATCATAGTGTGTGTGTATGCGCGAGCACGCACACTTGCGATTTCCGGATGTCCTTTATTTGGTCCTTTGAGGAAACAAATCACTGCTTTCAAAAGTTTATCAAAATAGAAATAAATTAATAGCGACGTTTTACTACAATATCATTTGTAATGTTTTTTTAATACTTATAAGCAATACATTATAAGTTACTGTGTATATTACAATTACCTATCCACAGTTTTTGACTTGGAGGTAGAGTCGTAGAGTATCCCCTTTTTTAAATTATTCAGCGTACCAATTTTTCTAAATGGAACGCCAAGATTTGATGAACACTTTACTTTTTTTATAATATGTTTGTATCCCTCTTCAAATTGTTTTCCAACTCTAGCACTGCTTAGGCATAATAATTCGATAACGTCGGTAACGAATATATCCATATGTGAGTATATTATACTAATGGTTTCTGTTTAAATATACATGTAGCTACGTATACTTTTTATCTTAAAAGGACCAATCGAGAAACCTAAAATAAAATCAAAATAATTAATATCTTGTACATATAAGTATATTGTACAAGATACTTCAGTATTTTTGATATTCATTTGTTCGTTGTATTTACATATAAATGGAAATTCGAAATATACTCACATTCTTATAGATTATTAGAAATTTGTACACATAAATCATAGTCTTTAAATGTGGCAATATTTCAATTGCATATTGTAAACTAAACAGTTACCATGTATAATACTGATATATTTATCATGATTTATAATTTGTATGATAAAATATTAATAACTTGTATAGTATTGTAACTAATAATGATAAACCACTGAACAATTGCTTTAAACTCAAGGCCTCGCCACCTCTAATCATGACGTATCTTATTCTATTTTAATTCATTTAACAATTATACTATTATTTTTCTTTGTTGGAATGTTGTAAAACCATTTATTTTTAAGGTATAATTATAATACAGTATAAGAGATTATTAAGTGGGTTCTTAGTGTTACCGGAAATTGGAAAGCTTGTCAAATATTTCCCAAGCCATCAAAAAAATATATTAAGACTGTTAATTGTGGGAAGTCCAATGATATCACTGTTTGCTTGTATATTTAAATAAGATTATTTTATTGAAGACTAAAAAATAATTTAGTCTCGGCTCCCATATTGTGATCTAATCTCCGACCGTTGTTGTACTCGTATATGTATGTAATGTCTACCGGTCTGCTATATAGTTATACTCTTCCACGACAGCGTCTACAAAAATGTCGGTCGACTTTTTAAAATTGCTCTTTTACCACTACATAATAAACTATTTAGGCATTGCAATACTTAGGTTGCGAACTAGCGAACATTATCTGAAATATTTAAAGAAATATATATAAATCATCAATCAAGGTTAGCCAAGAAAATTATAAATTCGAATTTAAAAAACTAGAAATTATAACAAAATATTTTGAAAAAATGTGATAAACTTTAACATTATAAGTAATATTCAAGTTAAATTAAATGTACATCTTATAAGTGTTTAGATTTTGAATTTTGACTAACTAGTTATCTTTATGAGTTATGAGCTTATGACTAATCATTTAAACAAGGTTATTTAACTTTACATAGTAGGTACATACCATAATTGTTACATATCTTAAAAGTCTTGAAATTAATTTATAACTATTAACCTATCGTTTCATTATTTTCCCAAAAACTCTACATTTATGTGAACAATTAAAAATTTGGGAATTAATTTTTCCAACACTTTTTTATGCTGGTACAAATTAAGTCTTCAATTTTACCTAATCTACCGTTAATATAAAACTACGACTATAACGCTATCTGTTACAATTTACGTGATATAATGTACATGAAAGAGATAACCCTACGTCGTTGTAGTTATATTATTAACTGCAAACTCGTAAAGGGTTAGTAAAAGTTAGTACGTACTTAGTGCTTTTCCATCGCAGTATTAATTAACAGATTTACATATTTTTTTATTGTACCACTATTCTATCATGTTCGAAGCACATGAAATAATCTGTTTCCCACCATGGAAACATAGCTACAGATCACAACAACCACTTGAATGTTTTTTATATTTTAATTAATATCAACTTCGAACGACGGAAAACATCATGTACAAACCAAATTTCATCTTTCACATTGACGAAGGGTCCACCTGAGTCCAATTTTGAGGTGTTTAGAAACCCAGATTTTATATTAGCATTTTCAAATTTGATATTTGTTTTAATGTTTTTTACTAAAACAGAGCATTTGTTTATAAGGTATTATTTTGTTTGAGTACGTCATTGTCGTCAACTAAAAAAAGAGAATAAATATTTCATATTTTCATTGATTTTAGAACAAGATTGACGTTTAAAAAAATGTTGTCTTTGTAATAATGTTAATATACCTATAGCAATTTATTTTATGAAATACTTTATGCTTACTGCTATGATATTTATTAGAACGTTAATATCAAAGTTAACATGGATCGAGCATTCCTAAAAAATTAACCTTGTGATTTGTGAGTGTAGAAATCACGGTAGATCACATAATCTACTGAAGTAGAAATATTACTCTAAAGAATCATAAGTTATGACTTTATTGGTTAACTATACATTTTAAATTATTATTACTGAAAATGACGAATTATGTAGATAAATGTTAATTAATTTATAATTGATCCATCATTATTTCATAATACCAATAACTTTTTTAATACCATGTGTATCGTCTTCTGCAAGTTTATACCTCTTAATATTTTTAAAATTCACCCTATTACACATTATCATTATAGTAAAAATTACAATGCATATTGGTACATATTATAATAATACAAATTGTGATAGCTAGTGCATTATCGTTCTACATTTTCATTGAAATATGCAAAATAACATTTTGTTAACGGCTTCTAATTCCTATAATTCTTTAAGATTATTAACGAAAATCTAAAAATATGTAAAGGAAAGAAAATACGCATTCGCGTACAAACTCGTGCTCTAGAATCTAATCCTAATCCTTGCTAAGATTTTTTTTTATTTTCAAGTCTGAATTTAGTTCCCATATTATCATTGAAATAAATATAAAAAAATATTAGTTTATGTATGGGATAAAAAAGAATTAAGTGTAATAAAATGTTAATACTATATCTACGTAGTATATTAAGTATGATGATATGATGTACCGTATACTGTATCTATGACCAATGATTAAATTAAATCTGTGATAAATAACAGTTCAATAATTTTATCCTAAATAAATTTAACGTGTAGTAACGACTACTATAAGGAATTATATATTTTTTTATCTGTATACTTTTTTTTATTATGATTTAGAAATTAAGGCTTCAATAACAGCAATGATTATTAGCGTGATTATAAATATATTATTTAAACAAAATTATCTTTACTACCTTCTTACGAATTCTATTTAAACAATAGTATAAATTATCATTGATAATTTTATGTATTATATTATGATAAAATATGTTATATTATTTAGTCAATGCGCACACACAACGCATATATTTCTAAGTATATAAAATTATGTGGGCACGTTCAACGTCGTGTGTATACACGGGTGAATGTTTTACATTGTCTTTGCTAGGGATGGGCTAAGTTGACCCATAACATGACTACTTTGAATGCGTGACGAGTTAGCCATAAATATTAATTAAATAAGATTTTAATACATTAATATCAAAAATTCGAAGAATAAAATATTTGAAACTGCGAGAAAACCGCTTCAATGTAATAATTAAATATTGATTCTATGTTTACCCAGATATTACCTATATATTGGGCCTCCACACGAGTTTTTCTCGGTGAGGCCCAGTAATCTTTCGACATTAATTTAAATAAATAAAAAATAAATATACGTTTTTACCTGTATTAATACTAAAATACAACTAGGTGTTTAATATAAATGTATAGTTTTTCGACCCTTGCACTAAAATTTGCAAATGTGTATACTTATTTCTTATGCTAATTACTTCAGAGTAAGATAAGATGTTCAAGAAATTATTTAAAAATTAAATTAATATTCCTTATAATCAGGCGCGAATCCAAAGCGTGGACTCGGGCTCACCCAAAATTATCAACAACAATGATTTATTTTTTAAGTATAGTCAATCAAGAGACTATTTTTAAATATTGAATAAACTCTGTAGATAAAATCAGTAGTGAAATCATCGTTCCAGCTCCGAAAATTAGAAGAAAGAATGTATCGTCACCGAAAATGTTGTGACAAGTTCTGTTGGACAAAATCAAAACTGACGAAATTTCTTATCACGAAATAAAAATGAGAAGTCATTACTTTCAAATAATAGATTATATCCTCATCTAAATAAATCAAAAATTTAATCTTATTGAAGCAGTAGAAGCCTGTAATCCGAACTCCAAGATGTTTTTAGACTTAAATACATTCATGACATTTCTAAGGATTTCTATGGAAAACAAATTTCTTGAGAAATTGAAAGCACTATGTGATTTAAGAGGAAAGATTTTTGTTACAGAATCATCTGATTCTGCATCTCATATAAATATATATTACTATTACCACTGTAAAATACATATATTGAATTCTTATTGACAACTTTAAATATTAAATAATAATTTCTTTTAGAAACTGCAGAATAATCTGAGATATTAGTCAATATTACTTCTCTAATATCTTACTTTCTTCCCTAGAAATTATTTTAATCCATTGTTATACTTACAGCCAGTGACTAATGGTTCCGAAGAAGTAGTGCCAAATCCAAATCAGCAAGCCCGTGGTCGATCAGTTGGTTATAGAGAGCGTGGCCGCAGTGTTGGTTCAGTGGGTCCAATGCGATCTGAAAAACGATCAGCCGACAAGTCACCTTATTCAAGTGGTCCTTACTTATCACCTCCACCATCTGATACAAGCTGGAGGCGTACTCATTCAGATTCAGCTTTACATCATAGCGTTTCACAGACCAGTTCTACAGAATCATTAGCTCATTTACACAGCCCTGGATCTCAACGTAGAAGTAAGTATTTTAACAATATATCTTTTTATTTAATTATTCGCTTAGTTATTAATTCCATTCTAATATGTTTTTTTCAGCTTTAATCGATAACCAACAATACGATAAAAATAGGTACTTGTCAACATCGCCTGATAAAAGACCGAGATCTTGCTGCGATGTTCCCAGGGTTCCTGGAATTAAGTAAGCTATTTATAATGTCTTCGAAAAACTAAATAGATTCTAATCATTGTTTTTTCTAGCATTTTTACCACTCAACAAGAACCTGGTGTTGTTCAAATACCAATTGGCAACAATACTGGTTCATTACCAGACCTTACTAACTTACTTACTCAGTTTTCTCCACTAGTCCATGTCCCTCTTGATCAGGATGACCCGTATAGCTTATCATCACCTTACAATAGCAACGTAAGACAAATATTATAAAATTAGAATTTGTAATTCTTACTAACTCTTAGCATTTTCGCTACTAACAACTTAAAAAATAACCAATTCATCTTACATTAAAAGAAAAACAAGTTTCTTGGTAGTATGTATGTTTAGGATAAATGGTTGTTTCAGCAGAGCCCACTAACAGATGGTTGTAGTCCACAAGGTTCTCAAGGCTCACAAGGTACTCCAAGCCAGAGCCCAAGTCTCCTATCCCCAGTATCAATTAACAGTCATACACCACCTACGAGGTTTTCGTTTACAAGTTCACCACCACCTGATTCTCCTAACCAAACTACTGTGATCACATGTGACATTGTGTTACCAGTGAGTTTTAGAATTTCTTCCAAAAATTTCTTACCGGATAGATTTTTATTGTTTTGTTTATTATATTTTACTATGGTATCTTTCCTGGTTTTGTATTTCGCTTGAAGTATTTCTTATAGCAAAAATATAGTATGCACGTTTGATGCATATAATTCTTATCAAATATTTTTAAAAAATATTCTTTTATTTTTTTTCTTTTTCTTATTTAGGTAAAATTACTGTACAATAGTTCATATAATCAAATCTAATTAGTTATTGTTCTCAGACTTTATAAATGTATTTTTGTCTAATGTTTTTATTGCTTGCTTGTTTGTTCTGGTACTTATAATCACAGTATTTTATCAACATTGCATTTTTTAGTAAATTGCTTTTTTAAGTATATTTTTATGTCTATTACATAATATTATAAAAATATATTTCGCTTATCAACTTATCTTATATATTTAGTATTTAGATGTTTGATTATTTATTTTAAGTAAATTGGTATGATTGCAGAACCTTAATGTTCCTTACTTAATGAGCGATAGGTTTCAACACATATGTGAGGTTAGTTGCACGCATTTACTTTTTTAAAAAAAAATTTATATAATTTTAATTACTTATTATCTGTGTGTGTGTATGTGTGTGTGTGTGTGTGTGTGTGAGAGTGAGTATGTGATACTTTTTTATGCACATTAGTTTCAATAAATTGTTTTGCTTATAAATTTAAAATATTGAAGCCTTTATCTGCATGTTAGACAAAATAGTTTTCATTAGTTTGAAAATATGTGATGCATGAAGGTGAATAATATTTATGTCAATTTTTTTTGCAGGGATTTAATGTAGATAATAACCAAGGAAATGGTAATCCAAGAGAGAACTGCAATAGTACCATTGAAATGCGAATGTTGGAACAGAATTCAAATATGAATTGTGGAGCAGGCCAAATTAACAACTTAAATATGAGCCAAACATTAATGTACCAAACTATTCCATTGTCAACTGCACAACAACAAACTCAACAGTCATGTTCAGTTGATGGTCAAACTGAAATAAATTCCTCACACGTAAGTTTTCTTTACCAAACTTTAATACTTTTTACTTACAAACATTTATTATCATTTCAGTTAAACATAGGAAACTCTCAACTCAACAATTTGAACTCACTAGGATCATATAGAAACCAGCAATCTAACAGACCAAGTCCACAGTCATCTCCAGGACTTGCTATACAAGTATATTTATATATTTAATATTAATAAAAATGTACTTAACTTTTTGTACCTTTGTCAGTCTAATTTTGTAATATTTTGTATGGTATATAACAGGGATGCCCAACCCACGGCCCGCGGGCCACATGTGGCCTGCCATAGCCTCTTAAGAGGCCCGTGGCCTGTTATGGCGTGAGAAAAATTAATTTTTTTTTTAATTTACCTATGTAAAAATAATTTTAATTTATATCTATGTTCTAAAAATAATTTGCTAGTTTAAAAAATACAAAAAAAAAACCATAGTAATGAAATATTAAGTCTATATTATAATTAGTGGCCCACATGAAGACAATATTTTTCTAATGTGGCCCGCCCGAGAAAAAAGGTTGGGCATAACTGGTATATAAGCATATAGAAACTAGTGATACTCATTGTTAGTGTTTGGTAATAGATGATAATCCTTAATATAAAACATGTATATCCTTTATAATATAATAGCTACTCATTAAAATAAATTTGAATGAGGAATTTATAATTTTTAAATAGACACCTGGTTAGATTTAAGATTACCATGTTTACAATATTATTCAATAAATGTTATTTAAGATTTATTTAACTATTTAAAAGAAACAGCTAAATACCTATTGTGTATGTCAACACAATGTATTAAATGTCTATATTATTATGGCATTTCATAAAATGTCAATATTTACCGTATAGTAATATAGAAATTCACCAAAATGTTATATTTTAATGCTAGCAAATAATAAAAATCATTATATCTACTTGAAAATAGTAAATTCATATGTAAAATCCTGTGCATACAGAACTAAAATCCATTCTACTTATATTTTTAAAAATATTAAATTAATACAAAAGTAATAGCAACTTTATCTTTTTTTTTAAATATATATAGTACGGAAGTTCCAGTCCATTATGTAGCAGTCCTCAAAGTCCATCCTCCCCGAGCAACTCTTCAGTCAGTAGCAATCTTCATAAGCACTTTGAAGATTTTTCAATGGTAAGCTACTTATTAACGTATTTATATACAATTTTAGTTAAATAAAAATCCAGCAAATAGAAAGTCAGTTCTTAAAATAATAATCTAAGTCAATTATTCTAATTGGATGTTTAATTTTTGATATTGATATTGTTTTATTTTGATTAATGCTCTAATCATTAAAGGAGGTTGTAAGTAAAAATGATTTATATTTATTTTCAAATATTTTGATTACAAAAATTAACATATCCCATGTACATAGTTGTGAAATTACTCTATACTTGATTTGTCAGTAAAATTGATGTTTTAATATTTTTCCATTTTCTTTTATTCTGTATATTTTGTGATGTATATTAATTTTTTATTGTGCTATTCTAAGCCCAATATTATTTATTTTTATTTCTAAGCCCTGCTATAAATTATAATTAAAAAACATTTTTGGTTTATATTTGTTGGCAGCTTTTATAAGTATAAGAAAATAAGTGTAAAATACTTTAAATGTAATTGCAATAATAATTCAATTATTAAATAACTTAAAAATAAGTATATTTTAAATTAAAACATGTTCTTATTTGACAAATCATGGTTAAATGAATGCATAAATTGTTGTTTTGTAATCAACCGCTACTACACTATTTCGATTTACTTGAAATTTCAAATAGTTATAAACCTATTGTATTTTGGTTCCGCTATAATATAGCAGGACTGGAATCAGTTGATCCAAACTCTAAAAGAGTCAAACTCAACAGCTTGGATGACTACCCAATTGCAGGTAAAATGGTCATAAATATATTTTTAAATGTGTACCTTACTTATAAGTTATATCTTATAAACCTATATACTTATGTGTGTCACATTTAAAACATTTAACTTGGTAATATTTTGCATACATAAATTAATGTTTAAATACTGCATGTTTATTCAAACTTATTTTACAGCTTTTTAGAATTCAATTTAAAAATTAACTAATTATTTATATTTTTTTATGTTTTTGTATAGCATGACAGTCCTAGGCCAGCAGTTATGGACTACATAGGCTCTCCTACTAACCATACATACTTGACACAGGTAGATATTTACAGCAATGTAAATTAATCATTGTCACCTAAGACAATTTATGTATGTTTTTATTTTTTTAGCCTGATGATGATGTAAATGGAAAAATTAATACTGATCTTGATTATTCTAACACATCACCATTGCAGTCTCTTCAATACCCCAATCAAAATCATACAACACCTATTAATACTCTCAGTACCAAGATTTCACAACCAGTTCCACATATAATATTAACAGGTATGTAATTTTATATTAAATTGGTTGTATTTTACAAACATACATATAAACATGCTGGTTATTAGAAACATAATATATGGTTTATATAATATATGGCTACAACTTCTATCTTTCCATTACTTTTTTATTGTAAGTATTTGAGTTATTAAATAGGAAAAGTTCTTCAATTAAAAAGTATTTAATACATTTTAAAAGTAATGTGAGTGACGAAAATAGAAACTTTTTGTTAGCCTAAAAAAAATTGAAATTGTTTCAGAGTTAAAATAAAACTGAATCTTCAACTGGCAAAAAAAAAAAAATGTTTTAATATTTTAGTCTATATCTTGTCAACTATCATTTATTGAAATTTTAGAGAAGAAACCTTTTGCACAATTTAACTGCTCCTGATTGTTACAATACAGATTTAGCGCTCTTGATACCTAGATACTTTTAATTTTTATCTAATTTTTATTTTACAGATTTTTCCTATGGAGATCATCAGTTGAATAACAGAAATGATTTTGTCAAAGATTTAAATTCCACAACAACATTTGATGCTAATTTCTTTCCTATTGACGATAATATGAGGCAAGGAATTGTTGATCAGATACATCTGGACCGGCTGGATCCTTTAGATCAACTGGATTATTTACAAATGTATTCTGATTCAAATATTGATGCAGTAACTAACAATGATCACTTTTAATAAATGTAATCAAGTCTTTTGGATTTTTTTTTATCTGTGATTATTGAAAATATGTAATATTGTAGTTAGGAAAACTTCCTTTTTTATAAGAAATGTGTTAGGATATTTTGCTTATGTCTTTATGTCTAAGCTATTGTTAATTTCTTCTTCTTCTTCTTCTTCTTCTTCTTCTTCTTCTTCTTCTTCTTCTTCTTCTTGCTATTTTCTTTTTTCAGTGCCAAAGACTTGTAAGTTTATACCTATTTCTTAAATCATCTAATTTGTTTTTTTTTTTTTTTATCGTAGTTACCATTTGATATTCTAATTATTGTTGCATTTTATAATTTATGTTAAATTAGTTTTCGTATTTTCTGGAATTTTTATAAATATATATTAATTTACTGCACAAATTAATCATCAGTAGCTGCCAAATCACAAGTTATAGAATTCATGGTGCATATATTGTAAGGTTAATTTGAAGAATATGTATTTTTTATACAGTATATATTTAATACTTAATTATATAATGTTAATAAGCTCCCTCTCCCACCCTTTATCAATTGTAATGTAATATTTTTTTTATTTTTAAGAAAATATTTAAATATAAATTAAAAGACAATGTTCAATTAAATTAAAAGATCTCGTGTTAGATGTATTTTTATTAATCTTTTATGTGTGTATGTGTATATATATATTTACACTCACATACACTATATATATACATACATTTGTGTGTTTGTGGTATATTTGTGATTGTGAGTATAATACTTTTTTCAAGCCTCTCCATGGCAAATTTGGTATGCATGTTTATATTGTGTTCGTTTAAATGTGCCTTTTAATTTTCATTTGAGAGTATTAGCATCTCTATTTTACTCAAATTGAACGTTATTGAAATTAATGGAAAATTTATATATATATACATATATCTTATTATGTTGGTTCAATTTTAAATTAAATAAAATTTTACATTATAAATATATTGAATGATGTTTAAGAATAAATTTAGGTAATTGTGTTCTTTATTTAAATTCATATTTGCTTTCAGGTTTTATAAATCATGTATATTTTCCATGCAAATCAAAAAAAAAAAATAAAAATATTTTTCCTTACTAAAGACTTAGTAATGTTAATCGTACGTTTTTTGACTTTGATACCATTTATATAGATTTATTTAGAGTTAATTTTTGCTAGTTAAGTTATCATTTGTAAATATTTTTTCAGTGTAATTGTACATACTTTCTATGTTAATTGGTTTAGATTAAGTGTTTGGAACTCTTTATAAATACTTTTTCAGCAATCTTTATAAAATATAATATTATTTGTTAATTACAAAAAAAAAACTACCACACTTCTGTAAAATATTAATTTGAAATTATATGTGTTTTATATACATATATATTGAATTCAGGATTTGAATTTTTAATTATGTTTATTGATAAATTATAAACATTTGTAGATGATCCCAAATAAGTTAGATTCAAAAAGACTAATTATTAAAAATAATACTAAACTGAAACCTTAAGTATGAAAGAGTTCTAAATTCTTTATTTCTTTAAAGTTTTAATGAATAAAAATTCCTACTTACTCGTTTTACAATTTTTATAATTATTTTAAAAATAAAATTGGTATAATATAAAATTAGTATAACTTTCGAATTTTTAAATCTTCATTAAGCATTAATCAAATAATTTTAGCTGTGGACTTAGATGTTTTATATGGCATTTGTGTGCTAAACTATGTTGACCGTTTCTTAAACGGAGTTATTTTTATTTATGTACTTAATGAATATTAATCTATGTTTAAAATCTCTGGTTCATTATGAATTGTTGTTTATTATACAAAGTGTATCTTTTTGTTAAAATTGTCTTTAAAAAATATATTTATGTTATTGAAATCTTAAAAATATATTTAATTTACTTAGTCAGTGTTTCTCAAATGATACTAATTTTGGCCCTAGTTAAAAGTATTCATTTATTTAGTGAGTAAATGTTTATTTGGAATATTCATGTTCAAAAATCTTACTGTCACCAAAGCTTTGATAATATAAAGCTGATAAGACAGTTGCTTTTATGAGGGGCATTTTTAAGATCGGTTTTTTTTATTAGATCATAATTAGGATCCTCGGGCACATAGAATCGTTGTTATTGTCTTATTAAAGTTTTCATGCTAAAAATGAAGTCACCGAGTGTTTGTGCAAAGATGCAGTAAACATGTTCAGGTGCCAAAAGATCAATTGAGAAACGCTTAGCAACAACATTGACAAACGCTAGTCAAATTTACCTTGTATTTTTTTTTTAATTATTAATATTGTTATATATACGTATATATATATATATATATATATATATATATGTATTAATATATAATATAGAGGTAAATGAATATGGATGTATAAATAGTGAAAAAAAAATACCTTATATGTACATTGTCACTTTTTTACTATTAAAATTAATTTTGAATTCTTTCAATTTACATAGTCAAAACAAAACATATTATATAATATTATATCGGTGGTTATTTTATTTTTAAATATATTCCATCGCACTTTCTTGTGTGTTGCCACACGCGGGTTCCATTGCGTTACATCGTTGGGTGTTGAGCAGAGGAGCGGTGTGTCTACTTCTTGCCGTAGCCACCGTTGTTGCCGCTGCTTGGGACGCCGACGCTGCCGCCATAGTTGCCGCTGCTGCCCTCGGTGCTGACACTGCTACCGTAGCTGCCAAAACCGTGTCCGCCGTGCACGGCGTAGTTAGAGTAGTCGACCTGCGGGCTGGGGTTGCTGCTGGGCAGACATCCGGAGGGCGGCGGGGCGGGTTTGAAGACGACGACCTGCGGTGCCGGCTCGCTGTACCCGCTGTAACTGGGCTGCGGCGGTCCATACGAGGGGTAGCTATGGCTAGGTGGTGGTCCGTACACGGGGTAGCTTTGGCTGGGCGGCGGTCCGTATGCGGGGTAGCTGGGGCTGGGCGGCGGTCCGTACACGGGGTAGCTGGGAGTCGACGACGGCGACGGTCCGTAAGCCGGGAACGTGACTGGTCGTGGCTGCGGTTGCGACTGCTGCTGATAATAGTGTCCTCCGTAGAACATCGCGGATGTCTGGGGGGCTGCGAACGGCGCGCTAAATCCTTGTTTCAGGAGCATTTTCTTCGCCAACAAGTGGCTGACTAAAGGCTCCAAGGTGGCGTTTGCGGCTGCAATCATGGCTACTGCGACCTGCGAATTTTAGACAATTACTACGTGGCTACAGTTACGATTTTATAACGATAATATAAATAAGTGGTCATATGATTATTTATGATAATCGTCTTTCGCGTTATTAAAGAAAAACTTGAGCAAAAGTACCTCATCGAGCCCATCTCACCCTGTAGTCATACCTAGACATATAATGCGGACTCGTTCTAGTATATTTATGCGCATTCATACTGGACAGGGGACAAAGATTTCTGGTATACGATCACTCGTATAAATTCGTTTTATCGCGGCAAGGAGTCCTAACCTAACCGGATATGAAAACTTTAAACTACCCCACCAAACCCACTCGGTGCTCCTGTCACAACCACATAAATCCTTCATTCCTACCCCAAATCGGTGTACAGTGACGACATATAAATTATAATGACACACGACTTTTTGTTTATATTGGTGTAGAGTGAACGTATTATAATCTAAGTACTTAGCGTATTCGTGCCTATTCGAGTATTTGACAATTTTATATTTAATACAAACTATATATAGAGCTATGATAAATACGTAGAACATGTAATAAGTAGTGCCTACTTAACACGAGTAATATTATCGTTTTATGTATATTGTATTTATATAACTAACTTTTATATTAAATGTATACCTATATAAAGAGAATGAATACAAATTAACTTATAGTTGATAAAAGCTTTAAGTTTATAGTACGTTTTTTATTTGCGAACATTCTACAATCTACGGGATAGGTAATAATGTAATATTAACAATATGGGGTTGTTAATTTCGATATATGAATGGATTGATGACCGCAGCCTCACTACACCAACTTGTGGTGTCAGGTTAGAGTCGAAATCCACACTTGTCAGATGACCGGTAGGCGGTACTCATTCAAGTACAAGCTCGGGTAGGAATTACAATTTACAACAATTTACAAGGGACAAAAGAAATTCGATCGCACATGGTATTTAATATAGACGATATATAGATTGGTAGAAAACAACGTTGCACCCGACCCACCCCTAATATGTGTAGGTAGTTACCTAATGGTCTAATGTACTTAAACTGATATGCTTATGTGTATACATATTTTACATATACATATAATGCTTATACTCACGACACAGGTGACGAACATTCCGGTGGTATTGGCCATCTTGTCTCTATAGAAGTCGATCGGTGAATAAAAACTATGGACACCGAACCGTCGCACTTATATAGCTTATAGGGCCCGGTCTTGGAATGGCAAGTTCACGTGTGCACCGCTGCAAGTACTAACCTTGACCGTAGTCTTGTGTGGAAGGTTTTTTTTTCTTTTTGGGCGGTTCAACAAACTGGATAAAACCAGATTCCTCTTCGTTATTATGAAATCGCCGTGTGCGGCTTTATAATGCCCGCGTGTGCAACATATTACGTGTATATTATTATGCGTACCTATATATATGACGGGCTGTGTTTTCCCGTTCCTGCCAGGCACGAATGCATTTTTCGTGCATTTTATTTAATACCCTAAAAGTTGGACAACTGGTTTCTTTAAATCAACTATTATCGTGTAGGTAGGTATAATTCCGCAGCGGCATTATTGAGAAACGACTTTAGCAGATCGCCGAAATGTTTGGTTCTTCTATTGCCTATTAGCTATTATGTATTATATATACCTATCTGTATGGTAACAATTTATATTATATTACATGTATATTATATACGCTGTGTCTACGCGGCTATGCATAATGCATTAATGCAGATCGTGCAACTGCTCCTCCTATGTAAACGCGTTGCTGACTTGACGCTTGGGTCACGGCTCATCCGCACGATTCCCCGAACTGCGCACACATATCTTTAATCTATGCATAATAATTAGCTACAAGAATATCCATTATATCGGTTCGGCTATATTTTTTCTAGTTTGAATATCTTTTATTCGTTTTACGATGAGAGAAATCAATTTATCAATATAATATATGGCCTTACATGGTATGATGTGTACGGCAGAAAAAAAAACTCTAGATTTGAATTTTAATCTTATACGCCTAATTATATTTGCCATGAAACCAAATAAATTTTTGAAAATAAATGATTATACATAATGACTACATATTATAGGTGTTGCAGTATTACATACGCGTACATATAGTAGGTATGATAAATATATAATATTTATGTGATATGTGTTCGTATAAAATCGTAAAGTGCATCATGATTCATCCTATACATAAATATATATGGTAATTCTAAAGCCGTATAGGTTCATGTAATACGTGTTGTACATGAGCTTTTATCATCCCGTTTCACAATATTAACTACAAAAAAGGGATGTTATCATTGTTATCATGTTAGAAAAATAAAATATATAATACATTAATACGAGTACCTATATATTCACTATATGTATAGTACCTACATATATAGGTACATTATAACATTATACAGAATGTCCCCCCCGGGACTTACACAGGTCGATATCTCCCGTGTTGATAGACATAATTAAATTCTGTTTTTTTTATGAGCATCACTGGGCAAAGGTAACTTTGTTGACAATAGTTTGGTAAACATAAGTGTATTATTAAAAAAGTCAGAAAATTAATATTTTATTTTATAGTTTTCGTTAAATTCGAAGATAGCCCATTTATAGCTTCTTTTTCTGAAAATGTAGTCGCTTCAATTTTGAATTTTAAATTTTCATTACTTCTTGATTTTTAATTAACTTTTCTAGCTTACAAGAAAAAAGTGTTCTATTTACAGAACTTTAAATAATTATAAGCAATAGCATTATTAACCATATATGAAAAATGACGAGGTGATAATAATTTACATTATTACTTTGTAAACTAAAAAAAATATTAAAAACCATGAATCCAATAAAAACTGAAAGTTGAATCGACGAAATTTTCAGCAAAAGATGCCCTATAAAATGGCTATCTTAGAATTTCACAAAAATTATAAAATAAATAGTGAATTTCTAAAGTTCTTTAATAATACAATTATATTTACTAAACTCTTGTCAGCAAAATTGTCTTTGCCTAGGGATGCTTATAAAAAAAAAAACAGAAATTGATTGCCTATCTCTATTAACACGGGAAATATCGCTTTGTGTAAATCCCGGTGGGACATCCTGTATACCTATATATATACAGAGCCGTATTTACGCGGAAGCTTCATAGGCTGCAGCCAAGGCCCTAGCCCCTATGGGCCCACACCACAGAAGGGCCCGTATCAAAAATTTAAAAAAAATTAGTAAACATTAAAATACTTGTATGCTATAAAAAAAAAATTCTTGAGAAAATGTTAGGATTCAGCAAAAAACTTTTAATCGACAATTTCCAAAATATAAGAAAAATTAATTTTTCTAACGAGGAAAAGTAGATATTTTTTATCCTTTTATAAAAAAAAACGTCAGTGATTGGTTTTCTAATATTAAGGTCACTTTAAGAATGTTCCTCTCATTAATGCTATTATTAGTTAATTTTTTTTTCTTATTAAAAATAGAGTAGATTTACAATCTGTATCATATAGTGTACAATAAGCAAATGTGATAATATATTTTTTACATGACATGAATAAATAAGAGGAGGGAGGCTATCCAGTGATAGAAAGGGAAAAGTTGGCGAAAATTAAATTTTAAAAGTTGAAATTGATAACAAAAAAATTGGCTTTCAAATCTAACTTCCACGCTGGATGAAAAGTTAAATATTTAAGGTATAATGAGTATTGCAAGTATAATTTTAAGACAACTTAAGTATTAAAATATGAAATATGAAATATACATTAAATATATTATATAAATATGTATATAAAATACTGAGTTTTGTATAAGTAATTTATATATTTATTAATAACTTTTTTGATTATGAATTATTAAAACTTTTCTTAATAATTTTTAGTTTTTATTTTAATCAATTTATTTCTGAAGCCACTTCTGGATGGATAGGGAGTGCAAAAAAATTAATATATTAAATATATTCCTTTACGGCTATACGCCTATACCCATGTTAGGGCCCACGCCATAGGCCATCCTAAGGGCCAATATATCTTAAATACAGTCTTGTTTATAGGTATAGCTGTATAAGTACTCTGTTTAATAGTCATGCATTATATAGGACTTTCAGGTATAATATACTTATAATATATTTTTCGTAAATAAAATATGTTTACGGTTCATTTTGTAACTATTTTTTTATGTAAATTAAGCGATAACCAAGAAATGTTTAAGATTTCAAATATTCTTTTTTTTTATGACTATATAAGTCATTAACATTGTGAACACGTCAGTTTTGACATTTGATTAGGTACCTATCAAAATATGATTCAGAAGGGTAAGTAAAATATTGCAGTTATCCAATATCAATTGAGGTAAAAAAATAATTATTAATACGCTGTACATGGACGAAATGACAAAATAAACAAATAACGTTCGAAATATTAGATACACATATTTTCATATATATATATTATAAAGGTATTCAATTAAAATGGTCTAGATTTATTTCTCAAAGGCACACTAGAGCCAAGATTTTAAAAGCTTGTAAACTATCCCTGGCAAGACTTTCACACAAATATATCGAATTAAACATGAATGTATAATGTAAATAGCTATGCTATTGAAATTTGTATGACTACCTATCAAAAATATAATATAATGTTTAGCGTAATAGTTAGTCAACACAATTTTTGGTCACGGTATGGGTACTTGGATAAACGACAAAATCGAAAATATTCAAATTGGATTTCAGTAAAAATAAAACAATGTACTATATAGTTTATATTATAGGAAATGGTAATTACTGGTATTATATTACTCGTATTATATTTAAAAGCAGAAATAGAGATCTGTGAGGTTAGCCAGGTCAGCTTCCATCCAAAATATTTCAGTTACCCCTCAATTGTTTTCCTTATTTCCTGTAAATACAAATAGTGCAATATGCATAATATGTAAAATTATTTGAATGCGTTTGGTCGACAAATTACATTAACGATTTAAACCCTCCCCTCCCCACCCAAACGGAAATGTTGTTGCAGTTCTGCCTATATGATTAAATTGGTGCATTAAACGATTTTAATTAATTTTAAGCTAGAGGGGGTAAACTGCAGTATCTATCTCGGAACAACATTGCCCCCCGTGGCCATACCAGCTATTATATATGTTGAGCTCACTTAATCATTATAATATTATAGGTACGTATTCATTCTTATGCTTGATGATACGATGTAGTATAACAATAATCGCTTTTGATAAATCGTTGAGATGTTGACGCATATGATATAAAAACCAAAGTCGCACGCAATCATTATTTAATAATATAATAGAGTTGTTATTTTACCGATAGCCAATCAACTATAAAGATTTTCCATCAATTTCATATTTTCGTGCACTTGCTATTTTAAAATGTGGTTTTATCTTACTAACAAAATGTATAAGCCTTGTACGTTTTTACTTTGTGTCATGATGACGGCGTAAAAAACACATATCTCTATACCCACGACACAAATCATAAATCAATAAATCAAATATGGAGTGGGTCAAATAGACCAATAATCGTAATTAATCTAATTCCCCTCACTCGAAGGCGTTGGAGCTAAATAAATTAACACAATAGCTAATATGGCTCATATTTAGCACATATAAATATATGAAATATTTTAAAGACTAATGTGCGATATCATATTATAACTTAATAATTTAAGTAAGACGAAAACTCATCCAAATATACTTACCGCGCAAATATTCAACTTATAAAAGTAAAAGAATAGGAACTCACGAGCTTAAAATAATTTTTAGCGTTCAATAAAATTATTTAATTCGTACCACGGGGAGCTTCATCACCTAGATTATTATTTCTTTTAGATTTCTATTTTATAAAAATAAAGTTCAAACATAACTAAAAGTGATGCTACAAACATTGACCAAATAAACTATATCAATACCAATAATCTGTTAATGAAATTATAAACAATATTAATACTAAATAGAAATTAAAAATAATATTTGTTTCAATTCAAAAAGATAATTTTGCAAAAATGATGTACCGTCTCCCCATCTCTTTCGATCCACTGAAAATTACAAAAGAGAATGCTCTTAAAGTGTAATATTATTGCAGATGAATCAAATCCTATGTAGGCACAATTCAATTAAGATTAAAATATAATTAAATTGAAAAAATAATATTTACAAATTTAGTTATTTAAACGTAAAACAAATCTGTATCATAAAATAAAATATAAGCTAATACAAATTTTACTTGTAAAGTAAATCATAATTTAATTTTAAAACCCATGTCAAACAAAAAAAATAATTGCAACAAAGTGAGTACTATAAATTCTGAGTATTGTGGATAAACATCCTCGTTTTTAGAAATAGAATCTAAAAATGACTATAAAGCAAAAAATGTATAACAATTATAGTACTTAACTTGATAACTCGAAACTCTGCAAGGCGAAAGAAAAATAATCCTCTTGACATTTTGTTCACACATTTTATACATATTCTTTACTTTATTTATTTATTTTTCTCTTGAACTATATTATTGTGTACTGTAGGTACATTTTATTTAAATAACATTTACAAGATGATTATTAAAAAATGTAAATTGAGAGTAAAATATTTATTTAAATTAAAGCGTGCCTTATGTATTATTAGTAATTAACTATTATTATTATTATAGTTGCATAAATCAATAGCAGTGTGTAATGCATTTATCGTACAGCTGTTAAATTTTTAAACATTGAATATAATTTGTGATGGACCTTCATGAACTTTTGGTAGATAATTCTTAATCTTTCACTCAATAATATTTTGTCAATTTAACATTTGAATAATTAGGTATATCTAATTAGTATAGACTATTATATTTAATCTGATTATAATTTAAAAAGTTATACTAATTATGATCGTGGTATTTTTCTGAAAACATAGTTTTGCATTTACATTTTCTTTCCAAACTTGATTTTTTTCTAGCATAATTTATTCATCAATATAATATACTTAGAGTAGTTTTTAGACTACGATTTATCATCACTTTAAAATCTAACATGAACACACCTCTTACATACCCGTCCAATTGCCGGTGACCTATTCAAAACCTATTACACGTGCGAAGTGTTCTCCACGTGCGATGAACGTTCGGTTTTTTTTATACTAACATTTTTGTTTTAAATTAAAAATCTAGCCTGCGTGAGTGTAAGCTATATTTTTTTTATTTATTTATTTATTTTTTTGTTTCCCATGAAACCACTAATTTATTTTATTAGCATTTCTTTTTCTTTACAAATATATGCATATAGAACATATTTTTATAACAATTTTTTTTTTCCGTAAAAAATAAATTAAATTAATATTTCTAATATTATTAATAATAATTGAAATCCCTGAAGCAGCTCATTATAATAATAAAATATTTAACCATTATTTTTAGTAGTAAACTTTTTCTTAAACACGAACGTATTTCCAGTTTCCACACTAATAACGAACTGGGAGTCTGGAACACAAACATATTATTAACTTAAAACCTACAAGTTTATAATATGTACCTTAAATACGACACTAACTTGAAACTAACAAATTATATCAAAGTGTATGGGTAGTTTTTTAAATAATAAAAGTATTTATAGAGAAAATTATCATAAATCTAAAAAAATATTAAACTACATGTAGTATACATTTATACTTGATTTTTTTTTTGTTGTAAAGTTATTTTTAATTTTTACATTAAATACTGTACCTGTACCCGTACCTATGTTTAGCTGAAGTATACAACTATAAAGGTATACACAGAGTGATATGATCAAAATATATGAATCACGTTACATATAAAGCCTACATGTGATGTGTTTACCGTGCCTCGTTTAAATGTATATATTACACGAATAAGGTATCCCTACTAAACAACGTCATAATTATAACTGACAACTGTGTTGTCTATTGGTGTTCAAAATACTTTTAATACATAACTACTTTCGATTAAATTACTATTTAAAAATATAGCTAGGTAAACGGTGATTATACATTTTACGCATAAATGTATAATAGAATAGTGGTTTTGAACAAATCAATGAAATTAAACCAATATATGACTGTTACTGGTCAAGAAATCGTACAATGCTGCTGTTGGTAAAATACTTACGCAATTAATATAAGTACCTACGACCCAATCATGTTGGATGCGTATAAAATGTACAAATAATACAATGTACAATGTATATCTACGGCTTACAATAATACATGAATATCGATTTTTTTTTTACTCTATACGTACGTGCGAATTAAAATTATACAGGTACCTGTACAAACATTTAACGGTTAATCAAGCGTAAATTGTATAGATAATTACTGATTGAATAATTGATAACTTTTGCGATTTGCGTACACAACATATGAACATAATAATATAATACAGGGTGGCCCGGTATGATTTCCCAATTGCAAATAATAACATTCCTATATAATATTAATCCAAACATTAATTTATTTGTACACAATCATCTCGTTTTAGTGTAATTTCATAGGTAATATCAATTTCATATTTCCATCCCTTAACCGGACTTAAAACATAACTTTTGCATTTTTCATTTACATAAAATTGCGAAATCGCCCTTTTACAAAACAAGTTGTTATGAACATTTTAAAGTATCGCAACGTTGAAATTCAAGAATCGCGGTTTCATGTTTATGGCTATACCATGTACGTATGTTTTGAATGTACGTAGGTTACGATTAGGAATCAGCTATAATATAATGGCTGTAGCAATAAACCATAATAAAAATTTGATAATTTTTATCTCTTCCTGGTCGCATTAATGGGTTTGTTCACTTTGCAGGCTTCAGCGGACGTGTCTTATTATCGCAGTGACGAACGAACGCCGCGGCGATATGCGCCGTGATGTTTACAGCTTCTAGTGTTGAAAAGGTTATCTAATCTAATTTATACTAATTTATTACAGTATCCATTTCACGCGACCGGTATACGGTTGTGTATAAAGCGTATAGCTTTCCTCCGTTTCAAAACTTACACCAGCTGTTACTACGTATGAATCCAATTATAATTGTATTTTCTGCAATTGCCATACTTTCATAATAGCTTGTTTCGCAATAAACTTGAACGAAATGCGGACGGTTCGAAAGCGATGTTTCTCAAGGCCGGTTAAGGGATGAACATACGAATCTTAAATAATTGTTTCGTTCATACACGCGCCCCCTCCCCGACTGTAAGACAACGTGAAACCGAGAACTAACATTTATACGGAGACATCATATTTTGTACCATCGGGAAAACATGCTGATCGGCCACCCTGTACGACCGTTACGTTTCAACAATATAATATTGTTGACGAATCGGTTATCCTGTGTGTACACGTTCTACGTATGCACATGTAGACCGGATACGAATGCGTTGTAATTATGTGCGTGTGAGCGTGTTCGTCTGTGCGCGTGTGTATAAGCATTAAGCAAATGACCAGCGGGTCGCGTAATACAGTAAAATGATTATGCTCGCTGCGGCCACGACTCACGTGGGCGACAAAAGGGACACAATAACCCTTTGTATTTACGAAAATGTCGCGTTACACGTAAATAGAGGGACATGCGGTATATAACCGCAGGTGCACGCTTACCAGGTGACCAGTACTCGGCGCGCGTACATGTAAAGCGCACAGGACCGCGGTGTACGGGGGGGGAGTAAAAGGACGAGCGAAATGAACAGGGCGCACGGGCGCTGTGATGAGGGTGCGGCGCGCGCCGTGACGATGGTGAAGCTGACCTCGGCGCTGTTGGCGCTGTGCTGTTGGCACCGCGGCTGCGGCTCGACCGCGCTCGGCCGGGACGTGCGGCAGCTGCTGGGACGGGACGAGGACCAACGGGCGCGCGTGCTGCGGCTGACCCGGTCCGTGAACAGGATCGTGGACGAGTACCTGGGCACGCGGTCGGTGGTGATGTTCGCGGACGAGGTGCGCGGCAGCGAGCTGGGCGAGCGGCTGCTGTCGGACATGGCGCATCCGCGCGTGCTGGTGTCCCGGGACGACCTGCGGCCGGCCACCGGGCTGATGGTGTACCTGCACCGCGGCCGCGACGACGGTTACGACGCGGTGCTCGGCCGGCTGCCGTCCAGCGACCACTCCAGGCACATGGTGCTGTGGGGCGGCGGCACCGCCAACGACCGCGTCGACCTGCACCGCATCCAGGTCACGTTCGAGACGTTCTGGCAGTACCAGCTCGTCGACGTGGCCGTCCTGGTGCCCATGTCCACCGGCAGCATTCGCGTGTACGCGTTCAACCCGTACACCGCGTCCCGGTGCAACAAGGCCGGTCCGCCCATCATGGTCAACGTCTGGAGCGGCTGGACCAACGCGTTCGTCAGGCCCGACCGAATATTCGGCATGGACAACAAGCTGAAAGACTTGCACAAGTACACGCACCGATACAATAATAATGCACACGTGTTCGCGAGATCCGCAGCGGTCAGGTAGAACTTCCCCAAACGCAGAGGGCGTCGTTCAGACAATAGCCTAAATCGGTAGTAGACTACTAGACGGAGGAGGAGGGGACGGGACCGATAAGCGAAATAAAAAATAGAAATATTCAACATCGGAAAAAAAAAGGACACCGTGTCCGTATGCGCTGACACCGTTAATAGGGTACACGTGTCGTATGCTATCTACGGTTGATTTATTGGTGTCGTATGCTATCAACATTATTAAAGTTATCTACACATTTTCCAATCCTATTTTTAATACGTTACCAACTATGAAACGTTTGTATTCGCAAGGCCGTAACTGGAAATTAATTTCGGGGGGGGGGGGGGGTTGTAAGCCAAAAATGTGTGTTCTAATTGTATTATAATATTGTGTAGGTAATTAAAGTTTATAACGTAGACATAGCTGTCATTCATATATGCACGTATATAATATATCAATGGTTTATCGATTATTCTAGACTGAAATAGTTATTTTACTACGACATAAAATAACGCAAAAATTTCGGGGGGGGGGGGTTGAACCCCCAAACCCACCCCCCAGGTACGGCAGTGTGTATTCGTATATATTGTGTCGTCTAGTATGTATTCGGTGCTTGATAAACGATAAACGTGTTCGTATTTATATTTTTGTATTTATTTGAGTTTTACGAAAATGAGTAATTTAGGTGATTTATACAGAGATATTATTTTTAACGACGAATCTTGTGTCAAATTTTTAAAAGAACATGGGTTATTACTTATTACCGAATTCAAATGTATGTACTAAATTAAATGCTACGGGTGAAGTGTGTGGTGGTGACATGAAAGAAACATTCAAAAATAGTCGAAAACGAGATGCAAACGGCCAATTAGTTAAAACCAAATACATGCGACATATTGTAGATAGCATACGACACAAGTGTTAATTTTTTGTAGATAGCATATGCCGGTAGATAGCATACGACACGTGTACCGTTAATAGTACCATCGTTGTATGAGGGTGGTAGGCAATGAGATGCAAGAAATCTTAGTACGTATACGCTAACATATTTTATCATTAAAGAATGTAAAGTATAAAACATGTTTTTTATTTAAATTTTAAATCGTACTTATTAATCTGCTTTATTATTTCTCTATTATTTCCAGTGGTTATAATTGAAAATATCATTAAACACGAATTATGCATAAATCCAAATTTTGACTTACTCTAACTTGGTCAGTTTTGAAAATAGAAAATAATTTTTTATACAAGAAATGTTTAAAGAAAAATACTCTAGCCGAATCTGCAAAAAAAAATTGGGGTTGCCATTTAAAAAAAAGTAAGTTGTATCGCGCATGCGCATACCTAGAGAGCTAAAAATTTGAAATTGGTCTGAAAATATGTATTCAAGTACTCCCTATCACCCCCCGAAAACCCCATTTCAATACAAGGTCACCCAACTGACATATTCAGTGGTACCTAATATCGTGATCACACTGTATATAATTAAGCGATATCGTAAAAAGTTAAAACTGTTTTTACATGTACTTGTTGTCATTTCTTTTGTGTATTATAAGTAAATATGCGTTCTTGGGGATGTATTTTTCGTGTTCAGCTGGGTAAAATATATCTAAATGCAGAACTTTTTTCTAAAGGACGGTGATTTCGTCAAAGGCTAAGCCTTGATATAACCTTGTTTCACTTATGATCAGGTACAATCTGCAATATAAATTATATATAGGCACTGATACACTTGTACATTGCTTATATAATAATAGTTATGGTAGTCGGTAGATACTTACTCCTCGACTATACACTCGTATTGAATATTGTTTTACCAAAGTTTTGAAAAAATGAATGAAAATTGAACACACAGAATTGGACGTATAGGATTTTAAAATCGAACAATAGTTCCTTTTTTAACTTATTTAAATTATATTTACTGAGATTATGTTAGTTACTGGGTTTAAATTTAAAATCAAAATGAATAGGGCAACAATTAATGTTAAACATAATCATTTTTGATAAATATGGTTTATAATGACACAGTACCTATATGATATGCTGTAGTCCTGTAAAGTGTAGACACTAAGACACTCGATCCAGTGTATATACTATATTATAGTAGGCTCCAGGCATATAGGGTATAGACTATAAACTATATAATTTACGAGTATGATGTTGAACGTTGGTCAAACAGGTTAAACATAATTTATCTTATCTATTTCATTAAATTACCTATGCCAGGTTATACAAAATGCGCGACTGCAGTTTTTTTTCTTGTAATACTATATCTGTTATATTACAAATTGTTGATTTTATTGAAATATTTTATATTCTTGGGCGATGTTTTTTATTGGAGTGTCAAAATACTTAATCAGACCCATCAGTTTTAATATATTTTCATAGCCATATAAATGTATAGCTGTATAGGTAAGGTAATCATTTCAACATCATAAATATTATAATGATTAATCAAATTATAAAAGAGCCATTTATAATCTACGAATCAATCTGAATGACAATGACTTAATAATTGTAGGCTACATACAATCCAACAAATATTTAATTTTAATTTATTAATGTGAATATTGATATCAAAATTAAAGAAAACATTACTAACAACAGCTATATTAAAGCATAATCGTTTATTACAATAGTAACACTTGTAGTCTGTAGAACAATATTTTTTATTTATAATAATAAAACAGTCAAATACGTACGTACCTAGGATATATATTATGTATGAACACTTGTTTCATGCATAAATCCATGGTATACTATAATATACTTTGCATAAAACAAAATATTTTTTCAACAATTTAAATTTTAAAGTGTAGGTATTATCCATAATTTTATAATATTATCTATGAGTATATCAAATTATTTTATTACCGGCATCATAGCCAAATAAGTTAAATAGGCATGTACTCAAAATAATTTATTCAGTAGGTAACTCAGCTTAAAACGTAAAATAACTTTCAAGTTTTGTTTAAAATGCGTAAAAACATCAAAAACAGTCTCACTTGGTCACTTGGATATCGAATCGATTTTAGAATAAAATAGTTAAATACTACCTATATTTTATGATATACATTAACTTCTATCACCCATTTGTATAATCGATTTACAGAAAATAAATAAAATTCACATTTAGTTGTATCATTACATACAGATAATAATATTTATTCAAATTACAAATATATCAGATTACAGTTATCAGTCACCATAGTGACGAGTACAAAATTATTTTATACGACTCTTCAATTCTACTGATTCTACGACACCTTTGAGTTAAAATATCGCATATGTTTAAAGTTGGGTTTGCATTTTCCAGTTTTAAATTTACTTCCATAATAATTAATAAATCTATTTAAATACACGTGCTCGCGAGATGGCGTTACACAAATTAATTTTGTTAAATTATAAAAAAAAAGGTCAGAAAAGTTGCATGTTTAGTAGTTTAGTAATTATAAAATATGTACTTATAAAAAGTATATACCTAAGTGTAAAAACTTACAACATTGCCATTTGTCTTTATGTTAAATTCTGAGGCAACAATTTAAGTTTTACTAAACTAAAACAGACTTTTAACTTAGAGTTTAATCAAATTATTTTTATTCATAAATCATTAGTTTTATTTATTTTTAAGTTTTCCTGCTTTAATAGCTGAGGTTATTAGCCAAAATGATTTTAGACATTTACAATATTTACAATTTATTCTGTAGGTACTGCGATTAACAAATAAATTGAATATTAACTTTCCATTTTTCAAATAAAAAGGTATTATTTTTATTTTTTAGATATATTTTTATTTATAGAGAAATTTTATCAATTAGTACTCCAATTTTGGGGCTCTAAACAATTTTTCCCTCAGACTTGAGCTATTGAATGTTTATATAATGTAAGAACCACACGTTTATTATATTGTAATTTATATATACCTTTAAACAGGAAATGGATGGACTTTTTTAGAATCGAATTAATTTAAGCCATTTTTCAGGTGTCCGTTAAAATGCCTAGGTGTCCACAGGCCACCTGTTTCAACAGTAATGCAAACGAACAAAGGCTTCCAGTTATCGGGATCTGGATTACGGGTAATCAACTTTATGCAACAACACATGAATTTTACTGGAATCGTTAACATAGCGTATGGTTATGCCGGTGTAAATTTTATACCCGAGACTGATATACCCGATAACGAAAGCTCACAGGTAGGTGGAAAGGTGAAACACAGAAAGGTAGACTTGGCATTCGGTAGATTCACTAGGATTTTCGATAGCGAATCTGAGGTAGAGTTCGTCAAAGAAGACCAAATGGACTGTTTTACGTGGGGCTTACCCAGTGGAATTGGTCACGACCAGACGTTATGGATTAATTATGTAACAGAATTTTCTTTAGTTACCTGGATATTGATCATGCTCAGTATAATTCTAGCGTTCAGTGTTGTCGTCGCACTTTCACAGTTCTCGTTCCAAAATTCAATACCATGGAGTCCGATGTTTATTTTATTTTACACATATGGTACGTTTATCGGAGCTCCTATTAAAGTTTCACCGAAATCGTTCACTTTGCAAGTTTTTCTAACCAATTGGCTTCTGTACAGCTTAGTGGTGACGAGCGCGTACCAAGCGTATTTGGGCAGTTTGATCACTATTCCACAAACGGCTCCCGAAATTAATGATCTACATACATTATTGAAGACAAATTTAAATTTGGTAGGTAGACAGCAGATGTACTATTTGATCAACTCTTCTGCAGGATCTAGTAATGATTTCAAATCATTAGTCGATCGTTATCAAATATTACCACCAGAGGACTTTGGCCATTTAATACAGAGGATATTATTGAAAAGAGACACAGCTGTCTTAGCGTCTAAACGCGAACTGATATTTTATGCGCAGAGGTACAAAACAATTTTCAATGACTCAAGACACTTGCATGTATTACCAATATGCATGATTGAATCATATTCATCAACTTTTATGCTTAGAAAAGGATCTCCGTTTCGGCATAGAATTAGCACCATTATGTCAAGACTTTCAGAAACAGGTATTATGCAACAATGGGACAGGGCAAATGTCAAAGAAGAATTGGCACATGGTATTGTATTTACTGAGGATACTATTCTTTCAATGTCTCAATTTCATGGTGCATTTGTAATTTTGTTTTTTGGATTATTTTTGGGGTTCTGCACATTTATTGGAGAAATTATTGTTTTTGTTATTAATCTATACAATATAAAACCAATAAAGCACCTTCAATTTTTAAACTAACTACAGTACATTGAAAATAGAATATATTGAAAACAACACTGTGTCAAAACAATAATCATAGTTAGCTGTACTATAATTATTTGTTTATTTAAGTTAGAAATATTTTGTATTTAATATGACTGACAAAAAAATTGTAAGCTAATAATAATCTTATGAATAAAAACAAAAATAGGTTCAATCTTTACAATTATGTAGATGTATTATTAACACCTAAGTGAGACCGTAAGCTTGCTGAAGCATAAGCTAAAAGGATGTTGGCAACTTGTTGTGTTGCTAAATATTCTCGGGTTTCATTCATCCAGTCATCTGCTATTACTTTTGCACCACCTTTTAACAAGTTCATGTACCGCAAAGCCTGATAATAATTGTCTCGTTCAATCCAATACCTAATGAAAATAAAAAATATATTTAAAATAAAAATTATGAAGTGAAAATATTTTTTTGCTAACAACCAATAAAATAATATTTTTTACCTGGCTCGCTGAAGAATATCAATATTATTTAATTCATTGATATTAATAGGTGCATTGTTTAATTCTTCTACAGGGATTGGCACTGATGATTTAAAAGTAAAAATTGTAAAGACAAATGATGTTACCAATTCAAATAATTTAACATTAGTATCTGGCACTAAAGCCATATGAAAAGCTTTATCTTCAACACTGAAAAATCTGTCTTTTAAGGTTTCTTCAGTGTATACACCACGAGTTAAAACTCTTTCAGGTATTGTTTCCAATAATTCCTTAATTATTTTATGGTTTTCTAAATGAAACAATTCAATTTCAACAACTTTTTCACTTTATTTTAAAATGTTTAAACCTACCTCCCACTTTTTTAATATCATTTACTAGTTCTTGTAAAGGTTTCAATTCATGTTTAGATGCATGGTGATCAGTGGCAATTGCTGCAAACAGTGACTGACAAGCTGTCCACAAAGAAACTGACTCATTGAGCTTTTCTCCTTTTTCTGAATGATCTGAAATTAAATAATATTTTAACTGACAATAATATCATTAATATCTTGGTTAAAAAATAATTATTCATGAAAATAAAAAATAACCATTACACAGCTAATGAGGTAAGTACCTTTCAATGCATCATTTATGGCAAGCATAACAGCAGTCATGCTTGAAACTTGTTCTTGATACTTAAGTTTTTCAGTTTCAGCCTTTTCAGAGTACTCTAAATGTACTCGACGTTCAACTTCTTTTTCAGCTAAACTAGCAGCTTCTTTTAGATGATCCATATGTACTTCAGTTTGCAATCTTAATTGTTGTTTGAATTTTGCTTCACCAGTTGCCTTTGACACAAAGCTCTAGTAAAAAAAATTAAATTAATAAATATGGCCAACTTTATATTTTTAAAATTCTTACTTCTTTCATAAAATGATTTAAATGCTTTTTACGGTGTTTTTCTACTTGTAGTTTCAAGACTTTATCTATGGCATCAGGGTTAGCATTTTTTAATGCATTAACCACATCATTCACTAGATCTTCGCCCACTGTCTAAAACAATAAATTTGCAATTAATTAAATATCATACTATTTGGTAAGCAATTTGTTCAAACATCCTCAAAGTTGATTAATTTGTAATTATATTATACAATATTTAGTTGATTCGCCACACAACAAAATATTAATAAAAACTGAATAGTCTTTAGGCGCTGCATCTGTCAGTTCCTGGATAGATGATTGATGACCCAAGATTTTAGCAATGACAGATAATGGAACTATGTATGTTCCAATTTACTATACCCCCAATACACAGGTTAGAACTGCCACAGGTAAAATAAATGAATAATAATAATAATAATAATAATAATCTAATAAATTACTTCTTGTTTAAACAATTCATTTTGATACAACAATAATTTTTGTGTAATATGATCCACAAATACATTAAATTCAGCATCTGTCAATTTCATGTCTTTATCTTCTAGTCTCACATGAGGAAATAATGTTTGTAATTCATCCTATAAAAACGGACTTAATAAAAACATAATAACAACAAATTACATAAGAAATTTTAACTAACGGAAAATTGATTTCTAATGTTGATAACTTGACTATTATATTTACTAAAAAATAATAAGTTATCTTTTTCCGTTTCAAAATCATTCCCCAAATTTTTAATATCAGTTTTACATTTAGCAATGTAAGATTTAATATTGTCTTTTGCTTCATTTGTATTTTCAAACTTCAAATTGTCTAATGAACAATGCAGTTGATCTAAACGATTACTATTAAAATAATAAACCAATAAAAAATTAAGGAATTCAAAATTGAGTTTATAAATAATTACCTAGCTTCTTGAGCATTTGATTTGGCTTGTTGATAGAGTTTATCTTTTTCTACACTGATGTTTTTCAATTTTGACAAATAGTTAGCATTTGGCTTATGTGAAATATCATTAATAGTTCCATTTACAAGTTCATAATAATCTAGAGATAATAATTCACAAAGCATCAATAATAAATCAATTCATTAAGTTGGTAGTATAGTATTTAAATGTATTATCTTAATTTTATTATTTAACAAAATAATACAACAGGCACAATTTATTTATTTAAATTAAACATTAGCATAGATATTAAACAAGTACTGAATTGAAATATTGAAGTTAATGAAGAAAAATAAATTTGTGAACATTGTTATAGGCTTACCATAACATGTATTGTATATTATATTGTGTAAACATAAATATATAAATTTAAAAAAAAAAGTATCTACAATAATAATATTTAGAACAGAAAATGTATTTCATTAAAACAAATAAAACACACATCAATATTTAATTACATAACTGGTTTATTTACGTCTAAATTAATTCACGACTAATCAATCTATTTATTAGACGATTGTCTTCATATGATCATTTAAATATACATTAACTTACTTTTTAATGCATCTATTGCCTCAGAATATGAATCTGAAACTTTTTTAGATAATATAATAGCTTCATTCTCTATTTCTTTAAAGTTGGATTGCTGTTTTTCAATATTATTTCCTGTAATTTTCTTTTCTTTATTTGTGTCTAGAATACAAATATTTATGTCATTAAAGTTATATTTATAATAAAAGGTACAAAAAAATACAGTGACTAGTCGAGCTGTAGTTGAAGGAAATTCAATTGAATTAAACTGATAATTAATTATTTGAATCAAAACCAAACCAAACTCTTCAAGTATATATGCTTTTAAGTTTAGCAATATAATTAAAATATAGCTCTAGATAAGGCATTGGCAACCCGTGGCCCTCATAGTGTTTAAAAATGTTAATTTTTTTTTTCGATTTATAACTATTATATCAATAATTGATGTCAATGTTATAATCTAATATAATTAGTAATAATACAGTAACATTATACGACAAATATGTTTCTGATTGTCAATATTTAAAATGTTTGTAGCTATTGTTTTTATTTTCAGCTATGTATTTAGTGCAGTTTGTTGTAGTTTTGTTATAAATAAATGTATTAATATTATGTATAAAAATTGTATTTTAATTTTTAATGCAGCCCTTAACGAAAAATTTAAAAAAAAAATATGGCCCATGAAGTAAAAACCCCGGCTCTAGATAATTGAATACATACTCCCTTAGATTTTTTTCAGAAAAATTGTATTTAAAATTGAATGTTAATCAAATTTAGCAATCTCAATAGTTAATTATGAATTGTTTTTATTTAGTTTGATTTGTTCAGTTAAATTTAACAGTTTGTCTTATTATAAGGATTGTTTACCATCTATTTTATTGATTTATTATAAAATGTAATTTTATATTTAATGTGTACTGAAAATTATGATAAAAAAAAAATTGTGGGATTTAGTACAAATTACTCTACGGAAAATATTCCTAAGTTTTTTTGTTAGTTATAAAATAAATACATTGTTAAAGTTTTGTAGGTATGTTTAGATATCATTCTCATTCAAAAATGTAAAAAAAAATGTTAAAATATTTTTAATAAATGGGAAAAAATAGACTAAAGATATTTGTAGAAAGAAATAAGTCACTCCCTAACACTACGCCTGAGTTCAAGTTACATTAACACACAAAATAGGAGGCCCTAGAAAATTGCTTTATAACTGTATTAGGTTTTAAAACGCCATAAGAATTAATAATTATTCTTCTATAACTGATACATAATTTATCCTAAGATCAAATTCTTTAAGCCTATTTCTTAAAGTAAATAAATAAATTACCTGGGTGTGTATCTGTTTTTGCAACAACAATCTTGGATTCATTTGATTCAAGTTTTGAAGACGTTTGTTTTGAAGAATTATTAATTTGAGGAAGTAACCTAAAATATTATATTAAATTGAAAATATGTACAACTTCTCGATAAACATTAATATATTTATTGTTTATATAAGTTAATTAAATTTGTCTACCTAATACCTCAAATATGTTCCAAATTTAAGGTTAAAAATGCAAAAAATAGGAGAATGATTACCAATGACTAGTAGTATTCTGTAGGTACACAAAATAGTATTTTATTGATATTTTACCACCATATTAGTCTTTAATTTATACTTCAGACAAAATAGAATATAATATAGTAGATAGATAATATAATTAATTCTTTATTTTAGAGTCTTACACAGAAGAATTGGTATTAACATTTGGTAGGGTTACAGCGTATTGCCCACTGAAGGATTTTTGATTTAATGTGGGATTTACTATATAATATGATTATGTTTATGATATATATGAATAAGTTTGCTTCCTATGTACTATATAGTAAATACACAACCACATTCAATCAAAAAAAAAATTTTTTTTTGAATAATTAGATATTAATTTAAATCTTACTTTAAGAATAAAAAATGTCAAAAATATAATTTAAAAAAGAAATGTATCTAATAAGATGCACTTTGGTGGCATGACCTCTGCTGTTCTTCATTTAATTGATTTAGCAATACTATAGTAAATATGATCTATTATCTATTAGATTTAATTTAATTAACAAAGATAGATTATAATTAGTAGATCAAATACCATACATAATAATCTACATCGGTAAATCACATTATAACACTACCCCATTTTAAGTAAGAGAAATAAGAACAATATCTCACCAATTTTATTATAATTTTTAATCATACTAAATGTCAATTAACTACTATACTCGGGCCACTCTAAGAGCGCTACTCTTTCGCGCATCCAAATGACCAGCTCGTGGTTTCGTGCCCAAATTTCTCCTACTCTATCACCTAGTGCCGCCGTAAAGCATGGTGAGTAATCGTCGCTGCGACGGCGTCGGGCGTTGACGGCGGCCAGTGTTTTGAAAAGTTTAGTGGTGGGAATGCGCGAAAAGAGACGAATTTTGGTCGCCACCCAGAAGCGCTCTTAAAGTGGCCCGAGTATAGTTATTAACAACCATTGTAAAGTATAAACTTGATTTTCATTCAAAATACTCACTTGGGCTTGACATTGTTTGGTTGATCATGAACAGTTTTGTCTTCAAATAATATTATTTTTAAAAGTTCATCCGAGCCATAAACATTAGTTTTTAACCACTGTCTAAATTTTGGATCATACTTTGCGTAAACTACAATAGAGCTAAATCCAAATATGAATGAACCCAATGCATATTTTCCTACGTTCGATTTTCTGTCAATAAAATACATAATGAATAATAATAAGAATTATAAGAAGTTAAATATTCTAGCATACCCTGAACTGGAAAGGTCAGAGTGAGCAAATCTGAGGCATAATGTTTTCTGCCTTGCAAGAGAAGACTGTCCAAATTGAAGTTTTGCACCCGACGAAACCTGAAGAAAATAATATTATTGACATTGATTATGAAAAGTAAATATTCGACTAATAATAAAATTTTAATTCTTACTTTCGAGAACCGTTTTAGATTTAACATATTTTGTACTTCGGAACACAGGCAATGAGTAATTAACTATAGTTTAACAAATTATCCCTCTTAGACTGAACGAGTGCAATGGTAAAGCTTAAAGCTTAAAAAAAAACAATTTATTAAATAATAAATAATTTTTTTATTTATCAATTGACACTTATCTTTTTCAAAGTGAAAAAATTGTTAACAGAAACACACATGATAAACTGATATGGAGAAAGTCCTTGGATTTTTCAAAATATTGGCATATTATTATAATTTTTATGACCGTGGTATATTTTGCAGTTGTAGACGATATTACCATGGTTGTAGATAATATTATCTACAACCGTGGTATATTTTATTTTAGTTCCAACGATAAATAGTGATGGCAGACTTCGATTTTTCATTAAGGTAACACTGCTTATCAATGAAAAATTGTAAACAAAACAAAACTTCTTGTCTTTTTATACAGCTTTGCTAGTTTACCGACTTTTTGAAAGACGTTTTTCATCTTTAACTTCGAAACTGTTCTACCTGATACGTGTTTTTATCAGTGTTAAATATAATTTTGGGTATCCAATTATGTTAAACTCAGGTAAGAAAGAGAAAAACTTGTAAGTACTTGGAGTAATTTGGAAATTTCATTTTCAGACATTGAAAATGAATACAAGAGACTAATGACTGGGACTATGAAAATTCAAAAACATAATATGCGTACACGATTTTGTCCAAAAGTACACACTGTTGCGATGTATTAAATTTAAAAAAAAGCCATGTTCATCAAACAAGTAATTATTCACGGGTTTAAGAGTTACCGTGAACAAACTGTGGTCGAACCGTTTGACAGAAGACACAACGTTGTTGTTGGCCGTAATGGTTCAGGAAAAAGTAATTTTTTCTATGCTATTCAATTTGTTCTCAGTGATGAGTTTTCTCATCTTCGACCCGAACAACGTCAAGCATTGTTGCATGAAGGTACTGGACCTAAAGTTAATTCTGCTTATGTGGAAATCATTTTCGACAATACAGATAACCGATTACCAATAGATAAAGAAGAAGTAGTGTTAAGGAGGGTTATTGGTGTTAAAAAAGATCAATATTTTTTAAATAAAAAAATGGTACCAAGAAGTGATGTAACTAATTTATTAGAATCTGCTGGATTTTCTCATTCAAATCCCTATTATATTGTTAAACAAGGTAAAATAAATCAAATGGCTACTTCGCCAGATTCACATCGACTCAAACTATTGAGAGAAGTAGCTGGTACTCGTGTATATGATGAACGTAAAGAAGAATCAATCGAGATATTAAAAGATACTCAAACAAAACTAGACAAAATTGTAGAATTTATTAAGACTATTGAAGATCGCTTAAGTACTTTAGAAGAGGAAAAAGAAGAATTAAAAGAATATCAAGTATGGGATAAAAAACGAAGAACCCTAGAGTATTGTATTCATGATAGAGAACTCAAAGAAACCCAAAGAAAACTAGAAGAGTTAGAAAGTCGTATTAGTAATGTTGATGGAGAACAAAAACGCCTTGCCGCAAAAGTGAAAGAAGCAGCACATGAAGTAAAAAAATCTACTAAACATTTGCGTGATGCAAAACGCCTAGTACATAGTGTTAAAGAAGATAAGGATACACTGAATTTAGAGCAACAAGAATTAATTAAACAGAAAACTAAATTAGATTTTACAATTAAAGATCTTACTGATGAAGTCCAAGGTGATAATAACTCTAGAGAAAGAGCTGTCAGGGAATTAGAGAAATTACAAGATACTATTAAAACAAAAGAATCTGATTTGCATGAAATAAAACCTAAATATGAAGCTCAAAAGAAAAAAGAAGAAGATTGTACTAGAGAACTTGGACTTAAGGAACAAAAACGTAAAGAATTATATGCTAAACAAGGACGTGGAAGTCAGTTTGCATCCAAAGAAGACAGAGACCAATGGATTCAAAAAGAATTAAGATCCTTAACTAAACAAATTAAAGACAAAACTGATCATAAAGAAAAATTAACAGAAGACTTAAAAAAAGATGCTGAACGTTTAGTTGAACTTGAAAATTTGGTGCACACTAACTCAAGTGAGTTAGAAAAACAAAGAACTGCTATTGATGAATATAATAAGCGGTATTATGAACTTAAAAAAAGTAAAGACCAGTATCAGAGTCAAAGAAATGAACTGTGGCGTAAAGAAAGTACATTGCAACATACATACTCAACATTAAAAGAAGAATTAGGTAAAGCTGACCAGTTGCTTCGAAGTATGGCTGGTAAAGCTATTTTGAATGGAAGAGACAGTGTACGCAAAGTTTTAGAAATTTTTAAAGAACGGGGTGGATCTCAGGCCACTCTTGCTGAACAATACTATGGTCAAGTAATTGAAAATTTTGATTGTGATGAAAGCATACAAACAGCTGTTGAAGTAACTGCTGGTGGAAGAATGTTTTTCCATATTGTTGACTCTGATAAAATTGGAACCCAAATTTTAAAAGAAATAAATAACCAAAATTTACCAGGTGAAGTAACATTTATGCCTCTTAACAGACTAACAGCCAGACATATCAAATATCCACAATCTAAAGATGCCATTCCAATGGTAAACAAGTTAAATTATGAATCACATTTAGACAAAGCTATGAGATTTATTTTTGGCAAAACTTTGATATGTCGTAATTTAGAAAGTGCTACAAGTATATCTAAGCAAAGTATGTTGGATTGTATTACAATTGATGGAGATCAGGTATCATCAAGTGGTACTCTTACCGGAGGTTATTTTAAAAATGTTCGATCTAAATTAGAAATACAAAAACAACGTAATGAATTAATGGCTCAAATAAAGGAATCTGAAGAGCAGTTGACTGTATTAAGAACACAATTAAATGAAGTTGAAGCAAATGTTAATGTAGTTATGGCAGATATGCAAAAAACTGAAACCAAAAACAGTAAAGCCAAAGGAAATTTTGACAAATTAAAAGGAGATATTAGACTTATTAAAGAAGAAATGGTTGGGATCGAAAGATATCGCGTGACTAAAGAACGGCTATTAGTAACAGCTTCTTCAAATTTAGAAGCAATGCAAACTACAAGGTCTGGACTTGAATCAGAACTGCATCAAGAGCTTATGGCACAACTGTCTGTTACTGATCAAAAAGAAATGGATAAGCTCAATAATGACATAAAACAATTGACTCAAGAGAATAAAACTGCATTTTCATTGCGTATGAAATTAGAAGCAGACAAGAATAAATTGGAGAATCTTTTGACCAACAATTTGATTCGTCGTAGAGATACACTATTACAAGCATTACAAGAAATATCTGTTGAAGAACGTAAACGTACATTAGAAAGTAGCCGTTTAGAACTAAATGCCATTGAAAAAAAATTAGATACAATTAATGTAGACATGAAAAATATTGATGTTAAAGTGCATGAAGCTGTTAAGAGGCAGAAAAAATGTCAAGAAGAATTAGATAAATGGAAGGTTCAAGAAAAAGAAGCTCAAGATAGACTTGAAAATGAATCTAAAGATCTCTGCAAGGTATCTTCTAAACAAGATATGTTACGTAAGAAATTAGAAGAATCAGAAACTAAAATTAATGAACTTGGAGCTTTACCCAATACAGACTTGGTTACCAAATATATGTCCTATTCATCAAAAAATCTTTTTAAAGAGCTAGAAAAAGCCAACAGTCATTTAAAACGGTTTAGTCATGTTAACAAAAAAGCTTTAGATCAGTTTATTAATTTTTCAGAACAAAAAGAAAAACTTGTCTCTAGAAAACAAGAACTTGACCGCGGTTATGATAAAATAGAACAACTAATGCGAGTCCTGGAGCAGCGAAAATGTGATGCAATACAGTCAACATTTAAACAAGTTTCAAAATATTTTTCATATGTTTTTTCCAAACTGGTTCCTGCTGGTCATGCAAAACTTGTTATGAAAACTGTTGGAGGTGAAGAGTCAACAAAGATTAATATGAGAGATGAGACTAGCGTTGGAAATTATTCCGGTGTTATGATCAAAGTGTCATTTGTAGGACAAGGAGGTGAAATGCGGGAAATGAATCAACTGTCAGGTGGTCAAAAATCTCTTGTAGCATTAGGTTTAATATTTGCTATTCAAAAGTGTGATCCAGCTCCATTCTATTTGTTTGATGAAATTGATCAAGCATTAGATCCTCAACATAGGAAAGCTGTTGCTGATATGATACATGAAATGTCTTCAGAAGCTCAATTCATTACGACAACATTTAGACCAGAACTACTGCAACATGCACACAAATTTTATGGTGTTAAGTTCCGTAATAAAGTCAGTCATGTGGAATGTGTTACCAGAGAGGATGCTCACGATTTTGTTGAAGATGATTCAACCCATGGGTAAAGGTGTTTTATTACTATAGTCTGTAAGTAATGATGTACTAAATTTTTGTTGAGGTTATCACTTAGTAAATTTAAAACCCACCCCTCTAAATGCAGGGCTAAGTATGCCACTGCCTGTAAGATAATTGGCCCCAATCCCAAAATCTAAATCGCACAATAAAAAATTATAGCCTATTTTAAACATAAACTCATCAAAATTAATTATAATCTTGCCATTGTTATACATACTGAATCATATGTAGTGAGTTTAAACCTTAAGTCAGTATTTTTATTAGTAGAATAACAACCCTGGAATAATGTATGTTCAGTGTGTATAAAAGACAGCATTATGCTATTGAATTATTATACTAAACTTTTACCAAATATTTCATGTTATATTATTGGTTGAATAATGTATGTCATTTAATTTGTATACATGTATTTTATATTGGTTTATGTATTCATTAGGTGATTTATCTTTAGAATACTGTTTTGTCACGAGTTAATAGTGTTCTTATTACTCTAACACAACTATAGCGCTATAAATAACAATTATACTTATTGAATCACTCTAAATACTCAACCTCAATTAGTTTTAAGTTCAGAGACAAAATTATCAATATTAGTTATCGAATATGTAAGAATAAAATAGTATAATGTCTACAATTTCATAAAAATTAATGTTTTTGAATTTTTAGTATTCAACTGTACATCAGTCAAAAATTCAAATTTTGTACTTATCTTATCTAATTATAAGACATTTAGTACTGCTATGAGTTAAATGTTTTAAAACGCTGTAAATTTATTGTGATTTTTTAAATGTAATAGATACACAATTATTGTACAAAATAAATATTAACCATCATTGAACAAAATTGTAATTTTTGTAAACAGTTTGACATGTATTATTATTAAGTTTTCATCTTTATATAAAATTATTGAGTTAGTAATTGATTTGTTTCCCAAATAGATTGTAAAATGAAAAATGTAGACGTAAACGACAGATACCTTTTAGCTCTTATAGTTATTCTATTGATTTCAAATTTATTATTCATGTAATTAAATTGACATCTATTCATCTAAGTCCTAGAAATTCACTTGAATTAAGTATCAAAATATGACTCATTAAATAAAATTAATTATGTAATAAAACAACCTTGAATTAGAATATTTTCCAATTAAGATCTCTTTTTTTCAAATTTATTAACAGTTAATATAATACCATGGATTCGTTTATAATTAAACGCAATTTTTTTGAACAGCATTCAGTTTAAAACTAGTAATATTTAATTATTATCAAATTTTTTATCTTTAATATTGATTGTTATAAATTATCATGCAAAATATTTCATAAATAGATTATTATATTGTATGAAAATATTTTCATTATATTTTAAATTTTCAGTATATAAATAAGAAACATTACAATTTAAGGTTGTTTTAAATTGGAATATTTTGATAAATTAATTATGAATGACAATTTTCAAAGATATTTATCATAAAAAAGATCAAAATTATAAGTAATTACTGTAAGAATTTAATTTATATATATAAATAAATAAATATTTGTCATTAAATGTTTGCTACTTAAGGAAATTAATATTTTTATTAATATTCTTCACAAAAATTCAATTTTGAATTTGAATTTTATATTCTTGATTGTGAAAATTTATATTAACCGATGTAATATACTTTGAATACAGTTTTAATTGAAATTATTTTGTTTTCTCTTTATAATTCCAAGTACAAATAGTTTGGAATGAACATTTAAAATAAATTGTGTATCCTTTACTGATTGCTGATAAATGGTTCAATTCAATTTTTTTTCAGATTTATCACTGAGACAACCCTATGGATTTTTATTATTGATTATCAGGGGCGGATAGACCCACCGGGATACCTGGACGTTCCCGGTGGGCCGCTACATATTTTGACTAAATATGGGCAGATGCGTTGATATAGTGAACAATTTTATTGTAAATTTAAAATATATAAAATGGAATAATGCATTTATACATTTTTAATTGGAACAAATTATTGTGTATGAATGAGTTATGTTCTACCAGTAGCCTCTAGCCGACAATAATTCCAATTACAGTAACATGAGTATTTATCTTTTAATGTAAATTATATTTTCTATCAGTGGTCTGTACTGAGATCTAACAAATACGAAAATACACGTAATATTGTCACGTGGGCCACTAGAATTTTTCCCTGGCCAGTCAGAACACACCTAGACACCCCTGATGATTATAATAGGTAAAATTAAAAACATAATAAATTTTAAAAAATTAAAAAATTATTTTTTTAATGGTTAATACTCTTAAATAATAATAAATTATTATTGAATAAAATAAATATTAAATAAAATATAAATACTGCCTTGAGTATTAAAGAAGTGCTAAAGCAAACTACTGATTATTTATTGTTATATATTTATTTTATTGAAAATTTGATTTATTTCTCTCCAGTATCCTACATGTGAACGTTACTTTCTGTAACGCAATGAAAAATGGCAAACAGAATAGGTCTCTCCAAGAATTTTTGCACTGTATCAGGAATCAAACCCATGACCACTTACATCATCGTCAATTGTACGACCACTGAACCGATGCAGTCCTTGTTTATTTCATTGGACAAAAAATGTACCATATTTTTCACAAATAAATATTGTATTTTTACTATCATACAAGTATAAAAATGTAATTGTAAATTGTTCACAACAAAAAGTTAACCCCAGATTCCAAAACTATCTTTTATGGTATCTTTATTTTCTCTTCTTTGGCGATTTACAGCACTAGCTTCACCTTTAGCAAGATTTCTACGCCTCACTTTAGCTCTTTCTCTTTTTTCCAATGATTGTCTTACTCTGTCTCTAATCACCTCCGGTGGTATAGTAGTAGCTGTTGACATACTGCAAACGCTATGTATATCTGAATAGCACACTTTTGAAGAAGCAATACTTTCATTATCATCATTTTCACTCAATGATATATATTCTTCAGAATCTGATTTTAAGTTTTCAATTTTTTCTTGAGGGGGTGGAACACTTGAGTTTCCAAGAACAGTAGAAGATTCTTCTTTCATAAGTTCAGCCACCCTTTCAGCTAAATGCTCTACTTCTTCTTTTTCATTTTCATAAGAATCACTATCTTCATCAGATCCTTCTTCTATATTGTCAATCATACCAATTTCATGTAATAATAACTGGTCCATATTTTTTGTAAAGCCACTAGCCGATACTTCTACATCTAAAAATTCTTCCCGACTATTTAGAATAAATAAAACATACATTGTACAAACAAATAATAAAAATATTGCTACAAGGACTGTTCAATTATTTTTAACTTTGAAATATAGGTTTCTATATTTCTAAAAAAAAAATAGCTAATTTATTCAATCATTTTTGTACAATGTACCATGTACAAATAGGCTCGGCTCAAGGGGTAGGCAACATTTAGGCAACGCTTAGGGCAGCATTTGAAAATTTTATATTATAAATAATTTAAAAAAAATTGTTTATAGTAAACTAAGAATACATAAATTGTCGTGTTATAATTACTAAAGCAAATGACTTCATATAGAAATTGTAGAAAGTCAGATAAAAATTTGACACGCGATGATCATATTATTGATTTATAACTAGGGCCCGGAAGTTCATGCATTTGCATGTTTTTAATGAGTGCATCAAAAAGTTGCTGGATTAGCTACAAATTTGAATCACAACCTGATGAGTTCAAAAATGAAATTTTAGTTTGCATATTTTCGCATATTTTGAGGTTTTTTACATAATATGCATATTTTAAAAAAAAATTGCATTTTACTTCATTTTATTGCATTTTACCTTTGATATTTTTTTTTTCATTAATATTTTATAGAAATTTCGGTCTTTGAGTATAAAAACCTGTTTAAAATTATACAGTTAATACTTAAATAATTGAATATTATGTAATTACTAGGGCCCGGAAGTCCATGTTAGGCGATAGCCAGTTATACTTTTAGCTAAATAGTATTAAAACGATAAACGGCAATTGTTATATTCTCGAATATCAAGTATTAATAAAATGGTTTAATGACTGTCGCGATTATCGTAATAGCACGATACAAGAATGTACCTATATAGTGAGAGTCCAAGCACAAGGTTTAGTCGTGTGCGATCGTCCTATAGTGTTGTTTTTATTTTACATCGGTTTTCATTAATTTTAAAATGCCAAAAGTCGGAACGAATCGAATTTGTAGTTATGTGGCCGAGTTTGGTGAAAATATATTTGCATCTGATGGAGGTGTTTTATTTCGTAAAATGTGCGAAATAAAGGTGAACAGTGACAAACGTTTTTGCGTAACTCAGCATATAAAAACTGAGAAACATGCTCGAGCTGTTAATCGGAAAGCTAAAAAAAATAGTTTAACGCAACCGCTTATTACGACACCATCATCACGAAAATCTGATTTTAACAAAGATTTATGCAAAGCATTGTTAAAATCAAATATTCCATTGGAAAAACTAAGCAACACACATTTTCGATTTTTTTAAATGCATATTTAGCGCATATTTTATAGATTTTAAGCGCATATTTTGATAGTTTTTTGTGCATGAACTTCCGGGCCCTATTTATAACAAAACTTCAAAATACATTTTTTCAATGCAATTTTAGATAGAGCTATACAATCAACTACCTAACAAAAGATTTTAACAATTTTCCGAGCATGCAAACTACTTTTCATTTCTTTATAACATTTCTAAAATACAAAATACAGATAAACTTATGACTCATTGAAAAGATCTACCACTACCACTTACATCAGACGATGGCTCAATTGTTGACATTAATGCAGTTGAATTACACGATAAAATTACAGCTTTGCAAAGACGGTTTGATGCTACAGAAACTAATCGTCTATTTTAGAATATCTTTACAAAAATCAATAAGTTGAACTTTTTTCCAACACTTAAATAGCGTTAAAAATCCTTTTAATGCTTCCTGTGAAGGCAGTCACAGATGAAAGAAGTTTATCAAAATTAAAATTATTAAAAATGATTTACGGCCCCAAATGTCACAAGATTGATTAGTGAGTCTTGCAATGATATCAATCTATCAATCGAAAAAGAATTGTGCGTTAATTTGGACATGTTGGAAATTATAACTGATTTTGCATTCGCAAAATCACGAAAAGTTAATATACAATGTGATTTGTAAGTTTTTATTATGTTTAAATTAATTTTTTTAATAAAATATAACTATTTTAATTTTTTTTTTTTTTTGCTTCAACTAGTGGAAGTTTACTATTATAGTCAACAAATAATTTTTGTAATAACTTTTATATTATAATACAACTACTTAACTTTTTTTTATAATTTAAATAGTAGATGTTTACTAGTTTATAAATGTATTGATCTAATCGTTATTAAATTTATATAAATAAATATAATGAAATCGGAATTTATTTTATTTTAGTACGGTTTATGTGAAAAAAATGATGATGTATTGAAATAAACAATTTGTATACATGTTAAGGGCCGCAAAACCTAAGTTTGGCTATGTGTGTTTAAATGCTTGAGCTGGGTCTGGGTACAAATTATATTTTAAGGTTAATATAGTATTTTTCATTAATTACTGTTAAAAACTGTTTAATCAACAAATTTTTTTAATTTTTAGTCTATAATTTAATTCAATACATTGATTGTTATATTTAATTTTTGAAACTTGATTTTGAACAGTCCTTAGTATAATTTGAATAACACTTACACAACATCTTCAAATGTGGGATATAAATGGCTTTCATAGTTAAATCTTTTTTTGAAAAACTCTCTAATACAGTTGACATCTCTATCAAAATACCTAAAAAAAAAATTAATACAAATATAAATTGAAAAAAATCATATATGATATTAATAGCCAAATTACACTTATATTTACATTTCAGCATTTGGATGGGAAAAAGACATCATTTGTGGAAAATCGATCACAATTGGTTTTTCTTCATTGTTTATCATTATGTTGAATTCGTTAAAATCACCATGTATAACTCCATGTTGAGCAAAACGAACAATAAGGTTCATGAGATCGTCATATAAATTTTCTACACTTTCAACTTCATACAGACGACATCTAAATAATTGAAATAACATAAATATTACTACAAGAACATACATTTATAAAATCAGATGAAGAAATTACTAACAAAGGATGTCCATTAACCAATTCCATAAGTACACAGTGGCGATTAACATCAATGGGTTTGGGAACAGGAAAATCTCTCTTTGATAGTGCTACCATGTAAGCATACTCTTTTGTAGCGGAAATCCGAGACAAGTACAGCCAACCAGCCTTATGACGTCGTCCATGATAATCCCGTTTTTCTTTTAAATTACGAAAACATGTTCTTCCCAACCTACAGAGTAGATAAGTAGTATATGTTGATGTTTTAAATAATAAATAATAAATATGATAATCCAAACTACCTATGTAATTTTAAACAGATCGGTTTCTCATCAGGGTCAGCAACCACATAGATATTTGATTCTTTACCAACACCAATTTGATTACCAAAAGATGATATCAATTGGCGAGAGGTAAGAGTTTTGAGTGCCAAATAGTCATAACCAGTATTAGTTAATCTATAACCATCATCTAGGGAAGAAGAATTAAACATAAGTCATTTATTTGTGGTTAAATTAAAGGCATATAACACAATAATTGATGAGAAATGTTTTAAAAAATAATGTGATAACTAATATTTATGTCTTATTTATAACTTTTAATGATACCCTTCACGTCAGTAAATCTTATCCCATTTACCTATTGTATCACTTGTAAATAATAAATATTGATTGAATTAAAAAAAAAAAAAACTTTAAATGACATTTTATTAAACTTATTTTGTTTTAAATTAATCAACCAAAGTTATTAACAATATTACTTATTTTGAACGCATATTAATGCAAATATAAGAATATAAGTTAATAGATAAAATTTATAGATATAGATTAAATATACAATATTGTATATTTAATCTATGCTATAGGTAAGCAGTAATGGTGGTGGTTTTTAATATGACTCAGTCATAATATTTATTAACGTAAATTAATTAATCAATATTTTAGTAAGATATTATTAAATAAGTAAAATCCTTACAATGTTTTCCTCTTTCATATGACAGTAATCTATGTTTACATAATTCTTTTAATATTTTGTGTACGCCTCCATGATGTAGATTTGCAATTGAAGCAGCCAACGTGGCTGGAACTAATTCATGGTTTTTCATTCCCATTTCGATCTGATGAATACAAAAACATTATAATAATTATTATAACTTGTTTCTAAATAACGATAAGTATAGACTTATAGCATGCACTTTTTAGTACTCACAGCAGTCAAAACTCTGAAGTCTTCTCGTGTTAAATAACGAAGCATAGCTACGTTTAACTTCCCCATAACTATAATTTTATAAAGTTGTTTAAGTAAATGATTTTGAACTCAATCTAACCAAATAAGAAAACAATTGAGGAAAGAACGCATTTATGATTTAATTTATTGAGAGTTATTACCTTTTCTAAGGTTGAAACCCGTGAGAAAAAGTGGCATGTGCTGTAGTGCCCCGTTCTAATCACAATGTGATACGGACGATACGGACATACGGTGCTGATCATAGAGTAATATTACTCTATGGTGCTGATACATCAAGACCATTCAAAACATAACCTATAAAAAATATTTCATTTTGTTTGGATCTTTGAAAAATATTTAGATCGTTGATATCATAAATTCATATAACAACAAATGAATAAAATCCGGCAATCCGGCGTTATTATTTGTGTTGTACCGTTTTCTTACGTAGTCACGTCTCACAGAATATTCAATAGATTTTTTATTCTCATTTGTAATTACGTTTATTCAAGTTTTATGCAATTTAACAAATAATCATGCCGTACGCTAATCAACCTTCAGTCCACATATCTGAACTGACCACTGACTCTATTAAATTTCAAATTGAAGATACTGATCTCAGCGTTGCCAATAGTTTACGCCGAGTGTTCATCGCCGAAACTCCAACGTTAGCTATTGATTGGGTCCAGTTGGACTCAAATTCCACGGTTGTGAGTGATGAGTTTATTGCATCCCGCATTGGTCTGATACCGTTGACATCGGACGAAATGGTTGACCGCCTCCAGTACTCTAGGGACTGCACTTGTTCAGATTTCTGTCATGAATGCAGCGTTGAATTCAACCTTAATGTGAAATGTTCGGAAGAAATGACCAGGCATGTTACAACTGCAGACTTGGTGAGCAATAATCCACGCGTAGTACCTGTTACTTCTAGGAACCAAGACAGTGATATTAACGAATATGGAGAAAAAGATGATATCCTTATTGTTAAACTGCGTAAAGGACAAGAATTGAAAATAAGAGCTTTTGCTAAAAAGGGATTTGGCAAAGAACATGCGAAATGGAACCCAACTACTGGTGTAAGTTTTGAATATGATCCAGATAACACAATGCGGCATACACTATTCCCAAAACCAGATGAATGGCCGAAGAGTGAATATTCAGAACTGAACGAAGATCAGCATGAAGGAGTATACAATTGGAGAGCTAAGCCAAATAAGTTTTTCTTCAATGTTGAAAGCTGTGGATCATTAAAGCCTGAAAATATTGTTTTAATGGGTGTTGCCGCTCTTAAAAATAAGCTGTCTAATCTGCAAACACAATTCACTCAAGAAATGAATGCACTTGATATAAATTAATTTATATTTGTACATATTTATATTTAGTGTTCACTATACATTCTTAAGAATTAAAAATATTCAGAAAATGTGCATATTTTTAAATAATTCAATGAATATAAGTTAATAAAAAATAAGTTTGTAAGCAATGTTTATTTTATTATTTTTAAAAGTTAATTAATTACAAATACAATACAAATTCTTCATAAACTATAATAGATCTTATGGTATCTTAGAATTGATTTAGTCTAATACCTATCATTCATTACTTGCACAGATGCACCTAAATCTACACAATAACTTTTAAAATTACTTTTTTTAATTTTTTTTTCCAAATAGAATATTTTAATTTGAATAAAATTATGTAGAATATAATAATACAATTAGAGTGTTGATTCAGTATCAGAATAAAAGATTCTAAAATATTGAAGAAATATATGAAACTTAAAACTTTTTTTCTTTAGTTTTTAAAAACTAGGTACCAAATTAAACAACAATTTAACTTTGTAATTAAAAACGTACCTATTGCCTCCTAATTAACATTCAGAATTATTGAGTAAAGACTATAAGGTATAATATGTGCAACATGACCTGAAATATTAATGCTGTTAAGTTGTAAGTTTACTAACCTATAGAGCAGCAGTCCTCAACCTTTCAATGTCCTAGTACCACCTTCACGTTTTGAACCACTTAACTTAGTGAACTCTGCTTTTGCTTACAAAAAAGTGTATACATTATCAGTCGTGTACTGTACGAAGCATTTTAATAGGTATGATTAGGAACTACTATATAACTATAAAAATATTAGCATTTAATGAACAAAGGTAAAATTAAATATGTATAATTATTATTAAAATAAATTTGAAATCAATGAAATTACTACATACTAGAATTACTAATTACTAGTTTTCAAATTCTTGAAAATATCCAAATTATACAATTCAATATAATAAATCTAATCTAGGGCAATAATATGAACTTGTAAATAATTTTAATTGTAATTTTAACTAATGGCCATTGTTGTCAATGTTATTCAGATCAATAAAAAAAGAGATAGTAGGAGTCGAGTTGTAAGGTTTGTTTTATATGCACGAGGTTGTCAGTATCTGGCTCTTATGTTGGGGGAACTTTAATTCTAAAATCATTTTCTACGTTAAATTCATTTCTACACTTCTTTTTTCCTTATAATAAGTTAATTAATGTATTTCCACACATATACGTGGACACAAAATGGATTAGAATTTTATTTTTCCTTTTGCAATATTTCTTCACATAACACCTTCGAGTTTTCTGCGTACCATAGGTTGAGAAACACTGCTATAGAGAATTTCAGTTTTTAACTAATTATAAAATCCTTATTACCTAATGTAGGATATTATGTATTTGATTTAATATTGTCGATTAGTTACATAAAACAGCCCTGAACAGGGATAGCTAACATGAGACTTCTAATATTTTTTTTTTAAATACAAATATATATATAACTATATAAGCCAATGTAAAAAGAGGTTAAACTTTTTATATTCATAAAATAATTTAAAACAAAAGAAAGAAATAATCTGGCCAAAATATAAAAATTTATAGTGGACAAAAATGTTTTATTATAATCAATTATATTGTCTAATAAAATTGCAATAAATAATTAAGTGGAAATTTAAAATGTGCAATACCTTTTCTCTGGTGTTGTAAACATTAAATGAGAATATTATTTTTATGGATATTTTACAGTTATGTTATGTAACACCTGCATATTAAATTTATGTTGATTAATGCATTCCATAGTTTCATTCAAAACAATAGCCATCATATGTCAATATTATATGGAAAAAAAGATATGCTATAATATAATAGGTACCTAGAAATTTTAAATAGTATTATAATATTATATCTTACATTATTATTTAAATAATTATGTTTTTTCTTTATTAATAAACGTACCTACTAGGCACCTATAAAATAACAAAAAAATATAGTAAAGCGGTATAGTAGCAACTTATAGTTGTAATAATAGTACATAATTATTAATAACCATGATAACTAATAGGTAATAATTATTAGGTGGCTGACAACTGGTAAGCAAATGAATTACTTGGGTGTCTGAACTACAATGCAGGTAAATATAAAACTGAAACAACGCAAGGAAAAAACAATAAAGGTAAATGAGGAAATTCACTCTATGTACCTATACTTATTATTACACTTAATTAGTATTCACTATTTTGTAATAATTATTACTTATTATTTTTCAAGATAGATTTGTTTAAAAGAATTTAAAACTAAAAAATTAAATACACATTAAACAGTTCTATATATTAAATAGTACCTATTAATAAGTAATAGTTTGTATTAAACATATTAATATCAATTAAATTAAACATAAACATTAAATAATAACCGATATTAATGATATTGGTAAGATAGAATGCGGAAAATTAGTTATTATTAAATTAGTAGGTATAATATGTAGGTAGTACTGTAGTAGGTAATATTTTTAAGGAAACTACGGATTCGTGAAAAACAGACGTAAACCAATTTAAATTATAATTTATAATATTATAAATTTATAAACATTTTTGAGAAGTATCTACTAAATGTTCAGAATGTCGGACTATAAATAACTGGTGCGACACTGCATGCCTAACTGACTGTGATATACTGATATTAGCTACCGAGATAGTACCTACCTACGCCTAGTTAGACTGGATGAAGTCAGTAAAGGACAAACTGGACGAAGCAAAGAGTTAATTTTTTTTATCGTAAATTGGCTGAGAATTGAGATTCATAACTCAAGACAATACCCGCTCATGTCCAACATTCCATATCAAAACACACCGCACTAACTATGGACAAAATAATCCACTTAATAGACTCCTAACATTAGGAAATACATCAAATTTCGATTTCTTTTTTAATAATCTGTCAAATCTAAAACGTCATTATTTAAATCATTAATTCAGTCCAAAATGTTAATAATTATATTCACTTATTTATGTTTTTCTTTTTGATCCTATGTACCACATTATATGTACTTATCACAAAAATCATTTTTGTAATTCAAAATTCTGTAAACTTTATTATTAATCTGTACTTGAGCCTACGAGGCGTTTATTCAAATAAATAAATAAAAAAAATAAATAACTTATACTAATAAGTAGTTTGAAATTATAATCAGTCAGGGACGCACCAAAAAGAAAATAACCTTATTAGTTATTACGTTCAAAATATTTCGTTAACATATAAGACGTTATAATGTTCTAACCTCTAATATTATAATAAATACCGTGTGTTTCATTTTAAATCTTTGCGTAGGTATATCATTAATTTATTGATTGCCAGTTACAAACCCCCCGGATGGTTCCTGTAATCAATATGATATTACATTGTTGCAAATATAGTTTGAATATTTTATAATATGTAGATAAATGAAAATAAGACAGCTAAAAATTATCACTGTGGTACTTCGATCTTCTTGAGAGTTGAGGTACATATCGACGTATCATAGAACTGTTAGGATTGATGAATAATTTAGTCGAACAATCGAACTGCAGAACTAAAAACCCAGTAAAAGATTTTTTCGCAACACGTACTAGTCTATACTCTATAGTTGTTATAAATACCTAGTTTTTATAGTTCTGCTAGTACCTGTTACCATACTATAACGTGAATCAGTATTATGTTAATACATTATTAAGTATACCTGTGAGTAAAATATGCGTATGCCTATCAGTTTTTTTTGTTTTTTATTTTGTTTTTCAACCTGCGCTCCTGTTGCAATCGGCAGTTGTCGCGGCTATTTAGTATTAAGTATACAATAATGAAATTTGAGAATAGATGGAATTTTACAAATGATACGCAATCGAAAACAACCTACATACTCCATGGCACGCGTTTGTGACTTCTGTCAGAGTGTCGTCATCGTCAAACTGTTGATCTATGTAAATGAAAATATGTTGCCTGTATTTATTTTGAATGTCAACATTGTCGGACAATGTGAAATTGTCCGCATTCAATTCTTTAGAGAATATTTGAAAGTAACGTGGTCGGCCTTGGCCAGAAGCCCAAAAACATTAACATTTGCGTTAACTTTATAACGACAATTTATCATAGTTTATTATTTACATTATTTTATATATTACGTTACAATTTACGAATAATAATGGGACATAGTGCTTACCAGCTACCTTCATCAACGCATTCCAGAATTTATCCGGAAACTACCATCGTAGTAAAGGCTCACATTAAAATTACAAGTTTTAAAATCCAAAAATTGTTGTAAGTTGGTACCTATACTCACTATTCAAATCCAATACCCTTAATTCAAGATCATAAAAAATAATAATAACTTTCTTCAATGTCGATATCGATATCGATAGATATACTAGGTATGTAGTCTTCTATTACTTAATACTATTACCTAATAACTTTAATATAAATAAAAATTCAAATACCAACCTTATTCTCTCATCACTGACTGATCAGCGTACCTACAGTGAAACAACCTGATATCCTTACACTATTGCACTGTCTTAAAAACGACAGTACAAACAATCTGCGGAAAACAATATTTTTTGAGTTAGAACATTCAAAATTGCGTATTTTTCGGAGTTCCCCATTTAACATATTATTGATTATGATTTTATATTATTTTTATGAATGATATGACTATTAATTACGATTTTTCATAAATTGGCAGAGTGGATTTAGACGATATTGGATTGTGTACGGGACATGGGTTCTATTCCTTAATCTTGAAAACAACATTTTTTGCATTTATTTTTTATTTTTATACAGTTTTTGGGTAAATAAATCCTCTACGAGTATGTGGAAAATATCTCTCAGCTTGTTATGAATAGAATAGTATTTATAGGATTTTGCCTTTTTTCCATGAGAAATAGCTTTTCAATCACAAAATGTGATTTGGTCATCAACGAGTGCAAATATGTGGTTTTAATTTTAAATTTTATTGCCTTTTTTGGTTTTTATGTAATTTTTTAGCACTTTAAGGTTATTTTTTAAATTTTAAGGGTATTTTTTACACTTTTATGAAATCTGAGTAATGTTTTTGTTATTTTAATTTCATTAAAATTTAAAGTTCAATGAGTTTGATGATACCTAAAAATTTGTAACAAAAAAAATTTCTTAATCAATTTGTATAAAATACCGATTGTTTATCTATCTCATTGATTTATTGATGATATTAAAACCACTAATATACAAAAATAATTGTTGATACCATCACACAATACCATGAGTTATTAAATTAATCGTTAAATTTAATAACATGACAGTGATGTGGTAAGTAATTACATAGGTACAAATTTTTTCTTTTAGCTCTTTTTCGGTAATTTTTTACCATATGGTCATTTTTAGGTTAATTTAAGTAATTTTTTTAGGCTGTTTAGGTCATTAAAATCCTATCCCTAGTTATGAAAAATCACGACGGATAGGTTATAGGACCAAGTAAATTCGTTTTGGGTAAAATTGTGTACTATATTTATATTATTTTTAAACATTTTAATGTGTGAAGGACCTCAGTCGCTACGTCTGCCGGCTTTGCTCACAAAAATGAAAAACAAGAGGAATTATAGCAAACCTAATACTGTTGCGGGTGGGAATGTAGGATAGTGTTATTGTATGTGAACCTAAAACGTCGCTTCGCGAGAGGATCACATTTATAATTTAGACAACTGCAGACATGAACCTTTGGAACTAAAATTTAAAATATGTCCCGATTTGTTATGAAAAACATATTCGTGCGTTCCGTATATGTAGAAGGTTATGGTATAAGTTACGTATATATTTGTACAAATAATTTCGTGGTTCTGAGCAACACGCACGCTTGATAACCGAATAATACGCGATCTTTAAACTTTTATTTAACTTCCAAACTAAGTGCGAGCCGCAGAATTTTTTTGCATATTCGTCTTTTAATTTCTCGAGTGTTTCTTCAATTTGCTGTTATCATGCTGCCGAGGTATAAAAATTCACTAACTTGGTGAAGCTTGTACGTACGTGATGTTGCCACCCCCTCCCCCTCCCACTTCGTCCTATCGGTTTCAAACAAATTAAAAATAATTGTGATTGCAATTTTGAAATTTGCAAATTCCCAGGAAACTCGAAAAATAAAAATAAAATTATTATAATATATTATACTATTATTATAATTCATTATACCTAAATATTATTATTATTATAATTGTAATTTAACACAATATTATATATTTTGTATGGATGGGCTTAGTTCATGCATATAGTTAGCAAATATTAGCAAATTGGTTTTGATAATTAGCAATTCATTCAATAGTTTTAAAAAATATTTTAAAATGTATACCAAATTTGCAATATCGACAGGAAAGTGGCTCAATAATTTTAAAAAGAAATATGTTTTAAAATAATTATTTATTCTAATAATTTTATCATAAGATTACAGTATTTAATTAAATTTAATTATTTAGTTTTAGATTCTGAGTGAAACGAGGTTTATTGGCTATAATTTTACATTGTTACATCATAATTTATGTTTTGTATTGTGTCTGTTTACACGATTTTTCCCCGGCCATGACCGTTCCTTGTGAAGTCGGGTAATTCAGCTAGTAGAAATAAATAAAAATAAATACCTATCGTTAAAATATGCAACGTTTGTGCACTTTTTTCAACCTATATTTTTTTACATCGACATTATATAAATTAAAAAAGTAAAATATCTCCCGGGTTAAGCCAGATAGCTTAGCTAATACCGTGTATTAAACCTGAGATAAAAATAATTACTTCAAGTTCCAAACCATATTTCATAAAATTACTCATTTCACCTAAATCAATTCAAACGCTTTTACCAGAGGAAATTTAACACCATTTACAGGTATTTCCTTCTTATCAGGAAAATGTGTGGACAATTTATGTAGAAATGTTAAATGTAGTTGCATTTTTTTTTGCCGCCCGATAACGGCAACATAACGTCGACGGCCGACGCGTTGTATTTCACGGTCATCGACTATTTCCGATTTCGGTGCACCACCAGCTTACGAATGTGCATGTGTGTGTGTTATCGCATTGCACACGCACCCTAATTATAAGTTAATTTTGATATCTGTTCATCGTTGTTATTTAATATTTAATAAAAGTTAGTTTTTGTTTATAAAATACCGGTTAACACTTAGTGACATCAATTAATTTGCAAAGCCTATTTTTCAACTGTCTTACTAAATATTACTTATAACAACAATTTTATTCATGTTATGATATTTATAAATCATAAAAAATAAACAATATTTTCAAATGTATTTACATACATTTAAAGTACAATAAATTTAATTTAACGTCGGTAGTAATAAAAATTATGTGATGAAATCAATATTATCAACAGTAACATAAATTATATTTTCAGTAAGAATATTTTAACATTATAACGTATACATAATAAATATTTTTAACTGCCTCCTATACTAACTAATGTTAGAAAAAAATAAGCATTAAGACATTTCCATATGGGATAATACGAATGAGATTCTTTGTTTAAAAACAATTAAGAGCTTTGGTTCTACTATATTATATGATAGCTATATCAACTATATTAAAACCATCTTCATAATTTATAAAAGTTATAAAATAAAGAGTTAATATTTTAACTTACCAAACTATTGTCAACAAAATAACCTTTGCCTCGGGATGCTCGTAAAATAAACAGAATTAGATTATGTCCATTATCACGGGAGATATCGCTCTGTGTAAATCCCGGTGTAATAATATACAGGACACCCTGTTCCTGTATATTATTATATAGTATATCTATAATATCTATATACACAGGGTGTATATACAGGGTGTATATAAGGTATATACAGAGTGGCGGAGCAAAAATGACCATATTTGAGATAAGCGTAACTTTGGGAGGAGATATCGCACAATATTTCCGAACATCTCATTGTGTAGTACGTGACGGAAAGTTTAGTTACAATGGCGCAGTGGAATATTCAACATCGCTCGTTCGCCGTAGAGACATTTTTCCGAAACAATGAGTCAATCGTGACTACACAATGCGCAATCCGCACGCGATTCGGACTTCCTCCACGTACAGTTGTTCCCAACCGCCGATCGATTTTAAAATGGTTTAAGGATTTTCGGGAACATGGTGATGTAGCCCCGAAGATTTCAAGACGTGTTCCCCATATAGTGACACCAGAAAATATAGCACGCGTTCAAGTTTCTGTTGAAGAAAACCCAAGACGGTCAACGAGACACCGCGCTCGAGCACTCGGAATTTCTCGCCAGAGCCTTGAAACCATTTTAAATGAACATTTAGAATGTCATCCGTACAAGATAATACTTTTCCAGAAGATCTTTCTACGTGACCATCTTCAACTTGAACAATTTAGGGTGTGCATGTTGGACATTTTACAAGACCAATATGCACTGTTCATGACATCAGACGAGGCTCATTTCCACTTAGACGGGTACGTTCATAAGCAAGATTGCAGATATTTGGGCTTATGGTCATCCAAGACAATTCCACCAACAGCCACTTCACAGTGAAAAAGTAACGGTTTGGTGTGCATTATCAAAAGTTGGAACAATTGGGCCTTTTTTTTTAAGATTGAAAGAGGCCAGACAGTGACCGTGAATTCTGAGTGATACGTTGCTATGCTCCAAGATTTTTTCTTTCCTTACTTGGGTCTTGGAGGAAAATGAAATAGTCACTGAAAACATTTTATTGAAATATACAACAAATAATTAGTATTTAATCATTTCAAACACGTATTTATTGTATTTCACTATTGTCCTTAGAATAAGGTCATGGAGTTACTTTCGATTTCTATACGGATGTACTTAATAGTTTATGACGTCAAACGCACCATATAAATAGGGCCATCTTATTATATACTCTTATTCTCATTCAGTACGTCAAACTGTGTGTAGAGTCCCTGATGATGTATTTGTATATTACATTTATATTATACTTATATTACATATTGTTATAATCATAAAGTCGTGTTACTTTCTTTACTAAACACCTAAATCCTAAGTTCGTTCTGATTCCACATTCAACAAGACTGCACACACGGCGAGAATTTCTACAGATCGTATGCGCACTAATTTTTCCAGACGTCTGGTCTCTCTAAACGGTGACGTTCCATGGCCACCTCGCTCGCCCGATCTTGCTCCCTGCAACTTCTTCCTATGGGTGTATTTGAAGTCAAAAGTTTATGTGAATAAGTTACAAATAAGTAATAAATAAAAAATAAGTGTACATTTTGAATAAATTTTATAACTCAAGATCCACCTAACCGATTTCAATAAAAATTTCAAGACATATTAGAATTGATATGTAGATAGTTTCTGTGAAGTTTTTACGCTGTGTAATAAGTGGTTCCGGAGTTATGGCCTCTTAAGTGCACAATATTAATCTCACACGCACGCACGATATTCAACAAATATTGTGTTGCTATGGAGAGATATATACACCACTCTATGTGGTTATTTTTTATTATTTGTTTCCGTGGCACGCGCATCTATGGCATTAAAAGTTACGTTTAACGTAAAATTACGTACATGTAAAATTAAATTTTTCTTTCTTTACAGTGAAATAAAATTTGTGAACATTTATTTTCAGTATGGTGTTTTTTCGTGAATTTTTTTCGTCGCATTGTGAAATTCATATTGTTTTTTTAGTGAAAAAAAGTTTTTATATGATATTTTATATAAAAATATATATATTTATATAAGATTCATAATTTCTCATCCAAGAAAAATTGCCTGGTGCAGTGACATCATACAAATGACAAATCTGTTGATAGCGCATTGAATGAAGATGATGCAGTCAACTATCCAGTTGAATTTTTGAATTTATTGGAACCGTCTGGTATGCCACATTGCTTGAATTTAAAGGTCGGCTCATCAATTATTTTACTACGATATTTGAATGCACCAAAACTGTGCAACGTCACAAGATTAGCTGTAAAAAGATTGATGCCGAATTTAATCGAAGCCACAATATTGACTGGCAAAGCGAAGGGGGAAGTTGTACTCATCCCACGTATTCCTCTGATACCAACAGACATGCCATTTGAATTCAAACGATTGCAATTCCCCGTGCGCCTATCATTCGCCATGTCCATCAATAAGGCACAAGGACAAACGCTCCAAATATGTGGTTTGAATTTGGAGGAGCCGTGTTTTTCGCACGGGCAACTATACGTGGCCTGTTCAAGAGTTGGTATTCAAAATTGTTTATCTGTGCCCTAAATGCCCCAAATGGACAAACAAAGAATATTGTTTACCCAAATATGTTGGATTGATAATAAAGAATTTGGAAAAAGATTTTCTAGGAAAAATTATATGATTTTTATTGCATATTTGTTTTGGTGCTGCGAAGCTATTAGTTATTATAAAACTAACTGTACAACCTACGTGCTATTATTTTCGTTTGGAAATTCTCGTCGTTTATTTTAGGAATGTGGCTAGGGGACGGAAAAAAGAAAGAAGGTAAATAATAAACATCTGATTTAAGAATTTCATTTAGAGAAAGCAATAACTGCACACGAGCGAAGTCGGGTTATTCAGCTAGTTTTATATGTAAATTAGTATAATATAGTAGAATGAAAATCATTATCATAAGGCCATACAAAGATTGTGCGCTTTTCTCAACCTAAAATTTGGTTAAAAAAGAGTAAAAACTGTTTAAATAGGATTGGTGGTGTTTTTATGAAATATATTGCTCATATTCTCGACAAGCTTATGGAACGGTTACGTGAACGTGTCAGACTTGTCCGGAAAAATGAACAAGCCGCATTTAGTGGCGGCTATCAATGATACGCTGCTGATCTCTGGCGGGGGGAGAAACGGTTTACACTTCGATAGACCCCATAGTAAATATAGATGACGCTGCTAATTATCCAGTCGAATATCTGAATTCGTCGAAACCACGGGGTCTGCCATGTTATAGGCTCATCCTGCGTGTGGGCACACCGACTATTTTGTTGCGAAATATGAAACCACCTAAACTGTGCAACGGAACAAGACTGAAAGTATCATATCCTTATACCGCAATATAGTGATAAGTGGAAGTCACAATTTTAACTGTGTGTACGCAAAAGGAAACTGTATTTGTACCACGAGTTCCTTTAGTTCCTAACGATCATCTGTTCGAATTTAAACGATTACAGTTTGCCCTTAAAGTCTGTACTGCAATTACTAAAAACAAGTTTCAAGGACAGACTCTGAGATTTGAGAGGACTGTTTCTCTCATGGGAAATTCTACGTAGCTTGCTAACGCGCAAGCTCGCCCAGTGAAGAATATTGTCTAGAAAGATATTTTATTGATAATATTTATACTAACTATTATTAGTACTAACTATAATTACTAGGAAATTTTCTAAACTGTTGCAGCTAGAACTTCGAAATAGTAGTTACTCTAATATAAAATCTCTCGGGTGTATGAACTTGACATTTAAAATGGTTCATCTAATACTCAAAATGGCAATAAGGAGGGATTTTGAAAAATGTTGGCCCCAGTCAATACTGTTCCGAGTGAAGCCGGGTATATTATATATAATAGCGAAAGCCGAAAAGTCACTCACTCACTGTAGACTAAACACGAAATCTCGAACTCGAAAACTTCTTGACCTATGATGCTGAAATTAATTGGACAGGTAGGTAGTTTAAGGGTGCAGAAGATTTCAGGTCTAAGGCTATCGTAAGTTTATATAAAAGTCCTATTTTTTTGTTGGTATAAAAACATAAAGATGAGTTAATCTGGTTTAACTCTGGTTAAAAATGTAAAATCAATAAATACGGTAATCTATATTTTATAAATTCTATTTATATGTATTATCTATTTATCTGTTTAAATAATAGAAACAATGCAAATGCTCAGGTTGTGCTGTGGGCCATGGAATATGGGAAACAGTGTGGCACGTGGGCGCCATCGTTATAGCTATAGGGTATATTGTACTACCTGAATGGACAGACGCGTGATGGTAGACGTCGTTGTCGCTCATATCGGATATAGGACATTTTCACTACTCTGCCCTTTACTCGAATTATAATTTCTTTGATCTCTTATTTATCAATAGAATAAGAACCAGCTATACTTAACTGACCCACGGTTACCTGATGGCCAAGGAAAAACCCCCAACATGTAAAACTTGCGGAACCCAAACAACAATAGAACACAATACACATACACACTGAATACCGCCAATACACAACTGTACAAATTAATTTAGTAAGTAAGAAAATTGAAAATAAAAATTGAAAATGTAAATATCAAATAACATATAAGCAAAAAAAGGTTAAAATAATTATGTAAAAACAAATTTAGCTAATAACATTTTTTGGGGAAGATTAAATATCAATAAAAAAAAACTAAATATGTGGTCTATATAATACTTTATACTCTATGTAGAGAAGTAACATAAAATTATTTTAGTTTTAAGTGTTTTAAAAACAACCATGAAAATGATTTGAGTCTTGGTTTATATAATTTTATCTTTATTTTCTCTTTAGCCATTTCATGTTTAACTAACAGCGAAGGAAGTAATTAATATATTGTAACCGTTGTTTCGGGTGACTTACACTTGAAAAGGCTTTGCTTTCATATTATGTTACAACCAAAAGCAGTTGCACTCACAATTGTTTTTACGGGCAACGCCGGGAAATCCTTCTTGTATACTAAATGATCATGAACAATTTAAAAAGTTACAGAGAAGTGAGAACCACTATAGACTTTCGATTTTTCAACATTTTTTTTAGCACACCTTGAAAATATAATATGAACATTTTGGTACCAATAGTTTGGAATTGCCGAAATAATTTAAGAATGACCTGATTCAAGACTATTCGGATAACACAGATTTTAATAAGGTAAAAAAAAACTAACGATGTAGACATGTAGTAAGTACTAAAGAGAGACAAAATAAAAATAACTCAAAAAATGCTTAGATAGATTATTAAATGTTAAGTATAATAAACTTAATGAATGAAATTCATTAATGTCGACATGATAAGCGTGTTTATTTAAAAAAAAATGTGAAATACATTCTTTATTCATCATTGTGCATTTTCTGAATGCATGGTTAAATATGAATAATATTTTCATTCATAATGAAAAATAAAATAATCTTATAAACTGGTAAATCATACTTCATATTAAAAACTACATGAATTGCAACTTTAAAATTTAAATTATTAAAATATAGTGCAGACTGAGTGGGAAATTCGGTTTATCACAGTTCACAAGACATAGTTCAGGGTCAGTTTATTCGGTATTCTAATTTTCAAACATACTTACACGTTATCAAAAATATATAATTAAAAATACTACCATCATTTGTATTCTGCAGACCTTCTGAGTGGAACAAGTAATCTATTGATTTATTGTGTGTTTCTTTTGAATTTAAATTGAATTAATTGAATGGAAAATGGGATGTCATATTATATAAAAATCCATATTATATCAGAATCCTATGCTCTAAACTCTAAAGTCTTAAAATGAATGAATCTCATTTGTGGAAAGGAAATTGAAATGATGGCATTTCAAAGAGTAATTTTTTAGAATTTAACAATTTTTTTTTCAAAAAACTACAAAACCCGGTTAAAAACACTCTAGTTACTATAATTTAGTTTTGGTTTTAAAAATAATATTTCTGCTTGGAAACAAGGTTCTTTAAGTCTTAAGTTTCAATTTAAATTGGTAATTTTTGAATTTGTATCCATCTAATATAATTTTTATTTCATAAATCAACAAGTATAAAACATCATAATTAAATTTTATATTATCCTACCTATAACGATGGTTAGAAACATGAAAAAAATTTATAGTCTCGATATTTTTGTTTCTATGTACTTAATACTTTATCTGGAGATTTTATAACGTTCTCAGGTGTACCACAAGACTCTCATTTAGGCCTGTTATTACTATTCCTTATTTTTATTAATGATTTGCCCTTGGCTTTTGATTATGGTATCAAGGTTTTATTATTTACTGATGATACAAAAATGTATACTGTTGTTCGTTCACTTGAGGATTTGTTGATTGCAGTTTACTTAATTGTCTGCTTTAAAATATTAGTAAATGCATTATAATATAATTTGTTTACTAGCCCAATAACTTTCAATACTTTATTTCTAGTAAGTTAGAGAGGGTGTCTTCAGTCAGAGACTTAGGTATTTTTTTTCAGTTCTGATTTTACGTTTAATTTTCATTTTAATATGATTAGCAAAAAAAAAAAAACAATGTTTCGTTATTATTATTATTTACTATTAGCAGTGGCGGATTTAACGGGGAAAAATGGACATTTGCCGCCTGGGCCCTTACCCGAAAAGGCCCCCTGGCCCCGGACCTAGTCTTCAGTCTTCATTAATTTTCATTTACAACAAAATAATTAAAATATAATTGGTGAATGGTCATTTTTGTTTGTGAAGTTTTAGATTGTAACACATCAAGTAATAATCATAAAAAATCAGTAATAATAATACTGTGTAGTGTTGTAAATTGTTTATGTGACTATAGTTGCCCATATTATACTGTCAAATATACACCGCGCACCGGCATGTATTTTTATTTATATTGTTAAGGTTATTTAGAAATTATATCCAGTTTGTACGATTTAAATAAATGTATTTATTTTTTATTTTGTTTCAATACCTATCTAGTTTAACAGTGTTTTAAGAGGGAGGCCCTCACGAGTTAGTATTAGTTACGTATTAGTTACGACGATTCATATTTCTATTATATCGTATGCCGCCTGGGCCTTTTTCCTTAAATCCGCCACTGACTATTACTGAGTTTGAAGTTTGATATTATGTCTTCATGCACGGAAAAACATTGAAACATGAAAATGGCCCCAAATTACAGCGAACTCAACAATTATATATATGACTATATATCATTCAATGTTTTAATTCGCGATGAAGAAAATACCAAATTTACGTTCTTGCATCTGCAACGTATCAGCGAACGATCAGTGTTTTTAAATACACTGGTATTTTTTGTGCTACTCTGTTTCCACAAAACTTTTATTGTTTAAAATAAAACATATTTCATTATGTTATTATCATCTTACACCTATACTACACCTTCCTACGCATATAATATAAATATACAATTATAATTACGTCGACTATGCATGTTCATATTCCCGGTAGTAGCTTGAACTGTAAGGACCCACGTCCTACTTAATAAAAAATCTAAACGGAATTATAATTTTATAATAATATATAATTTACAGACAATAATTTTCATTTAAATGTACATTTTACGTACTGCTTACATAAAAACAACAGCTTACAATCAAATAATATAATAATATTATTATTAACCTGATATCTATATCTACATAATAAATATAGCAAGATAAAACGTAATATAACTAATAATCTATTAATATTATAACTCATGTCCACTTGGCGGCTTATAGTGCTTATACTGGTACTTTGCATCCACTCAAAGTATGTATATAGAGACAGATGTTTATACCAAACATGACCTTTTACGACCATTTGATACTGAATATCAAACATTTTCAAAAACTGCTTCAAGTTGTCAACTATTATGTTATATCGTTTTCAAATTTCAGAAATTTTTACAATGATCTCAAATTCAAGACTTCATTTTTAGAGTGGTTAAATATTTAGAACATTAGATAAACCTTATATCAAATACATTGAATCTATAATTTAAATATATTTGTACCTATAATAATATAACTATATCTATATCTGAATAATTTGTATCATAAGAAAATTTTTAATCTTGTGTATACCTTTTGATGAATTACAATTATTGTTTACAAAATCATTCCTTTATGTTCAACCGACCACGTATAGTAACTACTTTTAAAAAATATATGATTGTATCTAAAGTTTTTTCGTTAATTAAGCATGTGAAGAACTTAATTTTGTAAACGATTTAATAATTTTTTTCTAGTATTACATTAAATGCTTTTTAACATATTTATTGGTTATTCATACCGTATTCATAACGCGTGTCGCTTGAGCAATATTCCATTTATTAGGTATAATGTTTTTATTAGGACTAATGTATCGATAACACATAGTCACAAATAACAATCATCTATGGAAACAATTTTAACTATCTACATAGTATTTATCTAGTTACGAATAGATTACATATTTTAAATTTCATAGTCATAAACTCATAAAGTTGTATTTAAAATATAAAAATAGACATATATGATTGTGCACATTGTGTAAAAACTATGAATATTACTATGTCTATAAGATTATAATGCGGGAATGAAAATTATAGAAAACTGATAACACCGATAATATAGGTATATAGCGATTAAAGTACAAGAATCTATAAAATTATAAACAACATTTTCCCGGTCAATAATTTCTAGTCCCTATGAATGGTCAATGGTTGTTTTAAGTTTAGTCCAAGCCACTCGGGTGTACATCAAACAAATAGTTCTTTTACAATTTACATTAAACATTCGTTTTTGGTATGATATTATTCAGCGAGAATTCAGTTTAATTAAATACGGTTACGAATAATAAACAATTTATGTTGGTTGACTGGTGAACTATTCAAGACTTATGTGAGGTAACCGTTATCTATTCATATATTAATAACAATGAGTAACTAATAAGTAATAACAAACGAGTATAATTTGAATAGGAAAGTACTAGTACCTACCAAGCCGTTTTTGTTCAAGCATAATGTATAAAATAAATTGGATCATTTTCCTATGCAAATTAAGTATTATTATTTTATGGGAACAAAATTAAGATCAAAATATAAGAAGTATACATTCTTATACCTAGTTTTTTACTAAACAGTTTCCACAATTGTGTAAGATTAGATAAGGTTAAATAAATATACACACGTACTTACAATATCTATTAGTTCGTCTATATCTTTTTATGTGTACTCATTAGCATAAATAATGTATGCATTATACAAGCTACAACAACCAAATTTAAAAATTTATTTTTCGAGAAATAGTGCTTATAAATGAAGAACTTTTAAGTCTTAACATGAATAGATGGATTATATTTTTATTTATTGAATTATTTTTCCATTACATATTTTAACTAGCAAATTTGTTTTAAAACGGTGCAAGAATCGATTATTAAGAAATGTTATTCGATTTTAACGTAGTATATTTTAATTATTCTGTAGTGAGTTAAGAATTATTTTACTGAAACAAATGAAATTGATGAGGCTTATTATGGTTCATATTATTTTATACTATTTTATAAATATTGTAGTTGTAACCATGATAAATTTACCAATGATAAACAAAAAATGTGATACATACTTTATATTTGTGATTAGCAATTGTATATATTTAAACTTTTAAATATTAGCAACCTTTAATACCCGAAAAACTAATTTTTATAAATTTTCTGTTTGATCTATAGCGAAAAAAAAGGAGTGAGATACAGAAGTCGGATGAAATGCAGGAATGGGTGACCTATATCGATGAATTGTTCTTATAAATTTAAAATCAGTGTACCTACCATAATTTGTTTCGAATAAAAATTTGATTAAAAAAAGATGGCTGGATCACCTTTTAGCTCAAATCTTGAATGTAGTGCAAATTATGAATAAATCGCATAACAGGATAACCTTTGATCGAATATTTTTCAAACATTTACTGTTTGAGTTATTAATTTAATATACATTTCAACTTTTCAGTAAATGATTCAAGTGCTTACGTTTAATAATTTTACATTCACAATAAAATAACTAATTCAGCTCATTCAAAATTCGTTGAAATATTTATTTTCATCAAAATTAAATTTTTTTTGGCTTAAAATTAAAGAGCAACTTTTGAAGAATACTGTATATAATTTTCATCCAATAAGTATTAATATTGAAAATTGTACGAACTATGAACTATTGTTTTCGTAATTTTTCGATTAATTTTTTAATTTTAATATTCACAATATTATTAATTTTTTATTCTCAAATAATTAGAACCCAACTAGATAAAATTCCATACCAGAATCTATCCCGATTCATAATTTGATGTAAACCTTCTAATCAAATTGTTTAAAAAATAAACACTTTTTGATTAATTTAAATATTATGGTTTTTAATATTTAAAAAGAACCGTTTTTTTTTTTACAATTTGTTGATTAGATGTTTATAGTTTATGCATTGGTAATAATAGCATCTAGATAGAAAAAAAAGAATGGTAAATACTAAATATAAACGGACAATAATTTAAAAAATGTCAAAATAATGTTAAAATTGCTCCGCGTTTCTTATGCAAATGATTATAAAACTGTACTGTTAAATCACTGTCGATATACCCAGCCGTAGGTAATGCGATGATACCCAAACCCCTCAAGATATATTGAAAAATCACATTTTTCGTTGTATTTTCTGCATGTTCATGTATAAAATTACAACCTATATTCCATTAGAATTTATGTTTATTAAAAAAAATAATACTTACTTTCATAAACTTCAATATTTTAAATATTTTGTTTGACTGGCAGAAAAATGTAATTATTCAATATCATCAATGTTTTGGTATCAGTAAAGTGCTTACTCCTATTTTATATTTTCACACATTCCTGTCTGATGAATGTTATTTGTAAATTAAAAATAATATTTTTATCTTTTAAATACATGAAATTAAGAAGTTGAGCCGTTGATATTGTAAGAAAAATAAATCCTATGCAATTACTCCCTTCACAGTTTACAAAAATAACAAAGTCGAAAGATTAATTTTTAATTTTTAATTTCAACATTTATTCTTTTTAAAAATGTATGTATGTAGTCTTTAATCATGTGAGTCAGTAAAAAAAATTAGTTATTTTTTATGAATAAAGGAACTTGTGAGACTCTCTGGGATACTCAATATACAACACTAATAACTTTTTCATGCAAACAGCTACTTGATAAGCTTAGTATTGAAAACAGTTAAATGGATATTCCGATGCACTTCATGATTCACTTGGATTTCGAGATGTATAACTACCTGAAACATAAAATAATTTTTTACAGATTCATTGGTTATTATGTAATTTTTGATATAAATGTATATTTAACCAAGAGTCAAGTTTAATAAATAACTATACAAACATACATGATTTTTAACCATGTTCATCCCTATTTTGATTGTAAAAATACTTAAATTTGGATTTTTTTTTAAATGTTCAAGTTACCATAAGAAATATGTTTTCATGCTAACTTATGGGTGTCCGACTGTCCTGTGCCTATAAAAAAATTATTTTTTTCAATAAAACCATCATATTTTTAATCAAATTATTATTCAGTTTATTTTTCTGGAGTTTTTAATGTAACGTAGTCAAAATTTGGACCAAAACTTTTGGAATTATTCAAATTTTATTCAAAATAACGTATGAAAAGTGTAAAATTCGTGTTTCTTCAAATCAATATCAAAAATATTACAAATTATATCATAATATTAAGTAGATTACATAAGACTATTTTCCTTAATCTAAACATGAATTATTCATTTAATTAATTTCAAATTTTGGTTTCGATCAAAATGCACAAAAATATGACCTCAATGACTTTCCATTTTTTAAAAAAAATATGAAGCATCCTTAAGGTTGCATGAAAAAAACATAGCTTTTATGGTAACTTGCACATAAAAAAAAATCAAAATTTAAGCATTTTTACGGCCAAAATAGGGCACCTTTTGTAGCATAGTTAACAGATCAGGCTGTATATATATGTACTAAAACCAATAGGTGCTAAGTTTGCTTGCTGGTTTTGTGCATACGCTTGTGCATACGATAATCGAATATATAATAAATATAAGAATAAAAAAATGATATTGGCTACTTCACGTATAATATTTTAGTGGTTAATTATTTAATAAATTTAATATATAATTTAATATTTTTTTATAAAGCTTATTTACAAACAGAGAATTATTAAATCAATTTATTAAATATAATATTATTATAACTATGATTAAATAATATATAATAACAATAATAATTATAATAATAAAGATGGCTCGTTGAATGGAAGTGTGGAATCCGTTCGGGATATCCCCGGTTGCGGCCCTAATGCAAGTAGCCCGATTGAGGCCCGAATATGAGTATTCCGTTTGCGTCCCGACCATCCGTAACCAACGGGCTGAAATCGGGATTTGAAAAAGGAAAAGGGGTCTCTTATGGCCGCAATCAGGGGATCCCCATCCGTTCTAGAGTTAATCCTATTTATAGTTATATGGATGTAGAACTGTGAAGTTACCGAATTTGTTTTGTAATTTTTTAGGTAAAAGGCTTGGTTTTTCTTTTTATTCTTCTCGATTGACTGTTAATATTATAAGTGGGAAAGTTTGTTTAAAAAAATAATCAACGGTATTGTCTACATACAATTATATATAAAATGTATTAAAATACGATATATTACGTACTCGTATACTCGTATAAAGTATGCATGGATCTACTGATCTGGAAATATAAGAGATAAAGAAGAGCCGGCCGTATTTTTTAGTTTTATTCTTGATATTTTCATAAATTCATATAATTTCTATGATTATGAATTTATTTTAAGCAATTTCGCAGAAATGTTTGCCTCTTATAGAAATATAATATGAATACTTTTTTATTTTACAAAATAATTGTATCTTATACTGCTCAGCACTATCAAGACCACGTCCGTATCTGGTTCATTGAATTTATCAAAGATAATATGGTTAAAATTCAGCTATAATATAAATTATAATTCCATATACTATTAAATTAGTTATAACTTATAACTTAAAAATAGTTATTAAAAAATATTAAGACCGATAGTACGAAAGTAAAAATTTTATGAATACATTTACAGTTCTTTTCACTAAATTCCTAGTTTATAATAAGTGACGCAAATTAGTCAATATATAATACCTATACTAATTTAATCTTTTCAGTCAACGTACTTAAATTTTCACCAGCGACTATCATAACTATATACTATTAAATATCCAAAATACGAGTATTTCACTGGCGGGCAATCGATGATAATATAATAGCTAACAGGTCCCAAGATAGACTACATTTGTAGCGGCATATGTTGCTTCGTAGTTGATGACTGAAAAATAACAAAATATTTTAATTCATAAGCTAGGTATTTAATTACTTAGTATAAGACAACTTTTGTAGAATTATAAAGTGCTAAAGTTATTGTCTTTTAATTATATATCTGCCGGATTGTACTATAGGTGGGTAATTGTTGATATAATGACTAGATATAGACACTAGATAACTTAAGAAATAATTTACTACAGTTCATATGATAATTTGGTTTTAAAAAAACAGTAATGCACTTGTTCCAATAATAAGTATTTTGTCGTATTAATTGTATACATTTGAAAACAATAATAAATTATTGTATTTGAAAAACGGTTCTAAGCGAAAGTCGGTGTCTCATACTATGCATATAAGTTTCTACCTTCTTACTGTCTAAATTATAGTAATATTGTAACTCAAAATTTCAAAACCTAAAATTAAAAAGCTATTCATTCTATACAAAGTTCATTATACCTATATAATACTCATGAAAAAAAATTTCAAACCATATTTTTAACTTAACATGTATAAAAAAAATTATTCTTGCATATCCAATACATAAAGTTTAAATTTTGTTTTCATAATTATGTACATTTTTTGTTAAAATGAGAAAACTAATTAAAACTAGTAGGTATTTAAAACAAAAAAATATTCATCTTATTTATTATCATAGGCATTGTACCTTTGTATTTAAAAATAAATCATGCAAAATGCTATCTTCAAAATAAGATACAAAGAAAGTATATATAATTGACACCACCTCATATTTACACATCATGATGTTTGTATAAACGATATAAATATCTAAAGCAAATGCACGTATAGAAATGTCGAATGATATAGTAATATTATCATTTAACATTTCACTATTGTTACCACGTGTCAATATCTGACAGTTATTATTTGTTGTTGGAATAAAATTGTTTTCGATGTTGGGGTCTATTCTATTCGAATGTGTATAAGCTTCCATTTAAATATTACAGTATGTCAGAATGTTTCAAGGTCCTAGTTATAATTTATGATTATTTAACATGTACAATATAGTTTTTTTATAGAGTTTTCTGACTTAAGTGTACTCGATAAGCTTTTAGCTATTGAGAATGCATACAAATTACAACTATAAATATTTCCTTCAACCTGACAATCATATGAAAAATGTTTTTAATGACAATGATGATTAATACGCCTAATAATATATTATTATAACATTTTAATATTGTTATAATTTTTATATCTATTGTATATAAACTTATAACAGATGATAAATCTAAAATCAAAATTTAAAATTCTCATATCAGAATTTATTTATGAACATTTAAAATATATTCATTATTTTGTATTTTAATAAAATAAATGACCGTTCTTTAGATACTATGTCTGGAATTTGTTATTAAGAAAACATAAAATAACAGTTTATCAAAATAAATAAAAACGAGTATTTTAATTTTTCATAATGAATTGGTTAAACATTTTATGGATATATAAAAAGGTCAAACCAAGACTTACGACAGGTAAAAAAATTAGGGTTTCTACGATTTTTCCAAGTCATAAAATACTAATTTTCTTGTATTACCAAAATAAATATAATTTTGTACATCAAAACCGTCAACAAAAGCAACTTGACATTATATTTTTTAGTTCACTGAACCACCAACAATTGTAGTGGGTGTCGTTTTGTATAGACTAGCACTTGGCACTTGGTAGCCAGTATGTACATCATATGAACACGATTATGATAATAATTTGACGACCAAGTCATTGTTAATACAAAAATATTGTAGATTAGTAAATTCAATAATAACATTAACTTCATAAGAAGTGTAAAGACAAAAATATATAATTTTGTGGTGGGTATAGGTTCTCGAACCATCAACTGAAATATGGCCAATCGCCTCTGAATTAGAATCTAATAATAAGAAATATTCAAGTTTATTTTCATTTTTCAGTTTTGGTGTTATTATACCGATAATATTTATAAGAATCCAGTTCAAATATTATTGAAAATTGAGATGGTTTAGATGAAACAACTTTTTTCGTAAAGGTGTATAAAGTTTGAAATACGGACAAATAATGGTTGTTTTTCAAATGTCAACGACTAGTTGAACAAGTAAATAAGTTTTATAATGATTATGTTTTACTTTATATTTTATGTATTATACTTTGAAGGTTTGAATATCGCGATATCCCCCTCCAGGCTGCAACCCTGTGTTTGCCATTGCGATTAATATTTGTCAAAAGGATCAAAAATAATTGTTGTTGCGTTCAAATTTATGCAAATAAATATAACTAAGATAAAACACAAAAATGGAGCAGGAGTCGACTGGTTCTTAACATTTCTTATAGACCTGACGATCTAAGGAGATAAAGTATAGACTATAGTTATCATGTACCTAGTACCTATTTACTTGAACGTTATAATTTTTTTTGTCCCATCACAGTGAATTCATTTAATCCATAAGAATAAAATATAATAAAATATAATGTAATATTCTAAATTATTTATTTTTCAAAAAATATTGCAATGATTTTTTGCAAAAATTTACACAAATTGTAGTGTAAATATTCTGAACTAATTAATGGGAAACAAAAGAAATCATTTTTTAGTGAAGAGAACCCATATTTAAGCTAATATAAATCATAAAAACAAATCTTGACCAATAAACATAAATATAATTTAAATATTAAGTAAGACAATTATAAATCATTTGAATATTTTTTTAATTTAGAATTAAACATAGTCCACCCATTAATGTTGTTTTTGTGATAATTCTTATCACTCGGCATTTAGACTAAATGTATACTGAATAATCGTTGTTTCGGGGGGTAAATCATATAAATTATTGATCTCAATAATAAAAACTTTAATTAACTATAAGTGATTATTCCTTCAGAGTTAATATTATTATAATGTAATATAATAGTTAATAAGTATACAATATAAATTATGAAGTGCTTAATTCAAAAATAATGATAATTATTTATTAAATTATATTTTCACGGCAATGAACTTATTATAAAAAAATGAGTGTTTGATCGGCAATAATATAGAAACAAATAAATTAAAATCCCTTAAATATATTGTTATATTGATATATTTCATTTATACAAATTACAACAATTGAATATGTATATTATAAGCAGGGACGGCGCCAGAATATTTTCCATAGGGGGGCAGTAAAGGGTAAGTTAATTTTTTGAAGGGGCAAGCTCATAAATTTTACTTCTGTCAATAATAATAAAAAAAAAAATAAAGATTTATGTATCAGTTATACAGATAACGCTGTAATTCTGTATAAGTGCATTTTTACATACAACATGAATTTAATACTTATTAAGTAATAGTAAATGGTAATATTTAAAAATAAAAAATTCAACTCAAGGTAAGATTTTAATATGAAAATATTTTTTACTATATAAGTGCACCTCTGCGTAAAATAACATACATTTAAAACATAATAGTAAATTTAAAAATAAGCATTATTTTTCTGTTGTGATGAGCATAATAATGAACAAAATATTTCATGCCTTGACGAGTCGTTTGGAAAACACGACTAATTAATAGGTGATCGTCGCTATTTTTAAACATTTTAAATCGTGCCATATTTATGAATACGGCGAGTGGAAAATTAAGATAGTCATCCTATCTAAATATTTACGATTAAATAGTATTTAATAATATTATGTCCATCATAAACGTTCACATACCATTAAAAATAGGAGTAAAATATCTGGGGGGGGGCGAGAGAAGGGCGAGAAGTGATCCTAGGGGGGCAATCACCCACCCTTGCCCCTCCTTGGCGCCGTCCCTGATTATAAGCATGCTGTTGGTGTTAATGGTGAATATTTTTGTAATTAAATCCAATTAACTTCAATTAAAGTTTTAAATTAAACTATTTTCATATTATAAAGGTTATAAATCTAGATGAACCCACACATTTTTATTACGCATATTTAATTATTAACCTATTAATATGAACGTGTAAGTTGTCATATTTCTAGTGGAAGTCTCTTTTATTAATTATAAATCAAATTAATGAAATTAATTTAATTAATAATTACTATATATAATACATCACTATTTATTATTATTTTTTTTTTCATAAATTATATGTTTGATTTCAAATGAAACAAGGGGTGCATCAATTTTACTGTTATGGGCTTACAATTTTAACCAGAATGGTTGCTGCAATCAATAAGAATAAATCCTGACTGACTGATTCATAATCAGCGAACAGCCTAACTATGATGGCTACCGACTTGAAATTTTCAGGATATGTGTTATGATATGATATGATCAATGTCTAAGCGAGCAATAAGAAAAGATTTGGAAAAATTTGATTTTAAAGAGTTGAAATAAGCATGAAACAAAAAAATCATCTATCATTTTGGAAAAAAAACAATACAATTTTATTGTTGTTTCGTGGGTTACCTCGGTAACACGGTCAAAAAAAAGAAAGGGCAACGTAATGTTCTAAATGCAACCACGGACTGTAATGTAAAAGTATAAAATAAAATGTGGTGTTTCCACAGAAACAATATATTCATTGATATTTAGCAAGGGAATCAGTTGCAAACATTTTATATTTCCATATATCTGATAAGAATTTTAATGACAACGGTAATACGACAAACTATCAGCAATGGCAAAAGTACTACTGAATTCCAAAGTGGATCATTTGGAATGGGTGTACGGCTGGATGCACGTTGGAGAAGCTCATTCGAACGCTTAAAAGTTTGCGAAATAATCAGTAGCTCTTTGGATATACGATGGTTCTGCTGGCCGGTAATTTTTTTCGAACGTTGCCAGTAGTTCCAACGACTGCTAATGAAATAAACGCCTACTTTAAATCATCAATTTTGTGGACGTACGTGAAAACTTTCAAGGTACCAACGAATACACGATTCGCTCTACAAAATGATGAATTGGTGGAAATATTTTCCAAGGAATATTTGAAGTTAGCATCGGAAAAATGCAGGTTGTTTCACTGTTCTCATTCCATTTCCACATAATATTTTGTCAATTCACATCGTCGAAGAAAGAATTGATCACGAAAATGTTTCCGAATATTTGTGCAAATTATAAAAATTATCAATACTATTACCATAGTGACAACATACCGGTTCAATTTTATTTATTTTAAATGTGTAATTATTATGTAGCGTAAAAAGTACTTTTAACTGAAATTTAAATATTTTAAACTATGTGACAAAAATGTAAACTGACACGGTAGCGACGTAATATATTCTATGTCGATTGCCGCATGTATGGAAGATAATCACTTGTGAACGGTTCGACCGCTGATTTTTTTTCGTTGTTTTCGTAATTTTTGGTCTCTGCCAAGATTATTCCGAGCGAGCCACGGATATTTCAGCTCATATATATATAAAAGAATTATCCCATGTATGTCACATCATAACTTGATGAAGGTTCGACCGATTGGGCCAATTTTTTTTTTTGCTGGGATCGTAATTGTCAGGACAAGATTTGCATGAGAGAAAATTTTTGGAATATCAACGGGAACGGAAAATTCCGTTCATAAATATGCATAATTTTGGAAATAAAAATAAAATAAATTTGTTGATTCGTGGGAAGTATCAGTTGCTACTTGTATGTAAGATATAACAACGCAATGATCCAAATGCAAGATTTGCATGGATCCATTTAGATGGAATCAACTGAGTACTTTCCCTCTTCGTTCAAAATCTAAAAAAGTATATTTCCCCGTCAATACTGAACACAAATAAAACCAACTTGAAATGGTTCCTCTAATATTCTTGAATCCAGATACGAGCAATAAGAAGGGATTTTAAAGGGCAAAAAACATTCGTGATTGGAGGAGAAAAAATTTATTTGTTAATTCGTGGGTTACCTTGATGACATAGAAAAAAGAGGAGGCAATTCAAATGATCTAAATGTAACCGACACCTTTAATGTAAAAATAAAATGTGACGTTTCCACAACAACAATCAATTTATTGATATTTTGCACTGGAGTTTTGGGTCCAGTGTGATACTTAAAAAGGTAATATTTGGTACAAAAGGGATGATATTATTATTAAGATGTATTTTAAGATGGTTTTGGTATTTATGTCGGGTGAAAATGACTGATTTGGATTTTGCGGGGCAACATCAAAAGATACTTTGATTAGAATATGGCTTAGCTCCTTGAGGGTAGAGTTGATATTATAAACAGCAAGGTTAAGAGACTTATTTGAAGAGGAAATAACTAAATCATCAGCGTAAATAAGACATTAGTGACAAAGAAAGAAAGATGCTTTTTAACAATTCTCATGAGTACATTGAATAGTAGTGGGCTGAGACACCTGAGATTGGACTGAGGAATATCAGTAAAAGTGGAACGAATGTTCAATGTTCCAAAGTAGGAAGAGAAAACAAGTTCTCTAAGATTAAAATGAGCCGAAAAAACGTTACGAAATTTAGAGGGAACTAGCAATGAAAGAAGATGAGTGATGAGGATCGGAATGTTGACAGAAAAGTGCCTCGGATATTGATGAAAGTGAAAAAATTGCTTATTGTTGAAGGAGTGGTAAATATTCCCGATAAAACCAATGAGGAATTCAATTGTACCCATTTCCTTTCCTAAATGCAAGCAAGCTTGCGGGTAAGATAAAGTTGGATTCCAACCACCAATAGAGTCTACTCGTAGTTTACACCTTATATTCAAAGACTTTGCAAACAGAGCAGGATAGTGCAATTCGGTGAAAAGCTGTAAGAGAGTTATATTTAGGAATGGGGATAACGCGATAGGAAATCGAAGAAGCTGAACCTGAAGAGTTGCCAAAATGTTATACAGAATAGATAGAAAGGAAACCAGAGCATTTGAAGGGAGGTGTTTGGGCCGGGTGCTTCATATAATATGGAGTGTGCACGGTCACCGTCTGTTGCGTCAACAGTTGTACACCACCGACCGAACTATGTTTGTGTAGTGATGTAATAGCTCGACTAGAAGTGGCTGGGTTCAAACACTAGTGAGCTATGTGGTGGTATAATGTGTGTAAGTGTGCGTATATTTGATGTGTATATCTGTGAATGTGTGTACAAAAACTAGTGAAAAGATAGGAACTAAAAAATATTAAAAACAATGGTAAATAAGGCGGTAACTTTGTTTCTGTATTGTAATAATCAAATAACACACAAATAATAAATCACGGCAATATAGAATAATTCCATTAAATAATAATAACATAAATATGATAATATGTAGCCTTTTTGGCTCAACAATAAAAATATAAGTTACTAATAAAAAAAACTCACTAATTGGAGGAGCGCAGATTGGCCAGCTGTCGCTTAAGTCTTCATATATAATTTTTTACCTGATATAATATAATTCACAGGACACTCAAAAAGTTATATTAAAAAAAATACAATATACAATTTGCGGCGATTTACGCACGCGGAATAATAATTATTATATAACAACAGTCGGTGATTAGCGCACAACTTTGCTATTTATGGCGATTAGCGCCAGCACAGAACAATATAAAAAAATCACTAGACGTGATTTAATTACAACAATATAACAATCATGGTGATTTGCGCACAACAAACAATTTTAAACAATAAAAATAATGAAATATAATATAAAGGCGATTGGTTCACATTAAAATAAAACCTTACGGACGACGTTCTACACACATGGAAGATCAACGCACGACCACACTCAAATTATGATTCCTACACTAACCACTATAATACAAACACAAATAATTACAATAATACACACACACTGGACTTTTCGCTTACATAACACACGATAATAACGCACAACAATGAACAGATATTAAAATTAACTTTTAATTATAGTGCGTGTGCATTGTGTGTGCAGTGGCGTATTTGACTTAAGTTTATGGGAAGGGAGGGAAGGCGTGGATACTAAATTCTTAATTTATTATTACACTTTTTTTTTCATGAGTATGCCTATGCATTACTTCGGTACACGTTTAATTTAAAATGGTGTAGAGTTTGTAGACAATTGTATACTCTTGAATACATACCTACTGATCCATTTTATATGTCTTACATATCTTGAGAAAAGTAAATAAAATAACATAATTATACTATTTTAAATGCATTTATAACTAAGCATTACATTCTAAGAGTTTTGTCTTATCATAAATGAATATATTCAATCCACGGCTGTACTATTGTAATACTATCTACAGCCGTGATTCAAGCATATGATTTGGGAAATGGGGGAGGAGGTGATCTCCCCTATTGAATACGCCACTGTATGTGTGTGTGTGTGTGTGTGTGTGTGCGTGTGATTATTTGAGCGGCTAGTGGTGCACTGAGATAGTCGATGACCGTGAAATAAAACGCGTCGAACGTCAGCGTCTTTTTGCCGTTATCGGGCGGCAACAAGAGGTGTTTTAGCATAATCGGAGAAATATTGTCTGGACCAAAGGTGGTAGATTTACGCGAAGAGATAGCAAAATTTAATTGATACATATTAAAATTATTGAACTTTAATGGGGTGGAGAACATTGAGTATTATAATAATGGCAGTTCTCCGATACATATGGGACATAACATGGAGCTACTTCGGAGCATAAGGTGTCAAACCAATCGTCGTTTAACAGAGTTAATGCAATTTTTGTAATGCTTAGCTGTTCACCAAATGTGTTGTATGAGATAGGATGGATTTAGATTTAAACAACATTTTTCCAATATTTTCTCTTTTCATTCTTTAGTAGACACAAGCGTGTCTTGTGTCTGGACACAAGCGTTGCGATATGTGATGAAGTCTAGCATAATAGACCCTAAACGTCAAAAGTTTTTAAAAAGTAGAGTTCTATTTTTTGCGGCTTCGGTACAGGAAGAGTTTCACTAAGGAGGAGAAGGTGGATAAGAGATATTTTCCTTGGTAATGTCGATTCAGCGGAATTATTAATAATACTGGTAAAGTTAAAATAGGAAAGATCTGAAGATGTAGTCTTGAACGTATTCAATGAATCAATTGAATTCTGAATTTGGAGAGAAAATGATGTCCAATTAGCTTTATTGAAATCAAAGGGTATGGGCTTGGTTAATACAGCATCCGGATTGGTACTAGATGCCAAGGGACGGGTGACACTATTAAAGTTGGCTGTTATGATAATGGAAATATGGTCGCTACCGTAAGGCTCGATAAGAGCCTGCCGTGATAGTTACCCGAGGATATCAGGGGGACAGAAAGATAAGCCAACAGCAGAGTCAATTGAATTAGGGTGATGGACATGGGTAGAACTACCATCATTAAGAATGCATAGGCCTAGTGAATTAGTATTACCATAGATCTGAGAACCACGGCGAGATATCAAATCGGAGTACTAAACTGGATGAAAGCATTGAAATCTCCACCAAGAAGTGTATTATGCGAAACCAGATTATATAAGTCCCCCCACAAATTAGAGGGAATATTAGAACAACTAGGTATGTAGCAGGATCAAACATTTAAAAGAGGGGATGCGTCGGTTAAATGCATTTTGATTGCTACGATGTACATTTTATAGTTTGTATACCTATTTCTAGTGGCAATATTTATGGGAATTAGTTTAGATTAGAGAGAATTGTGTATAACTATAGCTACACCACCATAGCCATTGGGGCAGTCAGATCTATAAGTTTTACTGCGGCATTGTAAGGGAACGTAAAGCTAAGAGTCAAGTTTCAAAGAGAAGCACGATAGAGTATTTTTGGTCGGAAAAGTGTTGTAATTTTGTAGAGATGTAGTACGAGCAGGAAGGCTTCTCATATTCCACTGAATAATATTAGTGTGATTTATGTAAATATTTTGATGGAAGATGGTATTTTGCGCCAATTTTATTACATATAATTTGCACCAAAACATAAAAATATAATATGTATTTTGCACCACATCTAAAAATTAATTTTGGTAATTTGCGCCATGACAACGAATCTATAAAGACTACAGACAAAAAACAATTGATAGGAAAATTTTAGTTTCTTTAAGTTAAAAGTATAAAAAAAAAAGGTTGTAAGCCAGGTATTATAAGTATTAAAGATATTATCAAAAATGTATTTGTTTTAGGCATATAAAACATGAATATCTATCGTATGAAATACAATTTATTGGACAATATATATAAAGTATGTATTATACTGATAAACTTTTTACTTAGCTATTTAATATACATAAAGTATACGTACTGTACTGATATAATTTTATTATTATTTTATACTTTTTATTTTAAAGTGGCACAAATTACAATTTGAATAAGGTGAATAATGGCGCAAATTACAATTTTTCAAGGTATAAAATGGCGCAGATCACACATTGGCCTTTTATTTAGGTTTATGAGGCGCAAATTACCATACTTAATTTCTAGTTATGGCGTAAATTACGACTTTTTTTTTTTTGGTTGTTATGGCGCAATGTACATACATTGTACGCCCATTTCGATTGTCATTATTTGGGACAAACGTCATAATGGTTTTATTGTTTTATATATTTTTGTATTTTAATATACACTTTATTATTTATATTATTTTACCAAATTAAAGATAATTTAGCCTTATTAGGTCTCGCGTACATTGAAAAGCATTGAGTATCGCAAACAAATTATACCCATGTAATTTAAATCTCTGTGCGTATATTATCTACGAGCAGCGAGCGTCAGCGTCGAGCGGTGTCGGCGTGTCACAAATCAAACTAGTTCGAATTTTGACACTCGACGCTCATGAAATATACTGATATTTTCGTGGTATACACCAAAAACTAAAATATTGAAAACTTATAAATAATATTTTATTATATATTATATATCATTTTTAATAAATATACAAGACGTAATTATTTACGTTCTAAAATTTGGCAGCCGCGTGGCGTGGTAAATCGCTTTTAACGAGTATAGAATATTTTATACATTTATACATTACTGGATAGTTACGTATATACCATGAGGACTCGACAACGACAATAATTAATCTAGGAACTTTAATAATATGATAATTTGATAACTAATTACGTGTCGTAAGCTCTCGTTCTAGTACCATAATATAGGGCTTACTTAATTTCAAATACTTTAAGGGAAATCATCCAAGTTTATTTCACTCTTAAAAATATGTCGAAACGAAGCTGATTTAAGATAGCAGAAGGGAAATTTTAATTTCCTAAGTCTAAGTCTAATTTTCCACGAATCAACAAATAAATTTTATTTATTTAGGGTTAAATTTTGTTAAGGTTGGGCGCCATCCTTAAAACCTAGGAGCTTAAAAAATAGCCTATGACCAATTCTCAGGCATCAAATATACACAAAAAGTTTAATGAAAATCGTTCACGCCGTTTCAGAGGAGTTCAACGACGAACACTAAGACCGGATAATTATATATATATATATATATAATATACATTGATAATATAATATAAGGTGTATACAAAATAACTTATTTCTTATTTCTTAAGCCCGTTATAGGGTATTAGCACATCTTGGTCGTTGTTCTGTGATTTCATCTTTCTAAACGTTTTGTGTAATAACACCATGTAACATCAGTCCAAATCATTATCTCCATCTTTCTCCCTGACAACGTTGTATAATATGAACATACATTTTATAATAACTATAGCTTTTTCGGAACAAATTTTTAAAAAAAAAACAATTATTTTAAACAGAAGATTCACCTAATTATATTTTTATTTTAATATGCTCAATATGACTATTATTATAATATTATTATTACGTATTTCTACAAATTCTAAAAGTGAAATATATTTCAAAATATTTAGTAAATATTATTCATTAAATTTTAAAGAGTAAAAACAATTTGGTTATGTATAAAGTAGGTAGGTTATCAATTTTATATACTTTAAAAATATCTTTTTATTGAATAAATTGCCTAATTTATGTCGAAAACGTTGGTAATTCATTTTCCCCTCTTAATTATTTGTTTTGATGTTTAAATTTTTTATTTTCTTTTGCATGTAATATTAAAAGTAAATTATTATACTATTGTTTTTTCTTTAATTTATTTTTATTATAAGTACTCACTTTATACTTATATAAAGTTTTTCAGTAATATTGGTTTCTTGAAATTTGTAGATTTTTTCCTAATACGATAGCTAATTTTAGTAAAATAAAATAGTAATTCTTAACTGGCATTCGAAAATATACGAAAAATCTCAATGGAGATTTTATTTTATCAACAAATAAATTATGGAACCATCCGTACATTTTTTTGCGCTGATTGATGGAATGAACTCCAACACTTTTTTTTCCAACAATTTATTGCGTACAATTGGATTGTCTAAAAAAATCAGTAGACGATCGACCGTGATGGACGACATGATGAATACTGAAATTATGAATACATAAATATGCTCATATATTATATATTAAATGAATCACACCACTCAAAATTAAGGCTCTGTATTGTCCGCACCTTTGACGCTCGACGCTTAAAGTTCTCCAAAACCTAACTTAACCTAATTTAAACTTAGGCGTATATTCAATTAATAATAAAAATAATAAATTAATATAGTAATATGACGAAATTAATTGTGTGGATAAGACGAGAATATTCAGGAATACATTTAGAATTTAGTATATTAAGAAGAGAATTGAAAGAAGATTCAATTAGGGTTTGAAGATAAGAGGATGAAATGGAAGAAAATAGAGAAGAAAAATTAATAAAAGATTCTGATAATTTAAGATATGGGGAGTGGGCTCAAGATAAATCAGCTGACTTACTTCCTGGGGTAAGATCTTGATTTGAGGGTTTATTTAAATAGCTACTGTTAAGAGAAGAATATTGAGGTTCAACTGATAAATGGATTTTATTTTTATTAAACAGGAAACTAGGTTTTGGTTTTATATTCCCGGAGTCAAAGAAATGATTATCGTTTAAGCTGGGACAGTTGTCTTCCTCGAGGGAGATATTGGATTTTTAAATTTTAGTGATTGGAGGCAGGCTCCTTACTACAACAGAAAAAGTAAAAGCAGTCGTGTATTTTTCCTGAAAGTTAAAACATCTTTAAATAAATGTTTTCGGTGGCCATTATTTATTTTATATTTATTTTTAAGTTGCCCATTCCCGGCAGCTGTGATCCATGGCTAAATTAGGCGATTTGTAAAAATTACATACTGGGTTGGTGGCTTGAACATCTAATTAGGGACAGGAATGAATTAACCGAATGTTTGGTTTCGCCGCAATGGCACTACGACAATATTTAAATATATATCCAAAACTCAGACAGTGGTTGCATTGAACGGGAGACCGGACACTAGGCTTGCATTCGAAAATCATATTAAATACAGAGATTATAGATGGTTTTTTTTTGGGGCAACGAACTTCAACTCAACAATACGGTTTTGAATGATAATATTTTCTTTTTTAATATTGATAGGGGGAGGGGGCAAGTGGCAATCGTCTGTATTTGTGCATTTTTTATGTGTTTACGTTGTATAGCTGCCAATATATTAACGAGAATTGAATTGCCAGGGAAAAGAAAAAAATAGAGAAAACCACGATAACTATTACCATACAAATAATATTTAATAATACATTTCAAATTGTAGACAATAGTTAAACATTGATTATAAATTATAATTTATAATATGAAATCTTTATACCTCTTACATTCTGCAGGCTTAAGAATAATTTTAACGGATCCAGTTCTAAAAATTGCAATACTAAACCGAATATCGTTAACGTCTCGTTTGAGACGAGCAACGATGCTTGATAGGAACAAGTCGTGATAACTGATAGCTGATAATCATCAATTTTATATCGTTAACAAAACACCCAAGGTAGATTTATAAAGCCACTTCGAAGACACCCGAACTTTATATCATACTTTCATAGAATAAACCAGAAGTAATGTTATTATCATAACATTGTCATATAAAACGCTAATCATGGTACCAAACTGCACTGAGTAGTGAGTAGTTCAAAAATTCGAAACTCAAAATGCCACACACCACTACTCTAAGTTATCAAATCTAGGGAAGAGGAATCGCCACTTTACCCCCCTGCAATACGCCCTGCATCAAACCGATAACACACCCATTAGAACACTCGTTAACGTTCACGTCCTAGTCAAAAACCATTGACCCAGGCGTGATTGCAGTATGCGAAGATAACTAAGATAACTGTATGCGCAGAGAATTACGTCTGTACGCTGACTGCATCGAGACAACAAAATTACGTTATCAACGCAGAATTTACTCATATTGCCGCAAAAGATCTCAAAATTTAATACTATCCTTAATTACAAGATTCGATATTCACATATAGGCAATAGGCAATAGTTACAAGCTTCTTTATAATTAAGGATAGCTATCTGATAACGAAAATTTGATGATTTACGTGAACACAGAGAATCTTAATTAGAACCAGCCTTGAAATAACTATTCAAAAATACTAATTAAGCGTACCATAAATTTAACTTTTAAGATATATACAGTTCTAGTTTTTTTTTATATCTCTGCGACTCTGTGAATAGCCATTTGACAACGGAAATTTGATGAATTACGTGAACACATTATACGGAGAACTAAAACTAGAATCGGCCTTGAAATAATTTTTCAAAAATACCAATTAAGCGTACCTTATATTTAAGTAACATGTAGTTTTAGTTTCTTTTGACAAGCAAGTGCGAATTTTACACCTTCCATACGCAATTTTAAATTTGAATAACTCCGAAAGTATTGGTCCGAATTTTGACTACGTTACATCAAAAATTACAGAAAAATGAATTGAATAATATCTGCGTAAAAAGTATGGTGTTCCCATTTGAAAAACAAAACTTTGTATATCCATATAACATACTTAAGGTGGAATGATGTTGTGGAAAACATATTTTTATGGTAACTTGAACATTGAAAAAAAATTGACATATTTAATGTTAAAAAATTAAAACATTTTGGTATAATATACGTTTGACGTCATCTTTAAAGATATTTAGTTTTTCTAATGACGATAAATTGTCTATTTACAAAAATAAATAGTTAATACCTGACACCTAGTTGAAATGAATGTTATTTTAGATTCTGGGTGAACCGAGGAATGTATTGGTTTAACACTTTTACCATAGACGTATTATATTTTTTTTTTTTATTTATGTATAATATACGGGTAAAGACCCTTTTGTGTAAACATTACAGGTTTAAACATTTAAGTGTTTTACAGTTTACAATAAACAACTCGATTTAAAACAATAAGGGGTGATCTATTGGGACAACCACATAGGTCATAGGGTGTACAACACATATGCTGTATACTCTCAACGTTATTTAGAAAATCAACAGGTTTTTTACGTACACTTTTAGCTTATACCTATACCATATCTGCTGCGGAGCTGCCGTAATTTTGTTTCTCGCACTGCCCCGCCAGATTGCGTAACGTCGTAACCAATCTATATTATACCCCCTCCTTTTATTTCGGATAAATTATGATTTTCCAGGTTGAATCGAACCGGTAATAAATGTACATGCACACCTGACACTATGACTTCGTAGTGTCGTAGTGCTTATGGGATGTATATCAGTTAAATATCACCATACGTAATTGTTCTCTATACATTATAAGATCAATAAAAGATACTATTATAAGACGTAAAGTACAAACTACAAGACATGAAACCGCTTCGTGTGTAAGCAGCTTTAGTGTAGTCGCTAACATTCCTGGAAATATATATAACGGACAACGGTATGGATGCCACCACCAATACGGCACATTTGCGGACACAACCTTTTTGTTCGCATTTGCGGTTTTATACTAATATGGACTTTTATATACTTTATGTTTATACATTATACAATAATCATAAATGTCAGTAACATTATGACGACCGTGATTTTCGATATATGTGCCTCTATCAGTTGTAGAGAATACCTGATCATTAGGCTACACGAGTAATTAAGCATTAATTAAGTATTCAAATAACAATTTTATGGGTGAATAATTACTAATATATATATCTAATGGCTGAATTAGAAATGATCAAGACAACGAAAGGTAACCTAAAGATAATACCTTAAAAATCTAGCTAATGTCAAAAAATTGCAATAAATAAGTGTCTCAACAAATTGTAAATATTAAAAAAATTTATTATAAAAATGAATAAATAATTATATTATTAGATGAAATCTCGAATAAAATGTATGTACTCATATACCCGATAAACTCCAATAATTTCGAAAAACCAAAAAACAACTTTTAAACACGCCAGTCAATATTAGATTAATATTTACTGCCACTCCTAAGCTTGTGCAAGTGTGAAGGAAAGTTTTAGTTTATTTATGTTTATATATAAACTATAAACAAGTGACCGCAAGTACGACCGCAAATATGCTAACCACATCGGTGCCGCAATCACGGTATGTATACGTTTATAATTTTTTGTCTCGTGGTAATTATTTTAAATAATAAAGTCTAGCCGTAATAAAATAATTTTTTTTCATGAGACTAATACGATATTTTCAGTGATCATAGAGTGGTGGTTAGGGGAGGAAATATATTACGAATAGTCCTGTTTGGTTCGATTCTAGTGTAAAAAATGATAATTTTGAATAATTGAAAATAAAAGGAGGGTGGTATAATATAGATAAGTTACGTGATTGGTCGGGCAGCGCGAGAAAAACAGATTACAGTGGTGAATGTGGGTATGGTGCTAGAACCCTCTTAAGGTTCATTCCCACTAGTCCGGACCGAAAATATTATCTTAACGATTTTCTATCTGACAATTCACACTTGTCCGGGTCGGGTCGAAAAAATATCGTTCTTGACAATCTCCTCTCTGGGTTCCCGGACGGGTTTACGCCGGTCCGGACATGTCATGACCAGTGTGAATGATGAACCGGGCCGTGTCCTAGCAATTGTCAATCTTACCAATCATGTGACATAAACTTATATATAAAATCTTTCGGTCCTAACAACTTGTTTTTTACATTTTGTAAAATAGATTCTGAAAAACGTATAGAATGAGTACGACGACATCCTGGTTTTTATTATTTAAGTGATCGTATACAACTGCGAGGAACAGAATATGAGTAAATTAATATATGACTATATTATGAGTTAAACTCATGTGACGTATAAAATGTTGTCAACTGTTTATGTTAACAAGCGTTTAACGGATCGGACGGCAATACTGCGTTTAAAGTCATGCGAACCATGTACAATGAAACCTTTGAATAGCGGACACCTTCGGTCACCAAAATGTTGTCTGCCATTCGTAGGTATTCGCTATTGAAAGGAGGTAAAGGTTTAATTTTCATAGAGTAAATGTATAACACGAGAAAATATTGCTCTACGTTAAATTAAATTTAAAAATTGCATATACATATATCCATAAATTCCATGGAAAAATCAGTAAGTTAGGTTTGTATGGAATTTTTATCATAATAGGACAATATAATATTATATTAAGGCTGAAAAATGCATTTATTTCGTACCACGATACATAACATAAAAAAAAGGGTTTATTTAAAACATACAAATATCGTGACTGATGAGTGATTACTGACAATTGACGATTGAAATAGTAAGTTTATTCTGACGGGGCGCGGAGATTATCAATGTCTGTTCCGGGTCAGTTTAGAATTTAGACCAAGGGTCGGCAATTAATTTCTATGGCGGTCCAGATAATTTGAAAAAAAATGTTCGGGGGCCATAAAAAATTTAATATAATAATAATAATTTCACAATTTTATTGTTAAAAGTTTAATGGGAAAAATGACATTTTTTGTCTTGAGCCAGTTTTTTAAAATTTGCTACTCTTGGTGAAGAACTAATGTGCTGAGTGTTTTCAAGGCGGAGAGCAGTTAATCTTAAACGATATTTAAAAACGTCATTTAGGAGAATGATAAAATTGAAAAATATTTTTGGCGGTCCAGTTATTTCCGCTTCACGGGCCGGACTTGGCCCGCGGGCTGCCTATTGCCGACCCCTGATTTAGACGGACCATTTTTTTCTTCCTACTATAAACAATGAATTTATTGCATATTTTGATAATGCTATTGGCTGTATTATTATATATTTATATTATTATAGTCGTAGTAGATAATCGCTCAGGTGCCAGTTATCGCCATCGGCGACCGATGCGATCTACTATTTACGAATCATTCGCTGAAAATATTAAATATGTACATTGTACATGTAGCGACCCAGGTCAATTCGTTAATAAGACAGATAATTTTTGTCAACTTATTAAAATAATGTTAAATTATAATACTGTCTCTTTAAATATCTATAATGTAGTCTCTTCTGTGTCATCGTTCTGATTGCTTTACACTACTCCCCCCCCCCGGACCAATCCCCTGGGAGTGAAGTCCCTACATGTGAAAATTCTCTTCTCAGAGGAGGGCCGCAGGGGCGTATTTAAGGGGGAATGAGGGGTCCCACGGGGGCTCCAAAAGGCACAAGGTGCCCCCTCCCCCATTCACTATATATTTATATTATTTTATTGTCTCGTCTGAGACTAATAACCTAATTTTTACACAAACATTAAAATACTTTTAAAACTATTCGAAACCATTCCTTTGACTAGGTACATGTCTACATGCATATCCGAAACGTCATTTTCTTCACTAAGGAGAATCAAATCCTACTTAAGAATAATAATGGGAGAAAATCGATTGAACGGATTAGCATTGCTCAATATACATCCAGAAATAATGATAAAACCTGAAGAAGTAGTTGATATTTATGGTAATAAACATCCCAGGCGGATTCAGTTATTAATTTATTATATAGAATCAAAATTCGTTTAAAAATTCGTTTTACTACCTAATCGTTCTACTTATTAAGTTTTATATTTCTATTAAACACATGTATTTAAGTTATTTGGTCATACATTTTGACATTATTTTGAAATGTTAAGTATGAGTTATAAATAAGTATAATTTAAAGGTTTTGTTTTTGCCTCCCCCCCTTAGAAATTTATAATTACACCCCGGATAAGGGGTTACAAGTGATACACTGCACTCTACCCATTTTAAGTGACGAGCCATTGACGAAGACTTAAGGTCGTTTTAATGAAAAAAATAAATACGAAAAAAAAAATTATATTACCTACTGCAAAGAATTAGAAAAATCATGAATTTAAATTGTTTTGTTAATATTTACACCCCCTTCCTATCATCACTGTAATAATCATAAAAATTACCGTATTCATAAATGTAGCCACTCGTCGGCGTTATAGTATTATACTCTCAACAAAATTGATGGGAACATCACTGATACTAGATTTAGCAATATCACCTTAAAAATCACTGATTATATTGCATACTATATTGTACGTTTTGATTATTTGTTTTGGGATTTGGAACTTGTATTCATTTTCCCAAACTTACCGATTTGATATAAATTTTGTACCCTCTGCCCCTATTAAATGCTTGATTACCGCTTCTGTTGGGCAACCTCATTTATTTGAAATAATTCCCATCACTATTTTAAAAGCAAATACGAGCGCGATTTTATTACCTACCCACCTGGCACCTACATGGCTATACGGTGAAACAAGCCGTGTAACTACTTATTATAAATTACAATATCACATTATCACAGTAGTTACAAATTTGATGAAAAATGTTATCTTACTTAATTAGCTACAATCGCAACCACTCGTTTATCTTCTGGAAAATGGCAACTCACTGGCAAAGTGGCAAGTATGAAGACGTGATAATATCTCTATAGTCATCGTAGTTCGTGCCGTTCGCGGTGACAACTAGCGTCTGGCAAGTAAAGATAAATCGCAAACATTACAGTAACAGTTTTGTAATAGGTAATCTCTTTCCCATGATTCGTAAAAAAATTAACTGTTGTAGTATTTATCCATTATCTAATGTGATTAATTTAGAGTACTTAAAGATAAAATATTTCGACCTATGGAAATCTTGAGTCGTATATACGGCCGAATACTTAAAGATCTAGTATTTGATACGACCTAGTATCGCCGCATTCGTCGATATCGTTACCCCGAGTGTTCCAACATCGATGTTTGACGATTTGACTTGCCGTAGATCGATACAAGTGATACGACAATATTTTGTTACAATTGGTTCTCCCATTAATCGTGCCGATCGTCCCCACTAGGCTGGCAGCTACAAGTGTTGTCTTAGTATTATTTCAGTTGTGCTACGTGTATATGTCTGTAAGTAGTGATTTGAAAATCGTCTGCCATTACTCGCGATAAAACGAACGCACAAAAGATAATATAAACTGTAAAAAAAACCTGGTCTAAATAACTAGGTATGTAATGTCTTTAATTATTATAAATTATAATACTTTGTAATGTTAATATTAGGCTACACGCCTACACCGTAAATACTAAATAATAATAATAGTTTTGTGTTTAAAATTGTAAACGAATCGTTTAAATATCACCTTTGGGCTGTAGACCTTCATGTGATTATGTTTCATATCTTCGGCATTTTATTCTATTGTCTTTGGGTTTTTAAGCGTACCGACATCCGAGATAACCTCAATTCGCGTGAAAATGTCTTTTTCATTTTAATAAAACCGAATCCCGTACCTAATATCCGTTTCGACATTCTGTTTGTAAATTAGTTACATACATACACTTGGACTGCACATGTTGTTAACTATTCACATTACATTGCCGAGCTCCGACAGTTGCGTACTACAGTTGTGTACAATTTTCCGTCGGTGCTGGTCGTCCGCGGGAGACTTAGTTAATTTTGATCGTGAACTATTATTTTGGATTTATTCTAGATGTAACACTAAATATTATCGTGTAATGGTGGTGGTCGCTGGAGTCTGGTTTCTTTCCAAGTGATGTCACAGGAAAACAAATAGGAAACATCTAGTTGGGCGACAGGATTTATTAGATGTCAACCATGATGGACCAGTATTCTGCTAAGGCACTGATAATTGTGCTGTCGATTATTTCAAGACTGTTCTTCGGTTTCACTCCATTACTTGTATCCAGAAAATTGTTTTCTAACAAATCTGCCGATTCGTTGAAATCGAAAACGGTAAAAATCATCACCAACACTCATTCAAGTACAGTAGATTATGATGTTTCGTTAAATGTTTCAGTTGGACTATCTAGTTTCATTATGCTTGAGTTTGGGTGGAGGTGTCTTGCTAGCTACCTGTTTTGTCCATTTGATACCAGAGGTAAGAGAGAGTCTTACCACCCAGTTGGAACACTACCATCAATATCCGTTAGCCGAGCTAGTTGTTTGTATGGGATTTTTCCTCGTATACTTTGTTGAAGAGACTGTAAAGCATTTTGTTAAAAAACATAAAAACCGCAATAAAGCAAAAACAACACAACATTGTGATAGACTATTGCAATGGACTAATAGTCATTTGACAGCAGTCAAGTCTGCTGATGATGTGAATTCTGTAAGTGTTGATCAAGGACCTGGAACTCCAGATTGCCAAATCGAACAAAATAATAATGAAATGTCACATGTACATAATCTAAGAAGTCTATTTGTTGTACTGGCATTATCTTTTCATTCAATAATGGAAGGACTAGCCATTGGTCTCGAACAAAATATGGACGATATGGGTTTCCTGTTTTTAGCAGTTTCTATTCATGAGTGTACTATATTGTTTTGTATTGGCATCAAATTAGTAATTTCATGTTCATCATTGACAAATATTGTGTTGAATATCATTGTTCTTACATTGGTATCACCTTTTGGTAAGTCTTATTATATTTAATATATTTTATCCCATTTTCTAGTAATTTCAATATATAATGTTAAAAAATGCATGCTACACTACTATAGCAATTAACCTAATTTAGTGTAATTAGTATGATTATTGTATACAAATGATAAACTTTTCAAATATTTATATTTTGGCAACAATTAAACTAATTATAAAGTATATGATGCACCAATTTTAAAATGGTTAATAGAATTTTTGAAGTTATGACATTTTTAGTATTGATTTTGTATATAACAAAATTTTAATAATATAAAAGTTTTTACTGATAGCTACAAATTGTTCTGTAAGTGACTAACTATTTATGAATTTTATAATTTTGATTGATACAAGCGATAATTATGAAAAATAATTGAAAAAATAAATTTTATGGTTTTGAAAAATATATTACTACATGTAATGTAGAATATTATACCATAGATACCAATTTACTGCAATTTTTCCTGAATGACAATAATTACATCATAAAATATATTAGTATTCATGTTGGTTAGCTTATCAAATAACTTTCTAAACATATTCATTAAGTAGTTGGTCTTAACTTTGTAAATAGTATTTTCTAACTATTTTTTTAATGTTCATTTTTGATTTATTAACTAAATTGAGTATAAATATGATCTACACATAGTTATATCCTATATGACATATTACTTATCATATGCTTGGGAAAATGTATCCATTTGTAAATTTCAACACATCTTCAAAAAATGTTTGATAAATTAAATCATGTTTAAATTGTATTATTTATTTAAATTAAATTAAATAGTTTTTTAAAAAGTTTTTGTATTAAATTATTAGTCATGTATGTCAAAGTTTGTTTTTTTTATCAAATTAATGTTCCTAGAATAAATATAAATATATCATACAATTGACAATATCTAAAAATTGTAAAAAATTAGTAACGCTGCAACTTATTGTACAACAATCAAATATTCTAAATTACCTACTGGTTACTCCTCATTAAATAAAATTAATGAGTATTTTCGTCTTTGTCATATTGATAATATGGAAGATGAAATGCTAAGACATTGAAGGCCCTAATTTTCTGTATATTAATTTTGAAAGCCATCTTACTGTAATTCTAAATAATACTTGATTTAAGATATTGTTTATATCAGTGGTTCCCAAACTTTTTTCATTTAAGCCTCCCTAAAAATAAAAATAAATTATTGCCCCTCTCATGAATAAATAAAATATAATATGACACATGTCACAATGATTATTTGAATCCTAACTGTTGAAACGTTTAAATATTTTAACTTGTATGATAAAGTGGTAAAAATAATAAATGTACACAATTTTTTTCTGAGCTTCCTAAGCTAAGGGATCATGGCTCTTAAGGGAGGCACGCCTCACAGTTCGGAACCGGGAACCGCTGGTTTATATAATATTTAAAGACTAACACATGAATGGTATAATTATTATTAAGATTATATTTTAAATAATTTAATTTAATTAAATGTGATATATTATATTTTAGGTATCTTTTTGGGGTCATTATTAACATTAAATGTGTCAGAAGTGGAAAATAATTATCACACTATTGGAAATGCCGTTTTACAAGGTTTAGCTGCTGGTACAATCTTATATGTCACATTTTTTGAAGTACTCGACCGGGAAAGAAAAAAGGGTACGGCGCCTGGTTTGCTCAAATTGCTGTTCACTATGATTGGATTCTTTCTTATGGTCATGTTAGAAGTTATAGGTAAATACATTTTGGATTAATTTGAATTACTTTATCAAATATTAAAATAAATATCTATTACAGGTGGCCATAGCCATAAAGATATTCATATGAATCATGAAATGACCAATCATTCAGTTATTCATAAAGATCATCCTTAACACGCACTCACATAATTATTTCAGATGTATTTGTTACCAGATAGTAAAACAAAAATAAAATAATCATACACTTCTCTTACACTTGCATTTTGCTTGTGTTACTTTAAAAAAGATAAGTTCAAAAATACTTCTGGAATGATTTTTACTCAACTACTCGCCTGGTTTTAAGACTAAATTAAGTTGTAACATGAATCATTTTTATCGATCTTCCATTTATTCTTATGTGTAAATATATACGAAGTAATATTCCATTATGGATTATTTTTTTTATCTTCATAAAATGTAAACTACATACAATTTTTATTATATATTGACTTGATATTAGTTTTAATTTTGTTAGGATCCTCATTTCATTACTAACTGAAATAATTATATATTTGGTTTATTACATTGTTAAATTAATTACTATCTTTTACATTATTTTTGGTCATATTTTGGCTTTACAGTTTTAAACATATTGTATATTTTATTTTAATTGTGAAAAATGTTAAACTAAATGTATGTGTTGTCAATTGAAACTAAACAAAATTAATTCTGAATTAGGTCTTTATTTTATGTTGTTATAATTTTAATACAAGCAATTCATTTTTATCTTATTATTTTCTTATTTTTTAAATGAACATTTTTGTTGAAACTTCAACTATCCTAATATTTTATCAAAATTATGTAGTATGTAGAAATAAACATTTACAAAATTGAAATGTCTATTATCAATTATAAAAATACGATGGTTTATTGTCCTAATAGAAAATAAGAAATAAATACTACAGAAATCATAATTACATAATTTACTGATTATGATTATTATTTTACTTAACCCTTGTGAAATTATATTTTGGTTGAAACTTAATTTTTTTTTATTAAATTGTATGAAAATGAATCCTTTTTTCTTGTAATATATTTGAGTCTAAATAATTCATAATGATTTGTTTTATTTAGGCCACTATTTATGTTTACAATATCCTTATTAAAATTATATTGATAATGATATCAATGTAATTTTTTCATACTACATTCATACCTCTACTCAATGAGTCAATAGTATTGTCTTTCAGGGTCAAATGAATTTTAAGTAAATTATTTAAAATTGTCATGGGAGTAGTTCCACTACTTTCTGGCACATTTCTAGAATTAAATGGGTTTGTCCTTTTATTGCATAACTTATGTTTTCCAATATTATATGTTAATCATTGAACTGGAGGTTGTTAACACTTTGAGTATGGTTTGCTGTACATTAAATGTGTTATATTTCATGTGTTCATGCAATAACATTTTAAAGTAATACAATTGTGATACTAATTTAATGATCAAAATATGTTTCTTATTGTTTATTTTTATTCTATAAAATGGTCTAGTTTTGTGTGGGTAGTTTAATCAATAAATTATTTTTTTGGTTAGTATTTTGTTTTAATATTAACATGTAAACTAAAAAAGTTAATTCTTTTTTACTGTTTTTAGTAAAAGTATAATTTGTTTTTTAAATTATTTATGTAACTCGATTTTAGGTGGTTTTTAATTGTATTTTGTGTGCTCTTGCATCAAATACTGCCATACTAGATGGGTGGCCATGGTGCAGTTTTAGAAAAATGTTATCGTTAATTTGTCTTTTTGGTGACTTAAATTTTGTTTTGTAGTAAGAATATGATAATAACCATTGATTATAGAATAAATATTCTATAATCAATGTAATTACTATTTAAAACATTTTTATTATTATTTGTGCACAAAATATCTTAAACATATTTAATTAGGCGGGGTATTAGTTGATTTATTATTATTTTTAAAACATTTAATTTTTGTTTTTACAAATGCGTGTATTTGTTTGTTATTACTATTTAGTTATTTAGTTATACATTAAATAATAAATAATAAACGTGTAAAGAGTATCTTTCTTAAAATAAAAATTTAACTTTATGATTTGTTTTATTATCTCTTGTCTTACGGTAAACTGGTACAAATCAACAGAATATAACAAAATTGTATTAAGTTTGTACAGCTCCTATAGCTGGACTTAATTTTAAAAGGTATATCACTAAATTAATTAATTTCAGTCTATATATATAGTCTATTCTGTAATAATATTCTAAAATCTCTAGAAGTCAAGACCCTAGTTTACGTAATTTATTACAATTAGTAATTAGTATAAAACATAATATGTTGTAATACAGATTTGACTCCTTCAAGTAAATTGCCAACTTTTGTAATATTGTATTTTATTTAGTGCAAACCTTTAGTGAAATTAGATTAAAAATAATAATCTGACATAGTATCATTTAAAAAAAAAATGATTCTACATCGTGATTTAATAAGTCATTACAATTGAAATTTGAATTGTCTGATTTTTCAAAAAATAAGAAAGTAGTCAACATTTTATTACACAGTCAAATAATTTAATTATAATACAACACTTACATTCAAATCATAGGAGACATACAGAGCCCTTCCCATAGGCGTATAATGGGTCTGGTTTGGGGACTAGCCTCCCCGAAATTCTGTTAATTTTTTTATATTTAATTCAAATATGTATACAATAATATGATGAATAGTATATTATTTATTTGTATTAGACTTTAAAATATGCTTCTTTAGTCCTTTTTAGAATATATGTTGTGTGATCGAATAATTATATAAGCACATTATAAACCTTTGCCGAAATGATTCGCAAGAAATTCCAGCTGCAGCGTCGTTAATACCACGATGTAAAAAAGAGCTAAAAATAAATAAATCACGGTACGCCTATGGCCGTCCCTAGACCCTAAGATTTGCCGTGCCCGGGGTCCAACACCTTTAGCGGGCATCCCTCGTCATACCATATAACCCGCAATACTATTGAATTAATGAGCTCATTTGTTTCCGAAAACATAACTTTGATTGGGTTATTTTGGACGTCGTCATTGCACGTCGACTGTAAAATGTAGTTTTAGTCTCACTTGTGTTTTTAAAATTACGTTTTATTCGTACGTTTATACGTTTATTATTTTTACTATTTATACGTTTTATTTATGTGCACTACTTCATAAAAATCCATGAGCAACCACTGTGGGGAAGACCCCGAAGACCCAACAGTCTTAGGCGCTCGTCCCGGCCTTGAATACATACTTGCCACTTGGTATAATATTATACGTACCTACATTGTAATAATTTTTCTTCATTATAAATTCGAAAATTATATTCACCAATTATATGTTGTAACTCATATTATACAACTAACCACCAAAATAGACGAATCACACGAGTATAAAGTCTGGAAATGTTTGAAAACACACGTAGAGCAAACTTGAAATAACACCGTGTCACCGTCAGTAACAATCACGCAATTCTTATCGTTTAAAAAAAGTGGTACTCGCTACAGGAAATTTGAATTCTTTACTTACATAATATTTCGATGAACGTTATCCACAGACATCCCGAAAAGTTTAATCGACAACTATTCCGTTTTGTTTCAACTGCGTTTCGTAGCAATAATATCAAATGCAAAGCAAAGCCACCGTGAATCATAATCAGAGTCGTATTTAATAGATTTTTCCGCGTGAGTACATACACTTGCAGTCTGCAGATAATACTAAACATCCGTCCTAAAAACCGTTCGTACCTTTGATCGTGCATCCCACGATAGAGCAATCGACTTGAGAAATATTAGTTATTTCGAACCGTGGACGGTACGACACACTTTTAGAGGTATATATGTATACTGAAAGTTCTCAATTCACAATGTGTAACAAACGGTGAAATATTTAAATACATATAAATAGTATTGTTTCTTTTACCAAAATATCACCTTTTCGTCTTCGTTGATGTCGATATCGCACGTTGTACATTATACATAAATATTAAAATAGCGTTACATTGTTTTCATGTTAAAATATCGTTCAACATGTACCTGTAATTTGTCGACGTTTTTCGGTACGGACAGTACCACCTTTGAGGCAACTGCATGTACCATTCGAAGAATGTCGGACCCACGGCTACCGAGGTCTCCAGCGTCGAACCTAGCTCGCCTTTAGTATCCCGGAACCAACCCAGGGTAGTATCGCACGGTAGTATGCAGATCGACCGCCACCAGATAAGAGTCACCTACCTTAAAATCTATTCGGTCGGCGACTCCGTAGATCTCGACGTTTTTCCTGGCCAATAAGATTTTCTTCGGATCGAAATCGATGCCAATAACTATGCGTCAAGACGCGAATGTATCGCATTAACGTGTGAAATTATAATGTAACACAATTGGAAGCGGTCGATTTGCGGTGTGAACATAAATAAAATGATTTACCGTTGGTACAAGGTCGGCCAGGACCCGCAGAACGGGTCCCGTACTGTTCCGAACGAACACATCTTGCCTCTTGGCCATAATTTGTTGCGCCGAAACCTACGGACACTCCGAGTACATGTTGACCGTGTAATCGCGTTGAAAAAAAGATTACCTAATATATCATCATTTATAATCGAAACGTACGTATGTTATAAGATTTACCCTCATCGAGCATAATTCCGCGGTCGAACTTAGAAAATAAAGTGTAGCGCAGTTTTCAGTACTTAAACATCCTAGATAACGTTTACCAGTGGCGCAACCAAGGGGGGTGTTTTGGGTGTCTGGACACCCCCCTTGAACCGTATAATAGGAAATTTATATTTAATTATATTCAATAACCATTGAAAAAAAATGTTCAATATTTTTTAAAATCTAAATCTAGTGTTATAATTTATAACTGATAAATGTTACTAAGTCTTTTGTCCATAGTTTATCATATTTATCATATTTTATATAGAATTTTATGGTAATGACCTGGAAGATTCATTAACGGTTTTAGCTGAAGTAAAAATTTGGCATCATCAAGTTTTTAAACTACGACTGGAAACCAATTTAAAAATGGTTACTGCAATTGTAGTAATCAGTAATTGCAATAATGCCCTATATCCCAACATTTATAAGCTACTGACAATTCTTTTAACGTTACCCGTGACATCTTGTGAAGCCGAGAGGTCATTTTCAACTTTAAAGCGAATAAAAACATACCTCAGAAATTCAACAGCAGATAATAGACTAAATGGTTTGGCAGCATTGCATATTCACCGAGAAATTAAAGTTGATATAGATGCCGTTATAAAAGAATTAGCTAAGAATAAAAGACGATTAGACTTTGTAATTTAAAATTTATAATATTGTTATATGTATAATAATTATTAATTTTGTAAACTTCTTGACAATTACTAAAATTATATGTAACTTTAATCTAAACATACGTGTCACGTACTCACGTGATATAAATTGTTTAGTTAATAAAACGTTGGACGTCAGTAGTGTATTCAGAAATAATTATGGTGGTGGTTTGATTCAAATCGTTTGAATAAAATAATAGAATAGGTAAATATTTAATAGTAGTCGTGACGACTGTTACTTGTACATAGTATACTAACTTTGGAAATTAATTGGGAAAATACCGTATACGCTACTGGCGGACACCCCCTTTGAAAAAATCCTAGTTGCGCCACTGACGTTTACTGGTTTACTCCTGAGAGAAAAACAAAAAAATCGTTCTTATACAAATATGGACGCAAAGGAGCGACGTGTATTTTTCGATTTTTACGAGCATTGGTCGTACAGTTGTTTGTTTTTTTATTAATTTTTACTAATCAATTATGAGTGAGTGGATTTCTGAGGTGCTGTATGTGAAAAATAAACATAAATATATACATATAATGTACAATTTATAATTATATAATTTAATTATTTAAATATAATATACAAGATAGTGAAAATAAGCTCGATACTGCCAAATATTAATGTAATTGCACAACAACGATGAAAAGCACATTTAATTTACAAGTCGCAGTTTAAAAATTAAAATTATTTTCTGACTGTAAATTAAAAGTTTTTTAAAATTAAAGTTGCAGATTTACGTGCGTATTGATCGTTAAATTTCCAATTGGTAATCGGTGAAAAATGGTTAGCATCGGCTGATTTAGTATATGTTACACAGCTGCTGAGCTGCCCAGTCCCAATCAACGATGACATGTCGCGGTCGTAATTACCACGACCGCGGCGGCTCGCTCGACGTCCGCGGTGACGCGTCCGGGAAACCGGTGGGGCCGGTGGCAAAGGTGGTTGCCGCCGGCGAGTGTTCGGAGAGTCGTGTGTGAGTGGTTGACGAGACACCTTCACATATTTATAATTAAATAAACGTCATATTGCTAAAATCCGTGTTCCATAATTTAAAAATTGACTACCTACACGGTCCAGACACCTTCATTGGCGCAGTCGGAAAAGGAGTAAGGTAAGTGCTAATTTTAATAAAATAATTTTTCTTAAAATTAACTTAAATTAGCACTAACGGGTTAAAGAACCTACAAAAGGTGTCCCGAACGACCGGTTCCTAAGTAGTCTGTAAATTTTTATTCTTTTTTGTAAGTTTAAGTTAAACTTGCTAAGTATTTCCCAATCTAAGGTGAAAATTTACGCAAATTGCGAATTTTTTTATAAAATCCTCCGAAGTTTAACATAGGTTAAGCGGGAAATAGATTGGAAAATACGTCTCGGCCAACGATTTCCCCAATCTCATTAAGCGATAATCTCTCCGCGAAATAAATTTAATTGGCAGATAGTCAACAATATGTCCGGAAAGAAGATAACCGAATTAAATATAGTAGGGCTTAATAGGGAGTTATCGGCACGTGGCATCGAGACCGGGGGGACCAAGGCGGATAAGATTTTAATTCTCGAAGAGTATATCCGTACGCGGGAAAACCGTGACCCGGGGACGGTAATTTTCGAGACGGACGACGAAAGGTCGTCTACGGAAATACCGGCGGTCACGCACGATGCTCTGTACGATACGGGTGCGGTGAATACCGATAACAACCTGATGCATACGTACATGGAGCAAGTTTTGGACCGGCTGGAGAACTTGGAAGTGACGGTTGACGAGCAACAACGGACGATCGGAGTTCTCAGCGAGAGCGTAGAACGCTTGGAGCGGGAACTGTCCGAAGAAAAGCGGAAGTCAGCCGAACGAGTGGTGGAAACCACCCAAGAAAACCGCACCCGACCATACAACAACGTTTTGTCCGGCACAATGCAAAATTGTCCGGACAAAAACCTCCAGGCGACCGCTGAGGACCGGTGGTCCAATATTCGGAACAGGCTGTCCGGTGGTAACCCACCAAGACGAGTTTCGTCCGGAGTTTCCGGTGAAACGCCCGGAGCTTCCGGTGAAATGTCCGGAGTTTTCGGTAACCTGTCCGGGGTATCCGGAGTTTCCGGTGGAATCTCCGGTGGAAAACGAGTACACTTCGCGGAAAGTCTACTCATTCCCCAGCACGAGTTGAGTTTGGCCCGAACAAGCATCCCCGAGTTCGCCGGTAAGAAGGAGGAAGACCCGGAGCGGTTTCTCCTGCAGGCCGAGGAAATCTTGGTAGAGACCGGCATCAACAGGGCTCGATGGGTAACTGTACTAGCACCTCAACTAAAAGGTAAAGCAGGTACATGGTGGGGCAGATTGCGATCGTTGGACTTACCATGGGTACAGTTCAAAGACGAACTCCTAAGGAAGTTCAACGGAGACGACCTGCAATCTGGTCTCCAATCAGAGTTGCTGAGTATTTCACAAACCAGGTCCGAAACACTGGAGGAGTTTATCCTAATGAAATACCAGTTGTACCTGAGGGTGAGCGAGGGCTTGGCGGAACAAGCGGTGGTCCGAACGGTAATCGGCCTCATGCGGGAAGAGTTCCGCGTGCATGCATGCATCCAACGACCGAGGTCGTTCGCGGAACTGAGAGACCTGTCGTACGTTCTGGACGGTTGCATAACCGTAGCTCCGGGAAGGTCGGAGTCAACCCCGAACTGGAGGGAGAAGAAAAAGCCAGAGGTTGCGGAGAAGTCAAAGGGACCGACTTCAAGTCACCGACTATCCGCCGGACCAGGATGCAGGCTGTGTGGTGATCTAGACCACTGGCAAGCTGCATGTCCGAACAAGAAGTCGGAGTCGGGAAATGCCAGGACGACCGGCGGAACCGGCGGGTCCCGTCCGGTCAGGAGGTAATTGGCAACAGGTTAACGAGTCGGCCGAGGGCAAGTAAGCTACGGGTTTCAACTGGTACAGTAAGTAACTTTTCGGTACAGAAAACATACGTTACTAAAACTGACCGGGTAAACCGGAACTTGGGAGCCTTACAAGCCGGAGACTCCGGAAACCACCCGAAGAAAAGCTCCGTAGCCCGGAGTTGTCCGGTGAAAACCGTCGATCCTCCGGGTAAAAACGGAAACCCACCGGAAAAGAGCTCCGGAGACCGGAGTTGTCCGGTGAAAACCGTTGATCCTCCGGGTAAAAACGGAATTCCGTCGGAAAAAAGATGCAGACCTCGGATTTGTCCGGTGAAAACCGTCAATCAACCGGAAAAACCCATTGAAAGCGACGTTCTGGCACAAGAACCACAGTTCGTGACAATGGGACGGGTGAACGACGGACCAACGGAGAAAGGGTCTGACCTTTTAGAAATTAGTAGGACAGAAACTGTTCCGGACAAAAGTGGAAGCGTTACCGAGGTAAGCGATCTTCCCAATAACCATGTCGCGGACAACGTTTCAGGTGATGCGGAACAAGAGGAGTTAACACAGCAGTTGTTGACTTGTCCGATCACGTCCGAAAATTTTTCCGAGGAGTTTAGTCCTAACCAACGGGAAAAATGCAAGAGGAGGGACTCAGATACGGACTCATTGTTTGAGTTGCGACAACAATTCGCGGATCTGCGGACCGGAATGTTGGAGTCTTCAACCATTGCAACGGTTTTAACGGGTAAAACAAGAGTATCGGATATTCCGTTACCGGCCATAGAACTGGAGTTTGCATCCGGGACGGTAATAGCACTACTGGACTCGCAAGCGGCGAGGACGTATGTCAAACCGGGGGTGGCAAAGAAGTTTGGTCGAAGTTTTACGGGAAAACCAGAAATCGTCCGGATGGCGGACGGAAGAACACGGGAAATTACGGAGTTTTCCGAATTTCGAGCCAGAATAATGGATCTGGAAGTGTGTTTCAGGGCCGCAGTGTTTGACGACCTTATAGGAGATGTCTTCCTGGGCCATGACTTCCTCGTGGAGCAACAAGTCGCATGGGACTATAACGGTTGCATAATCCACTTGGGAAAAGAAAAACGGGTCTCCGTGAGTTGGAGAAATCCAGTAACTCCGGTGACCATAGCAGTGGACCTGTCAACCGCAGGATTACCCGAAGGCGAGTACGGTAAGCGGGTGGAACAGGTCCTAAGCCGATATCCGGAGGTCTTCTCCGGAGAAGTAGGCAGAACGCGGGTAATAGAGCACCAGATCCGTCTCAAGGATCCAAATCCGGTGGCTTTAAACGCGTACGGGTACTCCCGAGAAAAAAACGAAACAATTGCCGAAATGGTGCGAGACATGGAAGAACAGGGCTTCGTCGAACCCAGCATATCCCCATGGGCCGCACCGGTAGTTCTCGTTAAGAAAAAGGATGGCTCACGCAGGTTTTGTGTGGACTATCGCCGTCTCAACATGCAGACGGAATCGGACGCACACCCAATGCCGGACCTACATGATATGGTCCGAGGAATGGGTGGAGCAAAAATTTACAGCACCATGGACTTGAAATCAGGTTATTGGCAGGTGGGTCTCTCCCCAGAGACACGTCCACTGACGGCGTTCAGAACCCAAAGAGGATTATTCCAGTTCAGAGTAATGCCGTTTGGACTGAAAAATGCGCCCGCCACTTTCTGTCGCTTGGTAAGCGAAGTTTTCCGTGGGTTAGTTGGTAAATTTGTTTTGGTTTATTTAGATGACATTGTGGTTTACTCGGGGAGCCCCGACCAACATCTAAACCACCTACAGAGAGTCCTGGAGCGGCTCCAGTCATACGGTCTAACGTGTCAACCGAAGAAATGCACATTCGGCGTGACGCAAATCAAATTCCTGGGACACATCGTACACGGTGAGGGAATAGACCGTGAACCGGAAAAGCTGACGGCGATTCAGGAATTGCCGGTTCCAAAAAAACCAAAGGACGTAATGCGAGTGTTGGGTGTATGCGGTTGGTACAGTCAATTCGTACCGCATTACGCCGAGATCACAGCACCACTCACGAGCCTCTTAGCCAAAGGTACGAAATGGCGTTGGACGACGCACGAGCAAGAGGCATTCCGGAAGCTGAAGGAGTCCTTGGTGTCTGCACCACGACTTTGTCCACCTCTGAAGGGTAGCCCCTATAATTTACAGACGGACGCAAGCGAAGTCGGAGTTGGTGCCGTGCTCTTCCAACGGGGGGAGAGTGGCGAGAGAAAAATAATCTCGTACGCCAGCCGAAAGCTGAATCCAGCCCAGGGACGATACTCGGCAGTCGAACGGGAGTGTCTGGCCATAGTATGGGCAGTAAACCGTTTCAGGCCGTACCTCGAGTCCGGGAAGTTCATGCTGTTTACGGATAACGCGGCACTCCGTTGGTTACAACAAGCTCGCTGTACAAATAGCAAGCTGACGAGGTGGGCACTACAACTCGGGGCTTTTGATTTCGAAATCCGGCACGTGCCCGGAGTAGAAAACGAAGCTGCCGATGCCCTATCCCGCTGTCCGGTAGGGCCAAACACCGTAGACGAGGAGTTGTTGGAAAACCAAATCCACGATCCTCCGGTGACCCGACACGATCCAACACACAATCAATGTGGAGCGATCCAACCGGACAAGGTCAACGGAAATATCACCATGGAGGTGATCCGAGAGTGGCAACAGAGCGACCCGAACATTCGGGAGATTGTCGGAAAACTCTCCGGTGACGGTGCAAGGTTCGGTCGTGTACGTAAGCTGTACGAGATTCGGGACAAGGTGTTACACCGCCACCCTCGATCCATTGCGTATGGAGAAGAGGGGGTGGTTGTCCCAGCGGAAAGGGCCCAAACCCTACTACAGCGGTTTCACGACAGCGAAACGGCGAATCACCCCGGGTGGAAAGAAACGTACCGAAGTATCAAGAGTCGTTTCTTCTGGGCCGGTATGCGAGACGCAGTACGGAACTACGTACGAGCGTGCCACGTCTGTGCGAGTGTGAAGCCACTAAACCGCAAGCCAGAGGATCAGATGCATACTCGAGTTCCACGTCAACCGTGGGAGGTACTCAGTATCGATCTGATGGGTCCGTACCCACGTTCACAGCGAGGTAGGACGACGATTTTGGTAGTAACGGACTGTTACAGTCGCTGGGTGGAGGCTTACCCACTGGGAAAGGCGACTACCAAATCGATCGTGGACACATTTGAACGGGAGTTGTTCCCACGGTTCGGCTATCCGAGAGCGATACTGTCGGACAATGGCCCACAATTCGTGTCCAAGGCCATGCGTGAAGCTCTGGAGAGGTGGGGAGCAGAAGGATGGACGACTCCGATATACCATCCACGTGCAAATCCGGTAGAAAGGCAAAATCAGGAGTTGAAGAAAGGGTTGCGAACCCTACTCCTCGATAAGCCTCACTACAGGTGGGACGCCTACCTACCACGCGTTCTGTTCTCCATCAGGAATCGGGAGAACCGAAACACCGGACAATCGCCGGCCAAGATGATGTTCGGGCGGGAGATCAAGGCCCCCGGAGATTGGCAGCTCGAGTTGTCCGGAGCAGACCGGAATCCGTCGGCGGAAACCGACGAACCTTCGGTGAAATCGGAAGTGCGGGTGTCGGAGGCCGACCACAAAACCGCCCAAACCAAGTCCCACCCAGAAACCCCGGGTAAAACGCGTTTAGCGGTAGGGGATTGGGTGTACTATAAATCGCACCCACTGTCAAGTGCGGAGAAGCGATTTCATGCGGGGTTCGCCCCTAAGTGGTTAGGTCCGGTTAGGTTAGGGAAATACCTGGGAACCGGAGTGTTCTTGACGGAGGGCAAACCCTCAAATAAACTACATGTCTCAGCGATGAAGCGAGCGGTAGAACCGTCAGAACGTCATAATTAACCACTATTTGTTTCAGATGGCAACTACAATCTCCCGGCAGAACCGTCCGTCACGCGGGGCAGTGGCCGCCCATGTGACCAAACTTCGGTCCATGGCGGCCCAGCTACTCCGCGAGGCGGGACGTCTGGCGGGCGATGGGCCGGGAGCCGCGACGCCTGTCCATGGATGGACCGTGGAACGCGCGGCCACCGCATCGTTCGGGCGAGTCCGGGCAGACCCGGTCGCGTGGGCCCTGTTCGAGAGGGGTTTTGAGGAGGGGCGGAAGACCACCCGACCCATAACCCCCCGAAGGGAACTACCGCCACGCCAGCCCCCGAGTACCCGGACTCCGTACCAACGGCATGAAGCCCGGGACACGCGGGGCCGTTTCCGGCCGCGCCAGCAGCAGCAGCCGCGGCAGCCGCAGCCGCAACAGCAGCAGCCGCAACAGCAGCAGCCGCAGCAGCCGCAGCCGCAACAGCAGCAGCCGCAGCAGCCGCAGCCGCAACAGCAGCAGCCGCAACAGCCGCAGCCGCAACAACAGCAATCGCCCGCACCGCCCACGCCTGAGGTGGCCGGGCCTCCATCGCGGGGGGGCCCATCTCCGTCATCCGAACTGGCCATGGCGGAGATGTTCATCTCCGAGATGGAGGTCGACCTCGGTTCGGCCACCCCGGAGTGACCATCGGTTTTTCGGCCGCGTCCCGCGGACTCGGGGGGGAGTATGTCGCGGTCGTAATTACCACGACCGCGGCGGCTCGCTCGACGTCCGCGGTGACGCGTCCGGGAAACCGGTGGGGCCGGTGGCAAAGGTGGTTGCCGCCGGCGAGTGTTCGGAGAGTCGTGTGTGAGTGGTTGACGAGACACCTTCACATATTTATAATTAAATAAACGTCATATTGCTAAAATCCGTGTTCCATAATTTAAAAATTGACTACCTACACGGTCCAGACACCTTCAGACAGCCTAACGATTTATTAGTCGACTACGTATAGGTGTTTCTAGGCATTTCAATTTTCTTCTTCTTTCTATTACGTCGGAAAATTGTCAAAATTTAATATTCAAATACTTATAAAAATATACTTTATAGCACGTCCTCGCCATATAACATGCAGAGGAGTCTATTGTGTTACATTTTCAAGTATGAAAACCAAAGATTAAAAATGTAATCAAACTATAACAAATTGTAACTAATAATCATAATATTCTTCAACTTTTTTCGATGTACACAATGTTTAATGAACATTTCATTTAATTTCCGATGGACATGGTCTAATATTAAATCTCGTGTGCTATTTGAACGATGTAAACAGCATGCGGAGATTTTTCATGTTCATCTAACGCCTTGTTACACAAATCATCATCGCATTCGTCTGGTTTTTCCGTCCATTATTCAACATACCACCTAAAAATATCATATGCGATAAATGTGGATTTTCGTGCCTGAACGTCGGTATTGGCTGAGTCACACTGACGACAGAGCTTCTTTAATTTAAACGTGGTGGTTGACACTTGAAGACAAGATCTTACACTTGAGAACCGGGGCATCCAGCACGGTCGCACACAGTCGACTTATAACGGAGAAAGAGTCTGGTAAATGGTTGCATGGTTCTTTGACCAAAGGCGGTCTCCTTTGAGTTTTGAGGTAACGTTAGATTTGTCCCTTACTATTTGAATTGTATTTTCTGTGCGCGTACCGAAAGAGCTGTTATTTATTAATTTAATTTGTGAAATACTAAAATGTTCCCGATCTCTTTCACTCAGAATCGTTTTTTCAAGAGCAATGGACAACAGTATATTGGTTTTAAGTTCACAAGACCAATACAGCAATATCATTCACCCGACCTAGGAGTGTCGCCGGTTTTTTAAAATAACATCAAGTAATTTTTCATACATATTGCCGAAGTAGCCGTTTTACATTCGGTAGATTAATTTAAAATTTTAAATGCCATTGATTTTATTTTATTTGTTCACACTAAGAGCCTCGGCTATACATATTTTTCTATATATTATACAATTTAAAACAAATACACTCATATTATACAACCAACTACGAAGACGGACGATTCACATAGGTGTAAGTCTGGAAATGTTTGAAAAAACACTCGTAGGGCAAACTTGAAACGACACACGCGATAATAATCCCTCACTCAAAGTTCATCATTTTTAGTGACTCACTAAGCACCATAAAATGCTTCCAAAACCAATTCAATCCCGGGGACATTGCAACAAAAATTCAAAACAAACTAATATGAACATGGAAAAAAAATAACCATTATGTGGATACCCGGACATACAGGAATAAGAGGAAATGAAATAGCTTACGAACAAGCTTCACTCGCAATAAATAATACCGACACACCCTTGATAGAACAAGTCTCATACGATGATATAAAAAAACGCATTAAAATAATCACCAATGACAAATGGCAAAACATCTGGTCCAAACCAAATACCAAACTAAACGAAATCAAAGGCGACACTATCCAATGGCATAACCCACTACTCAAAAGAAAAGAAGAAACAGTAATAAATAGGCTACGGATAGGACACACTAGAATTCACGGTTTTCTTATAGCTAAAGAGGAACCCCCGATCTGCACAACCTGCGGAACAAATCTCACCGTCAAGCACACCATATCCGACTGCATAAAGTATAATCAAGAAAGGATCAAACATGGGATATCACACAACCTCGACGCAGCTCTCGGAAACAATCACTATCTCAATACAAATTGAATTAACTTCCTCAAGCAAATCAATATTTATAATCAAATCTAAAGTAAAATATCCTATAATTTTTCACATATTATCATCCAAAAAATTCTAAGTACTAATACAAAAATATGTAAATAGTATGTAAGCAAATGTAATGTAAAAAAATAAAATAACTAATGGCCACTGCTGCCAAAGTTGTAAATGATCAATAAAAAAAAAAAAAAATCCCTCATACGCTAAGTCGTGCATGTAGCAGTCACCAATCGTACCGTTTTAATCGTTCAAAAGAAGTGTACACGTTACAGAGAATTTGAATTCTTTACTTACATATTATTATGATTTACGTTATCCGCAGACATTCCAAAACATCTATTCGATAACTGTTTTGTTTCAACATTGTTTCGTAACAATAATATCAAATGCAAAGCAAAGCCACTGTGAATCATGATCAGAGCGACAGAGCCATAATTCTAAGTATTTAATAGATTTTTCCACCCGAGCCTCGAAAGTAACATAATTTTGTTGCCATTTTCACAGTAGTCAAGCACATACATATTATATGAGACTATGAGAGAGTGCAAATGTTAGTTAAAGTATTATCCTTTATGTGTTCACTGAAAAGCAACTTGCAGCTTTGCTCGTGATTAACTTTTACGATTTCATTACACTTTCACGTAGTATTTGTTTTTCACATAAAATCAAAAATAACTTATAAGCAATAGGTAACATAATTTTACACATTTTTTATAGGGTGTAAAATGAGCCTGAAACTTATAAGTTCAATTAAAATTAGGTGATTTTGGTTGATTAATGATTAAATGTAAATTTAATTGAATACTAAAATAAATTGTTAAATACAAATACACATCCCTTTGAATCCGATAGATGAAACTACTGATTTAAAGACATTTTTCCAGGGTAGTTTTAAAAATTTAATTTAAAACATAGATTAATTGACAAAACATAAATCACTAATTTAACATAAAATGTAAATTATTTATAAAAGAAATGATTAGTTTGAAAGACCAATAAACCGAATAAGTATAATTAACTATTTTAATCAATCATAGATATAGGTAAATTGAAAATGTAAAAATTAAAATAATAGTCCATAGTACCAAACAGAAATGTTATGTACCAAGTATAATAAATGCGATGAAAACTCATTAATAAATATTACTTAAATTTTTAATGTACAATATTAAAATATGAACAAATTAAAAAGTTCCACGATTGGAGACATCAAACTAAAAATTAAGCTAACTATACAATTATATTTAAAACATTGTTTTATCATGTTCCTCAGCCTTTAAATGATTGATAGCATTTACTGTCCATGCATCTTTTACTCCTTCAGTGTATTCTCTAATAAATCTATAGTTCAGCACATATATACTGCTTTTTAATTCTTTTTGTAGGTCTACAATTTCTTCAGACCTTTTTTTGATTTCTTCTAAATTGTGTATAGCATGATAGCACATTGTTATTTCAACAAAACGTCTGTTTTGAACTGAAACATTAAAAACATTAGTGTATTGGCACGTAGGTGATCAATATGGCTATTAGAAAACAGCTCTACTAACTTTTCACATCGTTTATAATGTCCAATTGGATCGGTAAAAATAAATATAAATCATCGTTGTTGAATCCCATAGTTTTTACCTCATCTTCGGTGAGACTTGAAACGATGGATTTCACTTGTTCCAACACATCATTGGTGACTAGTCCTTGTAGGGTGGAAAAGTCTTGGTTGGCAATACACTTGGACACTACTTCAACTGCCTGTGAAATATGCATAAAATGATATAGTTATAAACGGAGAACCAACGAGGAGGTGGCAGCGAGAGACCTTTCGCGAATTTTTGGAAAACTCGCCAAGACTGAAGTTCTGGTCGAATTGCGGTTTGATGATCAGGTACGAGTACAGTAGCGCTTTGATGGATTTGAACGGATTGGGCCAGACCACGGGCGGAAACTCGGGCACTCGGGGGAACGGCCTGTAATCCTTGCAGTAGTGCCGTTCAGAACTGTAGGCCGTACAGGTGGCCCGGTGAAACGACAACGGCCGTCCGTCCGACCGAACAGCAGCGCCGGTGCGGAACAATCGCGCGCAGCTCGCTCCTAGGGCGCTTTTACTCAGCACGCCAATCGCGCAGTCGGTGAACAACGATCTGCTCAGCTGGTCGCATACGATCGCTGGGCCGGGCGCGAATTTTCTACACAGAATCGTCGAGTACATCGTAACGTCTATGTGCGCGCGTCGAACACGGATCAATGGACTTGTCGCGTGTGTCGGTATATTTATTTTTTTGTTAATTTTGAACGCAACAATATTTTAGAATACTGTTGCACCACGCTGATAACGCTTAATAATTGTTTTTTTTTCTCATATCACAATGCGCCACCGACGTACAATATACACAATATAATACAAACACAGATATAAATAATAAACTACTTTATTATTTATATCTGTGAATACAATATACACATGTAATCTGTGAGGTTCAGATAATAAGATGCAAGTCCGGGCGATGATAATTGATAACCGATGTCTGATAACCCGAGACGATTTCGCTCAATTTCTTTTCGCATCGACATTCGAATTACACATAATAATGTTTTATTGTGAATAACTGGAATGTTGCGTTCGGTATTAATGATTTCAGTCGGTAGGTAGTCAGGTGGGCACCACCTCGTAACTCCTAATAACACCGTTGTCCTGTTAGCGAAAACATTTGTACTCGTACGCTGTACAGCGGTCGGCCTGCAATCGTCTCCATTATTCTAATTACTGAGTATTAACAGTCGTCGTTTAAGATTAAACATAATAAAACTTCAATATGACTTCGATGGAAGTTAAGTCGGAAGTGGTCGACCATCCCATTAAATTAAGAGGTACTTGTATAACAATTGTCGCCATGGACTACTCTATGGCAGAATGTTTTTTGAATTTTCTATTTTCCTGAAAAACTTGAATGGAAATAAAATATGTTATTTTTAATTTTTGCTATAGTGATGCGCCTCGGTAAACCTGTCATGTTTAATTCAAAGGTGGTCACGTGCGATTCAAAAGATTTACCTGGGACCGCGTTGAATGCGCATTTGAAAAAAGACGTCACTACCTTGGCTAATGCTGAAACTTTAGCAGCTGGATCGTTTCTCATGGTACCAAATGTTCTAGAGTAAGCGAATTTCTACACATTCGATGATTCGTCAATTTAAAGTTAATATGTGTCGAATGTTTTCTAGAAACTTGTATCTTGGCGAAACATTTTTGTGTTATATTTATTTGAAAAATGAAAGTTCCCAAACAATTCACGATATAATATTGAAAGCAGAAATAGATACTGCTACATCACATATACCAATTTTGGGGCCGAAAGCTTTTCCCAAGTTGGACCCATATGCTTCTATCGATGTTATAGTAAAACACGAAGTCAAAGAACATGGTAGTGTCAAGTACGCATTGTATACCTTTTTATTTAAAATCTCATTATTATTTACTGGTTTTACGATTTTAGTAAATTGATTTGTCAAGTGGAATATGATAGGAAACATTCATTTGAAACAATATTTAGCTATAGAGTTCCAAAGCCTTTAGATCTCAAAACAAAATTTTACAATACTGTGGTAAGCTATTACTTGTATACTATATTTTGTAAACACAATTTAAGAAAGTCATATTCATCGTTTACATTTTCTTCATATTTTAGACTGATGAAGTTTACCTAGAAGTTCAAGTTCAAAATATAATGTCTACCCCAATCACATTGGAAAAATTCATCTTAGAACCATCTGTTGGATATGATGGTAATTTTGCACTGTTTTATATTGCAAATATTTAAGTAAAATGTATTATTTTGTTAACAGTCAATTTGATGAATCATTTACTTGAAAGTGCTGAAAATAAATCTGTATTTGGTGATTTTGATATATTAGATGTGAAAGAAACACGTCAGTACATGTATAGATTAAGTTTAGATCAAAATGCAGAAAAAAATTCTCCTAGAACAAATAATCTCGGGAAGTTAGATATTTTATGGCGATCCAATATGGGAACTAAAGGACAAATACAATCCAGTCCATTAGTGAGACAGGTAATTATTGGTCTTGGAGTTCTATAATACATAAGGTTCTAATGGGTTCAATCATATGTTGTGACTTAATATTATTTCATAAAAAAATTACCACTTAATACATTTACTAAGTTTTCTCAAAATGTAATCACATTAATTTAGTGATGAATGATTAAATGTTATAGAATCATTAGTATTTCAGTTCATATTTGCATCAAAAAATGTATTTCTAGAGTATACAATTATAAGTTACTGTGTGTTTGTTTAAAAAAAATATATTTAATGAACATTTCAAATCAGTTCTAATAAGTAGTATAAAATCTGGAACTTTAATAAATCGAGAAACATAAAGTATCACCTATATGCAATTGCATATCAAGGTAGGTTGTAAAATTTAATATTATAATTAATCTAAATGGACTCTATTTTTTTTCAATTAGTCAAAAAAAAAATATTAATTTCATAATAGTTTTCTTATCCTAAAACAAAACGTTACCATTACATTTTAAGGATAATATAATAACCGCACATTTAACTTTTAAACAAACCAAAATGTATATGTATTTTACAGATTCCAGAATTAGATGACATTACATTTTCCATAACTTATTTACCTGATATGGTTTTTTGTGAAGAACAATTTGACTTCACATGCTCAATAAAAAATAACAGGTGATTTGAATGCGTTAAAAAATATATATTCATAATCTTTATACATGAAACATTTTGTAAAATATTAAATAGGTAATTTAACATCATTAATAAGTTATTAGTAATATTGACAATGGAGTATAAATAGTCTAATACTCAATAAAGTATGCAAAATTGCATTGTATTTCTAAACAAAAACTATCAAATTACAAGTGTTTAATTAAAGTAATTCCAGGCTAATTTTAATGATTACATATTCAATTATGTATTTTTACTGATTTGGTCATAAATTGTAAAGAATATTTGATGTGTATGGTTATAATTTATAAGTTTATAACTGGAGATAGGATTTTGATGACCCCAAAAATGTACTTGTTTTAACAAAAATATTTCATTTTAAAAAAATTATTGTTATTTAATAATATTTAATAATTTGAGGCATTGTAAACATTTTAAATGTATACAATTAACATTATTTGTTAAATATAAATTTCACAACTGTATTTTCACATTAGTGTCATATTCACTACTAAAACTTTTTTTTTACTATATAGTATATGGCAGGGGTGGCCAACTTTAATAGGCTTGTGATCGACCTTTGAGTTTTTCTAGGTCATCGTGATCGACAAAAAAAAAAAGGTATATAAATAAATAAACCAAAAATTTATTATATGTAATTTGCGTGTTAGAAAAAAAATTCAATAAAATGAGAAAGGGAGTTGCGATCGACCTGTTGGCCACCCCTGGTATATGGTATCGGATTTATTCCAAAAAAAAGCTAGAAGTAAAAAATGAATGTAATATTTAGAATATTGACCTTTAAAGAAAAAAAAATTATACATCCTAAATTGTTGTACTATGAAATAAATTTGTAGTTTTTTCTACATTGTATAGTATGTATGAAAAAAATGCATTAGTCGTCAAAATCCTATCTATATTAGTTATAATTATGATACTAAATAAATGTGTACTTGTATTAAATCATATAATTAAACTGACTCAATGTAATTGAAATTTTAATGCAAAATGTATATTTGTTTTATTTAAATAATAATTTGTGTGTTATTTTTAGAAATCGTGACATGCAACTAGTTGTTGAAGTCAGCGACGAAGAAGACAGCAATCTTGCTTGGACTATGATATCGGGTATACATTTAAGACTTTTACCTCCATACTCAACAATAAAAACAGTATTTTCGATGGTTGCTCTTAATCATGGCTTACAAGTAATAATTTTATCAAACGTCAACAATTATATTTTTAAAATTAATATTTTTCTTTTCTAGGTTATATCTGGTATACAATTAAAAGAATTAATACTCAATCGAACATACACTTACAACAACTTTGGTCATGTATTCGTCACTCAAAATAATAATTAACCAACCTGAATTAATGTGAAGTTCACCAGTTGTTTCTGTGATATTTTAAAAACAAACTGAATATCTTAAAACAGTTAATACTTACTTTTAATGTAAAGTGTAATTATTTATATGTGATGGTATTTTTTTAAATTTATTTATTTATTATATTATCTTATAGTTTAATTTGTAGGTTAATCAAATTATATTTGAAAATAATTAAGTAGACATATTATATAATAATAATTGAAATATATTTAACACTGTTTTGATCAGATATTTAAAATTAATAATACAAATAAAATGTTTTGATCATTAAAATTAATTAAATTACATAGTTTTTATTAAAAATCAAAGTATTTAACGTGTTCTACATAGATAAAATTATTAAATAAAACATTGTAAGTAATAATCAGTACCAAATACCATTAAAATAATACTAGATGGTTATTTGTTTTAATAAAAAAATTGAGCGTTTTCATCCTAAGTATAAGCATGCAATTAGTTTTTCATTTTATTGTGCCCCAAAAACATCCAATGTTTAATGGATGCGAACCAAAATTAAGTGCATCAATGATAAAAATACCCTACCCATAATAAATATTGTTTTTGCTTTTAAAATACATCTTTGGAGTAAGGAACATTGAGATAATCATTCAGTAAAGATTCTCAAAATAAATAAATAAATATCACAGATTACTATAAATATTTTGTTTGTTTCGGCTTATAGCAGAATATGGTATGCACCGAAGATATCAGATCGCCAATCAATATGATCATGATTAATATGAGTATACTGATGTATTGGAGTATTGCTGCAACGCATAAAATTGTCCGTCAAGCCATCGCCTCTAAACGACTCTTAACACGCCATAGCTTCACTGTTCCATCACTGTAAATATTAAACAAGGACTAGTAACAAGTTAAACACATCAAATATTCAACACACAAGACATGCAAGATGTCATGCAATATGTACAATGGATGAAAGGTTTTCAAAATAATGATCACAACGTGTAGTATATACAAACAAACTAATTTAGATTTTCAGTTTAAGATTATTTTGATGAGTTGTTTAGTTTATATCATAACCAAAATTATGTTTTTTTTATCAAGAGGAAGATTTTGAAATCAAAATAATGAAATGAACATTTTTACCAATAAATAGTGTCTGGAAAGCTTAAAATGTAAAAGTTATAGTTAAAAATAATGGAACAAAACAAATACTAAATAATGGGTTAGACTAAAAAACACAGTTACTGTTAACTTATTGACAAAAAAGTAAAAACTCAACGACTTACTACAATTATAAAACAAAATAGTAATGTACGTGATATACAAGTGAACACATTAAATATTAGGTGGTTAGGTGTAGGTAGGTAATTGAAAATCACCTCAAATAATACTATATTTGTCAGTGGTGTGACGAGTCGTTAAAATATTTTCTTTTTGAAGGTCTATCTACATAAGTCTTATAAAGTTAATCACTTTTAATTTTTGCACATGTATTATTACATTTTTTTAACACCACTGAAATTCATTAATTAGATAAAATATGAATATTTTATAACAAAGAAAATCATAATAATTATATTCATAAATTAATACTAAGACCTAAATTAAGTTTTACAATTTCTAAACTTTAATTTTTTTTTGCTTATAATAGTTGAACATTTAAACAAAAATAAATAGGTCAAACAACAATGTAATGATAGCATAATAATAATTAATAATCATTAATAATAATAATAATTAAAAGACATGCAACACATTCATGCAACATAAAAAGCGTTTTGTGTATATGCAAATATAAAAATAAACGAATTAGATATTTTTTTAAAAGAACTAAAACGTAGTAAAATTAAAAAAATTGTAAAAATTAAAAAAAAAAATCAAATAAATAAATAATACAAAAAAAAAATAACTGTAAGATAATACTATAGCCATATATAAAAATTATCCCATACATAATATTTTCAAGTGTTACAAATATTCACATGTCCAGGTTGAACATACGTCCTGTTGACATTGTCATGGCCGATGGGAACAAGATATTTTGAGCCACTCGCCACATCTTCACTTCTCCACGGCTGAAATCATCGCATACACACACCACATGCAAAACTGTCCCGCCACCATACCACCGCTACATATTGTATACACTAATATAATAATAATTAACACATACTGAGCTGCTGTAAAGACGTGTGTTGAATTGGTAGCAATTGCATTAATTGGAGAATCGTGTGCTTTTATTTCACCAAGAAGTGAGCAAGATGACTCTGACCATAATTTTAAAGATCCGCTACGACAAACACTTAGTAAAAATGGTTGATCGGGAACAACAGCCAATCCACAAATCCAATCCTTGTGAGCATTATTTATTGACTAAAGGTACATAAAAATGCTACATTAATAATAATTACAAAAGCAATAATAATAACATCTGAGAATTTACTTACAGTAACTAATTCTTGTTTGTCTAGATCCCATTTCTTGATAGCATAATCTCTTGAACCAGAGAACAATATTTGATTACGAATTGCAAGAGTTTGTATACCATCATAATGAGGTGGTTCTAGATTGACAGTAGGATTATAAGTTCCAACAGCTTCCTCATCAACTTCAAATATTTTAATATAATGGTCTTTAGATCCAGTAACTATAATATCCTTGTTGTCAAATCGCCCAACAGCTAAACACATAACAGCAGCTGTGTGACCACTACTCAATTTTCCTCTCACTGTAAACCTTTAAAATAAAATTATGTTATAAAATTAACACATAAGTATATTTCAAAATAATATTACTTTCTCATATCCCAAATTTTCACTTTGTCACCCGTTGTCATATACAACGTTCGACCATAGTTATTAAGGGCAATATCGTTCAACAAAATTTCTCCAACTGGAATTTGTGATGACATTACCGATCCATTGTTTACAATACCTGATGAGCTAGACAAATTAATGTTAATTATTATAATTAAATATATACTATAATATTTAGGCTTAATATCTTAAAACTAGAATATATAACAATAAAAATATACAAAAATGTGTGCAAGGATGTGATTTTTTTTTCAATGTAATAAATATTTCGTACTTATTTATTAGCAATTTGTCATATATATATATATATATATATGCTTGTGAGTTACATTTAAATCCGTCTCAAATAATAAGTAAGCCAGAAGCTCATTGTGTTTATTCCAGAGGTTCAGAGTTATACACATATTATCATACTCATTTACATGAGTGGACAGGACTGTGTAATTATTAAGGATGGGTTGATCCCACTTTGTTATTATTTGGATTTGGAACTATCAGTTTCAAACCTTTAGTACGAGTTATCTGTTACAATCGTCAAATCTGAATACTGATGAGTCATATTAGATATTTATTCTTAAAACTAAACCAAATTAATACAAAATACCCAGCACTAAATATTACCTGAGTGTTTTAATGCATTTAGAAAGTCGCATATCCCAAACTCTTACATATGAAGAAGTTACACTAAATACAAGCTGTGCATATTCATCATATTTTATTGCAACAACACTATTTGGATGGCCTGATAGTGTTTGAATTTCTTTACCACTATTAAGATCCCAAATTTTTACAGTCTTATCTAATAATAAAAATAATAAAAAAAAAAATTAAAATAAAATACTAGTCTGACAAAACAAATCATATAACTAACCTTTTGATGCGCTAAACATCATGTCATTAGTGGCATAAACAGCCAGAACTGCTCTAGAATGACCTTCTGTGATATGAGTGCATACCAAAGGTGTTTTCGGTGAAATCTAAAAATAATTCTTAGTTACAGTTATAGTTTAATAACTAATGTTATAATAAATTATAAAAACAATTAACAATATATATTATTATAATAAAAATTGTTTTATAACATTTACTTTTCCTTGGTAAGGTTGAATTATTCCTTTGGATCGATGGGGTTCAGTTGATTGAGTGGTACTTGATGTAAGACGAGAAAAAACATCTTCATCACGACTGATTGCTCGGCGATAGGAAGGCGGAGAATTCGGAGGGCTTTTGTTAAGTCGATCCCTTTTAGATTGAAAAAAAGCACCATCACCAATGAGTTAGTACAGTTAATTTATTTATTGGGCATATGATAAGTCAAGCTGATATAATTTAATTTACACAATATACATATATTTATATATATATATATATATTAAATAAATTATGTGTATAATTTTTGTAAAAATGAGATTAGAGTTTAAAAAAGTTAATAGTTAGTGAGAGCACTCACATAGAACCAGGTTTGCCAAGTAAATTTGTGTTAGGAGCAATAATAAATGTGCCTCGCCTAATGGGGCGAGGTGAAACTGATTCTTGCCGCTCAACTTGTTTTCGACCCATCACTGGTGATGGTTTATATTTGTCAGGTCTAAAATGAAAAATTATTTATAAGATTTAATAACGTTTAAGAATTACTAGTTCAATAATTAATGAATTGGAAATAAATGATACTCAGACTAAAAAAACTATTAATAATCAATATAGATATACCTTAGAAAAGAAGAAGCACTTGGCACACGTGTAAGGGGTACTCGTTGTGGATGTTGTTGGTCAACATTTTTTGAAGCATAAAGCAATTCTTGAGCTTGAGCAGCTCTACGTCTATGTTTGCTAGCACCAATATCATTTTTAGAGTGTGTACTACTTCTAGAATTGTAATTAAAAAATGTATGATAAAGTTAGATAAATTTGAAAATTTAAATTAATTAGTAGTCATAAGTAATAGTTGTTGACTAACGCCATATCAAAAGGGGAGGTAGAACGCGATGAAGATGTAGAACTCACAACAGATCTGATATCTCTGTCGCTACTGGTAGTCATACTTGTAGGCATTTCATTAATGCGTTCTCGACTGGACAACATATGTTCAATTAATTGTCTTTGTATTTCATTTTCTTTTTCAAGCTTGAAATAGGAATTAAACAATAAAATTTAGAAATTTATAAAAGAACTAATATAAACATAAATACATTATTTACAGTGTTATATAGCTCATAATACCCTTATATTTCTGCGATATATAAATATAAGAATTACAGGACTAAAAACATTGCAAATTGCAATTTAACAGCTCAGGCCTAAATAGCAGCTTCTAAAGAATTTTATTTTTTACTTTAATGTAAGCAAAGTTTATTTAGTTTTATGTAAGTACAATAATCTATACAATAACAAATCTGTAAAATTTAATCAAAAAGCCAGATTTCATTAATCGTTTTACTTTTTACTTAATATTGAGGTTTTCTAATAAAGATAAGTTATTTAACTAAAATATTCCAAATGTATTACTTGTTGCATTTTAGTTTCTAATTCTTTTACATTTATGTCCCTTTGGGCTGCCAAGCAAGAATTATGTAAAGACATCTGAAAAAGTTTGTCCAACACATATATAGCATCTGGTAAACTATTTACATGGCCATTTAGTTCTAAACTTTCGGTTACAGTCTGAAAAACACAATTATGTATTATACAAAACTAAGTGCATAATGATGAAAATAAAAATTTAAGTAACAAACCTTAGAATCTTCAACTTGCAATATGTTTTCTTGTAGTTCTTTAATACTATCATCTACATAATCTAAATTGGCTCTAATTGCTTCAATTTCATCTTCAAAATCACGATGTAAATTACTATCTCGAGGTTGTTGAACTTGAGCTTCAGCTAACTTTTTTAGTTTAAAATCTAAATCTGAATGTAGTTTTTTTCTTTCTTGGAGTAGTCTAAAATGCAAGATTTTATGTAAACAAATATATTTGACATAATAGTTGAATAATTTACCTTTCCATGTCTTTTTCTAAGGAGTATAATGTCTGTTTATTCAGTGTTAAAGCAGAAATATTTTTTTCTAAATTGATCCATGTTTGCTTAGAATTTTTTCGATTGGCCTTAGTGCCAACAATACCAGTTCGATTATTTACAGTTCTTGCAGCACGCCGAAGTGCAGTCACTTCTTCTTGTTTTCTTTTCAATACAGCATCACGAACACGAGATTTTGATTCAAGATTTCTCATTCTTATTTCAGCACGTCTAGACTCTTTTCTTAGTTGAGCAATTTCTTTAGCTTTTTTCATTTCTACTTCGTGATGTCTAGTTGTTTCTTCTTTTATTTTATTCATTAATTTTACTTTGGTGCGTTTCATATCGTTTACTTCATATTTAAGAGTTCGTACTTGATTTTCATACTGAGATTGATCTCTTAAAAGTTTGGCATGTTCTTTTTTAGCAGACTGTAAAGATTTTAATTCTTTTTGCATAGTACCAAGTCTTTTTTCATAATCATCCTTTACTTTTTTAACTTTTTCAGATTGAATATTATTGTTACCTAAATATTAATAAAGATAAAAAACTAATATTATCTACATACAATTTTTAAGCAATTAGCTATATAAATTTACTTAAATTAATAAGGTAAAACTGAATAATTACCACCAAGAGAAGTAAGAACTGTATCTCGTTCATCTTGAGTTAATTTAATTTTTGTTTGTAATTGTTGAAGTTTATCTTCGTAATGTTGTCTTAAGTTAGCAAGTCTACGCTGAGATAATTCCAATTCTTCAATAAGTTTTTGCTTTACATTTATTTCAGATGTTAAATTAGCTAATTCTTGACTATATTGGCTATCTACACTTGCTCTCTCATTTTCATCATCAGATGAGTTGTCATCACTATCTGAATATTAAATAAATAATAAATTAGTTACATTTTATTATAATAAATAAATAAACATCATACAAAAAATGTTTTTTGTTATTTTAAAATGTCATAGGGGAAACATTTTAAGTTAAGAGTTAAGACTAATAATTTTACTTGTTTTCATAAAATTTAAAATAAATACCATCAGAGTCAGAAGGTTCACTTTCTGTTTCTTGAGACTTCACTGATATTAGTCTTTGCAATGTCTGTTTTTCATTTTCTAATTCTTGTTTGGCTTTAGCGATTAACTCTTTTGAACTGTATTCTTCACTAGGGCAACTGACAAAATGATTTTTAGGAAGTGGAGTATTCTTACGTAGTTGACCACACATATGTTCTGATTCTAATAACTTTGCTCGTAACTCTTCTATTTCTTTTAAATAACCTTGTATCACGTCAGTCATATTAGATTCTATACCGGCATCTGTGTTTAACCATGCCCCAGTAGCTTTTTCAGCTAGTAACTGTGTGTTCTTAATCGTTAGAGCGTCAATAGTTTCTTGCATAGCTTTTATACGAGTTCTCATATTACTTAATTCAGTTTGTAACATTGTGTTCTCAAGATATGTATCATTTACACATTCCTCTCCATTTTCATTTACAGTTCTTTTACCCTAAAATAAAAAAACTATGCATTAAAAATTGCTTATAAGTAATAATGAAGTTGACAGCAAAAATATTTATACTATAATAAAAAATACCTGCTTGTATTCCATAATTTCTAGTTGAAGTTGTTGTATCTCCTGTCGCAAAAGCTGTATTGTTCTTGATGATTTATCTTGGTTCACTACAACCTTATTTTGAATATTACGTGCACGATTAGCATATTTTAAGGTATTTAATGTTTCCATAAAATCTCTATCACTAGGTGAGACACATGCAATCATTACAGTACGGCTGTTACCTGTACAACACACAAATTGTATTATGGTTTTTATTGAAAATATAATGAATAAGAAGATTACCTCCCAGTGAGTCTTGAAGTAACCTTGTGAGTTTTGAATCTCTATAAGGTACATGTAGAGCTTTTCTAGACCTGTCTCCCAGAGCTGATATTACATTTCCTAATGCTAATAAACCGCAGTTAATTGATATCCCTTCTTTAGCTCTATCTCCAGTAGCACCAGTTCGTTTCAATCTTTCAGAGCCAGCCAGATCAACAAAATGAAATTTAGCAGTAAGAGTTTCAAATTCACCAGGGTTTTGAGTATTACTAGGGTTTGTGCCAGATTCTTCCAAAGTAGATTCAGTGCCTTCATCCTAGTAATGAATTTGTAGATTAAATATTTTTATAAAAAATTCAGAAAAACAACAATAAATATACCTCATGTTTAACAAATCGTTTTTGTTGAATATTAATAGTGAAGACTGCATGACTTCTGGATGATTGAGAGTTCATTGCAGTTGCTGCAGTCGTACGAGACAAAGCTCCTTGACGTAAATTTGACAATGCTTCAGATGCTGAATTTATAGGTTTCCAAGAAACACCAGTCACGTAAATATTATGCTGCGTATCTTCATGAATACGAATACCACTTTTAGTCTAAAAAAATACAATTAACAAATAAATTAAGTAGCTTATAATTAATAAATTACAGTTAATATACTTTAGCAATAGAATAATCATTGGCAGTGTCAAATAAATCAATAATTTCTTCGTTATATAGTTCTAAAAATTGAGCAGTAACAGCAAAATGAGGCGGAGGATCTCCAGAATCCAAGGACTGTTGTTTGATAGTTTGTATTCCATCAAATAGTTGATGTATGGCTCGTGGTATGATGCCTACGGCGGATGGATCAGTATCATCGATATTCTCCAAATCAAAACCTGTACCCATAGTATATGTTTTGCCAGATCCAGTCTAAACAATAAAACATTTTTTGGTCATAATTAAAGATTTAAATGGTACTTTTTTTTAGTCAAATACCTGGCCGTAAGCAAGGACTGTTGCATTATATCCCTGTAAGGCACCTGTGACGAGACTAGATGCACAGTTCTCGTATAAAGTCTGTTGGTTCTCATGTGTATCGAATACAAAGTCATAAGTAAATGATTTATCAGAGCCCAGAGTTACTTGTGGTTCTCCGGGAGTCACATTAGTACAAATACGACAGCCGTCAATCAATTCACGGGCGATTTGAGGCCGTATCCTAAAAATATCACTGTCTTATGAGTATAATGTTATAAATGACTACATTAGACACCACATGAAAAGTATGTCACAAGGGGAAAGCAGAAAGACAGCACAAAAAGAAAATGTTCAATGTAAACTAATTATAAAAATGAAGACCCCATTGTCATTTTTGTTTTAGTAGATACAAAAAAAAAAAAAATAATAGTAATAATGACCTCAGGTCGACGCGTCGTTGTTGAATAACGAAATGTAAACAAAAACAAACAAAAAGGAACCGACCAACAATCCGGCCATTTCCATATATGGAAAAACCGCTCGTTGCCCCCACATGAAAAATTCTCTTTTTCGCCACTCCTCATCCGTCGTTATTCCCCGGAGAAGCACGACGGATTCTTGCCTGTCTCTCACAACCTGTACGTACCGCGTTCCGTCACAGAGAATTACGAAGGCCGCGCGGCCCGTTAAGGATTTATTTATTACACGTAACACACACGCACAACGGTTTTAATAATACTAATATAATACTATGCGCACAATTATGGACACCGAAGGTATGACGACTATATTACAACAGTACATACTATATAGACACTCGAAGGCCGCGTGAAAAACAATCACTGTCGCCCCGTAGGTCGAGTTACCCCACGATGGCGGGCGCGGAGCTGCGACGCGGTGTCATGCGCGTCGTGAGGGAAACGGTGTCTCCGCGCGCTTAAAACAGGACCCATATTACGTGTGCACAACTCACCTCACGGCCACCTTTACGGACGATTCGTCTTCGGAAAGCGACATGACAATGCGATGATTGTGGTGCGGCGTTGAATGTTTTATAGACGCGTCAGCGACGTGCGACGGGACCACCGGACATCGTCAAGTGGACGATTGTATTATCGTACTTTACAGTGGTGCGCGGTGGGTACTTCCGGAGCTCGAATGAAAACCCATTTCCAAGCGATAGGTCATCATCGTCTCACGCTCACGCGCGCCACACACCGCGTTGATAACGAAAAAAAAACAAAACTCGTCTTTTCGACGACGGACCGATAACAATAATCTATAATGAACGTGTAATAAATAATAATAATCGAGTGACAACGATATTAATATTGGAGAAGACGGCGTGTAATATTCCGCGGACGAACACACGACGCGGCGAGAAAGGCGAACTCCTATCACACACCTAAGGTCGGCGGCGGCGGCTGGAGACTGCTCGTTCGTTCGTTACAACTCGCAGCAGCTGGTGACTCGGTCACGGCACGCTGATAACGAAAAAATAATAATAACACCTCGAAGGCGGCGGGGGGGGGGGGGTACTGGTTTCTGCCGGTTCGTCGGTCGGCGGCAGGGTAGTGGTAATGGTAGGCGTGCGCGCGCCGCCGCTCACTGTTGACCGTTCCCCTCTCACCGGTGGTGCGGGTCCTCTACGAAATAGGTACGAAATTACGGACCAAGAACCGTGGTCGCGCGAGCCGCACGAGGTCTCCGACAATTCAGACAACCGAAACCGATCCGCTACGGCCACCATAACCATTGTACGGTCCGTGGTATAAATAACATAATAATATTGTAGTGCAGCTCTCCTGTGCGCCGGTCTCTCCCGGCCATTGTTCGTCGCTATTTCGGTTTTCCGGACTCCGGGCCGAGCCTCTCTTTGTTGTCGTTGTTGACGTGTTTCGTTTTCAATCTATAGTTTCTGATTTACCCATGAGCACTCTTGTTGTTTGAAAATCGTTTCGAACGCTATAGCCGATGGAAATGCGCCTCGAGGCTATACCTAGTACCTACCGACGACGCCGCCGCGGCCGTGGATGACGTACGAGGAAATATGTCGAAAATACACAAGTATTATACGGTGAAACCACTAAAACCTATTTATTTTACTATACCTTAGTATATTTTATACTTTTTGATTTCGATTTGTAAACCATTTAAGTAATGGGGTTCGTTAATAGAATATCAAGTGAATTCAAGCTCACTAGCTCCCTTCAATCCATTTACTGTGCACTCGTGAGACCAATTATTGAGTATGGCTTAGTGTAGGGTGACTATAGGTCCCGTTTAACACGGGACCGTCCCTTTTTTGATCATCATGTCCCGTTGTCCCGACAAACTTCGAACGGGACGCTTTCCATCCCGTTTTTAGAAAATGGTCCCGTTTTTATCCCGTTATTTCTATATTATTAAATGATCAACTAATAAATATAATACCAGTTTACAGAACTATTTAAATTTACTCAGCATTAAAATCGTAGTTTGACTATCCTAATAAAATATGCCCAGCCATGTCTTAGAGACCCCGTTTCAATAGTATGATTTTATTTCATACAAAGTCAATAAAAAATCGTTTATGACACTGTAAGAAGAATAGAAAGGGAAAACATGCCTGCATGTTAAATAATAGAAAAATCAGAAACACTAAGTAGGTAGAAATAGAATAAATAGAAAAACAAAAATATTTTTAGCTTTTAGTACTCACTTCTCTAAGAATTAAAGACAAAAAAAACAATTTATAGAACAAACTAACCGGTGTTATGACACAGTTTTGTTATACATTGAAAAGTGGGAAAGTTATTTTGAAGAATTAAAAATATTTCGTTAGACCCGACAAATAAGTTTTCGATCATGGAATTATTTTCAAAAAAGTTAAACTTTTATTTTGCGAAATAATAAAAAGCAAACTAATTGGAGTGTGGATGAAGATATTATTCTCGATCAATTAAGTAGTAGTAATAATAATATGAATAGCATGTAGTTGATGTTATAAATAATAATTGATAAGAATGTTCTAAGTGATTCAAAAATTATTAGTCCCGTTTTTTTCTTTATACAAAAATGGTCACCCTAACTTAGTGGCTTGGGTTACTCAGATAGCTGATGCCTGTAAGCAACTTGAACGGGTTCAACGAATGACGATCCGTCATTTCTTTTTATAAAAATGTTTTTAAACTGTTGTCATTCTATTATTTTATGTTTATGTTACAGTAAAATTAATAATTTTGTAAATAGGTCTTATACCCGTTTGATTTTAATGAATTAATTAATTTAATTTTTCTTTTTTGGGGGGCTTTTTAAATTACATAACTAGGTAGTTCAGTAGGTACTGATATGCAGGTTTTAGCTTTTAACGTCCTTTTTGATATTTTTACGACATTTGCCAAATAGAAGGTCATTTTTTGTAATTTAAGATTTCAAAGAAAATGGTAACATTTTTTTTATTATTTGGATTGATTTTGCTACGATTATCTAGTCCGATAAACAAGATGAAATTAACATTGACGAAAATATATATATATATATGTATTGATATCGACGTATAAAATGAAAATGTCACTAGTCCGGTAGTACTATAGTGATTCGGTATTGGTGAACAATATATAATATATACAATACACACGTGGTGTCGGCCTTTTTTAATTCGAGCAGACTACAGCTTTCGACCATGGCCACTTCTGTATTTGGAACATTTTTAATGAATCTAACTGTCTTCACCAAAATGTGTTCGCATTTCATTGAAATGAAAACACGAAAGTATGGTGGTCTGTTAGATTAAACATATAATATATTTATTTATTTGAAATAATACCTAACACATACTTTAATGTGAGATTTGAGCATGTTATTTACATATGTATACTATATAGAAGACCTTTGGGCAAAACTTATTGCATATTTGTATTGATATCGTAAATTTATACTTTACGTGCATATTACGTACTTATCTCGTTCGGTGCGGAACTCTAATCGGTATCATTTATGTGTACTTGCTAAGGACTTCGCTTATATGGGCATTGCCTTGTAATCATTTCAACTATTACTCCGAAGTTTACAGTCAATTATATTCTCCTACCTAACAATTTTTTTGAAACGTTTAGTTCGTGACTTCTAGAGTATACTGAAGACCACATATTTTTTGAGTCACTTCTTCGAGTAGACCTCTAAGGCACTGTCGGCTTGGTTCTGGTCTTTTCGTTAATTTATTCAGAGGGTGTTACGCGCTACATGTTGTATCTTATATTCCTATACCATACACTAAATCTGTACTACACCCATCGGCAGTTAAGATTAATTATTACATTATTAGTGGATGCGAGATCTTAATCCTCTAGAAAAAGTTACTGTCTATAATATGTAGTGATTATTATTTTATTTTTGATAATGATTTTCTTTTGAGTCATTGAAAGTATTTTAATATACGAGGTATGTAATATAATAAATTGTATGACTAAAAAAAATATTTTTAGAAAATAGGCCCGGTTAGATGACATAAACCATGATTCTAGGAGGTGTTTGTCTGACTTTTCCCTCCTAGAAGACTAGAAGACTCCTTTATCACAGTATTCGAATTAGGAACCTAATTTCCTTAAAACTCCTGCTGACCACCAAGCATCAGTGGTTTGTCGTTTGTGCCAATTTGGTGTCGGATAAGTACGACACTGGTCGTATAAGTATCGTGTGATGATGATAATGTTAAAGTTTTGATCTGTCGTCAGGGCCGGCGCAAGGGCGGAGCACGTGTGACGTGTCCTAGGCCCCGCTAGAAATGATGACGAAAATGAAATAAATTATATTCTAAAGCCTTTTGTAAATTTTAGTTACCTTGATGCCGGTATAAATTGTAGATAAATTACAAATAAATGGAAATATTTTAAATCGTGATGGATATATCACAGTTAGATATATCACATGGAATGCTGCTTGTATACTGTATATAGTTAAACCACACATAAATAAAATATAAATGGTATACTATTAACAGGCAATATATAGGTTATAAATACATATATTATCACGAGTATGTTATATTATTTAAATTAAAATTTTTTTGGAATTTGACATTGATATTGACAGTGCAAAATGAATGATAGGTTGTGTAAGTAACATCAAAAACAATATTTAACCAATACTCAATATTATTATTGATGCCGTTTCCATACATACGAGTACATATATTAATAGTAACAAGCCTTATAATAGTATGTTTTTCTATAGAGTTAATGATATTCATTTGATATTTACGCCGCTTATGCCGCTTATGGGTATGTGAGCAAACAAAGACGAGCACCGTTCGGCGTTGTTGCGTAGGTACCTGCACCTAGCTCTAATATAGGCAACCAGAGAATTCGCTCGTAGTGAACAATAATTTATTTTCGAAACTTTACATTTTAAATGTAAAATAATATGTAACAACAGTTATTAGGCTAACAGTATTAGGCTTCGGAACCCCTTTGGTCGGCAGGAGTGGGTGGTCGCGGTGTTAAAACCGGTTCCAATGTAGCGGGCCCACTTCGGTCGTTATCATACGACCGTGAGGGTGCGGGGGTGACCAGCTAGGCCCCCGTTACTCTATCAATTACTTGTGTTGTGAAAATCAGTACATTGGCGAAAGTGCTATCGGACGATTGTAGACCGGGTGCTCAACGGTCCAGCAGCCGTAAGATCAGCCGACGCGAGCGTCCCGAGACAAACTTTCACCGACGCAACATTGCATCGCAAACTGACGTCAAAATTGCACCCCCGGAAAGTCGCAATTGTCGCATTATCTCCAAATCATACAACGGCGTTTATAAATTCGAAACACGAGACATTGAGTGATTACGCACAGATTTTCGATCGTCGATATGACCCCGCTCGTATGACTGAAAAAGTTTTGAAAACCATGATTAAATGCAAAAAGTCCTCGAAAAAACGTAATCAGGAGATATTTGATAATTTGGTAAATTATTTATTCGATAAGACGAAATATTTTCAAAGATATTTTACGGAAGCTGTCAAACGATGTGCGTATTTGTTCGGTGAGGTTATCGAACAAGGAATTTTATCCGACCCTGAGTCCTTGAGCAAGGCGCTAGCATTCGCCCTCGACGCTGTCAAAGAATATTCGTGTTCGAAAATGCATACATTAGGGGTAACTGCCATAACTCGGTTTCAATACCGATTTAGGTATTACCCACGGTATAGCATTTCCGTTTCAAAATGCTTCCAAAAAGTCTGATTGAACACGTGATAGTATTGGCTGGGCACAGGCGCAACCGTCAACGAAAAGCGCGGAAGCTCAAAAAGTTACTGGAATCTTTTATCGAGAACCCTCGAGAAGGACCCTACTGCTACGTAACTGTAGAAAGCAAAAAACATCGAAACAGCCCAATATGATGAGTTTCGACGAGGGATAGCCAGAGCCGCGTAATTCCGGAAGCGCAAACGACGTGCCCAGTCCCATATTGATATATCGTACTATAGTAGTTCAAATAAAAGTAAAAAGTCACCGGCTTGGCGGCTTGGACATTATTTTTATTATCTTCAAGATTAAATAAATTACTAAATTCGCCAACGCTCAGCATGCGTTCCAATTTAAATTTTGGAAGTATTGTTCAAAGACGCATAGTCCGCATAAGCATCATATGAAAAAACATTTTAGGGCGATAGCTATGAGCCTTTTTTAGTTAATGTGTTAACAGTGTAATAATTTGATAAACAATTTAACAGAGGCCAAGGAGAAACGAGTATAGTTTTTAAGAAATGTATCAAGTGATTTTAAATCTGTTTCTAGACATAGGCCTGTAAAAAGTGCCCCACGCTCTAATAATAAAAAAAAATTATCCTGTTATCCGTTGAGCAGGTCATGCACCTATCCTGTATTTAGTAATTGATATACTTAAGACTAAAGTGTAAAAGCATTTAATTAATTAAAGTGATATTATTAAAAGTAAATATGCCAATTTTCTTGTTGCAAAGAGTCATATATGTAATAAACTAATAACACAAAGTCAATTTACTTGAACATATAGTAAGTTAATGTACTTGAAAGCTATGTACTATCGCATGCGTTCTACATCACTAAATAAACATTTGGGGCATAATGTTGGTATGTATTATCTTTAAACGTATTAAGTGTTTCTGTATTTGAATGATTCATAATTGATTCATAATGTTACTTAATATATATTATAGTTATTAAATTAGGTGGGTAAGACTTTTGACGCTTATCATTTCGAAGGTAAATAATAATTATATCAATATATACCTATGTAATTTTGTAAAACAAACCTTTTTGTAACTTTTAATAAATGTATCGAATGAAATAGCTTTTAGTATTTAAACTTTGACAGCCCAACACTTATAAATGACACCAGATTGAATGCTGGAGATAATTTAAAGTTGGTGGTATGGTCCTTGGCACAGAGAGCATTTGGCTGGGATTTTTCTGTTTTTTGTACAGTCGTCGGAGAAGTGGCTCTCACCTCATTTGACACATCTGGGGGATCATGATAGCAATGATTTTATGTGTGACCGTAAGATTGACATTTATGGTATTGGGGGTGGTGAGTGTGGGAGGGGGGGGGGTGCCCACAACGGGTTTTGTGAGGTTTCTCTATCATAACTTTGGTGTTTAGTAAAAATGTGATATTATCTACATCTTTATTATTATATTGGAGTTTTAAAATAACGAAAAATATTGAAAGGGCACATTTGTTTTTGTTTTTCACAATTATTACAATTATGATTTGTGCACTTAATATTCCACCGCATAAACGTAATAATATTAGAAAAAAAAATAGTGTGTAATTATGACCGTAGTCGACGCAACAATGCGATAATGGAGCAAAAGCAAGTAACGTGCTGTACCTACATGTTGAACTGCTTTATAAAATATAAATTGTTTAAGTATAAATGTTTTTATTTGAGTAGGTATCATTGTTGTTTCGCACACATTGAATTTTTAGTGATACAATTATTTATACCGAATGTTTAATTTGTATTTATTTTAAATTGTTTAATTTATCCGTTAAATCATATTTTCAAGAATCCTGGATATAACTATAATGCATAAAGCCCTTCGCGGTTCTTAGTTGTAACTTATAGACAATTATAACCAGTGAACATTATTATATAAGTGTTATACGTTGATTTTCTAATAAAAAAATATGGGTATTATTTTGCAATATGATATATATATATATATATATATATATATATATATATATATATTAGTCATTGATGAATAAATAATGTACACAGTTTTATTTTAGTTAAATTTTATCACTAGATGCAAGTTTAAGATTACTTAATCTCTGCTTGTGCAGCGTTTTCAAACTTGAAAAATGCATAGAAAATATTTTTTCATTTTTTATATTTTTTTGGAAATTACTTTTAATTGTTTGTTTTGATACATTTTAAGTCTTATATTTAGGTATTGAAAATACAACCACAATGTTTTCTGAAAATTGTAAAAGAGTATATAATTTGAAACCAATATAATGATTTCTTGTCTTAGCCTTTAGGTATACATTCTAGATTGAACAAATTGTTAGTTCCTGATTTATATTCAAATTATATGCATTTAAATACTTTATAATAGCTTATATCAATAGGAGAATAAACATGTTGGATGATACCTGATAATGACAAAAAAGAAAAATTATTTTACTTTTGTAAAATAGCAATTTTTGTAATTCATAATTATATTATAAATATTTTCAGAAATTAGCACTGCGTGTTTATGAATGTTTTTAAAACTATGATACAATTCACTTTCATTCTTTAAAAATTATACTTGGCAAAAAGAATGATAATATAAAAAATTCTCTCCGTTCTACCGTTTTATTTTTTTAAAATTACTTTAGGAGGGCAAACTAGAAACTATTTAATAACTGCAATGTTATACATTTATTTTCAGTACTGTAAAATGGAGTGAATAGAAACAGATTAAAAAAATTGTAATTCTTCTATACCCTTTGTATATATATTTTTTTATCCAATCATATTATTATTTTTTCCAGATCACTTGTTAACTTGTGCAGAATTCAAATAGCTTAAAGTATGCTATTATATTTATTTTTAATGATAACAAATAGATAAGCAATGCATAATGTATTTGTTATTAAAATAACTTCCATACGTTTAAAATGTTGATCACTATATTTTTCGACTACTGATTGCTGTGTGCCTATGTGGTAATAACGGTTCATATTTCGTACTGTCATAATGTACTAAAAATAAACATACTTTTATGGAATATATTTATATATATTTTTTTATTTATCACACAGGTGTGAGGAAGTATTAGACTGCATGGTATTCGCATTTCATTATAATTTAATACCTATTTTTTTTCTATAATGTGTGTTCGAAGAGAGGGAAATGTGACAAACACTAATCCTCGACGTCCATAAAGGTTTTACTAAAATAATAATCAGTTTAAATATTAATTTAATTTATATTCATCGAGAGAAAATTAATTGATAGAATTATGTGAAATGTAATAGGATTATATACCTATACTTTTCTAAATATGCTTACTTAAATGCAAGTTGGGCTTTTAAAATAGCATTAAGAAAACGTCCATGATGTCTTGTTGAAACGTTTATCTTTTATTATTTGTCTAAACAAAAATGATTCTTTTACAACAAATATTTAATCAATTTTCATTATTCCATTATAATAGAATACTATTATACGAGTAGTAATCCTAATGCCAATAATAGTATAATAAATATTCATGTTGACTTGTTTTAACCTAACACATTAAATGCCGAAAACAGCCCCTACGGCCTGAGGGCAATTACAGGTAAATACCCCGTAAAACACATTACCTGTATGGCTGTATGTACTAATACTTTTTTTTGTTTTGTTAATGTAATTTTATAGACCAAGGACTCTTAGTAAAAGCAGTACATTTTTTTTTCTTGAGAACTATTTCTAGTATTTCTATTAATCGATTTTTATAATTATGTTTCATTGATTCCATAGAAAAATACTCGTAAAATGTTCTACGAAATACTAGGTAAATATTAGACATTTTTGCACTTGATTTATATTGAAGTAATATTTTATTAATTTATAGTGTCTGATACATGAAACAAACAATTTTTAGTATAATATACGTATTAATATAATATATTTACTTCATTTTAAAAATATTTATAGGTATTTTTATTTGGTATTAAACCTAACTTAAAATGATTACATTCAATGAATTTTCATAATAGCAATATTCTTTGAAAAGTCTATGTAATAAATTTTCATTTGCTGTTACCCGATAGTGAAATGAATCCATTTTGTGCAACACTATTTTGGCTTTGGTATAAATAATATTTATTCGTCATTAAGCCAGCACAAAAGACAGCATAAATCAAATAAATTGATCAAATAAATGTTATGGAAGATAATTTGCGCTAGACAATAACATAAAACATTACCTATATACTGTAAATAAAAATGTATTTCAAAACATATATTTAATATTTATTTTAACAGACCTTAATTATTTGTAAAAGTAACATTAACTATATCTACATCTTATATCTACATATATTTTTGTAGTTTTTCCCTTCTTATATACATGAAAATTACCATACAAAAATAATAAATTTTCTGCATCTAAGAGCTTAAATGTATTTATTGTTTTGAAAATTAAATTTCCATAATAGTAATTTCATGTAGTTTACCTTTGTGAAATGTACTATTGAATAATTTAATGTACATAAAATGCATCTGAAATATTTGAATAAGCAATTTGTTATAATTAGAGCTAAAACGCCTACAACACAAAGTAAAAATAAAAAACAAAATAAGTCATAGTTTATTACACAAAATTATACAAAATATAATAATCTCATACCATTTTAAAATGTGGTTATTTTTAATCTTTTAATCGATTTTTTCCATTAGAATATATTTTATTAAATCCACTAATTATTGAGATACATTTTTTCATATTATATTTAAACAAAATAATTTTTATAGTTACAAGTTTGGTATAACTACGAGTATATAATATTATACAACTTGAAAACGTTTTTTTGTAAATATAACCGCATTCTATAACTATGTTAGGTCAAGCCGTTCAAGGCATTTTATTTATTTTTATCAAAGTTTATAACTTTATTACACCAGATGAGCTTAAACTTTTGCATAATATGTTTGTATATAATTTTATAATAAAACCTATGATAAATTACCATTTTTTTTACACGACAACATCCATCGACAAATCCTTCTAAACTTAATACATAAAAAGCTGTATCTATACATTATAATATATTCATAAATCTTTGTTTATTTAGAAAAACATATGTCGAACAGAGTTCGAACAATTTGTTTTTATTATTTCACGAATGGAACACAACGTTTTATAATTCTAAATATGTTCTAAGTAACGTTAGTGGCAAATAACAATCATTATAATACAGTTGTTTTATTCCGAATAAAATGAACGGATGTAATATCTCAACGTCGTAATTTATTTACAGCATACTAATGTACGTGATTGAATTTTATATGTAAACATGCAAGAGACGTCGATTTATAAATATTAACAATATTTTTCAACTCTTGTGCATTAAATTTACATGCCATGCGGCGTTCTGCCTTCTACTACGTAATCCTACACAAATAATTCAAACGACTGTTTAATGAAATATACACATTGGAATCAATATGAGCATGTTAATTATGATACATAAGAGTATAAGACGACGTACATATAGACATATTACACTTTATTCGCGCGCTGTATAAAATAACAGGCAATAAGCACCAGCTATATATAATATAATAATGTATACCTACATGTACATTGACGCACAAAGCATTCTCGAGAGCAGACGCACACCTATAACACTATATACACATCTATCCTGCACTACTTGCCGCGTGGCCGAGAGGAGCCGCGACCGCGTGCGTTTTATTATAATTAAATAGGTAGTTAATAAATAATTGTTATTAAATTAACCATAAGTTTCTTTGTGACACCCGTAAGTAAGCCTCTACTGAGAAATTGAGGACACGTGAGGTTCGCGTTACTTGTTCAACCGTCTGGGTTATGCTACATATTATACCTTAATACATTTCGTATAATATTATAATATATTTTGGAGTGTTTAATGCGAACTACACGAGATAATATATGTTTAAACACGAACATTTATTCCACAGTAAAATTATAAGATTCTGAAATCGAAAAATAATTTCGAAAAAGAATTGAATTTTGTAAGTCCATGCATAAGAATATTGTTAGTTTAATATTTTATAGTAAGTTCATTTTAAATCTACTTAGTTCTGTTTATTTATGCTTAAATATGAGACATGATGCCGATGGGCATGTATTCACATGACAAAATTACATTCAATACACTTTTATTGAATTCAATAAAGAAAAATCGAGATTCTTTGGCTCTTACTATTGTCATTTATTTAAATTAAACGTATGGCAATTATTTTTATCATGAGCAAGAATTTTTACATTTCTTTTCTAATCATATATTATAAGTAATCGTATAACCAACAGAATGGCTAATTTTTCGTAAGGTAAAATCAATTATTGAGCAAAGCTGGTCTGGGTATCTTGTATGACTTCTTTAATTAGTTTTACGACTAAATTGAAACTGTTTATAAGACCTTAACATAAATAAGAACTATTGTTCGTCCCGAACAAGATTAATTTTAAAAAGTAAGTTACGGAACTTACTTCATTGAGCCCGTTACGACAAAACAAATTAGTTACAATCAGCTAAGAGTTAAAACCAATTTTATTCTTTCAAAATCGCATATTTCATATGCTAGAGTACTCAGGTTTAAAATCATTCCTAAAATAAGATTCTTGACACGCTTTTGGTTCTAACTTTATACAAACATTAAAAGTATATCTATAAAATAATTATAATATATAAATACAATTTATATCAAAGTGCATTTACAATTATCACAGTTTAAATAAAAAATCTATTCGACGTATATTTGCGACGTTTTATTATAAAAACGAATATACAGAGTGATTTTTTAATCATGCTCATTTCTTTTTGGCTGTAAAATTGCATGCATTTGAATTTTTTTTTAATGTCCAAGTTACCACACAAGCCAAGTCTATCAAAAGCCGTTATTTTTATGCCATCTTAAGGGTGACCTTTGGCGATATAAAATTTAATTTTAGCAGTATTTTATTGAGGGAATTTTTCTGTGAATTTTGATATATCGGATATATTATTGATTATTATCCCTTATATTATGATAGAATTAGTAATGACATGAAATTGCTAGTTGTTATACTGATTCGAGATAACACGAATCTTACACTTTTCACATGCAATTTTAAATTCGAGTAATCCCGAAACTATTGGTCCGAATTTTGACTATGTACATCAAAAATTCCAGAAAAGTTGAATAAAAAATAATTCTGCATAATATGGTGTTCCCATTTGAAAAAATGCATTTTGTATAGCCACAGGACACCCTTAAAGTTTACATGAAGAAAAAGTTACAGAAAATATAGGTTTTATGGTTAAAATAATATATATTTGGTGTTGGCAATCTTCACGCATACCACCTAGTATACGCTGAAAATATACGTACAAATGTAAGACAGATTATAGTGTTGTACTAATTATCATATAAATTACCTATTATACGAACTGTATTTCGAATGGTATTATTAATACAATAAATCTTATACAACATTTAAGTGAAAATCAGAGAAAGTAAATACTTTTTTTAGCTCATAATTCTTTTGTTATATTTTATAAGTGGGCACTGAAAATATTTCTGTAATTGTTCAAACTTTTATGGTTATGTTAAATGTTTCATCATTTGAAAATAGGGGTGGGGGAAATGAGGCTGAGCGTTTACCTAGATCTAATTAAAAAAATCAGCTCTTTATCAATTCGTAGCGTATAAATGCAAAAGTAGCCCGATGGGACGTTGTTGTCCCCGGCACCTTCCGGGGTGCGGACTAAGCTTATTTAATGAAGACATTGTTAAAACATTCAAATTATTATTGAAAACAGAAAATACGAAAACAAATCTATACACACATTTTAATGGTATAGGTACTTTTAGCGCTATATGTAAAATCACGACTGTCAATCCGAATAATCAGATGATGCCAATAACCGTATTTATTGACTGATTTTTTTTTTTTTATGGTCAGTTAATTTTAATATTACATAGTAGCCATGGACATTCATTAGGGGAACTTGTTCCATTCTGACGTTCTCGTACCTACTATATTATATATAGTACCTATACGTATACGTAAATAATGTTTCATTAATTTTCATAGAGATTAATAATTTTAAATATTGAAATACTGTTGTTGCACTAATAATTAATTAAGCGTCTAATTAATTAAACTTCTATAGTTCTATACATATTTGGTGTCCCCTCCCTGGAATTTCATAGACGGATGATTTTATTAATAACCCAGCTGTTCTATGACTGTCGACAAATACTTAAAGGTAGCTCTAAAATGTTTTGTTTAAACCCGCGATAAATTTTAGCAATATACAGTATACTGTATGACTATAGAGTTCACAATTTGATATACTATAATGCTAATAAACTTAAAGATACATGGCCCGGATTCAGAACTTGATACATTTCCATACTACGTAAGAAGTTGTATTTTTTGATTCTCAATACATGTATTTCAAATAAAAAAAAATGTGTCACAAATATTTGCATATCTAACCAATTTTTACTGATTTCACTTAGTGACCCTATAAGTTTTCCATGTATTATGTATGAAGAATATTGAAGAATCCTTTCAGTAATAAGAAGACCCCAAAAATGTGAAAAAAATTGAATCAATGAAAAATAACAATTGCTCCGTGTCGTCTTTCGTTTTGCTTAAACGATACTTAACGGGTAATCAAGTGCAAGGTGTAACTTTCGGCATCAATATGAAAATATTTCTATTTCGAATATAAACATAACCAATTTATTAATGTACCAAAATATTATATTAAATTAACACAAAATGTACCCTGCAAGTATTGTAAGATTTTTATGTTCGAACGATAAAAGCTTTTATCGCATTTATAGAACTACAACTATTATTACATCTATACATGATAAGATATTTCAATATTGCCTGCGTTCGGAATCAAGTTTCCAACTTGGGTAATGATTTTTTTTTTTTTTTGAACTTTAAAAACATCAACAACAATGGTTATTAGTTTTTTTTTTGGTTGAATTTCATGGTGTTGGTTAATGATTTATATCAATGCCTTTTACAGTTTTCAAGTGACATGATTTTTTTAGACGGAGATATTGGAATCATTAGGTGTACATTTTACTATTATTTACATTGCACATTTAGTCTTATTTTTTTAGTGCATACGAATGACATTGTTATTTAGCTCATTGAATTCCGATTCTTGGGTTATAGTTTTAAGCTTAAAGATTCATCTTTAATCGTGATTACTGATTAGTGATCAGTGATTACCTATGCCATATTGCCATGTCATAACTTATAAGTTACAGGCATAAATGCATGATATTAAATTACCTTAGAATTATTTTGCTATCAAAGTATACAAAATATTTGAATAATTGTAAACTCAGTTTTTTTAACGAAACTAATTTACTATAGTATTATACTCATACATATAATACGATATTGGTTGATATTATTAATTCCTAAATATGGTATAATTATAGCTATGTGTACTTAGTAAATGGGCAGAACGTTTATGTAATGTTTAAGTATAAAAGTAATTAGGGATTTGGAATTTGCAAATGAAGAGGATTAAACAATAGGCATAGGTAGATAGTATATTACTAATATTATTGGAAATTTGGACGATCGTACGTGCTTTTGGAATAATTTATCAAGATATCAATTTCATGTCATTTTTCGTATTTGAAGGATTAGTAATGCTATATTTAGAATAATGGTAAAATGGAATTTATAATTACGCTGGTTTTTATAGAAATTGTCGTTTCAAAAGATTTTATTCAGTTTCTACCTACCTATTTATCTATATGAAATTTAATTACGTCTTATAGTTAGTTAGTTATAAGTCTTATAGTTTTTAACCAAAATTGAATTAACAGTTCCTCCTGATAATAACACTGTTCAAATTATTAATGTTGATTGGTGATTTTTCAAGATATTCTTAAGTAACAAAAATTTTTTTTTAATTTAAATATTATAAAACAATTTTTTTCTCAATGTATATTATATTATTAATACCATTATTAATGTTTATTGTTAAGTAATCAAGCAACCTTATTAGAATCTATTTATTTCAAAGGTGATCAAATTATATTCTTATATATGTAATTACTAAATATTTTTCTTAGTATTATCTAAGCAGATTTAAAGGACTTGAAATATAGGAAACTTTGACGCTTAAAAATATACGAGAGTAAAAAGTGTATTTAGTTATGTTTACTATGTTTCACATTCTAAGTAGAAAGAAATAATTCTTGATATTACATAAATTCAATTTTGTTTGAGTCCTGCATTTTTTACTGCACGACAATGTGTGACAGACAAAAATTACTTTCAATAAAAATGTAACTACTGTAAGTCTGTAATATATGTAATCTTTTAAATTTATATTGGACATACAAGCATATAGTGTCTCACCGTGTTTATTCTCACTTTTCGCCAGTAACTGTAATATATTCATCAATGACATTATCACAATTTGATTTTTCACATAATTAAGTAATTAATCATTTTGTTTACTTAATCATTTTTTTCTTTTAATTCAAAGTTAATAACATTTAAAATCTGAAATAGTCATCTTGTAGACATGAGTTTTTTAACATAAAAGTTTAGGTATCTAATTAAAGATATTTATTCGTATTTACCGCGGTTAACTTTTCTAGTCTAGAATTGTACATTAGTATTATAATACATATATTTAACTTAAATTTTAAGTCTGAGTTTTATAGAGTATATATTATAATGATAATCTATTATAATATTCCACAAGTAGGATAATTGATCCAAGTTACAATATTTTATCATCAATTTAAAATAAGCCATTGCTGTTGATTATACACAAGTACACAACAGTTTGACTTTAGTAAACGTAAGCTACACTATAATTATGTGTTCAATATACGTTTGATATTGATAAACAAGAATGATTTAAAAATTCTACGAAACAAACCAAGTGTGGTGTACAAAATGATAATCATGGCTGATTTAACGTAAAAGTAACGTAATACTGTAAAAGTCCTATGAACTTTTACAGTTTACATACTTTTTTGAATCTCCGCGTGCTCTCTGAACAAAAAAAACTGTGTTTTATCGATGGTTTTTATTTGAAAATTGAGTAATTATTTAATAGTCAATAATTTTAAGATACAAAATATGAAATTGTTACAATCAGAAATTAAATTACATGTATAATTGATTATTTGTGGGATATATTACTTATAGGCTATAGCTGTTTAAATTACCTAATCGAATAAACATGGATTAATAATAGAATATACCTATATATATTTATGAACAATAATGTATTACTATTTATAGTATAATAAATAATGTGTTGTAACATTAAATCTTAAGTGGGCGAGAGCGTAGTAATACTGTTTAAATGTGTTGACAAGAACGATAATTACACGTAACTGTTGTCAAATCACTAATTGTAGTCACTTCCATACTTCAATAATTCGTCGCAGGTATACTTTAATAATTTTATATTTTAACCCCTATTAATAAATTAAATAAGGGTAAATAAATAAACAAAAAAGTACGAATTTAAAAATGATTCAGCATTTTGTTTTTAAAATAAGAATACTTAATGCATAGGTATTATCATTCTTTTTTTAAAAATATAAATACTTTTAAATTATAGCCATGATAATGTTTTAGAACAATGCAATACACTTTCAAACAAAATTCAAATTATGATTGGATTTGTGTGTGGTACACATGAAAATGTATTAACGTTCCGTGTAAATGTATCCGGACAGAAGTTGTGCGCAGAGCTACAACGGCTGCGCCACTGTCGGCGTAAAAGCAGAATACTTGTTGTAAGTGACACGCATTTGGTTAACTCAAGTCTAAGCTCAACCATGAAGCACATCAGCTTTGCAGTGGTTTATATTGTAATTTTTGGACTTTCATCGTCCAATTTTTTGGACTGTCATCTGCAAGGTATTACATTTAATAACAACTTTCATTTATTATTTTATTATTATTAAATTTATTGATTTGACGAGATTCGTTATAAAATCTCATACATTCAAAATATCAATATATTTATTTGTATTCTAGAAATCAATTAACTAAACATTTTGTTTATAATAACTTATTTCAGTTGTTTGTATCATACATAAATAATATGTGTGTAATCGATATTCGAATACGATAAATGCTATATAATATACTCTATGATGTGAAATTTCAAATGTCAATGTTGAACGTACATCAATAATTCCTAAGACAATAACGTTAAACGATCATTTTTAGATAATTATTAATTTATTATTAAATTTATTTGTCATCAAGAACAAGATAAATTTTTAAAAAAAATGCAATGTTTTTTTTAAGTAAGGGTGGTTTTTTAATAACAGAACTATGTTTTAAATACAAAAATTAAAAATATATTTGCTCAGCCGATTAGAAATATTCTTCGACAACAAAATATTTATTTGTATGGTAATATGGTTTATATCAGGCAATTACTTATAATATTTATATTAAAACTAATAGGTACATACATTATGTAAAAGTGTTAAATACCCATGTTTCATAGTCTTCAGGAACTTCGTAAAAAGTAACTTTATAAAGGAAAAGGTTTTATGCTAAAAAAAGGTTTTCGTCTTATGAATTGCCGAACAATGATTATTATATTGAATGTCGACGAGTAGTTTTTATTTTACTGAATGATGAGCTTATTATGTGATAGGAATAAAAATATGATTTTCTACCCCAGATATCTTGGAAATCTTAATGCTGAATATAAATTACCAAATTAGCAAATAATTAATAAGTAAATACTAAATAGGTATGATTATAATATTATATTGTTAAAAACATACATCACTATATGTTAACGAGTGGCATCTTTTAAACATTATGTTTAAGATTGTAAAAATAGTTCTTACTTAAAATCAAATTCATTTTCCAATGATTTAAATTACAAATATACATTTTCTCTGTAAAAATAAATAAAACGTTTTATTTAAAATGTATTGGTACTTATATTACTTGTCTGATTAGATTTTAAAAATTGCAAATAAGTAAAAATTATTTACATGATTTTATATGTTTTCCATAATTATTATTTCTCATTCAAATTTAACATAAATGAACATTAAATAATTTTATCATGATAATAATAAATCTAATATTTATAATTGAAAACGGATTTTCATCAAAAAATATTGTTTGACATGGCGGTCTTAGATTTAATTCAGCATTGAACGTCAATGATTTGGTACTATGTCCTATAACATTTAGTAATTTAGTATGCAATGTTGTGGTATCCATGAATTTAATTGATTAAAATAAAATATTTTCCAACACATTAATGAAATAAAATGTTAATATTTTTGTCATTTTATTTTCAATTTAATATCATATTTATAATCTATTTCTTTTATCGAGGCATATAACTACATGTGATTCAATCAGTCAATTTCTCGAATGTGTATGATTTTGGTACAAACAAAAATGACATTTTGGGGACTCAAATTAATCCTCAATAATTCCAGTAAATCATTTATTTTTTTCATGTACACATTAATTATGTTGAAAAATTAAATAAGAATAATCACAATGGCAACGTATCATCAACTAAAATAATATTTCTTTTAACAAAGAGATCTCATTATAATCGTTCGTATGTATTATAATTGTATTATCGACGCTATATGACAAATGAATAATGAACTATAGAACTGATGAAATGATCATGAGCTTTTAATGTGTATAATTTAATCGAACTCTTCTTATTTATAAACAAATAAACAATAAAACAAATATTGGTAAAGATTATTATTTATTATATTCTTTTGAAATAGTTACGTTTAAGAGAGATTTGAACTGTCCTCTTTCGTTAAAAATAAGACAACTAGTTTTTACAATCATACAATTAAATAATTAAGGATCGATCCAGTTAAAGAACAAAAGAACAGAGTTTCAATTTGTTAATTTAAGCTTGGTACACAAGATACAAAGTTTTGTATATTTATTCAAACTTTTTTAACTATCGGTTTAATAATATTTAGTATTTACACTAACATGGAGAAAACACGTTATTAGAGTTACGTTATTACACGCTCTAAGAATCATTAATATTTATTGACGGTCCAAGTTGTAACTATTCACTAATCAACGTGCATCTTTGATAACTAATATTTGCACACTGCGTAGGGTCTATTTATTTATTCGATTAATTTGGAATTTCTATAATTTAAAGTATAACTTCGTCACAACTCACAAGGTTTACATTTTTTTATATTAATTCAGTTCAAATATATTAATAATACTATTATTAAGTTAATTGTACAATGTTTTACAAAACAATGCTTTAAATAAGTTTTGTAAAATACCCGAACGTTTTTTCAAATAAGTTTAATAATATTTTTAGAAGTTTAGAACTATTGAAGTATAGGCAATCGTGTTGAAAAAAGTCTCAATTATACATCCACACGTAGAGATCAAATTTTGGAAAAACAACAAACGATTTATTTAACGACTATCTGATTAAACATGTATCACTTAAATATATATCCAAGAGAGTAAACAAATCCAAGACACAAGAATAATTATTATTTTTCTCAGAAAATAAAAAAATTAAAGAACTCATATAATTAATAAGTTATGATAAAATAAATTTTTAAATTTAATGAACTACCTAACACGTTCCAGTGTTAAATTGAACCGTTTTTATAACCGAAAATAACAGGTTTTTTATTTTAGTAAATAATACAGTAGGAGCATTTTTCTTTTCTTAAAACACTGAGATATAAATATTGTTTAGATGTATAGCAGAAAATTGTATTTTATTAATTCTATCAGATATCTGTAGGTAACAACTATACGTATACTAAACAATATTTTTGATCAATAAAGTGTTCAAATAGTTTTTTTAAAATATTAATATTATACTTTTAAAAGTACATACTAAGTCACTCATCATGATTATATTTCTATCAATTCCATTAAACTCATACTTTAAAAATATAAATAATAATGAATGTACCTATTCTTTTTTTGTTCAAAGTTATAACATTATTACTCGTACAATAATACTATATTGTATAATAACTGTGGCAGAACCGATTTTATAGAACGTGAATTATGTCTAAGTTTATTACATTACTTATCCATCTGATTATTAAAAGCTATATAGCTATGACTCAATGAACAATATAACCAATGCTTAAGATTAATTTGTATTTTAATTAAAATTTACTTAAGATTTATTAATCTTTGTTTCGTATAAAGTTAAGATTACTTCAGTCCGCAAATACATTTTAAGAATTGAAAATTATTTTTTTTATTCGGAGTTACTTTGTGTTTCATTGGCATACCTAACGGCTATCACAATATTGACATAATTTCAAAATCAAGTCGAACAATATAAATTATTAGAAAAATTACATTCCGAATCCAAAATACAATTTTCGGAAATTTATCGATGGTAGAATAAACATTTTTTTTTAAATAATATTTTAGTAGGTTTAAAACGTTTTTATTGCTATTTAAAAACATCTGTTAGACGTATTCCTCAATAAATATCGAAGTAGAAAATAAATAAATTATTAATTTTTTTATTATGTATTTTGTATAGGCGTGTCATATTAGGTCATTCATCTATAATGTAGTTATATACTTATGTAGAATTAAAAAAAAAAAATGTTTTAACTAAACTTGGAATTTCATAGTATTTAAGGATTGTGCATGTAAATAGGTATTAGGCTGGTAGTATTATTATGTCCAGAACACAATGTAATGAAGGTGGAGGACTCGTTCTATTCTTCTTCCAGCTTCTACAGCTCATTTTTCGGGAGCGGGAAAAATGCTTACATTGTTGAACTATTTTTAAATAATTTGATGGATGAAGTGTTTCATACTTCATAGATGTAATAAAACCAGTTTTACCTTATTCATAAATGTTTTTTTTAACATAAAGTATATACATACTTACATTATTTTTAGATTCCGAGTGAAACAAGAAATGTAATTTAGTTTGTATTTATTTAAAAATATTTTTTATTTTAATTTCACGAATTTCTATAATTTATTCTTTTGATGTTCTTATTACAATTTTTGGTCGTGGACGTTATGGCGTTAATTTTAATTTTTAATTTTATTAAATAAAAAACGAAGAGAATAATGGTACGCGGGATGTGGATATAAGTTGAAAACACTAATTTTTTTATTAGTTTAAGAGTCTATCTTGTTTTATTATTTAAATTCGAGAACGGAATATAATATTCAAAATATGCTATCAAACTAAAAATGTATTGTAATTTTTTCGTGTTCTCATTGTTTATTTAAGAAACCTAGTCGATAAACCAGATTAATCATGATTCATACTATGAATTTCATAGGAAGGTATCCAGACATTGTACTATTTTGTACTCACAATTTGAAAGCTAAAAAATATGATTCCTCAAAAGTTTAATTAAAGAGGGGACTACAAACTATTACTGAACTCGATATTTTTTTCAAAATCTAATAATAAGGATTAATTTAAAATTGAATTTATAATTATACAAGCAGTCACTGAGAAGTGTATTAAATGTTGTATATGGCTAAAATGTTATGCCAAAGAGGTGTGAGAGAGGGATTTTCAGTTCTATAAACCTTGGAAATTGGAAATACTTTTTATATTTTTACAATAATGGCTGACAAGTTGTCAAATATGTTGTTCAAATATTTGTCACATGTTGCAGTATGCATGTATTGAATGTCTTATAGAATAGTCACAAAACTGAAAAATTGTTCTGAATTTAGAAAACATTAATAGGTTTTTTTTATTTCCGTACTCATTTCCGTATTTGTTAATTGAAGCCTAATGACATCCGTCTAGAATTATCTCTGGTAATAAGAAATATCTAAAACTGAGAGATCATCACTACAAGATTTAACTGAAATAATAATTTTGTTTATTTATGTGCATATTAAAAGTCTGTGGTTTAAGGATTTCATCAATATTTTTAAATTTCTTTCTCTTATTTTCCTCATAATTAGTTTAAAAATATTAATAATAATAATATATTATAAATTATAATTTGTTTATTTTTAGTTAACACATTATTTTAGCTAAATATTGTTATATGTATATAATAAATGTAATGGTATAACTACATACCTACGTTATTTGTTATTACCTAAACATATATAATTATAGAAATATATTATCAGTCAAAGTATTACAATTTATTCATGGATACAATTTAAATCAACATTAAACTATTGTAATCTTGTAAATCCTTCCATTTTTAATATAGACTGAAAATAATGAAATTCATTAATTTAATATTGATTGTTATAAATAATTGTATTGAAAATGCATTATACTTAATGGGTATCTATATTATTATATGTGTGCTTGTTTGCTCGGTCAAAACTTAAAAAATATGTTTAGATTTTTTAATAAATCTGTATGAAAATAAAGTTGAAATAATATTCTAGTTTCGTTTTTACAGATACAGCCTACAGAGAAATAAAACGTTTCTTTCCATTAGAATGGAAAAGAGCAGTAAGTAATACATTTGTTATGCATAATTGTGTATCATCAATTTATGATTAATTGTTATTTGTGAAAAAAATACATGAAATATTTTATGGATCTATATATTTTAATTTAATGCTTGTGTAGGTTTTACCAACCTATAATTTCTTTAACTATAAAATGTATTTGTTTTTTGCTGACATATTCGTGAAATTTTCATTCGTAATCATCGTCATAACGTAAAACTGAAACTTACAAAAGTGTTACGATTAATTTTTCCACAATTTCAAAGAATGTTCATGATAAATAATTAATTTTTGTGGTTTAAGGGTACAGCTGTACTGCGAATAATTTTTCTTTACCATTGTTTGTGGTGTTGAAAGAAAAAAACAAAACAAGAGATTGTCTACCTATAGTAATTGTTAACAGACAGCAAATTCCACTTTCTGTTAATTTCTTGTGTAATACATTTTTTTTTTAATTTATGTGTAAAACAAATGATATGAATTATAATAAAAGAAGAGGGCATTCTTTAATGTTTTCACTAATTTTGTTTTTATTCAAAAAAATGTTTTATTTGTCCTACTAATGTTTACCAACTAGTATCTGTAAGTTTTCTCATTTAATAATAAACCACGGATGTCAGTTCTTGAATTTATATTAATATTAAATTATTGCATTGATTAATAAATTAGCAGTAGGTATTACTAATAATAATTTATTATTTTAACTATAATAATATAAAAATACGTTTTTGGTATTTTTTTCAGTCTAACCTTGGAGGCAGAGTAAGTATTTGAAACTGTTAATATTTAATACTTTTAATGAGTTTTTATATTATGAAAATAATATAGGCTATAATATTTTTCATTTTTGTTAATTTAGAAATTTATTATTTTAATAAAGAAAAATAATATGTGTTAGGATAATCGACAAGCTCATTTTTAGTGACCTACATATTTTACGACGCAGGTTTTACTCTATATACATAGTTGGCATTGTTGGCAATTTATCTAGGGTAGGTAGATAATAGGTTGTAGTGTAATAAATGTATTTTCACATTTCTCCCGGATCACTGGATTTTTGAGAAAATGTAAATACCTAATCCACACAGTATTTTGGAATTTTTTACACATCTGTAGATGAAGTGTAAAATACAATTTTGAAAAATGTATCTTTAATTAAAAGTATATAATTTTATAAAGTAGGTTGTACACTTGTACTGGTTGTACTGTTACGACCTTGTACGTTAAAGGTGCTTATATAGTATATAATGATGTTTAAATGCTTTTATTGTATCATGATTATAAATTAATTAATGATTTTTATCACAACTACATTTATCTCAAATTTATCTTTTAATATTTTATTATGATGCCATATTAACTATTTATTACATTATTATAAAACACGTAAATTACTTGCGATAGCTGTATAAGTTAATTTTTGATAATTATTTATTTATTTTCCCGTACAATTTATATTATCATCAGATTTTAAATATTATTACTAAAGGTTTCGTAGCGTGCATTCAGAATAATTACGTGTCGCGATCTAAAGATACAATTATTTAACCACGGATTGTACATTTGTGACCTTACTAATTCTGAAAAAGGTCCATGTACGCACTAGTCATTATTTATTCAAACCAGAGTTTAAAATAGATACCTACTATATGTATTATTATTATTAAACTCATACATAAATTGAAACGAAAAAAATAATAAGAATTTACTTCAAACTCGTTTGAACTAAAAACTCTAATGTCACAATAGTCAAGTTTGGTTTTAGATATACCTGTTTCAATATTTATGGTATTGCTTATGAAGAAATTAATTTAACCTTTCTTCTTTTATGTAAGATCTTATTCTCTGTAATGTCGAAAACACCTGTTCAGTGGAGCAGTTAATAGCCATAGACTATAGCCTAACTGGCTATCTATATATATATATGTTGTTATGTAGTATTGTAGTATAGACTATATATATGTTCTTAAATATAGCAGTATAGCGCCTATAGCATATACAATAATGCTTTTTGGTGTAAGTTCTTCCCGTGAAAGAACAAGGATTAATTAAATTATTGACCTTTATTCTGACATGCATATTAGTTATTTAGTTGTTACTCTATAAATATTAATCGTAGCGACTCGAAACATACAATATGTACTGTCGATACATCGATAATATATCTATTTACATTGATATATTTTGGCATTTAATAGAAATCTCATAATTTTCGAAACATTTTTTGTTTTTCTGCAAAAGTTAGAACTTAAGACATAAACATTTCAACCTACCTTATTAAGAAATTTGGTTCTACTACCATATCGACCATATTTAGATATACAAACTAATCAACCCAACCCCTTTCACTCAGAATCGTTTTTTTCAATTGCAATGGTACAGTGGTTTCAAGTTTAAAAGATCGATTCTTGTATCTCACCCGCCCTAGGAGTTTCGTCCGTTTTTAAAATACATTATAACAGTGAAATGTACTACTTCTAGTGTGTGGCCAGTCACTGGCTGAAATTATTCATTTCTAGTCCACCAAAATGCTTAGCGAACTGTGGAGGACATAACTTAAAGTTATTTATTGTATATTTTTTTCAATTGAGTAAATTTCACTTTAAAATTTATAAAAGAACTATCGACCGTACAATAAAAATAATTCGATAATATTCGTTTGTTCGTTTTATACAGTGTGAAACAATTGTACAGCGTAATAAGTACGTGTTAACTATTCAGAAAAAGTACTAGAATTCATTTTCAGAAATGTAATCGAATCAACACGTATCATTGATCGTTCGTATGCTTTACAGTTTACTTGTTGAACTCCAACACGAAATAGTTGAATTAATCATTTTCGATGCCCATAACAAGGTATACTTATTGTAGCTAACCATTATGGGTTAACAACCGTAGACCAGAGTTACGTGTTGGCTTATTTTTTAATTTTTAAACGATATTTTATGACATATGCTCACAACATGTCACTGCACGATGAATATGCATTAAAGTATATTTCTCTAGAAGTCTAGACGAATATATATTACGTTCATTTATTTCTTTTAAAACTTGGACAAGAGGAAGATACATATACTTAATACTGTGTCATAATAATATTTTTTTGAATATTTCAATTTATTTTGTTAACTCAATTTATAAAATATTTTTTAAATGATAAATGAACTGGATAATAATCATAAATATTAACTTAAATCTTAATGTTAAATTCTATATTTCTTTCATCGATTTATTCATAAAAAAATCCAATTTTAATAAAATATGTCTTGCGACAGTCGAAATCCGTATGGTATTGCAGTATTGCGCCAATGCATATGTTATAATTAGGTAAATAATAAAATTAAAATACATAATAGGAAATATTAATATTACCTTGGTGAGATCGTTCTATTCGTTGTTTCATTAACTCAATAATGACAATACATGGTCTGCTAGATTTCACAACTTCTAAGTTAATAATAATAATTCAACATCATAATTAAATTGGTTTAAATTAATTGATTGAAAAAACAACTAACATATTTTTGAGAGCGAACTCCTTTTTTTTTTTTAAATTCAAGTAACTGATTACAGACTGGTTGATTTAAACTATGTTTTACCGTGGAATAGATAGTACAAAAATGAAGGAATTCGGTAGTTACTTTAAAATTTTTTTTTTTCAATACGATACATGAAAAATATTTATGTGCAAAGAACTATTTTATTTTGAATTATTTTGATACATATTAACTGTGCTACAATTTTAAATTTTAATTAATTAGGCCTGACATTAGACAAACGTCTCACCTGGGGGCCCCACTTAAACTCTAAACGAAAAATTATAAACAGTAGACTTTATCTTCTCCGTCCTATCTTAAAATCTAATCGTTCACTTAATATTAAAATATAATTTGTAAAGCAATGCTAAGACCCATCTGGGCTTACGGGACACAGATATGGGGGATTGTACCAAACCCCTTCCAAATCAAACCAATTCAGACATTACAATCAATTACCTTACGTTTAATAACCTCTTCCTTTTAGTGCATTTCCAATAAATAATTTCATAAAGACCTTAATGTAGAAACCATCAACTTAATTGAATTCAAAAACTACAAACAATTCTACTCCAAACTATCCAGCCATATCAACTCACTCATTTTCTTTCTAGGTGGAGAAAATATCCTAGAATTCCCGCACGCTGGTTCAGGGATCTATTATAAATTCCCAATTGTAATTTAATTAATACTTGAGGGTTCTGCCATTGGGCAGCCTCTCTCTTTCATGCTATTAAACGACATGATGTAATCATTTTAAAACATATTTCCTTATTCTACATACTTGTTACGGATTGTAAATTTTGTATTTTAATAATAAAAAAAAATTGATTTTTATTTACTAATATGAACATCTTTTTATGTTGTTTAACAATCATTTTTATGGATATTGGTCACAAATCAGCTGGTAAGTTTATTTTTATGTATTATATCTCGATATATTATACACTGTTTAGTATTTATTCGTTTCGTGTTTTTTTTAATAAGTACCTACCTACCTATATTGGTGAAAATGTATTTAATTGTGTATACCTAACAACTTATTAATATTAATAGTTATACCTACTTTAGTACTTACTTGAGATTTGTGAATTATTTTAACCAGAGTTTTTGAATTAATGAATTGCATAAATTGGGTTAAAATATTCATTTCAAACTATAAAGTTATAAAATAAATTTAGTGTTTTTTTTTTTAACTAACTTATAACGAATAATTAAATTATTTTCACTGTATTTATTCAGGCAAATTCATTCTAAGTATTGTACATTTGTAACCAGATACCAGGGAGTTAATAACCTTATTATATTAATTTATGACTATTATTATTTATTTTCTTACCTAGATAAGTAATTATCTAAAATCCACAATGCGTCATGCAAAAACCTATTTAATACCTATGTATATAATATATTCGTTGTATTTTGAGTTTATGTTTATCGATCATCTATAATCAATGGTGTATTGTAATCTGTATACCTATATTTTAAATTTATTACTAAATAATATTTTATTCTCATAACATATAGTCTCTGTATGGATTAAATGTAAATTAGAAATATATTCATCTAAGAATATTATTTCCCGTAAGTACCTAAACCTGTAAGATCTTCCGTTTGAATAAAATACTGGATGGATTTTTATTACATTTATGTTACAAACTGTATTAGATGTATAATTATTTCTACAGCTATTACAACTATTATCGCCCATCGATTACTTACATTATACTTATAGTTTATTATTATTTGTAATTTGTATTATAAATGCAAATTATATCAATCGAAAATCGATTTAATTATATATTTAAATGTTTAAATAATTTTAAAATAGTTGAAAAAAATAATAAAACCCATCTATATATCATCGTATGATTAATGTTTTTTAATACAGACTGATAAACTGTAAATTATATTTATAGATGTGCCAGTTGGACAGTAGAGTGAGTATACTAAAATTATTTTGACTATTAGATATAGGAAGTTATAAATCATTCTAAATAACATTTTGGTAATTTGGTTATAGTAAACTATTGCAGGTACATCAGTACTCAGTAGCATGGATTAAATATAATTTCTTTATCTGTGTCAGTAGCTAGTAGGTGCCTATACTACCTACCTACTATAAAACTATATATCAATATATGTGTTAATGTATAATATATGTAGATAGATTAATAACTTTGTTTTAGTTGAATTTTTTATTCTAATCAATGCAATTATCAATTTGGTGTAGTGGTTGCAGGATATGTTGAAAATGATCAGTAGCACAAGTGTGGGATGGCCATTGCCTAGGGGGGTGCTCTTGTAGTCTTGTCCTCCAGTTAATACGGGTCACAATACATTATTGTATAATTATTACTTTTATAATTATTTTTTGATCATTAATTATATAATTAATTGTTATGTACTATTGTTAATTTATAACCATAATTTTAGTCATTATAATATAAGTATGCAAAAAGAAAAAAACCAACTTATAATTTATTGTTCATTCGTTTTATTTGACGTTCAAGGTTCCGACCGTTCTGTACCAGTATTATACTCTCGTACCACAGACCATAAATTATTGCAAGAACTCGCGTTATTATACAATACCGTTCTCGTCCACTTATCGGCTAGCATAATTTTTACTAATTTTTATAATCACCGCCGGTATCTATATTGACTGTTATACGTCACTTACGTCTATACAGTCCACAGTCATGTTTTCACTAATGCCGAGTGATTGACCGAAGCGTCGGACTACATGAAAACAAATCTGACTGCGGCCTGTAATCATTTCAAATGTCAACAATTTCCGAACAAAATTAATTTTCGCAGTGCAACCGGTCGTAGCACTCATCGACAAACAGTTAAAACCGCATTAGTCCTCACGTGCACGGTGCGCGTTGTGTAAAACCTATATTGTGGACCACCAGGATTTCATTGTGTCACAATACCGCCGACATTATGGCCGGCAGTAGTCACAAATGTACAATATACATAATTACTCACTCCCTACGTCGTCGAGGCTCCAAATATTCATGGCATACCTCCAGAGCCAATGCGTAGCGATCGAGTGACCCTGTAAAATATGCGCTTTTTGCGAGTAAACCGTATCCTGTACCTATAAGCAGTTTTAAGAGTGGCAAACATACCTACACATCACACCTCATATTGTAGTTTACTGCAGTTTGTCTTCTTCGCACACGCTACGTTTCATCAATTTGTTTTAGACTTGAAACTTTAATTACCATCGTGTTCTAAAAATATTTTTCTCGAAATTCCAATACATCCAGTGGCATATGGTTTAAGTAGCAGGTAAAATATAGATAAAAATAATATCGATAAATATTCCGGTCACAGGTAGGATTTAGATTTTAGAATATTCTCATAACATATGATGCTAAACATTGATATATTATACACCCCAAGTACGGTTTTTATTTGATTCATTCCGAATGAATTGTTTCGAATTTTGATTATTATTGATTATTACATCAACAATTGATTTATTGGATATTTATTTGCGTGATAAAATGTTGTTCTCATGCGAAAAACGGAAGTTGATATTGCCACAGAATACTTTTTAAAAGGCACACTGTACCTACCTGTAGGTATTGGAGAATAAAGTCTTTAAGTATTTATACGAGTATATTTTCAAAAACTCAGAATTTGAATATATGCATAATTTAAGTGTAAAAAGGGATGAGCATACTCAAACACCGATATGATCTAGATTTCGTCATGATAATACAGATAATTAAATTGTTAATATGATCAATTTGTGTTACTAAATGTAAGTAAATACTTATACAGCTCTATACACAAGCAAATAAAGAATAATCGTAGCCTACGCCCACTATATGGCTAGGTACTTCAGTTTTTTATTAGGTACCTTCCTAAATTCTTATTATTGCTGTTCATTATTTGTTTGCAAATAGGCATCATCAGTGGCCATCAAATTATTTAATACGGGTGGGGGGGGGGTGGATAAGGTTGATTTATTAACATGAACTTTGAGACCACTTCAATTTAGTATAAACTCAGTTATATGTTAGGCATACGGTTATACGAGAGCATCCATCTGATTTTATAATTTAAATTTTATTCTTCCACTTTTTTCGTCCAAAATAGTATTTAAAATTATACAAGGTGATTTATTAACCATCATGCTCACCCCCGTTTTGGGCCGTAAAAATGCTTAAATTTGGATTTTGTTTTTTGGATGTTCAAGTTCACAAAACAAATGTTTTCTATAACTTAATTTTATCAAATAGAAGCTCCATATTTTTTAATCAAAATAGTTTTCAGTTATTTTCCTGGAATTTTTTATGTAATTGTCAAATTATATGTCAACATTTGGGTCAGAAATTTCGGAATTATTCAAATTTAAAATTGCGTATGGGAAGTGTAAAACCCGCGTTATCTAGAATCAGTAGCAATTAGTAATTTCATGTAGTTACAAATTATAATATAATATTAGGTATTATATGATTATTTTTCTTAATACTTAAACAAGTATAATTTAAAACTAATCGTTTGATTTTGATTTCAATACATCAATATTCACAGAAAAAGGACCTCGATGAAATATCGCAGTGAAAAAAAGTTCATACAGCTACAGGACATACTAAGGTGGCGTGAAAAAAAATTGAATGACATAAATGTTATGGTAACTTGAACATTGAAAAAAAAATTCAAGTGTAAACATTTTTATGGCCAAAAAGGGGGTGAGCGTGTCCAAAAAATCCCCCTAGCTGTAACTATATACAGTGTGTTTCCTTTTAAAGATAATACAAAATATTTTTTTCCAGAGACCTCGGATTAATATAGGGTTTTCGGTTGGAGGTTAGGAATATAAAAATACACATTTTTTGATAATTTTTTATTTCTTTTAGTACGCGTATGCCCAATAAAACTTCCATTTTTTTAAAAAAAGCAGCAGGTGTTATTAAAATCACATTCAGATTGACTGCATTTTTGAAACTAATTTTGATCTATTAACCATGGCTCTAACACCAAAATCACTCGAATGACAGCGATTTAACGTTTTAATTTATAATCATTACATTTTTTAACAACTATCCTATGATTTTACACATTTCTGTGCGCATTTATTTTTATTTTATTCATATGTTTTTGAACGTAATTTACTATTATTTGGTAAATATTATCAATTATAATATTGTTCAAAATAAAAACAATTACCAGATTACTTATAACATCTAAAGATTATTTTATTTTTGTTAAATAAACAATATTTTAACCATCGTGGGCTAAAAATAACTTTTATTATGTGTCCTGTGTCCATAAGAATTACATCATTAATAAGTTATTTCAGGTAATTTTAATAATAATAAGATATAGCATTGTGGTTATTAAAATTCATCATAAGTTATTAACTCGTATGCGACACATGTTATTACAATTTTAAAATGCCGAGTAACAATAAAAAAGTTGACATGATTTTAGTGTATGGGAAATGTCAGCATAACTCTCGAGCTAGGTTCTGCTAGATTGTACGCATAAATATATCTTGATCGATATCACCCTCCTCATTTCTCACAATTATTTTGTTCGAGTTGAATCGTCTTTAAGAAATAGTGGTGAGCTACCCGAAAATAGGGAAATAATCGGGTAAATCGAAGACAGTTTGATGGATAATATTTTTCAAATAATAGGATATGTTTAAAAACATGCGAGTGGAAAAAAAAATACGAGAAGTCTCATTTAAATGTGTAAAATCATATAACTTTTAAAAAATTCAAATTTAATCATTTTTATTGCAAAAAAGTCGTGGATCATTATGGACCATAGTGATCACTAGATACAAAGATTATCAATAGCTTTGAATAGACACCTAGTTTAAATATTATATTAATATATTAGGTAAGGAGTATAGTAAAATAGGTACCTAGTAATATTGTTGGGTAAATTGGGTACATACCTACCCAAATCACTTTTAAAAATATTTCACACAATAATAACATTATATTAAATTTTGCACCATCAAATTTGAATAATTTTTTCAAACATAAATTTTATTTTTAAGTTGAATACAATACTGAGATTGAAATTATAAATTAGTGTTCCTCCTAAATTTATCTTGAAATAGATTTTAATCAATAGAAGAAATATACCTTCACATTAGTACAGTAGAAAATATTAGAACCAATGTATGTATCAAAGTGTGCTTTATATTTTTCAAAATTATTTCTGTTAAAAATGTAATAATTAAAATATTAAATGGTTTTTACATGCGGCTGCAGAATTGTGGAGGGGTATGTTAAGTTTAAGTTTTTAAATACGTTTCCAGTTAGTTTTTAAACAGACTAAATCATGCATTATTTGTAAATGTTGTAATGAAAAAATTTGTTTTTAGTTTTTTGTTGGGAAGAAATTTGTTGGACATTCCATGTTTGATAATAACTACAGCAAAATGAGAAAAAACAGTAGAAATCAACAACCAATAATCGATTATGAAACAGTAAGTTTCGTAGATTAAAATGTAATAATGTAATATGACATACCTATTATGAATATGCATAAATTTAACTTTGTTAACATTCAAATAGAGTATAAAGCATTTTGACTTCCTGTATCTTTCAACACAATTATTAAGGCCAATTTTATTAACAAACATTAAAGCAGGATTTAAAAAAAATAGTCAAGCTATAAATAACAATTTTAGACACACAAAATAGAAAGCAAATGATATCTGTAAATTAAATGAACAGTATAACTTATTATGAAAAAGTATAAAACATTGTCAGCATTATATAAATATAAAACTATATTCATAACTCCATGAGGTTGAATTTAAAATGTACAATTTTCTTTATTGAACTCCATATGTATTATTATAATATATTTATACACAAAAATATGTTTTAACAAAAGCATATATTTTTACAAATACCTATGGGAAGAATAAATTAATGGGTAGTATTATTTATTAGTCCAGTGATCTTCAAATTGTAGGTCAACTCATACTTAATTTAAATAATACAATATGAAATTTATGTTTATTGATTTTAGTCAAGCACTTTCAATAACAGACATTTTTTTTCACACCCAAATTTGAATGTGGTATCAAAAATTGCTATCATATAAGACGTCAAAAAAGATTCAAGACCACTGAATGAGCCCCTTCTTATTAGAAATTAAAATTTATGTTTTCATGTAAAAGACTTTAATACATTCATTGGTCATCTTACTTATTTGTAAAAGTCTAACTAAAATAAAATAATTATGAAATAATAATTGTTTATTTATTACTCATTAGTCATTAAAAATTCCAAAAATAGTGTAAGATTCCACAGCAAACCATTATTTTTAGTTACAGTTTGAAAGTGATTATTTACATTTATACAATAATTTAAAAATGTTTTCCTCATTAAAGAAAGAAGTTAACTAATTAAATTAAATTTTAATAATTCAACAATCTGTAGAGGTAGTAATAATATAAAAAACAACTAATATTACGTAAAATAAAAGTAGTAGGGCAACAATAAATTTAATTTAAAGGGAATTAAAATAAATAATTTTCTGTTAAAAAAAATGTTTATATAACATTATAAAATAATTATGCCATTATGTTTCAGGTACCTTACGACTCAAACAATTATGCAAAATGGAACCATTAAGTTAAAATGTGTTATCGGGTGTTTCTATAATAGATGTGAATTTTTGTTGAATAATAATTTAAATAAGTTATAGTTTAGAAACATTTAGTAATCTATTTTAAATATTTAAGTAATGTTAATCATTGAATCATAGTGTTTATTGTTTAATTAAATATACATTTCTTTAACATAGATTTTGTTCAATATTTTCAAAGTGTTTAGTAATATGTATCTATTGTGTACAACATAATATTATAATATGATCTTAAAATTACTTTGGTTTATTTTAATATTCATAAAATAATTAACAATTGGTTTTAACATAATTGATAAATAATAAATAAAGGAAAAATTGGTTTGTTTAATAACATAAAAATAATAATAAAGATCACAAGTTCATACATATATCTTATAATATTTTAACATTAATTAACTAAATATTTACGACCATAGAATTGTACTTTTTTGTCAAATGATCCGCACTTAATTGGCATGTTTAACTTGTAGAATGGGTTCATTACGTACTGAAATTATAAAAAATAGAACAGGTTATGAAAATATTTATTTTTCTAGAAGTAAAATATACATGATTATAATTAGTAATTACTAATGATTTTTAACATTAGTATATATTATTTAGAGGTAGTATAATTAATAATTATTTAATATTTAATAGTTTTAATGGACAAATATTTATATCTAATGTGTTAATCATTCAAAACTTACAACAAAATAAGAATTCTAGAGTATCATAATCGTTTATTTTTTTAAGAATAGAAATTAATTTTTAAATAGCAAGCAAAATAAAAATAATAAATATAAAATAAAATTATCCAATTCAAAATTTAAATGATAATAGTATTTAACTTATTATATTGGTATTACCTTAATAAACATTTCATATACTTCAGTGAAGAAATTTTTGATACCCTCATCATTTTTAGAATCATGAACCATAATAAATCTCATACGACTAGCTGTAACGAAAGCTGACACCGTCCAATGATTAAAGCGATCTACACTCTTCAAATACATTGATGTAGATTTCCACATTAATTCATCAATCAAGTCCAAAGCAGCATGGGCTATAAACTGATTTAAATGGCTATGATCTTCTTTCTGAAAACATATTTATAATTATAAAATCATAAAATTACTCAACGAGATAGGGTATATGAAAGAAAAATTCATAACTATAATAATATATATAAATAATCATAAATGTTTGTATAAAATAACAGCTATATTTAGGAGTAATTCAATTTTGCATCATTTATTGCAAGAATTTTTTTTTTATTATTTTTACTTTCAAGGAAGTGAGGAACATAAAATATAATCAAATAAAAATACCATAAATTTAAAGCTTTATCATGCTATCTTATTTCTCTTAAATAAAAGATTTGTAGAATTTAATTAATTAAATAAGCTAAAGACAATGATAACATAGGTGATGACAGAGATAGAGGTGTTATACATGATGAGTTATAGTAACAATAATGGTTACAGTAAGGTGGCCAGATTAAATTTAAAAAAATCCGGGACACCAAAGTTAAATTATTGTTATTTAATAAAAAAAGTCCTATAGTTTTTTTTTAAAGTACATGTTATCAACTATATCAGGTCAAATAATGTTAACATCAATTTCCCTAGTTTCTTGTTATTTAAACTTTGACGAATCAATGACAATGTAAAAGACATTGAACAAAATCATTGATTGTGAATTACGGCGGCATGATTTGCAAAAGTAGCTTTGCGGGCAGGTAACAAAAAGTAATTGGAAACTATACTGGATTGAAGTGATGATCTGGTTGCTAACTAATGTTTTGTAATGACATGATCGTTAAAGTCAGATCCTTCACCATGACTTACTGAAAATTGTATACTATACATTGAAATTGTCAGAAAGTTAAACTTTTTTAAGTAATAGAAAATATGACACTCAATATGTACAACAATTTTAATAGATCTTACACTCTTGTCTCGTTGACAAATAAAGGTGTGGTGATGTCTTATTACTGGTTAATGAAGTATATCATATAATATATTATCTTTTGTAATCATAGTTTTTTAAAAATCTTAATAGAGAGTTAAAGTATTAAACTCATCAAGTGTAGGTATTTAAAAGAATTTTATTAGCGGTGGATTTGTTTAATAATGCATTTTAAAGTATAGAAAAAGAAAAAGATTGTTTCAAAAAGAATATATAAGTTAAACCAAGGAAATAATTAAATGATTTTGCCTTGAGAAAATAATAAGTCATTTGATTATCATAAAATTAATTTAAGTTAAAACAATACTCTTAGATCAAAACAAATATTTTTCAACTGAATATCAAAAATAACACAAGTAACAATTAAATGACATTCAAAACTTACTTTTACTTCTTTACTGGACATGAACTCCATTTCAAATATAGGATTATCACCGTGTCCGACAATTACAAAGTAGTAAAAACCAGTCATTGTATAATTTTTTTTTGTAGAATAAAGTAAGTATCAAGATAAGACAATTAGTTATATTTGACAATGACTACAATTAAGTTTCTTTTTCTTGCATAACTAAGGCACTATAATAGTGCCCTAATATAACTATAGGTTTATAAAATAATAGTTCAGTCAATACTATTATGTACTTGTGATCAAATGAACCATCGAAAAAATGACTTGTTCAAATCAAAGCCAATTATTTAATAATATTTTGTATATATCGTCTTATCAGACTGATAACGAGCTATTACATGGCAAGGCTTATAGATAATACCACAGAATAAATGAAATAATTCATATAATAATTTCATTTATTCTGTGATAATACGATGGCGGGGCCAATGTGGGCGCACACCGCCGCCTGCTCGCTGCCTGACGGGACGTACACGCGTGTGAGCGCGCGCGCGAAGTTGGCCAGCCTGCTAATATCATCGATTGTTGTTTGGTCAATCGTCAATCGTATTTTCTTTTCGTTTTCGTTCGTTTGTCTTAACAATATTTACCATCGAGATTGCGATTAATACCGCATACCCTCCGTCCGAGGCCTCATCGAAGCTGCGCGACGACAACGTGACGAGTGCGAACGTAAAGAACAAATCGCTTCAACAACAGTGTCGTTTAAAAACGGTCGGCGGTTGCGGGAAGAAAAACGTGCGCGGCCGAGATAAAACACGCGACACTTGCGTTCCGAGTGCAGTTCCGCCGGGTTTCGCAGCATACGTCGCGGGATACAACGACCTACACTAGGCACCATCGAGCCCGTTCGCAATGACTACGCACGCGGACATCGAGGCGCAAATCCGTGAAATCCAGCAGCGGAAAAAGGAAGAGAAACAGAAGGAGGACGACAGCGACGTGGGACTAGGGGCATCCGGCTTCTTCGACCAGGACATCTACAACGGTGGCGGGAAATACGAGGGCTACGTCACGTCCATCGCCCCGAACGACGAGTACGACGTGAGTTACAAGTTTTTCCGGTTCTGTACGGTTGATTTAGGGTTTTTTTCACCTGCGCCGTGTGTGTGTGTGTGTGTGGTGTAGGAGACGTCAATCTAGCCGTACTCGCTGCTTAATTTCTAGGTATCAAGTGCGCGAATGTCTTATCGGTTACCCCAAACATGCTACGAACAATAATATTATTCAACTGTACACATTTTTTATACATCTAATGGCTTGTTACAGTCGTCCACGTTGATAATTATTTCTCATGTCTGCCTAGTTAACATTTGTAACAATATGTTTCTATTAGATAGTGTCCTATAATATAGGACTATGTTATTAGTCACCTATTTAATATCCATTGATTAGAACTTCATAAACACACAATTCAAGACCATAGCTATTTTCGTTGGATTGTTAATAATTTTTTCTGCTATTGATATTCTAAGATTTTTCTTGATATTTCGTCTATTTTTCTGTTATATTGTTTGAATTGTGTTGTTTGACATTATATTCAATTCTGTTATAGATATTGTCTTTTTAACTTTTATTAATTTTGCTAATTTTTTTGTGATATTTAAGTGATATTTAATAAAGGCAAAATTAAATTAATTACATACAGGCTCTTTTAATAGGTCTATCAGAAAATCGTATCTTTTTTTAATTAGGTGACCAAATTCCTGGTTTTCCAGTGTCTTGTACCATAATAGTCAAGCTCTTTCAGATTGCTGACAGTTAGCAAATCTCTCTTTTCCTTTAGTATTACGAGTATATTGGGCTAAATTAATCTCTTAGCTGTTCTATCCCTTACAAACTTCAGAATCCCTGTCCAAAACACTCAACTTATCCCTAAATACCCTATTCATTCTTAAATGTTTGTCAAAAGTAGTCAACCATAATTAGCACCTATTACCTTAATTATGCCCAGTTTTTAAATCATAATTTTCTTTATTACTAGTCGATGTGTTTGTTTTATCTATTAATATTAATATGTAATTGGGCTTTTCCAATAATCGAAAACAAAATAAAATAGAGTTAAGACGTCTTTCTATTATAATAAAAGTGGACAAAAATTTGTTTCAAAAGATATCATCAGTAAGAGTATCACAGACATTTTTAGCACTGTACTAATTGTACTAACTCCATTATTTTAGTTTAAATTTAAAATGTATAATTAAATCGAGTAGAGTTTAAATTAAAGAATAGGCAATTGGTAATTATCGTTAATTAATAATTTACCCATGAAATTATGAAAGTATAAATTAACAGATACAATGATTTTCATTCTAAAATGAATATTTCCAGTAAACATTGACAACACATACTTATGTCAGGTCTATTGTATTAGAAGTATATAAAATCTTGATTAGATTCCTAGATTTTTATATTAGTTATGCTAAAAGTATGACATTACTTGTAATTATTATTTAGAATTTCATAGTAAAAATATTATTTAATCAAATACAAAAAAATATTTTAGGACGAAGATATTGATGATCAACAGTACAGAAATAAAAAGCCAATAACTGCACCAGCAGCTGCTCTTAAAGAAATTGCACAGGTAGTTTGTTAATAATAATATTCTACTAATAAATATTGTTATCATCATTCATTCATTTGTTAAAATTACTTACATTTTTAAATATTTACTAATATCTTTAAAAACTAGGCTAGAGATGATGAAGATGACTATGACCCATTTGCTGAAAGAAAACGACTTCAAAAAGCTACTTCAGACAAGGATGATGATACTCGTCAAGTTCGTAGACCTATGGTTATATCACCAGAACGTATTGATCCCTTTGCTGAAGGTAATGTTTGTTTTATTTATTATGTTATTATGTATTTCTATATATTCCAGTTTGAAGGATTTTTTTATAGTATTGTATATATTTTTGTTTAATTTGATGTGATTTTTTTTTAGGTGGAAAAACTCCAGATGTTGGATCCCGAACTTATTCTCAAATTATGCAAGAACAAAAGTTAAAAGGTGAAGAGAATGAAGTACGAAAAACAATTATAGATAAAGCTAAAGATGGCAATCTTAGAACTAATGGAGATGCTAAAGGTACAGTCAGAAAAAGAGGACGCTGGGATCAAGTTGTACAAAATGGTGATTCTTCTGGAGTGCCTGCAAAAAAAAAAACTAATTCTGTTCCTTGGGAAGAAGTAAGTTATGGTGTTTTTAACTTTTAAAATACTATTGGTGTAACTTATTGTTCATTTTTGGAAATACTTACATTTTTTCTTTAATATGTAAATTTAAAATTCTGATATAATTGAATTATGTATAGACGCCTAAGGGAGGCTTATCACGATGGGATGAAACTCCTGGACCTACTAAAATGGGAGCAGAAACTCCTGGTGCTACACCGGGTCAAAGTACCAGAATGTGGGATGCGACTCCTGGACATACTACTCCTGCTGCAGGAGCTGCGACTCCCGGCCGTGATACTCCTGGTCATATTGGAGCAACACAAACATCAGTTAGGAGAAACCGTTGGGATGAAACTCCTAAAACAGAAAGAGGTAAATATTATTGTGTTTATTTAAAAAATATACATTAAATTGTTATTGTTGTATAATATTGTAGCTACACCTGGACATAATAGTGGATGGGCTGAAACTCCTCGTACAGATCGTGGGGGTGTTGATTTAATTCAAGACACACCAACACCATCTGCAAGTAAAAGACGTTCTCGTTGGGATGAAACCCCATCACAGATGACCCCATCTGCAACACCTGGGGGTCTTACACCCGGATCAGCTACTCCAAAAGTAGGAGCAACACCATCTGGAGCTTCTATGACTCCTACACCTGGTGGTATGACTCCAGGCGCTACACCTATGACACCAATGGCGCCTCGTACTCCTGTTCTTTCTAATAGTGCTGCTACTCCAGTTGGATATTCTGCCATGGGTATGGCAACACCAACTCCAGGTAAAAATACTAAAATAACAATTACAACATATTTAAGACTTCCTAATTATAATACTGAATTTTTTATTTAGGTCATTTGTTATCTATGACCCCTGAACAACTGCAGGCTTATAGATGGGAGCGTGAAATTGATGAACGTAATCGCCCATTAACAGACGATGAGTTGGATGCTATGTTTCCTCCTGGGTATAAAGTACTACAGCCGCCTGCCGGATATATACCTATAAGAACTCCAGCTCGTAAATTAACTGCTACACCCACACCGATAGCTGGTACTCCAACAGGGTTTTTCATGCAAGAATCTGTTGATCGTCCATCTAAGACCCAAATAGTTGATAATCAACCACCTGGCAATCTTCCTATGTTAAAACCTGAAGATGCACAATATTTTGATAAATTGTTGATGGATGTTGATGAAGAAAGTTTAACATTAGAAGAGCAAAAAGAAAGGAAAATTATGAAATTGCTTTTAAAAATTAAAAATGGTACCCCACCAATGAGAAAAGCTGCTTTGAGGCAAGTTACTGATAAGGCCAGGGAGTTGGGTGCTGGTCCATTATTCAATCAAATATTGCCTTTACTTATGTCACCTACTCTTGAAGATCAAGAGCGGCATTTATTAGTTAAAGTTATTGATCGAATTTTGTACAAGTTAGATGACTTAGTCAGACCATATGTTCATAAAGTAAGTCATATTTTTACTAATATCATTAAATACATAAAAAATTAAAAATAATTTTTTCCAGATATTGGTTGTTATTGAACCACTGCTTATTGATGAAGATTACTATGCTCGTGTTGAAGGCCGTGAAATTATTTCAAATTTAGCTAAAGCAGCTGGGTTGGCTACTATGATATCTACTATGAGACCTGATATTGATAATATTGACGAGTATGTACGTAATACTACAGCTCGAGCTTTTGCTGTAGTTGCATCAGCGTTGGGTATTCCCTCACTTTTGCCTTTCTTAAAAGCTGTATGTAAGAGTAAAAAATCTTGGCAAGCTCGTCATACCGGTAATAATTTTATATATATAAGTATGAACAGGATTGTTATTATCTAATATTTGTTTTATCTAATCTAATTTAAGGTATAAAAATTGTGCAACAAATTGCAATATTAATGGGTTGTGCTATTCTACCTCATTTGCGTTCTTTGGTGGAAATTATTGAACATGGCTTGGTAGATGAACAGCAGAAAGTACGAACTATTACTGCTTTAGCAATAGCTGCGTTGGCTGAAGCTGCAACTCCTTATGGTATTGAAAGTTTTGATTCTGTTCTTAAACCATTGTGGAAGGGTATAAGAACTCATAGAGGAAAAGTAAGATTTAACATTTTGTATTCATGTTTTATAGAAATGAATAGTTATTAATTAATATCATTGTTTTAGGGTTTAGCTGCATTTTTGAAAGCTATAGGATATTTAATACCTTTGATGGATGCTGAGTATGCTAACTATTATACTAGAGAAGTAATGTTGATCTTGATTCGAGAGTTTCAATCGCCCGATGAAGAAATGAAGAAGATAGTATTAAAGGTGAAAGAGAAATTTAACTTTCTTAAATACATTTTTAACTTAAATTATATTTATAGGTGGTTAAACAATGTTGTGGAACAGATGGTGTTGAACCTCAATACATACGTGAAGATATCTTGCCCCATTTCTTTAGACATTTCTGGAATCATAGAATGGCTCTAGATAGACGGAATTATAGACAAGTATTATAACTATTATTATAATAGTCATAAAGTATAGAGTTTTATTGTCAATGGATATTTATTTTATTAGTTGGTTGATACCACCATGGAAATAGCTAACAAAGTTGGAGCTTCTGAAATTATTAATCGAATAGTTGATGATCTGAAAGATGAAAATGAACAGTACCGTAAAATGGTTATGGAAACTATAGAAAAAACAATTGGCAACTTAGGTGCTGCTGATATTGACTCTAGGCTTGAAGAACAGCTTATTGATGGTATTCTTTATGCTTTCCAGGAACAAACAAATGAAGTAAGTGAATATATTTCTTTGATAAATATTTATATAGTGTATACTATTTACTATTTAAAATGTTTAAACTTTATAGGACGTAGTTATGTTAAATGGATTTGGTATGATTGTTAACCAACTTGGTCGGCGTGTCAAACCATATCTACCTCAGATATGTGGTACTATCTTGTGGAGATTAAATAACAAATCTGCTAAAATCAGACAACAAGCTGCAGACTTAATTGCCCGGATAGCTTGTATTATGAAAATTTGTCAAGAAGTATGTCTGATTTATCTTTTACTTAGTTGTTCCTTTAGATATTTAACATTTTTAATTTTTATATTTCAGGAAAAGTTGATGGGTCATTTGGGCTTAGTGTTATATGAATACTTGGGTGAAGAATATCCAGAAGTGTTGGGAAGCATTTTAGGCGCATTAAAAGGTATTGTAAACGTGATCGGCATGACAAGAATGACTCCGCCTATCAAAGACTTGTTACCTCGGCTAACGCCAATTTTGAAAAACAGACACGAGAAGGTTCAAGAGAATTGTATCGATCTTGTTGGTCGTATTGCTGATCGAGGACCTGAGTATGTACCTGCCAGGGAATGGATGCGAATATGTTTTGAGCTTCTTGAGTTATTGAAAGCACATAAAAAAGCAATCCGGAGAGCTACAGTAAATACTTTTGGTTATATTGCTAAAGCTATTGGGTAAGCATTTGTAATTGAACCTATAAATAAGGTGTTCATAATATGATATATTAGTTGTTATAATTCTACAAAATTATAACAATGACCTAAATAACCATTATTATTTTCTACAGACCTCATGATGTATTAGCTACACTTTTGAATAATCTAAAAGTACAAGAACGACAGAATCGTGTTTGTACTACTGTGGCCATTGCTATAGTCGCTGAAACTTGTTCTCCATTCACTGTGTTACCTGCACTGATGAATGAATATCGTGTACCTGAATTGAATGTCCAAAATGGTGTTCTGAAATCTCTGTCATTTTTGTTTCAATACATTGGTGAAATGGGCAAAGACTATATTTATGCTGTTACTCCACTTTTAGAAGATGCTCTAATGGACAGGTAATAATGAATTGCATCTAATAAATTGATACATAGACATTTGAACAAATGCAGGGTCAAAAACTATTTAAAATGAATCATTATTAATCCATATTCAAAATAGTGTTAACTTTGTATTTACTATATAATTAAAACTTTCTGTAATTTTTTTAAGTTACATTTTATTGAAAAAAAATGCAAACAAATTATAAATAATTAATGAAGAATGATTTGTTAATTATAAAACTGAGTAGAATATATATAGCTTAATATATTTTTAACTAATTTTCATCAGCATCATGGTAGTTGCCAATAGAATATGCCACTAGGAGTTATATAAATTCATTTTTTATGAATAAGAAAATTTTCTTATTAATAACTTTTATTGATTGACGATATAGTCTTGCAATAGGTATTTTGAATGTATACTTACAGAAATGATTATACACATTGTTTCTAACAGTTATGATATGTATTTGTTGTATACATTTTTTAAACTAAGTTAATATAAATTATTTATGTGTACATCTTTTTTTTTTAGAGATTTAGTACACAGACAAACAGCATGTGCAGCAATTAAACATATGGCTCTTGGAGTCTTTGGTTTTGGCTGTGAAGATGCCCTCATCCATTTGTTAAACTATGTTTGGCCTAACATTTTTGAAACATCTCCTCATTTGGTTCAAGCTTTTATGGAAGCTGTTGAAGGCTTGAGGGTGGCCCTTGGCCCTATTAAAATTTTACAATATACACTTCAAGTAAGTATCTAGCTGCTAATAAATTAAAGTTAGTTAGTTATTAATTTGTTTCTGTTGTAAAATGTTAAACTTTTTCCTCAAATTGTAGAAGTTTGAAACAACTTCAACTTATATACATTGAAAAAATTCATGAAAGATCACAACTATTGTTGATCATTTATTATTATTATTATTTTTTCAGGGATTGTTTCACCCAGCTCGTAAGGTTCGTGATGTTTACTGGAAAATATATAATTCATTGTACATAAGTGCCCAAGATGCTTTAGTTGCTGGATATCCTCACATAGAAAATGATGTGAAGAATCAGTATGTACGATATGAACTTATGTATACTTTATAATGATGTTGCATTTATATTTCATTAATAATAATTATTCTTTTTTTTGTAAATATTCTATTAAATTTTAATGTGTTTATCCTTTTATATATGTTTTAAATATTCAATTATGAATGGGTTATTAACATTTAAAGGACTTAACTGTCATATATACATTTAAATTATATTCATATTATTTTTCCTACTTTGGAGAGTAGAATAGTCAAGGATAGATATCATATTACAACAACCATATTGACCATAATGTTGGTTTTATGAATTCCCATTATTTGTTTTATGTTAAATAAATTATTTTTAACATATAGACAACATTAATATTAATTATTTATTATTAATTACGAGAGGGTTATAAATTATGATTTATACTTATGATGTATATTATATGTATAAATGTATGAATGTCAAACATTTATTTTACATAGTTCAATGTAATACATGATTTTGTTGTTTTTAATATTTCATTTATAAATGCAAAATATATTATTTAATTCCCATTAAATAAAAAATTTCAATCTAATTGTGTATGGATATAATAAAATTCCTATTATAATATTTTGGTATAATTATTTTTATATCAAAACTAATTGGTTTTAGAGTAATTATTTGAATTTGTTAAGTATTTTTTGTTTTATGAGGTGGACATTATACTTACTTAAATGCAATAGAATTTATTATTGAAAAATAAAGCATTAATTATAGAATTGCTGTGTTAATGATCATATCCTTTTAAACTTGTAATTTAAATCTATTGATTTAATTATTGGTTAAAATGAATGTACTGAGTTTTACTAACTATATCACTACAAATATGTTGAATTAGTAAAGTTAATTTTGTCTTATAATAAATTCAAGATGAGTATTAATGATATATTTTTTGCATTTTTTAAATGTTTTATTTATAGAGTGATCCATGGGGAAATTTAAAGTTATAGGGTATTTTTGATTTAATTATTTAGCCAAGGAGTAAATTTTTAAAGCAGTATTAGATATCCTGTATGCTGAATTATTTTATTATTCTAATTATTTTAAATTAACATACATTACTCATTAATTGGGCGTGGATTTTAAAGCCCAATAAATAACAAAAAAAAAACACAACTGTTTGAAAAAAGCAAAAAAAAGCATATTTATTTATAAACAGCAAATAAAAAAAGCATGACCAAAATTAGACTAAAAATATAAAATAAAATAAAAAAAATTGAACAATTATTATAAATTAAAATTTGGCGTTAATATTTAGAGTTTAAAATTTACTTTCATTGAATTTATTGTTTTCAAAATCATGACCACACAATTAATTAAATTAACTTCATAATTGAACAAGATAAGAATCAATGAAATTAACATAGTTATGAAAATTTATTAATTTATATGAAATAACAGTATCCATATAGATTTGAAATATTTTGATTTTTTAATACTTTGCAAAATGCTGCTAAGAAAATATTTTTACTACTCTATTAAATATTACATGAATTCATCTGTATAAGGACTGGTGATTTTCTCTTGTTGCCTCATATTGCATTAGACTCCAACAAAGATATTATGTTTTTTAAAATCATGAAGCAGATGACCGAGTATTCCAGATGTTGAACACTTTTTAGTGTGCTAGGTTCCCATATTGGAATATCCGTAAAAGTCTTATACGTATGTCAAACATTCAAGTTTTAAGAGTAAAAACACTAGGGCTTAACAATTTTAAATGATTGTAGGTCTTAACAACTGGTAAGCATTAAGGAACCTCTTATTATATTATACGTTAAGATGTGACCAATGTTGTCACGTAATTTAGTGATTCTCTAATTGAAACGTAAAATGTAGACATGCAAAGTCAATAAAATGATGGATAACACTCCTTAAAATGTTGTATTGCGAACATCTGTTCTGGTTTTATTTAATACTGTACGTTTTTCTAAATTTAATTTTTTGTTTTTGTAGAAAAAACAAATGTCATGACTGACTCATGACTCATGACATTGTTTCTTTTAAGTGGAAGACACTTTTTGTTAAATAATTATATATATATATATATATATATATATATATATATATATATATATATATATATATATATATATATAATACTAATAAGAAATAATAAAAAAAAAAATTATGCAACATTTTCGTTAGAGTTTGCGACTGACTGATACCCTTTTATACATGGTGAACAAGTTGTACCGTTTAAATAAATTTGTCACATTAGTTATAATTATAATATTAATTAATATTATATTTAATGTTCAGTATATCAATAATATTTAGGGTGGTGCTATAGATTACAATTTAACACATTTTAGTAGTTTAGTAGTTGAAATATGCTACAGCTGGGCACCGAGTATTTCCGTTTATTTATGCTTGGAGTTGTGGTGGATGAATTTATCTGTAGACTTACGAACTGTTATATGGTTCGTTTGTTTTTAAGATAAAACCACCGTTTATTTAAAATTGTCTTACCGAATTCCATCATGTACTGGGAAATTGTACTAGAAAATTGGCATTGTTATTCGTTGTCGCTTACGGTTATATATTTCACGAGATCCCCAGGCCACGTGTAGTTACTAAGTTAATTTTCTGATGGAAACGTTTTCATATTTTCATGTAATGGTCTCAAATCTCAATGCTATTAAATTTCTAATTACTAAATCAAACCACATGCTATAAGAAAATATTTTCGTATAACCTGCGATTAAACCAATAACCCATTATGTTTCAGTTTTCTCACGATAAAACTTATAATTATTATATCGTTCTGTACAATTATAGTCGATAGATAGTAGATACTAGTGTAACACGAAAATCCGATCAGCTGTTGCACTGTTTTCTTCGAAGTTTAACTTTTGTCCTGTAATTATGTATTACTACTTACTAGAGAGCACTCGTTTATGAAATCGTTTGTTGCACAGTAAACATTGTTATAATTCATAAACCATGCTCATGCTCCTACAGTTTGTGTCGTTAAAATTATACAAAATCTTTTTTTTGACCTTGTACTTTCTACAAAATTCGATTATTTATTATTTTTTGAGGACAAATTATTAGTGTAGCTGTCAATATGTGTCAAATAGAGATGAAATTAAAATAAATATTATAGATTGAAATTTTTACTTTATGGGAACGTTTTAAAGTAAAATAATAATATGTATACCATTATTACGATTAAGAGCGTCGATTATCCGTACTACAAAATTGTTTACATTTTATGTATTTGTAATCTAATTCAATTTATTTTCATTATTCGTTACGTTTGTTTAATCATGTACAATGTGCATATGATTTGCGAGATTACTTTATTATCTACCACGGCTCACTCTAATGTAGGTAGATAATATGTTTGTACATAATCTTAAATTTGTCATATAGGTACGTATATACACATTAAATTAGTTTTTAACTTTATTTTTAGTGGTTATTTGATTATCCGCACCCCCGCGGTCCCAATTAGCGCGGATAATTGACGCTTTACAGTATATATATGTAGACAGGCTCGCCACTTTTTTTATGCTTAAATTATCCATTTGTTCAAATTCTGATTCATGGAAAATGCATGTGGAGGTACTATTTACATATAAGTACTCGTACATATATTACGGATTATATTTTACAATACATATAGATTCTCGTTGGTAACTTTAATAAATCAGTTCACTAAATAAATAACCGTTAGGTACATCTTGCACATGTACCTGTATCAGTACCCTTTTATCACTTTTCCAAATTTCGATTTTTATTTATATAGTTAATATTTATTTCCCTATGCATCATAATTCATAATCTATTCATAGGCGTACGCAGTCTAGTTTCAAATGCAGATGTTCATATCATCCAATTTCAACGCAGATCAGTGTTATAATTAATAATATGTATAATAGGCATTTTACATTTAATTTGCCATTCATTTCACATATTTTTCGTTTAAGAAGAAAATTATGATTTATATTCGATAGCTCGATACAGCAAGAAAAAAGAAAACAGGCATCTTTTATTTTTACATTATAATACAATAGTTAATTTTGAATTTATTACCACTGAATATAATATGGATGGTTCAAATTCTAAAAGTAATTTACCAACTCGAGTAGTCAAGTGGGTAATTTATATTACTTGCATACACCTATGATATATTTTCATATATCAGGTTTTTCTTTTAATTACTATTTTTATTGTACAATGTACAACGTAGGTGTATTATTTTTGTAATTACGTAATGGTTTCAGGAAATTGGTAAAAAAGAGATTTATAATTCCGTTAGAGATACATGGTGGTATGCCATATCTCATGTGTTCATTATTATTTGTTACTACAGTTATGATTTATGACGGAACGCTTTTCTAATTATGATTTTTATTTCATACATAATATTTCATTGTGCTGTGTTATAGTATGGTATAAGATTTTTTAATTTTTATTAATTACTATTCTTGGTGTACGTGGTTTTACAAAAACTCGGTGAAATAGGGTTTATCATTTGTTTTAATGGTAATCAACTTGAATTCAATTTTGTGTTCACATACCTTAGCACACTATCAAACTACGTTGCCTAGGTGATAATGTGATACACAAAATATACTTTCTCTGAGATGAGTTTTTTCTATCTACCTATAACCATAAAGTTTGGACAAGCAATCACGTGTTGCAGAAACAGCCGTAACAGGTGACTTAATCAATGAATGGAAAGTTCTTATCCAACTATTAAACGAATATGTACATTTAGTGCAATGAAGAATCTGCAAAATAAATAAAAATATATATGATTGCTATTTGCTCATAATATGTTGTTGTTCAGTAATGAACTACCTAATGGCTAAGAGTTATGAGAATTGAGAGAGAATATATTTTTTCAAAACCATGAAAACGGTCGCGTATCCAAAATTATTGTTAGGGGGGGGGGTACACAATATTTTTAATTCTACCTCATGTACATTATCAAATAAATAAACTACTTATATATTATATTTATTATATCTAATAATGTTTTAATTACATATAAATCGCATGTAATTAATTCCGATATAAGAGGAACAGGAGAGTAACGCCACAATTATTATAACACCTTTTTTTTAAATGATTAATTATTTATATGCTAAACATCTACATGCACTGCACTTTATGTCGCGGTTTGCCGCAAGAAATTTGTTTTACTATACTTTAAACATTTATATTTTTTTTACGTTCAAAGCGTTTTTTTTTAATAATTTTAGAGAGTTCTGGTCGTTCTGGACCACCAGACACGTTTCCAGTTCCATATAGTCCTTTACACATCGACCTTTAGGGATAAAAGTTTTCAAAAATTAGTTTCCAATAATCTCATTATCAAAATTTTGATTAAATAATGCTTAAACTGTAGAAAAAGCCTAAAAAAGAAATATTTCAATATCTACATATAAGTCAGTAGACATAGGTCATTATTCTGTAAAAAAAAAAATGTACTAGTATAAATATTCAACAGTTATTATTCAATATTAAATAATTAAATAACTAATATAATTGAAGGTATATTTAATATTATAATTTATTGGAGTAACAATTTTATAGTTCTTTTTTATCAGCCGTAAATCTGTCAATTATTTTTTCCACTTCGATGTTCATGTCTCTATATGAGTATTGATTAAAGCTAAGTCAGTTTATCTTTCCTGTCCCACCTGCGATCTCATCCACGTTTTTAATTCAATAAACAAAGCAATAAGTCAAATACTAAAAGCAGGAACAAGCATAATTATGGTTATTAGTGCGGTAGAAAATGTATAGGAAGTAAAATTGCCAAAATATACAAAAAAAATATTCAAAATAGTTAGGTGTACTTGTATCATGTGAGCGGGAGGGGGCTGGTGGTGGTTCCTAAGTTTTAGATGTTTAGAGCTAGGCGCCATTGCATACATTTTGCATACATCTATATGATTATGTCGATACAAATATATAATAGTATATGACTGGTGCAATAACGAAGTGGGTAGGCAGGTAATAATCAACGTGCAATATGAGGCATCGTTCGTTGGAATATTTCCAACAAAACCAAAACTAGACATAATTTTGTTATACGTCTCTTGTAGCCTGGTCATCACGTGGTGAGAAACTAAAATCTGTCTCGTCACCGATAGCTAGGTACGTATTCCGTTGCTATCGGTACACGGTGTGGCAGATGTTATTCGCTGTCGTCAAATCGGTCGAGTGCGGAAAACAAGACATTTTTCCCGTCGAGTTTTACTACAGTAATGTTCTGTCCAATACTACCGATAAGCGTGTACAACTTAACAACGACATAACGTTGTCGAGACCGTGAAATACCGTAGACGTGAAAAGTAGGGTACTCTTGTAGTCTTGTTTGTTGTCAACCCCTGTTATGTAAACGGAACCGTTACCGACTTACCATTTCTACTGCATTTGCATGTGCTCGGCAAAATTCGTATTAAGCATAAACTTATGCGATACAGTGAAATTGTTGTAAATACATTTGTCGGAAAACCGTACTACTGCACGGTGAACGGCGTCGGATTCTAAATCTTCTAAACCGGCCCGGGAGAATTTCGTTTCACCGGTCCGAAACACCATAAATGCAAACAATTTAGTGGAAATGTAGTGAAATTAAAAATAATAATAATTATAGTTGGGGGGCATCTATATGATTTAGTATTTCTAATTTATTAGATACATAAACCATACAAGTATTATTAATATTTATATTTATATTAATACATTTTGTCATAGACAGAACGCAAAAATCTGGACCCTGTCAACACACTGTACTTGATTATGTTAATACGATGTTTGGTTCGACGTACATTTGTGAGGCATCATTTTCAAAAATTAATTTTTTGAAAAAAAAAACTATCGGACAAAATGAACAGACTCTCACCTTGAAGACACAATGAGAATACGCTGTTCCTTCTTGAGTTCCCATTTTATTTTTTTAATATAAATTAATTGTAATAACTGGATCCATTTTTTATTATTTTCATATTGCCATTTTAAAAGTATAAAGATTTGACAAAGATTTTTGTACTGGGACTGCGTAGCATTATTATATACTTGTATGTACTTTTCGACGGAATAACGACGTCTACCCTTTCGGCGTGATGAATAACGAACGCAGTTCTTAAGCACGCGCCACTGCGTAGCTCCTCGCGCTTGGTGCACAACATTGACGTCCAACAAACTCGAGGAGGCATCCGAACGCACCTGCGGAAATACGACCGAATTCGACCGCACGCGTCGAGTAGGAAAACACCGCTGTACGTATTGTAGTGAGTAGCTATTGAGCAGGCGAGTGGCCACTACCCATTTCTATATAAAATGAGCTTCGGCCGCGCCCCTCCAAACCAGATTAGCAATCGGTGCGAAAACAGTAACGGATTTATCATTTTATATTTAGCGGACGCCACCGTTCATTGCCTATACTCAAATGTTGAGCTGCGCATTTATAGTAAGTATACTAAAATCATTTTAAAACTATTACATAATATGTATATATAATGCATATTATGCAGTGAATAATGTTTACCGAGTCCCTTTAATATAGAGCTCGGAGTCCTAACACTATTAATCAACAGTGAAGAGACATGTAGCGAGTGGGAAATCTCGACAAGTAGAAATGGTTGATTTCCAGTCTGAGAAGTGTAAATCCCTTTGGAATTTCCCTCACGTTCAGCCCATCTGATAGGCTATCGCAGTAATAGCTGGCGAAACTCATGGCGATAACTGAAATCGTTTTTAACCCACTCTTTGACTCGTTACAAGCGATCGCAGTAGTGTTGGTGGCAAGATGAACGGTTCGAATTGCAATCGGACAGGAATAAGGAAGGTATGGGTATCTATAAATAGTGTTCAATCACAGCATAAAGACAGTGTTTCGGCAAATCCTTAAATATTTTGTCCCGTGATTGGCGTAGTGGCGTGCTGGCGCATTTATTTTGGTTCCACGTGATCTGCGAAGCGTACGCGTCCACCGTTGATATGATGTGTGACGAAGTTTGATCATTTCCGCGGTAAAGGCACGCCTCGTGCGCGCCAAAATCTATACCCGCTAAGCAATTGATCACGTTTTAATTTCATCCGACCGATTTTGGACCACGTGCAAAGGCGTAGGTATAGATTATTACTGCAACAGTTTAATATAACCTATTCAAATATAAAAAAAAAACGATTCCGAGTGAAAGATGTCGGATTGATCAGTTTAAATTTCCAAGTATGGCTAAAGTGCCATTGAACAGCATTAAATTATTAAAAAAATTATGAAATGTCCATAAAATTTTAATATAATAAGTACTCTATATTTATTGACTATTGGAATTAGAACATAGGAATGCGTGACTAAATACCAGGCGGTGTCGAGTTCAAAACCCGATCTCGGTTGTACGTTAATTTTTCGGTTTTCTTAATTATTCGGATAACGGTTGAGTAAAATATTGGTAAATTGTATTTAAAAGTTTTAAAATGTTTCTTCCGTCGGGTGTTCATCGATGTGGAGGGCGGAAGGGGGTTGAAATCTTTCAAACCTTTCCCTTACCTACGTCTGTGCCTACATGTAATATACATTAATACCGATAGATATAATACGCTGTATATACGTATAATATTGTGTATAATAGTAATAATAATGGTAATAATATATTACACCGGCTGCAGGTTTTGACCCGTTCGTTTTCGCTTTCTGACCGCTTCGAGTGAATTACAATCTAGTGTTGAAATCTTTACGGTGTATATATCCGCGCGCGAGAGTATAATATTACACGCCGTATACGTATAATGATGATAATAATAATACTTAATCCGATCGGCGGCGGTAGTCTTGCGCGTTCGGCCCGCAGCTTTACAATGACATAATATACTCGTAAAATACAATATTGCGGGGGGGACCACTCGGAAGTGGTAACGCTCGCCCTCGTTTTGAACCTCTCGAAACAGGTCAACTATTGAACTATACCTGCACATTATTGTAGCGAATTTCGCAAATCTCGTCTCGTCATGTAATCATCATATTTTTTATACATATTATACGTATGCACGCCGCGGCACGAATCGTGATATTTCCGTATCAACTATAATATACGCGTCCCGATCGCGTGGCCAGGGCATTGAAAAAAGAAAAGTAATAACTAATATTATCGATATCACTGCTGGCTGCTGCGCACACGATCCGCCCCGCAAGACCCTCACCCCCCCGCGTACCCCGAGCACCATGTACGTATATTGTTCGGTTACCGTTTAAATCGAACTAAACGGATTAGTGCAATGGTCGGCAACCACCTGCCCGGTTTAAATTCTAGACATTTTTTTCGCTGAACTTCCTGAATCATTTTCAAAAATTAAAAATATAGCTGCAAAATACTTCAGTATGTTTGGATCCACCTACGTGGGTGAAGAGGCTTTTTCTCACTTGAAAACAATTAAAAACCAATACAGATCACGTTTAACTGATGACCATCTCCACCATGTTCTTAGAGCGGGTACAAGTAATTTTAATGTGGAAATCGAAAAAATAATTAACAACCAACAACATAAATCACATTATGCATTTTACCAGTACATTACATCCATACTTTCATATTATAATTATATAAAAAACTGTAATTTTTATTTTATACATTTTATTATTTTAAGTTTTAGATACTATTCTTTTGTGTAATAAATAATTAAAGAATAAAATGTTTTTATTTTTATCCGGCCCGTGAACTTTTTTTAATTTGTAAATGTGGCCCGAGAGTTCAAAAAGGTCGCCGACCACTGGATTAGTGGATTACCATATGATATAGTTGTATAGTGACTTAAAATGTATTATATTATTGTCAGGGCCGGATTAAGGTTTTTGCCGCCCATAGGCTGAAATAAATTTACCGCCTAATTTACGTAGGTATTGATATTTTACTTCTATAATTAATACGTAATAAACCCTCCATATTACATATAAAAAATGATCATTAATAAAATTGAAACATAAAATCAATACTTTATGTATACTATTATTAATGAATGAAAACTCCTTAAGCATATTAAAAAAAAAAAAAATTACAAACAAATAATTATTTTTCATATTCTTTAGATTATAGTCTTACGTCTTGATTTTTTTTTCGCAAAGTCTTCAATGATATCATATGATAACTGATTAGTTAATTCATGTTCAATACTTAGTATAGCAAGTGCATTTGATCGATCCTGTGACATCGTAGATCGGAGATGATTTTTTATTCTTTTCAAGCAAGAAAAAGAACGTTCAGCTGAACAGTTAGTCACCACAGTAGATGTACGTATATATATTCTGAGTGCTATTTCAATGTTGGGATATATTTAAATTAAGTTTTGAAGAAGTTTGGGAACATTTTTTGCTTATCGTCAGCCAGTTGTATTATGTGTGCTTTTAAATGTAGACATTCATTGATTAATTCATTTAAATCCATATCATCATAGTATATTTCATTAAGTTGTGTAGCTCCTTTAAGAATATAATCATGTGATAGACTTTCGAGCATGACAATAAAAGCAAATGGAAAAAAAAAAATTGATCTCTTGTTAAGTTCATTCAATAAATTCCCCACATTGTACGTCATTATCTACTATAAAAAATTATTATGAGATACGGGTTTTAATGCTTCTTTCCTTCACGATTTACTATTAATATGATACAATTATATTAATACGTTCAATTCTGCGGCCTATTCGCCGTGCCGTTACTGCAACGAATTTCCGCCCGGTCAGGGGTCGACTATTGTAATATATATATTGTTATTTGTCATATATTTCTGTTACACCCTGTATACCATTTCAGAACCTAAACATATATTTTCTTATACTTTATAACTAATAATATTATTTCATACATTATATTATTGCTTGTTTTTATTTTTTATATTTAAAAATAATATCTCAACGTAGTTTTTGGGTCACACCAAAAAAAAATTTGCCGCCCTTCAAAATTTGCCGCCCTAGACTTTAGCCTACACAGCCTAAGCGGTAATACGGCCCTGATTATTGTACACCGAGACGAATACGTAATGATAAATATTCGTTGTACGGGCGCGTGTTGCAATAACAATAATCACGAGATCGCTTCGTCTCGCTCGTCGTGACACCACTCTGCAGCCACTGTATAGGCACTACGTGGTTATACGACCGTGGGGGATAGGCATTTTTTCGTTGTTTGTTACATTTCTTTTCTTCCTCTCGCACTCGTAATCACGTCGTTTGTTTCTCCGCCACCGAATTCTTAGACGACTGAAAATACGCGGTGCAACAATATATTATGTCCACTACAAGCGTGTAATACACCTGCTGTACGCATTCGACCGTTTTGTCTTCGTCGTCGTCGTCGGTTCGTCGTACACACATTTTTTTTTTCTTGTTCGGCTCGTATTGGAGACCGTCGAGGTGCATTGTTGATGCGGTCCACAACCTCTTCTGTTCTTCACGATTTCCAGCCACTTGTCTGCGTACGGCATGGTCGGCTGCAAGTGTAGGTTCTCGTCGGCACAGTCTCGTTTTCGGCCTTCCCAAACGGCCTACACATCATCCGGTGTCCGTTCTGATTTTGTCCTTATACCTTATAACTTTCTGATTTCCGTCCAAATACACTGGGCGGGGAGCATGGTTGTAGCCTGATTGTTGCCTTCCCTGCATATGCTACCAGATGCGTGATCAGAGTTTTATTTCGGGGTGGAGGGCGGTCTAATAAATACATATATACCTAGCAAAGTACTATTGAGCATAAACCGTCATAAAATATCATCGTTTATCAATGAAGTAATTTAGTCATAAGTCTAGGGCTCGGAAGTTATTGCACTAAAAAACGTTGAAAATTTATTGCACTGTTGCAGTAAAAAATAGCCAAAATTGCACTTAAAAATTGCACAAAAAAAGACACCGATTGCTTAATTTTCGGCATTTTTTACGTCAATACGAAATAATAAGACACAAACGTATAATACGACGAAACACGCGACGACACTAAACGACTGAACAATGAATAAGTGAAGACTGATCTAAAATTATATTTATAAACTTAAAACTACAATGGTACAATCTACAAGTTTCGATATATCGTCATATTTAGTTTCTAGAAAATAATGTATTAATAATAACCACGGCATTGTCTTTTCGCATTTCCGGTCGGCCGCGGCGGTCTACCTAAATCCCGGAATAACAATCAATACGCGTACTATATATTTTAACATACATCATACCTTTTAAAAAAAATTAAATTATGTTATTCACAATTTACAAGTATATAAAATTGTACAATAAATGAGGAAAACCAACAAAATTACAATCAAATAGAAAAAAATGTCCAACATTGCAATCAAATTGAAAAAATTGCCAAAATTGCAAAAAAGTTGCGCTAAAAACTTTTAGGTATAAATTCGTATTTGCATGAGATGAATTTAAAACCTACTTAGCAATAAATCCAAGCAATGGAAAAAAAGTTGCAAATGCAACAACATCCGAGCCCTAGTCATAACTATTATTAATATTACGTAATATATTAATAGTTTTTAAAACTACTAAGCTTAAAGCTCTAAAAACAGTGAAATATTACCCTATGTACAACGAAAAATGTATTATTTTGAACAAAGTTGATTCGCCAAATATTCGCACCACACTGTATAATACATACTGTAATATATACTTTCTGCAGGAATGTATCGTATGTACGGTGTGTATCTGTCAAATTTTAAGTGGTGGCTAATTTGAGTAATTTCCCCGTGATGAAGTATAAACTGAAAATAAAATGCAGCATAAATTGTTAATACTAGATGAATTTTGAAGTTAATCATTTTTTTTCTTAATTAAAAAGAGAAAATTCGTAGCGTGACTTTTAAAATTCAAACGGGAGATATATTATTATAATATTATGTTTCCTAATTCCTTACACTGTGATTGATGTAAAACTTTTCACTTATATTTCACCGAACGAAGTTTGAAAGACTTCTACGACCCCTACATTTGGATGAACTGATATTGATTTCCCACCAAAATCTTCATTACGAAGATAATCATTTTTCTGTTCAAATTATGACTAAATGGACGCTATTGTCATTTCGTTCGTATAGTTATACCTAGTATTTCCCTGTTCAGTTAGATTTATATTCTGAAAACAGTTCTCAAGCTGTCATTATCATTTATATGTTCCGTTGTATCGATTTCGACTATTATTCTTATAATTTTCGTGTACTTCGTAATAGTTTTGGTAAAAGAGATATTTTAAACTGTTTTAAAATATTTTAGAAAATATTATTTACTTAAAATCAAAATGTCCAAATTAAAAAAAATAAAAAAGAGATCACAAGAGGTCACATAATGTAAGAAATTACGAGAGTTTTATAACTTTTAATTTTATCAAATTTTCGAGGTCCGCTTATAATGTGTTTCACCGTGCACCTTTGATTGTTATACATTCATCATTATTATTTTTTCCAACTCCTAGTGTTTTGATTCGAAAATAAGTTCGACGTGATCGTTGTTATTCTTTCCGTACACGGTATTCTATGTACGAAATAGTTTTTCGTTATTTCCAGTAGAAAAAAAAAAAAATTCCCAAAATATGCTTTATACCGTATTCGTGTTGCGGAGAATATAAAAAAAAAAAAAAAACATTATCGCTAAGTATGGTCTGTATTATTTATTATTTACATACTTCGTCCGAAACGTCACGCCAGATGTCACACTCGTCGCCGTCGACCAAAAACGTTATTAGGAAAATGGTTTATTTTACTCGTTCGTGTCGTAACTGCGTATTGTGTGTAAAACATATCCGTGCGTCAATATGCCTACCCGGTGTATCCGTGTACATCGCGGATACTCTTTATCATATTATTGTTACAACGTTACACTTACGGCGTTCGTCTCTTCACTTGAAATCCGATGTGCGACGAGTGTGCTAAACGGGTAGAAAATCTCTTCATTTTTCATCGTGCACACGTCAAATTTTAAATTATCCAAATCACGCACCGCGGTCACCGTAATTATAGTCTGAGGTGCTACTTTTTTTACATTCCGTTTCGGTCGCAGGCGGTATAAATCTGTTATAACGAGACACTCCGTTTGAAATTTTTTTCCGAGAAGTCGGTCATTCGCGATCCGCCAGTGTTTGGCCGTACATACGTGCAATGCGATGAAGTTTCTCATTATATAAAATTCACAGCGCTTAATCGACAGTTTTCCAACGCGGCTCAGGGTCAAACGAGTTACAGTAATTTTCATTGTTTCCCCGTCGCTCCATATTTTAATCCACCGCGGGGTCAAACAATCTTTTCACGAAAACATATTAATATTCTTCAAAATTAGGTGTACTGCCGTTGCGAGTACACTATCTATTTTTCCCATTATAAAGTACAATTCTTATACCATGGTTACGTCTAAAATCCATTTTATCGTCTTCGTTTTAAAAATCTTATATGCATTTTTATCGTTGTTCCTTTTACCCTTTGACACGTCGGAATGGACCATCATTGGACACTGGCCTACGGTTTATATAGTTGATAGAACATCACTCACTTTAAAAGTAACCACAAGGAGAACAAAGTTGTGTGGCCTTCGGGTACAATTTTTTTGTATAATTATACAAATCAAATTGTACAACAACCGATTGGAAACAGATACGAACATTTTACGATTAGAGAGTTTCCTTGAACACCAAGGAGTTACAGATTATTTCTTATGGTACAATTAATTATCATATTATACCCAGGAGTTATGAATTCTACGAATTCGCCAAAAGAGAATTTATCGTGAAAAATGCGGGTTTGCATTAATACGTAAGTACATTATTATTGCGTGGACAGAGTTGAGAAAAACACATTATATTCAGAGTACACAGTAATATTATAATATGTTAAATGTTTATCGTTATTAAGCAAAATACATACAATTTTACATTTGTCGACTTAATACCTATATACAGAATATAAACCATATCAATAATTTCAATATATCAGGTCGTGCTAATTTCTGTACACTATGCAGTATACTGGGTGGATTTTTAACCATGTTCATCCCTTTTTTTGGCCGTAAATATGCTCAAATTTTGATTTTTTTTAAATGTTCGAGTTACCATTATACATTGTTTTCTATAACTTTTTTTATGTCAACTTAAAGGTGTCCTGTGGTTATAAAAACATTGTTTTTTCGAATAGAAACATATTTTTAAGCAAAATATTATTCAGTTATTTTGTCCTGATATTTTTATGTAACGCAGTCAACTTTCGGATCAATATTTTTGGAATTATTTAAATTTGAAATTGTGTATGAAAAGTATGGAATTATTGTTATCTTGAATCAGTAGTAATTAGCGATTACATTTGATTACAAATTATATCATAATATTAGGTATTATAAGAATATTTTCCTTATTGCTTAAATTAGAGAAATTAAAAAGAAATACTCGTTTGAATTTTGAGTTCGATTATCGAACTTCGATACATTAAAATTTACAGGACATTTCCCTCAGTGAAATACTGCAGAAAAAAAGGATGTTTCTATTTCAAAATAAAAATGTTATACCGTCACAGGACATTCTAAAGGTGGCATAAAAAAAGTTATGAAAAACATAACTTTTATGGCAACTTGAAAATAATATTCAAATTTAAGCAATTTTACTGCCAAAAATGGCTGGGAGCATGGTTGGAAAATTTCCCTGCTCAGCAATAGTAATACTCGTATAGTGAGGTATTTCAAAAAGGTACCAGTCGAGTGATTCACTAATCGTGATTAGTCATCGTGCAGTAGATCGTATTAACTATTATTATTAAAACGCGGGGCAGCAGTACGAAGAGTTTTTATTATTCTCTCGTATAATTATACATGTTTCTATACAATCACTGGCGCCATACTAGCTGGTTGAATCACACCACGGTTCGCACACTACGTTATATATTATATAGTATAATAAAAACGTATACGATAATAACATGTGACATTCGTTTTGGAGTTTAAAGACAAGACTATCGTTTTTTTTTCAATGTGTTGCCAATGCCGGTTTTTCGGTCTCTTGATTTTCTTTCGGTTCAACGGTTGATGTGCTGCCAAATACGATTGCGGGATTTTCAAATTATTCTCATGCTCATGTGTCCCTTAAAAAATCCGTGTACCTACATAATATTATACCACGAAAACGTCGAAATCCAGAAAAATGTCATTCATACTGCGAATCGTACATTTGTGCCCAAATACTAGGAGGTAATTTAATTTTTTTCTCTCTCGTTATAATTTCAATATCAATGGTATAAATGCATGGATTGATTAATCATTTGACATTTTTTATCTTATAATAATATAATAAAAAATATTTCCTCTTATACACACAAACTAGCGACTATTTGTTCGCGAATTTTGTAGTGTAACTGCTCGTATACCGTCGCAGGTATACTTGAAAAGCGATCGAGTGTACGTTTCGACTGCAGGGTTAGGCTAGGTTAGGTTTTTGGATTTAGCACAAATTCCGCCATAGGCCCTATATGCCGCCCTAACGCCAACCCCTGTCACCAAAAACGATCCCCCTGCCCGGATCAATGAAAAAATTATACCACCCTTCAAATTGTTCCACCCTGCAAAATCCGACCCTGCAGTGCAGGTGGAAGTCATCGATAAAGGCAATGGGTAAGGAACTACAAGGCCTTGAACGTTGGCACGTCATCAAGGATCGATTTGATTGCTGTAGGAGCGTGCGATGACCATAGTCCGTCATCGTATGTTTCGCGGAACCTATCGTCTCGCGTACGAAACACATGCCACATAATCACAGAATCTCACCTCGTCACTGCGGTCGTGTGGTTCATCCGTTTCCGTTGCATATGCCGCGGGAGCAGTGTACTACTTTGTGGTGCTAATTATCAGTGTATCACGATCAGTGGCGTAGACATGTCAGGCGATGGCACGTCGTAAAAGCTTAGACGAAAAAGTAAATTCGAAACGCGTTATTTACCTTACTTGGGATTTAACCACAACCGTTTACCATTTAGCTCGCGGATAGTGTTTAAAGTATATTAATTAAATTTTATTAATGAACCTTGCAGTGGTCGATCCGTTAATAATTTACCTATGTTCGAGTTATGTTAGGTACCTATCACTCATTACCAGTGCTTTGTTCGCGACGCGAAACGATGGACGTCAAATGTTCGGGATCACGATGCGTCTCTCGCATTCCCATCTGAATGACTTTTGAACTGATTTATGTAATTTTACAACTATTCTGTAATCGAATTTCCACCAACCGTACGAATTATTTATTACGAGCAAACGCAGCACGAGCGCGCAATGAGTGTAGAAAGCCGGGCAGTGTTGAACTGCGTGGTGGTGGAGATCACAGATATACGTGATATCGTATGATAACACTCGATGGTTTATGATCAATTGTTGAAAGCGAAAAGTACGATATCATGGTGTGGCGATGTCAGTTTTTTTTTATCATAATTTACTGTTATGTGTAGGTATAATCATCAAGGGTGCGTGAACGAGTGAAAATATGTCCCCTATACGTTAAAAGCATATATTAAAATAAAAAGACGACTATCCGTGAAACATGAAAAATATTCTTGTACAACAATAAACACACCCATGTGTAGGTTCCCACGCAGATATGAAATACTGCAGACGCGCTGCATACATTTAGATACTACTCGAGCAAAACATGAGATACGTAAATATTCATACATTTGAAATTAAATGCATTACTTGTATTCTGTGCACCGTAAAATTATGACCCAGGTAGACTGATAACAATTTCATTAGTTACAGCTACGTATCGTGATTTTCATGTAGGAGAATATTTTTGTTTCGGAATTAATCTATCGAAGTATAAAATATCATCTAAGTCCTATGAGGAATATAATAGGTACCTACGTTATTCACACGTGTCTAGAAGTGTAATATTTTTTACTGAGTAATGTATTTCAATTTTCGGAACTTAAGCATAAATGTTTTTTTTTTTTGTTCGGTGTGAGAACATCACTATTATCATTTACAAATTATCTAACAATAATTTTGTGGATCAGGGTATCTCTCTCCTCCTGCCAGAGCCGGATCAAGGATTAGAGTCGCCCTGGAGCAATGAATATTTGGTACTTCTGATCGAGGCGCCATGAAAAGTACATATATTTCATATATTTTCATCTAATACAGTATTAATATGTGTAACAATTTTATAAAAATAGAGTACTATATAAGTACATAATTTTATTAACTTTCCAGTTTTAAATAGGGACTGAGCAGTTGAAATGAGCAACAGCTTGACTTTTTGAATAAACTGACCAATTTTTGGCATTCATCAACTATATATTTATCTTTTTTGTTTGTTTCTATTGCCTTTTTACATTATTCATTGCAGCTTATTTAATTTATTTCATCACCCTTTGCAAACAATTAATAGGACAGGACGATAAGGACGCTACATCGACGGCGCTGCAGCAAATCGATTAGACAAAACCACAAAAATCGTTTATTTGACACGTTAATGACGTTCTCACGTTTCCATGTTCTCTTGCCATATTTATAGCACTATTTTACATAATTCTACATATACTGTGATTAGTGTGATTAATACCATTACAACCATGACGATATAATATGCGCTATATAGTCCATATAATTACGTAGTATATTTTATTCAGTGCTATATAAAGTTATAATACATTTTAAAAATAAGAAATCACATATATTATTAACTCTGATTAATGACTAGGTATTTGTTCCTTAAAATGAAAGTATGGCCATTCATTAACTAAACCCATTATTACTCGACTTAACACTGAGAAAAAAATGTACTAAATATTAATCATTTGAACATCACAACTTATATGCCGCCCCTATAAATTTACCACCCCGGAGCAAAAGCTCTTTTTGCACCTATGATAATCTGGTCCTGTCTCCTGCCCCAAGGGCGTCACTGTATATCAGAAACGGACTATACAAAACTTTGGACCGTACAAAACTGTGCCAACTTATGGAAGTTAACACTTAACAGTGTAAATACAACTGAACTGCTGTACCTTACCCCTGACCAAACCGGTTGTTCCCATAACAGTGTGATACGAGCAAATAAATAATTGAATATCGTGTGCTTGCTGTCTTACGCGATTCCGGCTGAAAGTTTAGGGTTTTCAAGCGTTCTAGAAATGCTCACATGTAATGCTCAGTGTCGAGACTTTTATACTGAAAAGTAATAGGGAAATGAATATTTTGTTATAATACAACAATATTCATAACACGCGGTCTTCTGCAGCATTGGACTACAGCCTGCTTTCTTCAGTCAATTACCAGCAGCGGATGTCGATGTGGTGGACGTGTATAGTGTATACTGTAGCACCACAATAAGGACTCAAAACTACAATTTCCCGTTTTCTCTCTCTCTCTCTCGTATCTATAATAACGATTCCGAGATTGACCAAATCGCTTTTCGATTGTGTCGTCTGCTGAGCGTGCATGTTATTCGTAATTCAGCGAAATATTTATTCGCGGACCGATGCGGTGATTAAGAAAATCGTTCCATAACAGACATTTATTATATGTATATTGGTTGCTTTTCCGCTCGAAAACAGACAAAAAAGTACGATTTAAACGAGTAACTTTTTTATACTCGTTCACGAATAATATTAACATAACAATGGTATTCTACTGTTTCTTAGTGACTCGGGTCTTGCAATCACTAGCTTTATATAGTCATACTAACCATTCGTTATATTATCCTCCAAATCACCTACACACAGCTACATCTCTCTCCGCATGACCAATGAGAGCTTTAAACGTATTGTCCTTAATAATCTTGTACATCTTATATCAGAAAAACACTTCGATTACCTATATTCGCATTGTTTCATTATTACCGGGGGTACAACGCGGATTCATATTCATTCGCTTTCCGAGTGTCCGGCGATTTCCATTTTATATGGAAAATGAGTTGAAAAAAAAATGGCTGGACTCATGTCAATATGCATATATAACGAGAGCGTTGATTGACCAAACATTTAGGACAGTTTCGCCTAAGGGTATCAGTCATTATATATTCATGTTGGAGCAGTTAGATCACCATCGCCAAAATGAGAGTCTAGCACCAATAAATCGAATTCCTTTAATCCAACACAATTTACAATTTTCACATCGACAATCTATATCTATTACTTTAAAAAATGTGAACCTTAAATTTATAAACTATTTATCTATACTTTTTTTTATCCAGATCTATACTATTTAGAGTATATATGAACCATTAATATGGGTCATTATTGATTCAGTCATTAATTAATGTTCAAATGTTTAATTTTTGTATTTATGCGTAGTATCATCTGTATTCTACATTATATTCTCCATGACGTTACTTATTGACATTAAATAAATAAATATTTCACATTTCTCTTTGAAAACAAAATTTCAAAGTAAAATTTTTTTATGAAAAAACAAAATGCTTAGCTTAAAATATAAAAAATATGGCGAAAAACTGATTGGAATTTGTACTAAAAAAATATATTTTTCTTAATTGTGAAGTTAAATATAAAATAAATATATGTTTCATAATGCCTGTTAAGTATTGAGCCACCAATATTTTCTTAAGATTTTCAATTGAAAATGACCGAAGATTATTTGAATGGAGGAAAATCAATTTTTTTTTAGAAAAATATGAAATGTCCATAACGTGCGTATGAAATCAATGAAATATGGACTTTTTTTAAACTAAAATTGACAAATTTCGCATTTTAAATTTTTGATTTTTAATATAGAACGATATGCAATTCCTACAACTTTCGAGCCCATGTATGTGATCAATGATCATGGATGTTTATGTATTTTTACTTCTGTAAATTCATGGTCGACTCAACGTGATCGCCGCGAAGCACCATATTATAGTTTGCATGTGATTAAAAAGAAAATATTTTATGTTTTGTTGCGATATTCTTTTTACTGTGCTATGTGAGAAAACCACAAGTCGCTACAGAATACGAACGAGTTAACCAATGTATATATTCATACACATACATACGGTTGTGCAAATTGTAATTACTATTTAAACTGCAATTTGCGGGTACAATTAATTTTACGGTCGTGTAGACGCACCATTTCACACAAAAAACCGGTAAAAAATGTGCATGTTTCAAGTGCCTACTTAAATTAAACGTGCGCTCGAAAAAATAATGTTATATTTGTATTTTATTGATAAATATAAGTTTAAAAACGAAAAACTGGTATACTAGTCTCGACGCGAATCAATATTGTTATCAATATTCAAAAACCTGCCGTGCAAGACGTATTTGTAAATAATGAAATGTTTGTATTTGATGATGTACACGACATTACTATAACACACTTGGGAATTCCGTCGGGTCCTCGATTCGATCGCGGAAATCGCAACTATTCCTAAACAAATAGCATATAACTGGTGTGCAGTGTCATAAAAAGAGACCTCTCCAAAAATGTTTTCAAGGTACTCTAGATATAGATAAAAAATGGATATAGTTCAAACGGGTAGTGGATTTGCATAAATAATACTTGACAAATCGTGCCAAAAGCAGTCTAGAAACGTTAAAATATTCATTAAAAAAGATATATGAACTATTCTCGAAAAATACATCAATCTTGAATGTTCATGCGTCAAAAACCATGGTAAAAATAAAAGTTTATAGAACCACGTTATAATTGTTGCTTTTCATAAGAATGTATGGTGCGCCCAATCTGAATTCAAAACGAAGACTAAAACAATGATAAGATTTAATGTAAAATGAGGATCAAATTCTGACTTTAATTTTGTAAAAGCTGATCGCAGGGGCTTAGTGCAAAATATGTCCAATATAATATACTCGTAATATCTCACAATATAATTATTAATTATAATAGCCGCTATATCTCTAATCTATTATCTAAATCCATTAAAGTAGCAACTATATCTCTATTAACTAATATTGTTTTATGATAATGGTTAATAATTGGTTAATATTGGTAACAACCGTAACAACAGCCTGTTTCTTTTTCGATTTTTTCTTTAATATCCGTGTTTTATAGATTGATAACCATTTCATTATTACTAAAAATAATAAGATAAGTAAGTAATAAGTATACATGAAACAAATGTCCAGGGGGAGGCAATCGCCCCTATCGCCCCCCTTGTATACGCACATGAACTGATGTATCTTCGTACGTAGAACCAACAGAGGACTTAAACTGAAATGAGTAAAATATATACATCTGAATAAAATTTCAATTATAACTTTACGTTGTGTTCAATAATTTTTATACAAGACCGTGTAACTCAAACATTTACGGGCTCACTACAAGTGTATGAATAACTTATATCGTTTAAAGGTAATTTTAGCAAAAGGTTCAATATATACTAAAATGGTCAAGAAATCGTTAAGTATGAACTTTTGCTAATATTCCTTACAGGACATATCGTTTTCAATGTTTTTTAAAGCCTGCTAAAAAATTAACTATTTAAATTTTAGAATTTTAGAATACACGATGATACAGAAGTATAAACACATTTAATCGATCAAACAACAAACGTTGAGTTGGGCACTTCGGAGCTCCACTAAAACGTTTACCCGTCCCTTACGTGCGTACGCGGGATCACCGTATCATCTATTCGTCTGTCGATTGGCACCGTTTAACATGGTTTTCCCGCGGCTTAGGCGGCGTACGGTTACATATTATTATTATTATTATTATCATAATATCGTGCCGAGTGCATACAATTCTGCGCGACCGAGTACGCGCGTTGTAGACGCATATTATGTATTTACAGTGATATAAAACGTGATGTTGCGGTAGGTGCGTTATATTCAATATATATATATAAGTTGACCTTTGCGGGTTACCGTTTGCCACGTATACGGTAAACCGCATCGGGACCAGCTGCCGTCGTAAGCTGTTTACACAATACGTCGTTTGTGCGATTGCATTGCTGAATCACGTTGTACACCTATAGGCTATATTGTAATATAATATTGTGTATCCGCGTCTAGTGCACTATACGGTGCACCGAGTGCATTTGCAGTTGTGTGTGCACCTGCAGTAGTCGTCGTGTTGTGTCATTATCGTTCATTGTACACACACACACACACACTAACCGCCTACGTTTATCGCGTATAGATCCCGGCACGGGGGTTTGTCCGTTATTTGTTTTCTAATCGGGGGAATATATTATTGCGTAACGCCCGCACGCGCGTAGGTTCGCGATCCAACATGTTGCTGCTATAGATTATAATATAATTGCACATTTGTGTCGTGAGGCGTGGAAGACGGACCGTGAAGAAACCGTCGATATATAATTATTATGCGACGCGTTCTACTATTCGTACATAGAGCTCGCACGTATCAGACAAATGTTGTACTCAGTACGTGGCCAAAGCCTTTGGACCGTAGAAAGGGAAAGATTTGATCGCGTTTAGAACAGGTGTCTGCATGGTATGTAGGTACCATCGATGAGCGACGAACCCTTTTTCTTTTGAACACCGCGGGTAGTACATGTTCAGCTGTACCAAACGTACGAAAACGTTCGTGGACGCATTAACGCTGCAGCTTATATCGCTAAATGTCATGTTATTCGGATGTTCTTATCCGTGCGAATATATTGCCTTAACATTTTAAGACTCGGCGATCTTTCAGTTGGTTCCTTTGCACACGATGTTTCGACTTCGCAGCGCGTTCGATAATTGCGTACTCGTCATGGCTGCAGATGATCAATAATACTAAACATATTTATTCTAAATCAATGCCGGATTTTTGAAGCGTTATTTGTTGACATCCTTACATTTTTGTTTCTTGTTCAAGTGCGTACGGTTAGATTAATGATCTATTATTTATTATTTATTATCTATTATCAATGACCTTTATTACATCAATTATTGTAATTTAATTATGCTCATCGTTTTTCAATGTTTCGATCTACCGTACATAATATAATAGTTATTGCCAGTGGCATTAAAGAATGGCAAAAAAAAATTTTTTTGGGTTTTGGGGGCTTAAAATTGTTCTTAAAACCAAGTGATTTTATAATATTATAAAAAATATACATAGAAGGTGTGTATTAATAATTATATTATCATATTATTATAAAAAATACACATTAAGACTCTCAACATCTAAAGGGGATTAAAAGGTAATAGGGGTTAAAAATGAAAAACGTTTTTCCCCGTCAGATTTCTATAATACATAAAACAACCCTCAAACAACTGATAAATTTAACAGTTTAAACCACGGGTGAAGCCGGGTATTCAAAATGTATATATGTATAGTGTATACTTAGCACAAGTGAAACTATAATAAACAAAACAAATAATCAGCTTAATAACTAATTAATATACTTGTATGAAATGTTTTTTAAACCATCATATTTAAATTTTATTTAAATAGATTAAACAATATTTAATCTTGCCAAATAACAACACTGCATACATTTTTATACTTAAGGCCGGCAACGATGGGTAATTCAGACAGTATATAATACTACGTAGGTAATATTTAATAAATATCGTTATCGTCGTCACCGTCGGATGGCAATGATGCGACCAAACACATAATATTAAGAATTTTTTTTTCTGGGAAGGGGGTCTTGACCCGGGACCCCCCCCCCCCTATAAATACGCCACTAGTTATTGCTGTACACAGAGTACGTTCGGAATAAGAGTGTTCAAATTAGGTATCTTGAGTAGATGTTAAATTTATACGCATCAGTTTTCAGTGTTCATGCCCATTATACTTTATAGCACACGAGAGATGCTTCGGAGTTTCACTTATACACTAATATTGTATATTTCTATAAAACGTTGCAGCGCTTCAACTGCCGTGAATTTTATCGCCGGTACACACATCTTACGTCAGAATCGATTAGATTTTTCAGCATTTATTTTTATTTTTACAAGAAATATACAATCTATACAGTTTAGCACAATGATTATATGTGAGATCGGAGTAACGAAACATGATGAGATTACGTCAATAAGGAGCCACCCATTGGTAGCACTTAGCTTGGACGTTGCGTTTATAGGATTAAGTTAAATAATCTCTGCACCATTTTCTTTTAAGTTTGCGACGGGGGTTTCCAGGAAGTAACGGGATGTGTAAACCTTTTAGAGGATTTTCGTGGTTTTCTAATCTATTATAAAAACGCAGAAAACAGCAGCTTCTGTTCTACTGTTTTTATACCTTGGTCTTTGTGGGGGGTTAGGTTAGAAACAAAGGGTGGAGGGGAATTAGTGATTTTTCGAAGTGTAATATTTTGAAACACCTGAATTTTATTTAGATTTTATTTTTTTGCTAATCCCTATAGTTGGATTCTATACGTCCTAACATTTTTTCTCCATTCGTATATGCAAACGATTCTGGCGAATTGACGTGGCCAATTGGTTCACAATCGTATCAAAACGATATTATATTTGCACCCTGCATCAACTTTCTGATGTTGACTCGGTGTTACCTCGGTCAATTTTGACAATAATTATTATTCGTCGGGTTTCGCGTTTGTATGCCACCGTCGGGTCTATAAGCAGTGTTTTTATTCAGATATTTTGTTCCAGAGGGGGGGGGGCGTTTTAAATTATTTGGGACGAATGGATAAAAAATATAATTAAAGATAAATTTGACTTCATAATTTTGTAAAAAATGTATGTTGTTATTTTTTGAAATGTTCTTTATAGGTATATAAAATGAGAAATGTTAAAAACTAAAAAGTTTCAAATCATATGAATAATTGTCAAAATTTTTTTATTTTTAAAATGTATTCATATTTATGAATAAAAACTTAAACATAGAACGTTTGGTGGCGTGGGCCCAGATTGTAGCTTGATTGCAAATATCTGCATGCATTGTTAAAATAGTAAATACTAAAATATAAATACAAATATATATTTGATAATGATTTTTTTTTAATTTTGTAGACAATTATACGATTGATGGTCACATCATAAATCATAATGCACGTATGGGAAAAACGTTTAAGCATAACACTTTCCTGGGGTTGGAATCATGGTCAGACAATCTGTGTGGAAATTTGAAAAAGCACAGGCTTGATATTTTCCAGTGAGGGATAAATTGGGTCTGGGGGAGAAAGGGAGGGCCTCTAGACACATATCTGAAGCCCTGAAATTAACACTGTATCGTTTCGCACCGTTCATAGTCGACATGCCCGTGTCGCGTGCGCGCAAACAGCTATAAACTGCAATCTATAGAGAAATCGCCGGAGAAAACGGTTTATTAATAAATCACGACGAGCCGTGGCTCAGTGGCTGTTGCGTGTCGATACAACGAACGCGAAAATTACAATATTCCCAGACGATTCGAGCGGCAGACGTGTATCGTGGATCTAATAGCAGCGCGTGCATTTTCGAAACGTAAAAATGTGATAGAACCAGTACCGTATTCAGACCTGTTTTTTTGGGTCATATGTCCAGGGCCCGGCTATATAAGCCTATTTTTAAGGCGACAAAAAAAATTAAAAATCTCCAAAGAGCCCGGCTGGAGCTTATAAATACCGAGTCTGTATCAGCATATTATTGCAATGAGACTGACTGTTTATATCACATGCGAATATTCGTTGCGTTATGTATAGCAAGAACAAAGACTCTAGGACTATATTTAACAATCAAGCGCAATAGGAGCAATTGTCTTGCTCCGTTCAAAAAAAAAAATGATTTAAAAGTTGATCAAAATGCTCTTTTTAATAATATGGTTTAGTAGGTATTGATTTCAATTTTAATTAAGTTTTATATTCAAAATTAAAAGTCTGTGTATTCTATAACGATAAGGCCTATCATCAGTATTTCTGTCGGCAGTATGACAGGTTTCTGTTCACAACTTATTTTTATCTCGATTAATAATAAGACAATTCCTATTCCTATTCATTTATTTTATTCATTTATATATGTTGCCCCCTCCCCTCTTCCGTTGAGGATCTCTGTATCAGCCAATTTCAACCATCGGGTGTGAGTTATTCATTTTACGTTTCATATTATTATGTACATAGTTGTATATTAATATTAGTTATAACTTATCGTTTATGTCTTAAAATATTAACGATTTCTTTGAAAAATGTAACAAAAACGTACTATAAAATTTAAAAAATACATTAAAATTAATGTTATAACGAGAAAAAAATAAAACATATTTAAACAGTACGGTTGTAATGATATTTGATGTCAAAATCCATTTAATTATTAGTCCCCAAGGTATAATTTGACAACCTTTTCGTTTGAAAATCGGGGCTGATCCTAAGAAAACAAAGAAACACGGAAGATTTAGTTTGCCCTAGGCCCGGCAGAGCTGAGCACGGCCCTGGGTAAGACGCCGTACTTATACTCAGTGTGTTTGATTTTCTTTTCGGTTTTCGGCAAACAATGTACCGCCTGGAAATGGTATCTCGGTACGCGATTTCACAAAACCGTCAGCATCTACAACACCGCATTTTGGGTCTTAAATACCGTTGGGAATCTTCAACGCACATCGAGTATTGTTATATAGTGTCCGAAAACAAACTTTAAGTTGAATACAATGCACTTAGATGAATGTAGGATAAACTCGTAGCGCGGTTCGAGTGTTCCTACACGAGGAGCCATGAATAATTTTTATCGTAAAAATAAACGGAATTTTCGTCGCAATGGAAAACTTTATTTATCATCACGATATATATAATACATAAAATAATATGTATATAATATTATTGCCAGTACTTCCTCTGAAATTACTTATTGTTGTAATATTACGATATTATGGCGATTAGACGCAGCGCACCGTACCTCGAGAGTTCGAATATATCACTGTGCTGTTCGATGACAGAAAATAATACAATAGATATTATCAGCCCATCATGTTAAGTATATAGAGGGTGATCAGAATTTTATGTCACAGCGGTTTTCTCATTTTTTTTTTTTTTTTGAAACAGGATAGTCAAAAATTATTATATTCTGTGTTTTCAAGTACATTTTGCGACCTGCAATTCTGATCACCCTGTATACTTTAATAAATTAGATCACGGTATATTTTACGTTTGGGTTTTTAAAACTTTACCAAGTAATAACGGTTACCGTACAAAACGTTAACCTTATTTTTATCATATTAAAACGTTTAAATCATGGTAATAGGTATCCCACGTACATCGGGGCTCACTATTAAGTTTTATATTTATGCATCAGACGGACGTTTTAAAAGTTCCATGTACAATGAATTCAAAATATCAAAAATTATTGAACATAAGATTACAAATATATAGTGTCGCTGAAGCACGAAAAGAGGTTTGGTTATTGCCATACAATAACATATAATCTAATAACGCGTGTCACCTCACCCCTAGAGTCGCAATACTCGAATGAACGCATTATGTTAATGTGACTATAACCGTCTGATGCGACTGTCTCGTGTCTTTCATCGTACTCATTATTCATCTCACTTGATATCAGCTTACCCAAAAAATATTATATCGTGGTCGCATCTGGTGAAACTGCATATGACACGTCCGCAGTATTACATTCTTCTGTTGTAAATTAAACATGATTGATATATTTTAACTCTCGTGTCAGACGAATAGGAGAACGTATGATATACAAGAGCTTGTAAAATCACCGAAAACTCAAAATGTTATACTTCTACCTTTTCAATTTAAAAAAAATAGCAATTACTGCATTCCCATTTTATACATGGTGTCCCACCGGGAATTACACAGAGCAATAACTCCCGTGTTTTTTTTCACGAGCATCCTTGGGCAAATGCAATTATGTTGACAAAACTATTTTGGTAAATATAAATGTATTATTAAACAAGTCAAAAAAATTAATTTTTATTTTATAACTTTTATAAATTTCGAAGATAGCCACTTTATAAGGCTTATTTTTCTGAAAATATTGACGGTTCAATTTTGAATTTTGAATTTTCTAGCTTACAAGAGAAAGTGTTGTATTTATACAACTTTAAATAATAATTAATTGTAATATTATCAGCAAACCTTTTCGAAAAATGACAAGATGTTAATTATTTTCATTATTGCTTTGTAAACTGAAAAAAAATATTAAAAATCATGAATCCAATGAAAACTGAAAGCTGAACCGAAAATATTTTTAAAAAAAGAAGCTATACAATGGCTATCTTCAAATTTAACAAAAACTATAAAATAAAAATTTAATTTTGTAACTTCTTGATTAGTACACTTTATATTTACCAAACTATTGTCAACAAAATTGCCTTTGTTCAGGGATGCTCATGAAAAAAACAGAATTTGATTATTTCTATTAACACAGGAGATATTGTTCTGTGTGAATAATCGTGGGACACCCTGTACTAGTTTTGGACTACTTAACTCTTAGTTCACACGTTTTTCAGAACACAATTTTGCAACACGTTGAAATTCATCCAAAAATAAAGGATAATTTGAACCCGATACTTATAGTTACAAGAATTATAACACAAAGACCGCGATTTCCAAACTTCGTGGGACTGCAGCAAACACACTGATGTAATAACTATATAATGAAACCCAAATACTTATCGTATGTACAACCGAGTTTAATACGCTTTTTGTCATTAGTTTTCACTTTACAAAAAAAAACTCTTCTCTCCAAAATCAAATAAATATTTCATTTTATACAGCTCTTACAAAACTAATAACACTCTCTTTTTACAAACAAAATAAAAATCGTAACTTCAAGACTTAATAACTTAATTTAGCTATGAGTTCCCGGGGCTATGAAATGTATCCAATATACTAAATACTCATAATTCGGTATCACTGAGATGAATTGAAATAAGTAGTAGAACCAAATTTCTTAGTAAGATAGGTTCGACTTTTAACGTTCTGACTTTTGATAGAATATTGTTAGTCAAATTGGTTGAATTTTCAGCTAGTAACTACAGATTCCTGCCAAACTTATTGAGTGCTTATTGATGCATTTCCAAAACGGGTTACATCAAGTCCGTCTTCGGCTCTCGCGCCAATGATTATTCTTTATTATCTTGTACTATTACGGTAAATATGGATTTTGGGATCTGCCCGCTTGGCACGTGGTTTGTGCTCCCGGAATCACGCACCTCTGGCTATACCCCGTCGGGGCTTATTATGTTGAGCGATAGGTTGTTAACCATGCGTAGTCCTTGGTGGAAATCTTGACGTTAAGTTCAAGCAGTATCAAGTGATCAAAATATATTCCGAAAATGATGAGATTTCTTTTGACTGCTAATATCGATTTAATTTCGTTACCTATATCGATAATATACGGTTATTTCGGGTTGCTACGAGTAATATTTTCGGAATAGCATCCAAACATCTTGTGTCCATGAAAAATAAAAAGGTGGATAGTGCGTGATGAAAATTACTTGACTAAATGGTGCAGGGTTCGACCCTCGATCTCGGTTGGAGTTTCTTGCAATTTTTCCCTCTGTTTTTCTCGATTAATCGGAAAGGTGTTGAGAAATTTAACAAACTACCTCTTCAAAGTACCGACGAGGAGAAATTTACTTTCAAAAAAGTACCAAGTTTGTGTACACCGGAGCAATCCTTCTAGTCAAAATCTTGTACACGGACCAAAAAAAAAAAAAAACCACTCGCACATAATCAATACATTCCTCGTTTCGCTCAGAATCTAAAACGAATGTATAATATATTATAAATTGTAATACCGTGGTCGCGCTCAACAGCACAGACGCGGACGTACATTTATTACAGGCGCTGCACGGGCAATACGTCAATAAATTTTGACGGACACAAGTGAAGATTTGTGGCGAATATACACTTCTGAGTCCCGCGGTGGGAACGGTCAGAGGTCAAACGTTTGTCTATTTCAGCTTTCTCGCAAATCCTCGGACAGCACGCGGCGGCTGCAGGCTTGTCGTAACGAAATAGCGCGCGTATGCATATTATTATTCCATATGATGCCTACTTTTTTATTCTTCCTTAAACAGTGGGATTATTATCCGTCCGCCTGTCTAGTACGTAATTGTTGTTTGCACCGACTCGCGACTGCGGCGTGTTACGAAATAATAATATATTATATCATACATTATATTCCACGTTCATTCCAAATGTGGGTATGTATATAATATTAGGAAATAAGAAGTATGCACACACACACACATACACACCCACCAATTTATTATATACAGAGCAGTGTTTTTAGAGGATACGATTTTTTTTATATTAAAATGTCTGTAAAACTATTGACCACCACTGTCCACTTGTATAATATTTTTCGATAACCTTAAGTACTTTCAGTATAATTATTATGTCCAATCTGTGCTACGTGAACAATAAGCACTTATAATACAATAAGCTGTGGCTATATAAAAATAAAATAATGAGAAGAAAAACATAACCGTGATGTAACCCTCTTAAAATATTTATTTTTATTTTTTCCGTAAGAGGTACTTAAATTCAAAATTTTTTCTCAAAAATCGAAAATAACCATAATTCATTGGAATGATATTAACTAAAGGAAGTAAAAGTTTTAAAATATCAGTAATTTATTGGCTTAATATCACTAATGGAAATAATAATAAAAAATAGTAGGTAGTAAGCTATAAAGAGTACTTTTATTCTGAAAATATTTTTATCTATTGTGTATGTATATTTTATATTTCAAATTTTTTGACTTTTATAATATACCAGCTGAATTACCCGGCTTCGAACGGAAATGCAGTCGCAATACAGTCGGCGCGTGGTTTTTAACAGATTACATAGTAACATATATTATAGTACATTATTTAATTTTCCTTATTTTAAACTAGGAAATGGGGCTTCTATTTTATATTATATATTTTAATATTTTTGAGCAGTATTTTTATATACACGTTGATGTTTTGGACGTACTCACCCCCTTTTTTGGCCGTAAAATGATTTAATTAGACTTTTTTTTTCAATATTCAAGTAACCATAAAAACTATGTTTTTCATGCCACCTTAACTATGTCCGGTGGCGATACAAACTTTTGTTTATCAAATGAGATGGCCAAAAAAGGAGGTGTGCACGTCTAAAAAATCACAGTATATATACTACTAGTTGTGAGTTACTCGGCTTCACACGGAACAGCCAACATTTTTCAAAATCCCTTCTTATATTCTTATTGAGTATTAGAGGTATCACTAGGTACATTTAATTTCAAGTTCATACACCTGTGAAATTTTATATCAGAGCAATTACTATTTCGATGTGAAAAATAATTTTAGGTTGAAAAACCACACAAACGTCGAATATTCTTATAATATTTACCGGGTGTTTTGCTTAAAATATTTTTTAATTTTTAGAAAATTTTTTGTAAACATCATAGCAAACCCGTGCAACTTCGTTTGCTCCAGTGTTTAGAATTGTATATATTCTATTTGCTATTTGAATACAATTAATTAAGATTATTGTGCTTAGTTTTTGCAGCGAAGGTTTAAGACATAACAACCAAACCCCTATTCATCCCTTTAGGGATTGAATTTGGAAAATCCTTTCGTAGTCGATTTCTTGTGACCAAATTTCATACTTATTGCTTCTACGGTGTTGGGGAGATATGTTACTATTTTAGATTTGAGCAATTTCTATGTTGATGTAAAAAAATTTAGGGTTAAAAAAAGCGCATAATCATCGTATGGCTTAGTGATATTTATTTTCTTTTAACTATAATACTATATATATTTTATATACCTTATATATCAATTAGAAATCTCAAAGCACAAAACTCTGGACGGTCAGGCTGATATTTGGCATATTTAGATAGCTGTTACGGTGTCGACATCCGCTAAGAAAGGATTTTTGGAATGACCATTTGGTTACCTAGGAAATATTTTATTTTATATTTATTAAAATCAACATAGTAAACAAAATATGACGTTTCCTAGGTAACCCAAAAATGTATACGTCCAGCCCAAAGTCCACAGCTGTTTGGACCCTTAAGAATGTAATTTTTGAAATATCCTTTCTTAGCGGATGCGTACGTCGTTACATAGTTGTATCTATGAATGTCAAATTGCAGCCCGATCTGTTTGAGCTGTGCGATGATAAATCAGTCAGTCAGTCAAGCGACAAATTCTTTTACATAAATAGTAGTATATCACAGGTAACAATGGTATGCGAATGGTGAAAAATGTGAGCAATTGCCGATTATTTTAAACATTATAATAATCCGATCGTTTATAAACTTATAGAATAGGAAAGAAGCTTAAAACCTTCTCCGCGGAGTTTTCTTTAATTTCAAAAAAAACCTCATGACAGTTGGATGAGTGGTTTCGGAGATTTTCATTTTCGGTTTTATACGTATGGATATACATTATTATATACACACGTTATTATGTACACATACGAGAAAGCGCTGGCGCCCGACCACGACGTGCGCCTCGAACATGAAGATTAAGAACATCGGGCTCTAGCCGCGTCTACGTCTACGTGTACACCTCAAACGACCTCGGGGTCGTGGGTTCGAGCCCCACGTCGAGCGCCGCTTCGCCATGCACACGTGCGTCAAATAATTTATATTCAAAGTTACACATCGACGATAATAGCACCGCGACCATTTGTCTCTGTGCCACCGTTTGAATAATACATTTTTCATCAGCGCGTACCGACTTGTGGCATTATTCGTCAGACGTTTAACCAACTGTTTTCTGTGTTGCGCGCTGTACAATATGCACGGTCGATTTTTCAATTAATTTCGAACAGTAAAAATGTATGTTTTATACTCTGCGGCGGCGGCGGCGGTGGCGGCGGCCCATACGGTATGACGGCGGTGACTTTATTACCTCGTTCCCCTCGTGAGCCCGGAGCGAGTATGGACGATTCGTTTCCTTTTACGTGCCGTTAATATTTGCGACGACCTGTTGAATAACAGTAATAATTGTAACAGATCGTGTAGCGGCGGAAAACGTGCGCCGACTAATTTTAAGTAAAAATGGTACGCGCACACGAATCGTACACGTCTGATATGCTGCGTGTGGTTGGTTCTCGTAATCGAAAAGTAACAGTTCATTATGTCAGCACTAATTACTTTGAAATGCGCCATCAGAACGGTCTCTCTCAAAGCGTATGCACTCGTGATTCAAATTTAATAGTTATGAACCGTCCGACTGCATGATATATTATAATACACCTCCCCCCCCCTCGGTAAAATCCAATTGAAAGTTTTACGTCAAACAGAATTCACGCTGTAATATAATAGGTATTTAAACGCGTCGAGCGAGGAACTATTAGATTGGCTCATTATCATACAGTTATCTACCTCGAGTTGTATTTCGCGTACATATGAAACTAACTGTCGAAAGGCGAAACGTTGTGTTTCGGCTTTTGCTCGAGCGAGCGACTACGACGCGGCTGCTTTGACGAACGTCATTTCAGCACGATTCGAATTGTGTTTTGTATTTTATAGCAAACAATAGTGATGTAAACTATAAATAGTACGAATGCAAAAATTATATCGCATTGTTTCAAACAAATTGGATTTGTTTATCTACAATCACAAATACCTATTAGCGAACTATACGGTTAAACATCATCATAAAAAATAAAAATAAATACGTCATAATAATTTGCTCGAGTACCTATACTCGTATATTATGTTATAAAATAAGTCTCACTGTCTCCCTCTTAAGTCGTTTTGCAGTCATTAATCTTATTAATTTTATCATATTTGCTTATTGTGCATGTAGCACAGATTCGTACGTATTCTTCTTTTAATAAAAAATAAATTAAGCACCATCGTTGTACATTTTATTTTGCAAGAATAAAAAGAAAACCTTGAACCTTGCAATGTAAGTGAATTTTGAAAAGTTTTACTGTTCGTCATGACATTACAGTTTCCGACGGCGTAGTTATAACGAAGATAGTTTGCAATTTCGATTCCTGGTTTGTAAATGCGGTGACAGTTTGTTTTATTTTTCATCAAATGCAATTGTTATTTTTGAAACTTATAATTCGACATGAAGCGCACTAAAAAATGAAATACAAATGGAAAATTACTCAGATTGACATTCGTGATACATACAGATATTCCCTAATTACGACGTTGGTAATCACTCACCACTAGCGTGAATTGCAATAAGTTTTGCAATACAGTATGCTCATGTACGGCGAGTATTTGTCATTGTGATCGCTATACTTAATTATACTGATGTGTATTCATATTTTAAATGATAATTGCGACTGTAATATTTTTCGAGTGTTCGAATCAAAATGTGAAAATATTAGCGTTTAATATTTATAGATGAAGAGAGAGTGAGAAATATAAAGTGTGTGTGTGGGTGTGTGCGAGAGAGAGAGAGAGAGAGAGAGAGATCGCTATGAAAACAGTAATTTGCAATGTGTTAGGCTAAACTATCGTTATCAAATCTGTTAACATAGTATTCAACCCTTATTTATATTGGGACATAAATATATTCAATATTGTATTCGTCTAACAGAGTATATTTTCATGGAAAAAAGTTAACTGTGGTTTTAATTTTTGATATCAAAGAAATTGATTATTTTTGTTACGTAAAAATCCGTGTGGTCGAGCATTATAATAGTGTTAGCTCTATGCAGGTTTTTTTTAACGATTTTGTTTCGCCATCGACCGTCGAGTCTATTAAAACTGAACATGTGACCCAGGTGATTATTTACATAAGCGGAGAGAACCCTTCATCGCACATAATATGTGGGTTTTTCGATAAATTACGAATTCATGTACCTACGTTATATTACATAAAATGCACGAGGTTTATGTTCAAAATGTGATAACTGAGTGCGTTTCAAGATACGAGTAAGTGTATTTTAACATTTACGAATTAACAACCTTATAGGAACGCCGATTATGGATTACAGTTGTTATTTAATACTTTAATAGTTAATGTTTTTATGGTATACATTTTTATTCTAAGATCAAATATAATATGCAACGCAATATATCATCACAAACTTTTGCTGTCGCGTTTAAATGACTAATGTACACGGGCACACCGCCGATTCGTGAAACTATTGCATAAGTGAATTGAGAAATTAAGCGAAAAATTGTTTCGATCCAAGGAGGCACAATATCGATGTCTATTTACGATCACAATTATCATTCAATTAAACTAATCAGGTTTAGAAACACGATTTGCCCGGTTAATTTTTTCATAAATACACAATTTACCGCACAATCATAACACGTTCACTTCTGTTAATGTTCTATTGTTCTATATAAACTGTAACACATAGCCTACTAAACTGTTTGTTTTAGAAAAACTACATTATTTCAGTTTTGTATTCGTATAGATCAGTTGAAGTCATACTTTAACCTTCACAACGTTTTTGCGGTAAGCCAAGTCGTAGGTTCATATATAGGTTCTGAACATAGTCGTGGAGGTGAAATTTACCACGGGCCAAAATTAAATATATACTTTAATTATTATAATCGTGATTTTTCTGAAATCATTTTATTATTTTCAGCTAAACCTGCTGTTAATTAATTATCTACGATTTGTATCGGAATTTAAAATTTCAATCGAGTACGACCATGACACGATAATATATTTTAATATCTGCAATATCACAACCGACCACTACTCTACGTCTTACCCTTCATCTCATTGACTTGACGTCATTGAGTTTTTTTTTAGCACTGGCTAACCTGTTGAAGCCTATTAGTACAGATTATCGACTTAAGCATGGATGAAGTTGTCTATCGTTTATTATTTTCATCGAGGAGGTAATTTGTTATCTCAGCCACATCCTCTTCGGTACCCAATTCTCTCTCTCTCTCTCTCTCTCGATAGAAATCTTCTTTGTATCACGTCTATCATTTCTAGCTCATTTCTCTTCAGCTGATATCTAATTTCTCCTCAGCACCCGTTTCCTATATCGTTATCTAAAGGCTGATATATTTTATTTACACCGTTTGTTTTCTAGTTTTTAAATGATGAGTATGGTTGTGGATGAAAATCCAGGGTATTTTTGTTCGATATTAAAATAATGTTTTTTGATTATTACTTTCTAAAAAAAAAAATCAATAATGAAAGAATACTGTCACAAACAATAACTGTTTAATATGCGGTACATTTCACTATTTCAGTTCTATTTTTCAGTAATATTATATCTATTTGGTGAATCAAATAGATATAATATTGAAAATCCGTCTTGGGCGTCATGCGATGGCCCAGCATTAACTGCTCGTATGTAATCGAGAAACGTGTAAGTGAATACACATATGATAACGTAATTATGCAACAATATTAACCCACATAAATCAGTGTCTTAAACAAAGTTTATAACTGGATGATGACAACTGTTTGAAATACCATCCTTTGATATTTACCGACCTTAGGTACATTGCAAATTACATGTTAGAGATCTAGGGTAGTTAACAAATGTAATTATTACATTTTTAAATTCAAGTTAAAATCGTAGTGTTTAGAAATTAATGGTACCCGCTAAGTCTTTAGTGCAACTCACTATTGTACTATAGTGAAGATCTCGTGCTTTACACCCATGCTAAGACTACACTTGGGAATAGTTATAATAATGTTTAGTGATTTTGACTTGAAAACGTCTGCACAATATACAACATAACATGGACTCTACACACTTAGCCATTTTATCCGTAGAATTGAAACAATTATAATTGTTTTCAGTTGTTGAACTGAAACTATTTCTAAATTATCGATCCATTGTACGCAAATAGATATAAAATGATTGTATATGATAAGTAAAATGTAAGAAGGATTTTTAAACATTTCAATTAGCATATCAAAATTCCTACTCAATATGCGTCAAATGTATAGGTAGAGTGCACCCGACTTTGTTTACCGGGTTACGCCCACGGCTATTTTGAAGTCTACACCGGGGATCGGCTTTGTCCGTCATAAACATGTCGACATATAAACACTCAACACTTTGAAATCATGTTTTGCTAAAAAGCCTGTATATATATATATATATATATATATATATATATATATATATATATCCTTATTTTATAAACAGTAAAACCGGCATTAAATTCCAAACAAATGGATTACTAGTGTGATTAGCGTACAGTGTACACTGTTGCGAGTCCCTACTCAAAATCACGTATGAAATAGGAAAAAAAATGTTCCTGACAGCAGACAATTTATATTATGGACATAAATCCATAAGATATTAGTCGAGTGTTGTAAAATTATCAACTAATATAAACAATCATACAGTTGTTTCACATCACTTAGCACGAGTAATGGTAATAGGTTATCACAAAAGAAGAACCGCAATCGAGTACGGGCGCAGTAAGTTGATCTTCGATTGCTTGGTATTATAGAAGTGATACAGTTAAAATGAAATTTAAGTGTTAAGGTTAACTGAATATTATATGAATTATAATGGGGGGGGGGGGTATTTAGCTTTACAAACGCATGCTGTCGGGTGCATCGCCACGCACATATGTACTTCTGTAGCTGACACTTCTGGATAACTGTCGTGGTTGATCCTCTATCGTTTGCTACGAATTTTCACTGTACGTTTTCTTAACTGTTCAATTCAAATAGCACTCGTAAATAACTGCAATAACTGTACGTTGGACGAAAAAAAAATTGGTTTCCATAAAAATGCTGGAAAATAAAGTGACTTGGTCACTATGGCCTATAGATACGTATATATTTGTCGTGTTTGTGAAAGGGTGGTATCTCAGACGCACGCGCTTGAAAGTAGAAATGTGTGTATAGACTTGAATTCCCAAGACGTGTTTTTTTCCCCTCGAAAAGAGTGAACTGACCTTATCTAAAAAAACATTCTTTACCGAACGCTATATACCGCGGTGGTGTCCCACACAATGACTGCAGTGAACGAAATACGAATCGAAGGGGTGGGTTCTAACTTCTAAGTATACGATGAGTTTCGAGTCTTTTGTGGTGTGCACAATTTGGGGATCAGAAATTCCCTATTCACTCGAGACGAACCCACTTAAACCGAAATATGTGTCCGACTCGCATACAGATAATATTATGGTTTATAATATTCGAAACTATAAGGTTTTTATAATGCTCGCCTAATATGATCGTAAAAGTCCTGCAGGATTAAAGTTTAGGCCAGACCCGTTTGTACAAGTGCAATACATGGCTATTAGCAAGAAATAATAACTTTCGAACAAAATGTAATACAAATGATAAAGTATTCAATTAACATGTTTATCTTATCTATATGACGACGCACAAATATTAAAAAGTAATGATCATGTGTATAAGTGTATTAGACGGTATGTAATCTATACGATACTCTTATCAATATAATATTCATAAAGATTGAGTATTTACTTGGAAAATGTATTATGATACTGTCCACGAGTCACGTTATGATATCGAGTAACTGAAATCATCATTTACATAATACGAGTTGCGTACCGACAGTATTATTATTACTTAATAGTACAAAAATAAGTGTAGGCCCGGCCTTACTATAATAGCAGACCTACCCGCTGGCTCACTGTTATAATATCTAGCCAGACGGAATGACGCGATGTACAATAAACGAACCACGAGAAGATGATGTAAAAATTATTATTTATAATAATGACAAAAAAAAATTGTGGGCGACCTCGTCGTCTTCGATAAAACGACGGTACGCGCATCGACTTTCTCTCGTTCGGAATCGAAAAGAAATGAAGACCTCTCACGCACCGCACGTCCTTTGGGGGGCACCTCGAGGCCGTTTCCGGTCCGCGAACAACCGGTTACCGCGGTAGCCTATTCGCCTATCCTCCTCCACAACCACGATACACCCCCCCCTTTCATCGCATCGCCCACGCAGGCATCCCCCTCCCCCTACGCAGCAGTCACAAGTCCGGTCGGCGGAAATACCTATGGCACGACGACGCGTTACGCAACGGCCCGGGGCCATGTGTATTCTCGGAAGTATAAATATAATTTAACGCTTTAGTGTTTTTATTATAGATAGGCATACTATTAATGATGCCACATTAAAGACTTAAATCACCCAAGATAAGTTTAAAAAAAACATCGATTTGGAAAAAAATATTGAAAAGCAGAGAGTAAAAATAGGTACATTTAAACGTCGGACAGCGTTGCGCAACCCAGACGGACAGGAAAACATGGTTAATAATAATAACTATTTCAACGGTAAGATATCACAGTCTTATCAGCGTCTTAGTCTCATAATTTAATTCAGATAGAACAGTTTAGGGACGTGCTAGGTGAACGGACGAAAGTGTCCCTCCGTTACTCACTTTAAATATTGTGCATACATGATGAAGTTACCAAGATTGGAAAAAAAAATCATAATTAAGCGTCAGAAGTTATAAAATTGAGAATCAAATGGTACTGGTAATTGTATTTTTGTTTTAGTCTAAATTTTTCTTAATTCTTTTTTTAAAAATGTTATTGCCACATACACGCGGCCATGGAGGACATTCAACACGCGTTAACAGAGTATATTCCCCCATTATTCACTCCCTAATTATTTGATAGAGCCATTGTCGTATTGTACTACTAATGTAAAAATTTGGAATTGATACATCCTGCTCATTAAAAAATGCTGAGAGTACCTGCAGTGAACGGTAGTTGTGTTCATAATTTTTCGGTCGACACGGTTTTAAGCTGAATCGGTGGTATATCGGTATTTTTTATGACGTTACACAAACTGCGCGGTAGAATCATCATAAAAGTACACGTGTTTGCGGGCACCGTTTGTGTTTTCACAACATTATGTTTTATACGTCCTGTAATCCCCCAAAGGTCGTAATACGTAGGAGTTCACAATCGATTGACCATGGCGTATCCCTAAGGGGGTCCACAGCACACGGATGCTTGGAGGTCCACGAGGCAGTTATATCGAATAGCTCCCCTCCCCAAATTGTACGGCTGTTGTAAACTAATAAAACGCAAAAATAATAATACCGACAAAACACGACTGCAATGGACCATTCGCACCATCGGAAATACATAAAACCACCATAATAAAGCATCAATATTGTATATAATACAAATACGAGTAATTTAATGTATTACGCAGTGTAAGTCCGCCCTGAAAATGTTTTTATTACGCTATAATTATGCGGTAGCAATCACAGTATCGTGTTAACAAATCGTCCAACCACGGTGCATTGGCAAAATTTCATAGTATCACCAATAACTAAAATATACCCTATCGTTCAAAAATTAAATAATAATCAGATTGTCATAATATTTTTTTTTGTGTCGAGAAAATCTATGCATAATATTAAATCATTTTTTTTTAAAATACGAGACGAAAAAATATACGATAAATTTACAATGGGAAACAAATAACACGAATAATGGTCATCAGAGATAATGACTTTTACATACGATAAAATGAAAAACATGACATGAATTATAAAGTCATCAATTGGAAAATATGTATAATAGTAGTTCTGCCCGCAATAATCAGAAGCAAACAATGTCAATCTACATGTATTATTTTTAAATTAAAATTAGTAGAATTATTAAACATTTGGCACCTCGGGCAATCCTATGCTCTCATCCCTGAATATGTGGCACTTGCACGGTCAGTGAGTACAATTTTGCACGCCATTGTCTCTAGTGAAATAACGGTAGATTTTCTGAAATCCTGACGTATTCCGAAAGTAGGTTTTTGTATAGGTATATAAGGAAATATTTTTTCGTAAAAAAAAAAAAAACATGTGGTTCGTTTGAATTATCAACTACGTTTTAAACTACGTTCTTTTTTCCGCCATTTAAAATGAATAATATTTTAAAACCATAAAATGGTATTTTCCGTAACAGGTGGGCAAGAAGTAGAACGCGTTTTTGTGGCTATATTTTTGCTTTATCAAGCCAAAACAAGTCCGAGGCTTAAAAAAAGTTAAGAATCCGTGTCGTATTATAGCGTATTATAACGTATCGTGGATAACTTCTCTCGTCGGGACAGAGTTCTGGACACGAACACACTGCACAGCACTCCTACGGCGAAGGCACGTCTCCACTTTACGTAAATGTACACACACACAATATATAATAAATACGTATTAACCTTTGCACGCGCGCGAGTTCGTGACCAGAACCGGTTGCTCGAGACTTTTTGCGATCTCCCTATACAACGTATTACAACTGTAAATAATATATTGGGGTTTAGTAAATTCTCACATGGAAAATAGCGCAAGTGAGGACGTGTATATGTTCTTACGAGAACAAAAATATAATTATTGTAATTTGTTTTATCTTATTTGAATAAGAAATCTAATCTATGAAAAATGTAAGGTCCTATAAGCAGGTTGTTTGACTGAGTATAATAATGTGCAGAACATGAATCACAGAATTAGGAAGGTGCCCATTGGTGACACTCAGCACGGAAATTGAATTTGTCAGTTACGCAGTCAGTAATAAATAATGGTAAAATTAAGCTTATTTAGTTTTATTTTCTTTTAGTTTGTGAGTTCTATGCGAATTGAATTACAGCTTAGAAAAACAATAACACCGTATGACGATGTGAAGTTTTTGAAGTTTTGTAATAATCCAAAAAAATAAAAATAGTTATAAATAACGTAAAAAAAGGCATTTTAATGAAATATTTTGTGCGACCCTCTTTCGACAGTTTGTGTAACTAGTTCCAGGCGGAGATGGACTTAAATTAATATACAAGGCATGTATTACAGTATTACATTATCATTTGTAGATGTAGTCGCATATTATAGTCCTCCACTCATGAAGTTGTTGAAAGCTGTGTATTGTATTGGTTATTAATTTAAACTTTATTTCTAAAGAGATTTTTTTTTTTTTGCCACGGGGAAATGGCCTAACAGCGACGGTGAAACGGTGATGGCGATTTGTCCGCTATCGTGATTTTGACTTGTTGTAACATCTCATGATAAATGTCATGTTATAAGATGACCGGGTCGTACCCTTCAGTTCATGCGCGGAGTATAAACGGTGACGTGGATTAAAATATCGTTCTCGTATTGTTTATCATATTTTTGAATACCACGGGAATACCGTATACGACGCGAAAACAACCATAAATGCCGTGTCCAAGAATCTACTAAAAAATAAGTCGTATAAGAAGAAGAAGATGGAAAAAAACCATAAAAATCGTCGTGGTCGTTTTTTACGCGCGCAGGGAATGCACCGCTTGCCACCTTTTCAACGACGAGGTCACAAAAACCTATTATAAACCACGCGCGTCCATTTGTGCAGTGTTATTTTCTCCGAAAAATCGTAGCCAAACGAAATCGTGAATTATAACGATAATAGTATATTATAATAATAATATACACTCACGGTGATATTGCATAACGCAGTTTTTTTATTATATCCACGCGTAACATACAATTGTAATAGGTTTATACGTATTTATATTTTATAACATGTCTTTACACGGTTTCGTCGGCGCGGCGCGTGTAATAACAATTATTATACCGTCGAGTTAATTAAATAATCGTCTACAGCAAACGTTGCATATTTACATAAAAAGCGCATTTAAACGTGGGCGACATTGCGTACCTACTTCGCGATCGACGTAGACGGGAGTTTTTTTTTCTTCAAAAAACATTTCTCCGGTCCACCACTCCTACACGGTCTCTCGCGCGAGGGTGGAACAGTACAAGACGGTGAACGGGGCCGTTTGGTAAACCGTACACGGTACACGAATCACATGACGGCAACAATAGTAATATTATGTTATTATTTTGTTAAAATTTAAAAGTACATAATATATAGTCTTGCGAGAGGTCAGCGTGATCCGTTGTTTTTTCTTTTTCCACGTCTCGGTCTTTTAACACGCGCGCGATCGGTGGCGTAGCAAGGGTATGCCGAACTGTGACTACGCCAGGAGCGCAAATTTGTGCTTTAAAATTGGTACTTATTTTTATCGATGAATTCTTTAGCCTTAAAGCAAGAAAAGAAAATTTTTAAAGTTTGAAATTTACATTGTAATAATAACTGATAATTATATAATGTTGTATTACCTAATTATATATATAAAAAAATAAATGTTAAAAAATATCATTCCGTATTTTCGTAAATTTTTTAATCGCTAAAAAGGCGCATTTTTTTAGGTTTGCCATGGGCGCTAACGAGTCTTCCTGCGCCACTGCGTGCGAGTGGACTATTTGTAATATTACCGTGGTCACCATGCACTTGACAATCGGCGGCTCGTGTGTATAGACGACCATGTTTGTAGTTTAATGTGTTCGTCGTACACCGGTTTGTTGTTGTGTCCGAAAAGTATAAACGAATTACCTGTAGCGTGTGCGAGTAGAAATGCACGAAACCCGACGCCGATTACCGTATCGAATTGTGTCGAGTGCATTGTAGTTACGACAACGGCGATAATCGGTCTGTTACAATAATATAATATGCTCATGAGATCATAATATTATTGTACGTTCCCAAGACCGCACGCGAGACTCTGTGAAATCGCGAGTGCGTGCGGGTCATCTGAACACGAACAAGACTTTCTCGATTTTATTCGATTAATAACTTGGCCGACAAACTTATTGTTATAACAATTAAGTCGGCATCGCGCCATTTCCATAGATCGTCACTAGTATTGATAATATTATAAATAATATTATTTATTATTGCATTACTTTCATGTACACTAAATGTGAACACGGTTGGTAAATGAATGCGTCGCGGGAGTAGTTTCGAAATTTTTAAACAAAAAAGGTACCCAAATACCCAATCCTGATCCCCCCACCAAATTTTGGCTGGTTCCCTAAGTAAAAAAAGACAAGCGTGGGAATGACGAGAGTTTGGATTGGACTACGAGAGTCGAAGTTTAAAGTTAATACTTGGTCTTGTGCGGTGTTACTCATTACTCTTCAAACAGCCTTCGTATAATAATATCATATAAATACCTGATTCGATTTAGCGCATACATAAACGGCCATGTACTCACACACATTTTGCCCAACAATATTTGCATATTGTATAATAATAGTATAATATACGGCATATAATGATGATGGTATTTAACACCAGTAGGTGGCGTTATAATCATAATTATTTATTACTGTTATAATAACTACATTATACAAGCATTTTTGAACAGCGGGTAAATAAAATTAGCGATCAGGTCGAAACCGTCGCAGCCCAATACTTTTATATTATTATATTGAAGCGTACGCATAACGTAATCCGTGGTTTAGGGGGGAGGGCATAGTGAGGGATAGTAATGAGAGGGAGTCATTATATAAATAGCTTATCGTAACTCTCTTTGATTTTTTCTAAACGTTACGTCGTATACAAGGAGTTAAAATACAACGATTCTGCGTAGGTTCATACGCTCACGTCTTTAGGGCATTTTACATTTTTACGTATTATTATTGTTATGATTATTATTATTATGTATTTTCAGTCCCTATTGGGCTTCAACTTGAAAAAAACTGCGTCAAAATGAATGCGCATTTACGGTCTATTTGGTTACACGCGTATCGTAAAGGAAACAATAAACGTACATATTTTGACCGCGGTGTGTATTAAAATGTAATACAGTCAGACTTGGTTAACTCGAAGTTAAAAGGACCGGAAAAATAGTTCGAGTTATCCGAAAAATTCGAATAATCAATATAAAATTTCAAAATGTTAATTTTTTTTAAAACAGTACAATATATTAATTCCTATGTTTTTATTATAATGTGTAATAAAAAATATTTACTAATTATATGTTATGTTTAATTTTAAAAAGGTATATATGAACAAAAATTAGGTAAGTAAATTATTTAAAAAAGGTATTTATTTTTGTTTGAGTTTTGATCGCAGCATTTGCAGTGTTCGTTTTTTTGAATCTTCGAAAATTTCATCACTGACCTTTGTTTTCGATAAATCGCCTTGATTCATTATAAACACGTCTGTGCTTGTGTGATCGTTGGAATGTGGGGTTCAATACCTTCTTGTTTATCCGATGATTGAATTCATCGAAACTTCGATTTATCGACGAAAATATTCCGAGTAAAACAAGATTTTTTTGCGTTTTTCAAATATGAAATACAGGGGACCGGGAGAAAAGTTTGTGGTATCGACGATTTCGAGTTAAGAAAAGTTCAAGTTAACCAAGTTCGACTGTAGTACGAGTAGGAATTATTGTTTGCCGGTTCTCGCATGTTAGCTGCGTTTCCGACGCATTATAGATATGGACGACAGTGGCGTGTTTCTGGGGGCGACTGAGGGGGCTGAAAGTACGATGCGTCATTAAAAAATAACAATGTGTGTACTTTACCGCCGAACATTATTTATACTGACTAAACCGTTTGTGCTGGAATACATATCACGACTGTTTATTATGACTGCGTATTGTTAAACAATGATTTATTATGATATTGTACGCCTAATTGTATTCAGATAGGTATGCTTACATACTTCAATCAGCCCCTCCCACCAGAAATAAAACCGAATGAAAACGCACCTGATGGATGATAACTGTAGTGTCGGCTAGTATTACGCGACGTTTCAGGTACACCTATTATGACACGTGTAGAAACTAAAAGTGGAAACTAACCTCTTGCGCGGTCGAGCACCATTACGACGATGATATATATGTATTATAAGTAGAAGCTCGGCGTTCGGATTCGATTTCTCGCCACGGGCACCTGTGTCCGTGTCCACAGTGTGCGCTACGAGGTCCGTCGTTTTTATTTATTTTTCAAGCGACGACCATAGTGATGTCTGAAACCGGACATTTGAAAACCCGGCGAGTGCGATCACCCTGTATAACATAATGCAGTGTGTACACAGTGCAACAGATCGGGGGTCAAGCACCGAACCGATTTCTCCCCCATGTGTAACGAGATAAAACAATAAAAATATGTATGCGTCTCAGTCCAAATAATATAACTATGAAGTTGATGTTCAAGTTGCAGTCTCCCTACACGATACAGCTGCAGTGTTATACGAACAGAAATCTCAAATCAGTAAGTAACTTACACACGTTCAGCGTACAGCTCGGGCCACGTTTCCTGATAACTGATTTATAGATTTAATTATAAGACACGCGTTCAATAACTCTAACCGGTCAGATATGAAAACTTTATTTAGTGGGACATAAAACAACAAGTTATTTATTTGTTATTATTTTTGTGTGCACGTGCGAGCGTTCCAAGAAGAATATTGGTAAAATCATTGATCTCACTGCGTATATATATGTACACATGCGCCCGGAAGCGGGACAAGACGGTGCATTATACCCTCCTCCGTGGACTTAATATACTAATAATAAAATATGATTTTGAAAATTTGAACTTTAATTATTGTTCGAGTAAAGTTTCGTTGATTTTTTGACTAAACCGGTGAAGGTTTAAAAATTAAAAATCAATGAAAACAAAAAACAACACGTTCGTCACGTACTAATGCGGCTAATGCGGACCTTCATAACGATAGATGATATAATGTTGAGTTAAAGGATTATGTTGTAGATCGATCGTGAATAAAATGAACTACACTGATTAGTGATCACAGTGTCTGATGAGTCCGTTTTGTATACACGTGACCTATGGACCCTCTTATTTTTATTCCAAACGTGTGCTTCTTATGTTCATAAACAGACAATGTTTTATACCAATGCAATATCACACGTGTGTCACTTTCATTAATAAATAGTTAATATAATATGCGCTGAATATGATGTATGAATTATACGATATTAAGCTATATTCAACATATTATGAACTTGTTTGGTGTTCGCTCTCATAACGCTCCTCGCCGATAAAAGTCCTGCGGTCACCCGTGTACGGGTGTACGGGCACTGTGCGTAATAAAACCAACGGTACAACGCGTAAGCTGCACAATATTATACGATCGCCGCGGGTGCGTTTTCGCAAAAACCCCATCATAATATATTATTATCCCGCGCGATACGAGAACGAGGTGCGAAAACGTTGAGAATCGGATTTTAGTTGGCATTTGTTTATTCGCCAACGACGTATTATGGTTATCGTAGAAATCATTGGCCGCAGCGGCCGTACAAGTCCTACATGTCGCGAGTGCACTGCATATAGGTACTCTACATTGTGCGTTAACACCATTGTGCGTTAACACGCCGTCGCATGTTGTTGACATCGGTAGCGTCTACCACGTGGGCGCGGCCACCAGACGTCGCTCGCGTTCGGCTTAATGAGCGCCGCAGGGTTTCAACGATCTAGAACAGGGATGGCCAAACTTTTTCAAGTAGAGATCGACCAAGATGACATTTTGCTTAGGTTGGTCGACTTGAGTAGAGAACACCGACCAGAGTTTCAATGATGAACAATGGATTGCGTGTCTAAACCACCAGAGACGATGAGTGTATAGTGCGAGTGCAAATTCTAATAAAATTCCAAAGATCCGCTTTTAAATCGTTTAGTCCGTTTAGTCACCCCTGATCTATAAGAACGGCGACCACTGGTTTTTTTTTCTAATCGAGTTTAACGCGAACGCGGTCGGAGCGACGCCCCTAGTGGCTGCGTCCGCCGCGTGCGTATTCCGAGATCGACGGTGTTGCTCGATAATCGCGGACGGTTAACACACGCGCGTTTGGAAAACGTTTTTCGCGAACGGCGGCGCTTACGACTGCACTTTCAGTACAAATACACGTAGCGTAACGTCGTGATACGGTTGTATATTATACACTTATAACGCTACTAGACTCGAGTGGTGCACAGTATTTAATCTCGTGTGCATACGCGAACGCTTTAGGGCATCATATTCAACGGCAGCGCCGGACGAAGGATACAATATTCTCGTCACTTTCTAATGGTTCATATTATTATTATTATTATCATCATTATTACCATATTATTTTTATTCTTATTATACTTGTCTCATCAAACACACACACGTGTGCACGACGTGTCGTGTGCAAAGAGTTTTGTTTTTTTTCCGTAAACGCGAACTGAAGTATAATGTTAATAATTATTATTCACACGTACGGTCACGCGCGACTATCGGACGACTGTATTCGGGTATACCGTACAGTAAAGACGGAGTACTATTATGTGAAGCCAAACACCGCGTTTACACGTTCACATAGAGTTTCTATTTGTTTTCGTATTTTTACCATATTATGGTGTTCCGTATACACCGCATCATGGGTACGCCTTTCTTCTCGGCGAATCCCGCGCATGCCACTTGCCGTGTGCTTTGCGTACACCGGAAGTGTTTTACGATTTATTCACGAACTTACATTATTCTCGTATACATTATCGTCTCCGGGAACGGCTTTCCAACAAACTATCGCCACCGTGCCGTACAGTAACGGTGTGTACAGGTACCCAATGGTTTCGTTTTCAAATGAACGTCTTCGTATCAGCCACGTATGCGATTCAACTGCATTCGTTAGAACTGCATACTGCAATCGTCTATCTAATTCTCCGCACGGCGGTGCAATAGCGTGGCGTAATATTACCAATAGGACGCACGACGTTATGTTGTCTTCGTCTCATAAACTCATTACGTATAGAAAATCAGTACTATCGATTTTGGTTGCATCTAAATTAGAGTAAGCCTTCGTATATTATTAAACCTAATGGAAAGAATATTATCTGTGTTTGTTAGCGATGAGAAAAATTCGGATTTGCGTAAGTTTAAAATTCCTAATTGTAATATCCGGGTTGTGGATTTTTAAAACCAAATTTTTCTCGAGACTAGGATTTCGAATATTGAAACTTTGATTATTTCATGCGTTATAGTGCTTTGGTTATTAATTATTATCAAGTCATAAGATCTTCACCTTTTTTTGAATTCTACTCAAACTCGTACTTAAACATTTTCAACTAACAATAATTATCTTTAGATAACATTATATCTCATTAACTAAGTAGTATGGGTTTTATAGTTCAAAATTTGGATTTGATAAGCCAAAAATCTGGATTTTTTAGCCTGCTATTTGTGCGTTGGCTTTTACGTTTTTTAGATTTTTAGGCGAGTTGTGAGTTTTTTTTGGTCCTATAGCGACCGCAGATTCGCGGGTGTCCGGGTGTGTCATGCTCTTAAGACGGTGGAGCAGAGTGTTTACGCGTACCACGTAAGCCGTCACGCGTAGAAATACTCGAGGACATCGTTTTTTTACGGCACGAGCTTACGGTGCGTTTCCAGTGTCGCCGGACTCGTTTTCTATTCGTCGGCCGAGAAAGTATGCGCGTACCATACGTGTGCACACGCGTCGCCCGTGTAATATCGTGAACGTCTGTGATGTCCGCGCAGAAGTTGTAACGTACAATATATTATTACACGAGTGTAAAACGGTTTTTTTTTCTTTTTTTTTTTTTAATTATAAACACGGGAACGATTCGAATGTTACACAAGCGCTGCGCGCGGTCACCGTGCTCTAATCGTACACATGTTTATCGCCCGTCCTACTCCGGAAACACGCGCATAATTATTTCATTTGAAGGCATTCGCGGTTTTTCGGCCGCAGCTTCTTATCTCTTCGTCCGTGTAAAAAATTAATTCAGCGCTTCGAGTTTAATAAAACGGTGGTGTTAACATTGTTTCGCCGCGTGTCCGTCGTCCGAGTCAACAACTGAAACGCAATATACGTCCGACAGGTGGTGGTTATGTACATACGGTACTGCGTGCAATATATAGTTTGCGTGCCTACGCAATGTCGCACACTGTATAATATTACACTGTTCGGATGGCTGACGGCTGTAATATTACGTTCTCAGACGGTGGTGCGCGCGATTGATGGCCGCCAACGATGACGTCGCGAACAACGAGATTCCTCATAATAGTTGTTTGTTATGGCACTTGCTCGTGGCGGTCCCTTTTTACGTTTACAATCGTACGCGCGGCGAATATATCCAGGACCACCGTTGTAGTCCGTTCGTCTGGTCGCAGTGGTCTTCAACCTTTTTGGACTCGCGACCCACTATTTTAGGCCCACATTTTTCGCCACCCACGGCCACCATAAGCTTTGTAGAAAAACATTAAAAAAAGCTAAAATCTTAAATTTTTATTATATTCAATGTCATACTACGTATTTTCAAATGTTACATCAATAGGTACTTGATTTGAAATTTATAAAAATCAATGACCACACTTCATACCTTACGTTTAAGTAAAAATAATTGATATCACTTATTATAGGTAACTTAAAGTAGCTTTACTAGACATCCCATTCAATCATGTAGTCAAGCTTCGTAATCAATTTTTAACCATGATCACTCCCTTTTATAGCCATAAAATTGCTTGGATTTGGATACATTTTTTAACGTTCAAGTTACCATAGAAGTTATGTTTTTCATAACTTTTTTTGTCAAAACACCTTAAGGGTGTCTTGTGGTGTTACAGACTTTTTTTTTCAATTGAAACACCTTTTTTCAGTATGACAGTTCATTGTGGTTATTTTTTTGTGTATTTTGATGTATCGAAATCAAAATTCAAACGAGTAGTTTTAAAATTATTCTAATGTAAGTATGTATTAAGGAAAATAGCCTTATAAAATCTAATATTAATAATATAATTTATAATTGCATGTAATCGTTTATTGCTACTGATTCAAGATAACAAGAATTCATACGCAATCTTAAATTGAAATAATTCTCAAAATATTGAGCCGAATGTTAACTGCGTTACATATAAAATAACTGAATAATATTTTGCTTAAAAAATATGTTTATTGTTGAAAAAAAGTTTGTATAGCCATAGGACCCCCTTAAGTTATCATGAAAAAAAAGTCATATAAAACATAGGCTTGATATACTAAAAAACATCCAAATTAAAGCTTTTTATGGCCAAAGAAGGGGGGAACAGGGTTAGAAAATCTCACTGTTTATTACTTACTATACTCATTGCATACAAATTGGTTGTAAATATTCGTCTTTCTTAGGAAAAAACAACTTATTATACTTATACATCGGCCACGAATAAAAGAAAGTTGGCTTTTCTTAAATGATTTACACATCCTTTTATATAAATTGAAATGGAACCACGGACCACGCTCGCTTCGGTTTAGTCAAGGATAATCAATAATAGTTTATACTTTTACCGTAAATGAATCATATCAGATTATCGTCTGATGACTTTGTCATGAATGTGTACAGTATAAAAATAGTACCTTTAACGATTTAACCGTTAAGTCGTGCACCAATTATTTTATACCATTATTACGAATACTATTTTGTTGACGTCTCGAAAATGATATCCGGTTAAATGAGCGAGAAAAAATTTGACAAAACCGAATTTAGCGAAAGAAAATATTTTGAATGTTTGTCAAACTATACATACAATTATAGAACTATATTTCTTGTACCCATAAAATCAGATGTCAGTCAATTATTATAGTAATATAACTAATAAGAATAACAACTGTCTAGACTCAAGAATCAAGGATTCTTATCATGAAAAATTTTTGAGACTGATCCAATGTGTTGAAAGAGCAACAATATTTTGAAGAATTAAACAGAAACAGTTTATTGCTGGGATGAAATCAATATGAAAAAAAATTGTGCAGAAAAAATACTTAATATCACTTTATCATTAGAAACATAGACCGGGGTTTTAGTTTTTTGACTAAGTCACCTATACATAGGAATATTTGCGTTTTTTTGGTGTTTAAAAGTTAGGCTACTCTCCATAACCGGATACCATAAGCCCAAATTGGCTTAAGGATCAGCTTTAAAATATGAAAAGGAATTATTTCGCTTATAACTTCAACTTACAAATGCATACTTGAAGATTCGTAATTAATAATATTGATATGCACAGAAATATGATAAAACAACACTTTTGTATTTTTGTGAACAATAGTAACATAAATAAATGATATATTTCGCTGTTTTGAATTTCGTAACAAAACATTGGGCGCTTCTCTTCTTTTTCGCCATCATGGCCTAGAACCCTCGAAAACATTACGTGGCGAGGTGATTTAAATGCGAGTACAATGCCCTATTAATGAAAGCGATCGGGTGAATAAGCCGAATAATCGTTCGGTGGCGAGCATAATATGTAGGTACCCACGTACATTTCGCAGTCAGGACGCGTATTATGTGCGTACACGCCGGTCAGGTAATTCGAAACGACGATAAATACTGCGAAGCGGGTAATGATAGGTTACGTACAGCTGTACTGCACATGGTTTGGCTAATGTTATACATTATAATACGTGTGCCGCTGCGGAGAACTTGATTTTTTTTTATCAAAGTCAAAATCTCTAAGGCCGTGGCGTCACCACAACGTCATAATCAACGGAGACCATAATATTAGCATACCTACTACTATTTCTGTAGCAGTGGTCCGGCACGACGCGTCTACCGCATTAGGCGTTCATGATCTCGACGTTTACTCTGATTGAAACATTTTCCTCATCGCATATTTAATTTTTTCCTCACACGACGCGTTACGTCTGTCCGCACACATTTTAATGTCACTATATTCCAAATAGTCCGTATTTCAAGACTTTAGTTCCCCTTTATATTTCAACGCGTAAAACCGTACTCGAAAAACTTACATCGTAAACCGTCAAACCTACCTCGTATAGTGTACAGGTATTATTTTTCTTCTTAAACGTATGTGACCGGGCATGTACTATACGCTATACACACAACTTAACAAATGACCTTTTCGACGCCTGGTAACCTCTCATCATTGGATCCGCTTTCTCATTACTTAAGCGCGAGACTGTTAATAACGCAAAATCGACTCAAGTCTAGTGGTGTACTTTTATGGCGCGAGCGAGCCGCGATAGTTCCGCGCACATAGACCGTCGTCGATGCACGCGTCAGTAAGATCACAATAGCAAAACGACCGACCGTTGTTGAGGTGAAATGTGACGGCGGCACCGCACTCGAATGCGAACAAACGGAATACAGCAGATGTATTATCGATATCGTTATGTTCTGACGGTATAAGATACATTATAATGTTTGCGATGTCCGCGAGGGTTCACGGATCGCGATGTATCATATTCCCCGGTTAATATCTCGTGGTTATTAAACGTACTAGAATTCCTGGGGGGGGGGGGTTACACGCGCCAATATGGAGAAAAATGTTTGATACTATACCAAAGATAACGGAACTCGAACACGTTCACTGCCATCGGAGATATTGCAATAAATAAATCATCATGTGCACCGTGTATATTATTATTACCGTACGTACCTTAAACGCGTCGCGGTAATACTTTCGAATAGTATTTGAGCACAACGACGAAAACGGCGATAAATGACGATTTAAACGGTAATATTGTGATAGCGAATAACTGTCTACTCGAGTCCTAGATATTTGCACGAGAAGAGGCCGAAGGATAGACAATGGGTACTTGTATTATTCGATTGTACCCGTGCACGCGAAGAAACTAGATGGTCCTCTCGGGATAATTTTACCTTTGACGCCGACCGGTCTAACGTACACAACAAAATATCAAAATATCATATAAATGGCATCCCCCTCATTTATGTTAATCAAGTACAAGATCTAGGTATTATTCTGACAGCTGATTTATCTTTTAATGCACATATAAATAAAATATATGAGAAAAGTCTTCGTGTTTTAGGGTTCATCAAACGTACTTGCTATGATTTTAATAACCCTTTATGTTTGAAATTATTATATTGTTCATTAATAAGATCATCACTTGAATTCGGAATGATATTATGGAATCCTAATCAATTACAATTTATCGATAAATTAGAAAAAGTCCAAAGAAATTTCCTCCGTTTTTATGCATATAAAACAATGATATTTAACCTAAATACGGATGAGATTGCTAAAATTGCAGGTTTAAAATCACTAAAGACCAAACGGTTAGTTTTTGATGCCACTTTTGTTTATAAAATCTTTAATGGATTGTCCTGAACTATTACAAAAAATTGGTCTCAAATCACCCTCCTTCAATTCAAGACAAAATCCTCCTTTTGCTATACCACAGTCAAAAACAAATTATTTCTCTAATAGTCCGATGTGTCGCCTACCAACGTTATGCAATCAAATAAAAAATTTCGATTTTTTTTTTTTGATTCATGCACCACGTTGAAGACTTGTATTTGTAATTCAAATAATTAATGTTACATGTTTCATTTAATAATTGTTAGCTCATAATTCTTATAAATATTACTGTACTCATACCCCTTGGGGTGCTATTTATTTATTTATTTTTATAACAATAAATATATAATATTATTATTATTATGTTTCGCGATATCGAGTAATAATATAACGTACACGAGCGTCTGTAACACACAAATGTGTAGAGATTGTGCGCGGGGAGATTCGTCGCGAGATTGCAGGGAACCGGGTCATGCGATATAATAATCGTATGCACGTGAATATCGTGTGCGCGGAATGATTATATGTATTGTTTATTGTTGTGACGAACTGCAGAAACAATGACCGCAAAACCGGCGGAGTGATAGAGCTGATGCCCCGGTCGGTCGGTCGGTCGGTCGGCTTCACGGGTCGCCCGCGCAATCGAACCCGTGCACCCGCGGTTATCCGACCCGGCGTCTGCTGCTGTTCAACTGTTATGCATTGCTACACTACGTACGTAGTGATGACGTAAAGACTTAAAAGCGACGGGATAAAAAAGAAAACAACAAAACCGCCGGACGAGCGGTGTACTTTTTTTACGAATCCGTTCTCCGTAGGTTTTTTTTTATTATTCTTTCTTACGCCCGCGTACTGACACGGCCGGTTTTTTACTCGCCAATGCCCGAGCTGCAGTCGTGTGAACCTCGCGGTGCCCGGCCCCGGCTGCCGCGGCTCCAGTGTACGGTATAATGTATTATTATGATATCCGCCGCGGCACGCCGTGCTCGCCCGTGTGAAGATATTTTTTTACACGACCTCGCCGCATTGTCCGGGGCGTAAATAGCGTTTTTTCTAACACGTACACTTATACCGTTTTTTATCGTCGTGCAATCGATGACATGAGGTGCATTACGCGCGCTGCAGTCGTCAGCGCCCGTCACCGTGCAGTCACCACACGACGACCCCGTCTCTCGTGACATTGTTCGCCGAGATGGTCCAAGTAAATAAGTCAAACGGGATCGCCGTCGACTATGCTCTGCATAATATTTGCAATGAATACCACGTGAGACGGTGCAGTTTTCTTTGAGAGTGTGATACAATGGTTTTTCAATCTTTACATTTTTATACTGTACAGTGTGAATCGTTGTATTTCGAAAATAATTAAAATCACAGTGCAGGTTCTGAACACTCAACGACTGTTTGGTTTGAAACTTACTAGTTCGTATACCGAAACTAGTTGTCAAAGATAACCGAAACCCATGTATTAAAAGTACAGCAACAAAATTAATAAATCCATATTACATACTGCAGATTATCGTCAAGCTGTCAAGTAGGTAACTTCTAGTGTCTTTACGGGACCTTTTGTAAAGGCCTTTATGCTCGGACATTGAATAAGATGTTTGTTCTTTTTTAAGTTGTTACTTTATAAAAAAAAAACGTTTTAAGTAAAAACAATCTTGTAAAATTATCATTGTATAAGAATATTACTTTAGTATACCCACTACTTTAAATAGCGCAAAAGTATATTATAGTTACTTCAATGGAGTAACTTACTCCAAAACAATCAGTACTCGTCTGCCTTTTACATGTTACCTATAGTTCAAATCCGTATTAACGAATGCCTTCCAATAATTTGGTAGCATCATAGTGTCCCTAAGCCATTTAACTGTTCCATGACTGACTCATTCGGGATAGGTAGCTATGCAGTTATCATATTTTCTTTTGGTGTTACATAAGCCCAAATATTTTAAAATTTAAGTTTATGAAATAAAACAATACCTAATTCAAAATACATTAGCTTGCAATCTGATTGTAATGCGTAGTGAAAAAGAATGCTATTTCACATACGGAATTACTTGTTTTTGTTTACACTGAAAACAATAAAAATTACTTAGCGGTTACGCTGTGAATATAGTTTGAATTTCGTTAAATTTTGTTTATAGTATTTCCTATAAATACTTTTACCTATGTAATCATAAGTTGGCTTTATATAGATATAATTAATATTCTTACTATTAGTACTAGTATTGTATTCTAGCATGCGGATTTGACGTCGTACGTATTATATAGTCCATAACAGGAATGCAACGACCGATCATCATGTCACGGACCATATTTAACGTGGTGTTACAAGTTTTACTTTTAAGTTTTATGTATGTGGACTATATGTTTACAAATGTTATGATTTTTTTTTCACAGGATGTATATAATTTAAAAGAGTTATTTACGTGTAATCGTATAGGACAGAAGTGTTTTGCTACATAATATACTACAATATTAGATATAGCAAGAGGAAGACTATTCCATTGAGGCATAGATCATGATGCGTATACAGAATTAGGAAAGGCGGAAACAACAAATGTATCAATCCTAGAGAAAGAAATATTATCGACAATTTGGAGCGTAAAATATTGTAGACCTCATAGATATGGATACCAATTTTCTACGTAATAAACGACCATTGTCCTTTGACATGGTCTTTTAAAATTAAAGACTCAAGTTCAAGATCAACAAGAGGGATGATGTATTTAGTTGAATATGGTTATAAATTTTTTTTCAAACCGGGAAAACGAAATTCTGATGCACATACGTTTCCACGTGTAGTCAATGAGTACGACCCGCAGCGAAATTGCATTGAAATAATAATTAAACAAGTAAATTGCGACAAATACGATACCTAGCTGTTTGTATGTAACACGTAACCAAATGCAATGATCACATCGAATTGCACGCGATAGTTTAATCAAAAACAAAAAAATATAATAAAGAATTATTATACGATAACACGGAACTCGCGTCAGACATTCATATTAATGACCACATTCTAATGAACACATAATTATACTACCAATAAACTATGTGTAAAACGAGGAGAAACCATACTCGATGATCAAAGTAAACGATAAAGAAAACTTAACTATTATTCTGAAAGGAACGCGTAAAGTCAACGTCTACATCAGTAATTTAAAACATTATGCCAAGAACGACGATCAACAACACGTCAAAAAAAGAAAAAAACGTCACACATTGCGCGTCACACTGTATAAGCTTATTAAAATATCGGACGATTCGTTCACAACTCATTTCATGTATTCATTCATAAATTAATGATACATTTTATTTTTAGAATAATTTTATTTTTTCACCGGAAGCGGTGGTACTAGTCTCTAAAGAAACGGTAAATATAACTTCGGCTACATTTTTTTATTGGCTACAAAGAAAATCTTATGGTGATGAAATATACTAGACGGTGTGCAGGGTATGATTCTCGATCTGGGTCAGAGGCGTAGCCAAGGGGGTAGCTAAGGGGGCTTAAGTCCCCTTCCATTGACCGTATTTATTTAAGCCAACAGCCGTAGTACTTGATCAGTTGCGGCTCGTGGGTTTTTAATGAAGTAGTGCACATCCAAAATAAATATAACCAATATTATAAATATATTATAGCTTTTATTAAATAATTTTTTACTAATTTTAGTTATAACCCTATTTTTTTTTTAATTAATAATTTTTTATTTTTATGGGAATCAGCCCCCTTCACACAAAATTCTCGGCTACGCCACTGTTCAGGGTTGAATTTTTTTGCAATTTTTCTCTATTCTTATCAATTATTCGAAATACTGTTGAAAACCTCAAAAAATGACCCATTTAACGTATTAAATAGACATCATTTGTTATCAATAACCTTTTATATTATAGTCATAATGATCGGCGGAGCACTTCTTGTCGAAATCGTGTACACGAACCAAAAAAAAGCACACATCATGGATAACACCAATGCATTCGTCATTTCACTCAAAATCATAAACAATTTGATTGAATAATTTTTTATGAACTAAAAAAAGGACAAACAATTTATTATAAATTACGAGACTTACGATAACCACGAATAGATCAAAAACAATGCATCGTTTAAATCCATAATAGAACAAATGTATAGCTTATTCTGCTATTTTTACTAGCACAATAATTAGCGAATGCTATTCAGAATCCGAGCCCTGTTGGCGTACCTACATTAATTTATTTTTTATTATTTTATTTATTAATTTTTACCGTCGAGTATCGTCGTAGTACCTACTCGTCTTGTTTCGACGGACCACTGACGTATACTGAAACATACAAATATGACGTGTGATAATGCGTACCAGCCCTAATGTCTATTCCGACTCTCGTCTACTACGGGGGATGGATAAGGTTTTTTTGTTCTTAACGGCAGTAAATCGATTTCGGCGTACGCCACGATGGTATATTATATATATTCTACAATTGCAACAATTGTGTGCTCAAAAACTACGAACGAAACGTATGGGAAATTAAGTAATGTTGTACGTGCGTCCGTAATAATGATGTACCCAGAGTAACGTTGCACATATGCCAATACGTTTGGAATAATTACGTCGCGTGTAGGTGTTATGTGATATTATTCATGCGGTACCCGAACTAAACTCTATTTTGTCCCAAAATGTCACAACGTAACAACCGATGTACCTACTGAAAGCGAACCGGATAATTATGTCACATGTATACTTGGATCACTTGTCGCTTTGACGGAAACGGTAGACTATATTATAATGTACGCAGACAGGTATGTTTTTTTTTTGTTCATGTCACTCGCGATAAAAATCTTCTGATGTCTTTTTAATGATAAACGTCCACGGACCACGGCGATCGTTAGAAGTCGAAATCCGTTATCTAACAATACAATATAATATATTGTTGTTTACAAAATTAAATACAATTATCTCGACGCAATGTGTTTTTTTTTCTCTTCGAGCACATTATTTTATCCAGTTAGTCTGGTGTATTACCTAGTCTCAACGGTGTATAGTAAATAAATGATCAGCGCTGCAGCGTGTACGATGTACGAGTGCTGTTGACGTGTAATTGTTCCGTGTACACGCACAAATATAGGCTGGAATAAAATAATAACTATAGTTTTATTAGTTCACAGTGACGGCGGATTACTGCGCAGTATTGTAGCGCCCCTCCCCCCGCCCCAAACAATAACGATGAATTAAATTCGTGTAATATGGCATCAAAGCCCGCTACGCACCCTTTACGAGCTAACACGTCTTATATATTATTATCGTAACGAGCTCGTCGGAGTATATTTAAATTCTCATTGTTTTTGTTTTGATGTGTATTGTATCTCATCTCAGATATATTATCTTTTCATATATAATACGCCGCGCGTGCAGTATCAAAAAATATGTAAATTATTCTATCTATACATTTTACCGAAAATGATTGCGCCCATACAAACCTACTCTACGGATTCGATGAAAAACATAGCGCTCTCGAAACAAAATTAGTATAAGAAATATATTTTATTTTTGTTGCTCAGTACAAATATTGAAATATCCGTTTTGGATACAAGGTTTGGTAATTAATGTTTAATATTCATGCAATCATACGCGTGCATGGCATACTCGTATATATGTATTATAGGTTACGCCGAGAGTGTTCGCATAATAGATTAAGACGTATAGGGCACCACCGGTGAAAATGGACTCCAATATGACAGTATAGTATTGACGTAAGACCACGAGCTGATTAATTTGCCGTTTATCAACGAGCATAATCTAAAATAATTAGAAGGCTGTTTGGTGTATATTAAACAACATCGTTTAGAAGACGAGACGTGCAACTCATAACACCGCACGTTTAATAATCAATCTTATTTTTAACCAACGTACGTGAAGTATCTGCATAGAACACGATTATTAAAAAAAAAAAAAAACTTTCTACACCAAAATATCCACACATAATTTTTATTTGTGTATATAAATAAATGCGTTATATTTTATCCACGACGTGAACTACGTTCCCGAGATTTGATGTTTACAATCATAGATAAGCGAAATATAATTAAAATTTAATAGTTGATGTGAATTTTTCGGGTATAAATTAAAATATCGATGGTAAATTTTTATATTTTCGTGTACGGCTAAATAATATTAAATTATAAACAAAATAAATAGTTGCAGGTTGAAAAAGAAGTGCTTGATCAGTGACTTCGACGTATGGCCACTCGTCTCACTTCGGTCTCCTCACCACAGGAGATATCCTAACACTACACAGCTTTAGGGTATTCATTTTTTAAATTCGTACGTGGCGAATTCCACAGAATTCCGTATGGGCCGTGTAGCGTTATATTGTGGGGAATACATTAGGCGATGATGTATTGATCATAATATATACTACGTAATGTCTAAAGAATAATTTCACTTAAAAATGTATTTTGAGCGGAATCCGGCCAGGACAAAAATGGCCAAGTTTGAGAAAAACGACCGATTGATTAAGATACAAAGATACAAAGAGCTTTTAAACTGAACTAGGGGAAAAAAAGCACATCAATAGAAATCCATCCCTATCTTCTCGAATATTTAGTTATTCATATAATTTTCAGAATCAAGGTCAATATTAAAATATATTACAGATCAAAAATCAGAATTAAATTCAAATCTCTTTTGGATTCACAATATTATATACCTACACACAACGTGTCATCATACTTGTGCGTTCGTAACATTTTATCAAAACTTTTTTATATTTCGCACTCTGTACAGCCTTACTTATACGTTTGTAACATACTGAAATTGTAATGGATTTTGAAATTTTCGAATCCTTGAGATTTATTCAAATTCTGTACACTGCATACTTCACGTCGAGTTTTTTTTTCACGCACATCAATATTTTGAAATAAACTATTTATTTATATTACCGTGCACGTGTACTCATTCGAAACGAATAAAATAATACGGTTATTTTGACGCAAGTGTAATGTACGTAATACATATTTTATGACACGTGTACAAGGTGTAAAATCTAAAAACGTCGTTTTCGCACGAAAGTTTCTCGTGTGTAATCGTGCACGCATCGAACATCTTTTACGTAGCGTTTAGCACATTACAGTGTACCGTCCGTACCGTCGTCATAGGTATACAACATTATTGAAAAACCGTATTGCGGCGGTCGTGTACACCTCATCGTTTCTGAAATGAGCAGTAGTGAGATGGAACATTTCCATGATTTATGCAAGTTATACGGTACACCCCACGCATATATTACTATATTATTACCTTACTCGGTTGTATAATGCCTGGACGTATGCGGCGGAGGGTGGAACCGCACGAAAATTAATAATATTATGTTGTTTTTGTTGTTATTAGAACAATGTGTTTGTCTATTATGTTGTTATAGCATCAAACGTATTTGCCCGGTAGATTTCCGGTGAGTTTCGTTACATAAACTTTGAACGCAATGCAACAGCGAGAAACACACAATCGTTACGGTTTCAATAAATATATCGTGTGTACGTACACTCGCTGCTTGTATACAAGATATATATATTTTATTTTCCGTTCACCGAAAGCGATGAATTTTCGTTCGGATGTTCGCAAAGTTCACCGAAGGCATTACACCATATCCACGGGAAAACGTCGCGCTTCAATTAAACATATTTCGGTGTGACCATTTCGGTCAAACGATTAGGATCAAGGGACATGGATGAATGATGCATACGTACGGGTACCGTGCGCGAACTTGTGTACAATATATTGTGCCCATTTAAACTTTTGTCATCTAATTTCTACAGCATTGATGTTATAACTTTCAAGCGTACCCCGGGTAAAACGTTTCACGTGACACGGTGTGCTAGTGAAATCATTAAAATACCTAATTAATTTAATAACCAATTATAATGACCGCTACGATATTCATTTCATGCCCCACCCCCTTCGGCGCACCTCCGCATCCGAAACGGTTTGAGTTGATTACATATAATTTAATTCAATCAAACGATTAAAGTTGATCACCTGCGGTTATTATTTCGATCGATATTCCAACCTAAATCGCACGTTTTAATTTAAACGTTATAACGTCTCATAATAATAGTAATAACAGTATTTGGAAATAAAAATACATTTTATTTCGACATGTTTGACCCTGTTCGACTGAAATCTAAGTTGGGAATACTATTATCTAAAAAGCGCTAGATTCCTGAACACCAATCTTTGAACGAAAATATTTCATAATAATCGAATACAATATTATCGTAAGCTGATAGAGCTATTTGTACAACCTTAACAACGATTACCCAGTTTGTTTAGAATAGGTGTCATGCGCAGGCGCAGTAATTTTTCAATATATTCGATTACATATATAGTTGACTGAACAAATTTTATAGATTTTGTGCAAATGTGTTCGCGTCGGTAGCGGGTTTACGACGTAAGTATAATGAAGAAAACTATATGTGTGTCGAACAAGTCGTGTAAAAGTATGTAAGCGTATGTTATGCTATTATGCGAACGTGTACAGTAAGATTTTGCAAAATTCGAATGTTTCACGTGAATTTCACTTTTTCGTCAATCCGTGCGGCTGATACGTAGAGAAAAAAAAATTTGATCGTTGATAATGATTCGGTATCGCCCGACGAGCGTGTACTATAAAAGTCCCCTTTCTCCTGATGACCGGGTACACCGCGAGCGCGCGACTCCTGTTAAGCTGCAACATGTGGATAGTACTTTTTTTTTTTTCAAAACAATTTTTTATTTCGTTTTTTAATACCTCGTGTTATCCCACACGGATGGCGGCGGTGGCGGCGATGTCTGACTATACGTTCTGTAGAAAGGCGGATAATTATACGGGCCAGCACTTACGTAAAATGCGCCGGTCAGCGGGGTCACACGACCGATGCCCGATGGCTTGCCTCCAGATGGACGGCGGCGGCTATAGTAAATCTTAGAACAAAATACACGTATACAAATAATACTATCTTATCTTACTCCTACACACACACACGCAAAACATAAACACGCACGCACTCGCAGTCACATATATTACTCGTATAGATATGGTGGTGGCGGCCATGTTTATAGGTAATAACCACCGAGAACGCGTTGATACAATAATTGCAATAATTGCACGGTGCGTGACGTCGCCGTGGTCCGGACGCGAATCGTAGGCCCTCCAGGGACACTATATACATAATAGGAAACGGACTGGCGAGAGTGCATACTTTACGCGTACGTGTATTGCCATGTTTACGTCATAATGCTATAGGAGACGATTAAGTACGTGGTATAATGTATTATAATCTATAATATTATGTATCGAAAATCGTCGGACACGGCCAAATAATCGCACCAAATGCATTACATACTCGTGATAGCGGACGATTGAAATATTATTACATATCATGTACGCGAACCACGAGGTCTCATACAATACGTATATATATTTATATGAATGTGCATATTATTTCCTGGTCGAAGGGACGAGCAAGAAGATACTCGCCAGTCTCACCGGAGAACGTCTTGTAAAAGCGAAAACAAGTTCGATGAAATATAAGTAAAAGCAAAGTGGACATAATTTTTTTCGTAGTCTTATTTCTTCCAGGAACATGACGTAAGCCGAAGTTCGTATACATTATATTAGACGATACGGCGTACATGGTAATATTGTGTTGTATCGATGCACTCGCGAGAGGGGCGGGTTCGGAGACTTTTGATTACGGGGTACGCGGGACTCGTAAACGGTGTGAACTCTTGAGTATATCCGACATAAATAAACAGAACGACTCGTGGATTTCAATTAAACCATAAGCACGTCTAAAGCGAGGCCGAAATAAATAACGAATATTAGGTGATTCGCACGTCCGCTCGGCTTACAACGATAATATACGTATATATATAGAACGGAATGAGCGCAAAAAATATGAATCGGATATTTATTTACACGGCGGCCGCCAACAGACTGGTGCAGCATCTGCCTTCGGGGTCTCGTCTCGGATCTGCCACCGCGATGGCGTGTCGAGAAAGCCGCGTCCGGGAGGGGTCATTGTTGTTTGGACTTATGCGCGGTGTTTTACGGACGGCTCCGGCCCTCCGCGTCTTCTATCGCGTCGCGGTTTCGAAACTATCCCGAAGGGATCCTAAGCTCCGGAGCACCTAACAATAACGGCAATGACGGTAATGATCGACGATGGTAGGCATAACACCGCGTAATAATACGACGTTTTGCGGTGACGCGTCTCCGCGCGGACAAAAAAAAGCTGCGGCGGTCTAAAGCGGTGAGTCGACCTCGCCCGTTTCATTGATCGATAGAAAAATGGTTATAAAAAAATATCTTCCGTTTCCACGCGTTACGCGTCCCGACGACGGTCTCGACAAACGCACCGATTTGTTATTACACTGCCCGATGCACTACGCGGTCTCTAGCGCTGTAACTGGTTATCGGTTTGGATTATATTATAACGTATGTTGTACACCATAAACGCGTGTTTTTATTTCCCGTGGCTGTTCTAAATGGTTTCTAAATATTATTATTATTATTATTATACTATCATCGTAATTACTTTTTAGTCATAAGCATGTTCGTTTAAACCAGTTGGTGAAAGCGTAACATCTTAAGGTCAAATAGGATCAAAATAGGACTATGATTGTAAACAAAACATTATAGGCACTATTATTATCGTATGCGATCGGATTATATCACATCGCGAGCTATCCGGACTACGCGCTGATGTATGCGTGCGATCACTTACTAATTATTAGGAAACTGTGATTTCATTTATTCATAACGGTAGCAGCAGCCAATATGGGCGCGTTCCTTTTTTTTTTTTTCATCGAATCATTTTTAATTCGTTTATATATATATAGATACGTGGGACTTCGACGCTGCGTATTTATTATTTAACACAACTGTTTCAGTACTGTGAAAGGAATACTTTCTTTAAATAATTGTTTTGCCCGACTATAGTGAATATACACATAAAGTATATCGATGGTATAATAAGAGTTTAGACTGTTTAGAGTGTATTGTGTTCATCGAAGTTGAGGTATCGTGATCATTTTATACTGGTAGCTGAATAATAAAAAGAAAAAAACCATCGTAATGTAATAGAATTAATTTTATACAATATACATTATACATAACATACTTCGCACTGTGCCCGGTGTTCTTAAAAGAAGTTTTTAAATAAAAGCGCAACGAGGGAGTTGATGCGAACTATTATTACGATATTTCTATAGATTAGCGACAGATTACGTCTACACACCAACCACGCCATTTTCATTAGTTTCGAGGGGGGTCGCTGTAAGTTGCGTCCCTTTTTTAATTTTTAGCGTAAATTGCGGCCCGCGAATATTTTGTGTAATATAAGTTAATTGCGGCTTAAATGTGTTTTATTTATACGTCTTAGGATTTTTTCAAAATCAATAATATTTTCCTTCCCATTTTTCAGACTATAAGAACAGGCAATATAATTGTATTCATATTGGTTTTGCTGTTTGTTGTTTATGATTAAAAAACCTGGAAAAAACATATTAATAAAAATGTGTAATTACTGTAACTGCAGGTAAAATTCGCACAAAATCAACAGAGTAATGTTTTTTGAATGGAATATTAATTTACATCGTAGACCATTACTTATATTTAAATTATTTGGCCGAGTGGAAATAAACAGAATACCCCAATGTATGTTTCACAAGTATCCGGGACGCTATTTACATATACTATATGATTGTGGCTTTTTTTAGGGGGGGGGGAGCGCAATTTACATTAACTGCGTTCTAAGGATATCACAAACAAAATGTACATTAAGCGAAGAATTGTATAAGAATTCCACTCATGAACGCCTATGGAATAATTAACTGCAGTATGCAAATTTAAAACAATTTAAATGATTTGTGTTAAGAAATGCGAAATTAAATGTACAATGACCGATATAGTATCATACGAATATTGTTTATCGTAAGGTTTTTGTTACTGTTTATGGTTATAATAATATTTGTAATACTGTTAGTCGAGTAGATGATAGATATAGTTTTTGTATTAGCCACTCTACGTTTGGACTTATTAATAATGGTTTGCACGAAAGTAGAACTCTAATAAACATTTTTAATTAACAGACCATGGCATGATTAAAATGTTATATACCTTGTAGAACTGAATAACTTTTAATCTATAAGATAGGGGAAAAAAGAATAAGGAAGCTCTTACAATTTTTCTAATTACATTAATTTTTGATACATGCACTTGTACGACATAGTTTTCAATCATAAAGCATCATGATATTCAAAAATTTATAGTTCCAAGAATGAGAAAATTAAAATGGATTATTAATCAATATAGTGTTTAATTGAATTGGTTGATATTATGTTATACATTTTAAATTACCATAAGCCATTTGTGGTATAACAACAACCACTTTAAGAAAATAGCAATTTCTTAATGTCTACAACAATATTTATGGCTGTATCTATACAATAATTTTATTGCCCTTTTTTTAGAATATTTTTTAAATTCGGAAAAATTGGTACTAAAACTGTATATATTCTTATAGTTTCGTTTCTTTCTTCGAAATAAAAATAAATTATGAATATGACATGCATAATAATTTGGTCTCATAATAATAATTTACACTGAATATTGTATAATTTACTCTACAACCTATTTTATGAGTTATTACTGTTTTTATTAAGTTACAGTTTTCACAAGAAATCCACTGAATCAAATGTTGTACTTTTATACACAAAAAAAAATAATAATAAGATAAAAAGAACGAATAAATAGTTATTTACACGTTAACTTATGCAAATATTTTCTGAGCCTGGTGGAGTATTTAAGAATTTTTTTCTCATAAAGCCGATTTCACGAAATAAAGCTATTGTTTCATTAAAAAGTGTAAATAATATATGTAGTATGAATTAGGCAAATATTTATTTTTAAAATCTATGTTTAATGGCAGGTAATGATGATTATAAAAATGTTTGAATGTTAAATTCACCTTTACACTCAAAATTCTACTTAGCTGAGCCTAGCCAAGATAGCCCCATTTTCATTCGCCATTGTTCTCAGCGGTTTTTTTCAATTTGTAGTTTAACAAACATTATACTACGAGTGTGTAATAACACATGGATATATAGATTGAAATTTACCTTACAGTTTTTATCTATTTAAAGTATTTATTTCGGATTTATTTTATGTAAAATATGTGCACGTCGTTGTATTTTGTTTGTTTATAATAATGTACTATTTGGCTAAAAAATTGACAAAATTACAGTGATGGTTAGAGAAAATTACAAAAGATAAAATGTAAAACTTTAATTTGCACCATTTGCAAATCTCTTTTTAATTCAAAATTATCTGATATATGAATTGATTTTAGTTTGAAATGTAGATAAATTAGATAGATTATTACATAATGCGTATAATAGGTTATTTCAATGAATTCCGAACGAACGGTTTTACCTACAAAAAAATGAACATTTTATATTGCCCTAATATTTCTGCAGGGATGTATGTTTTGTGTTCAATATGAAATACCAGAATAAGTTTTCGAGTTATTTCATGTCCGTTTGATATTAAATGATTATCAAATCACAATGTAATTACATTCCCAGTACGTTTGATGCTGTACTTACCTGCTATGTATTATATGTACGTTTCAATTGCGTATATTTGGTGAATTGATTACAATCAATATTTTTATGTATATGAAATATGATTAACAGTTGTTCATCGAACGAATTTACACAACTCTGTACAATTTAAAATTGTTGCCTGGAGATAATGGTATACAGTTATTTTGTTGATATTTTAAAGTTATTGATCATACCTAACGATTTGAAAAATTGACTGAGTACTTATATAGCTTTTTAAATAATATTTTATAGTTTTTGAAATATTCCAAGGAAATGTATACAATATTATATTATGCTACGATATTTCTTTATTTTTAGTTTGTTTTCATATCTTGTCCTGTTTTGTAAAATAATTTAAAATAAATTAGGCACTACTGCATAAGTTTAGACGTTTAGAGATAATAAATATTTGTTAGATTATTTTGAAAAATAAAATTAAGCATTTAATTGAGAAATATTATTGTTATGTTAATTAATATAAAGATTAAAATTCAGAAACCCAAGAGTCTATTAAAAATGAACTCGTAAGTATACGATTCGATCTAGGTCGTCTTCAGGTGTGACGCACATTTAGAAACTTTAAAATAAACATAAAATTAATAAAATGTATACACTTCAAAACCATAATTATGAATATTACAGATTTCAACAACAACAAAAACATGGGCACTAGCTGTTTCACTAATAAATCAGTTGTTTTGCTATACAATAAACATACTTCTATATGTGTTCACTCACCATAATTATAAAGGTATAAATGAACGATAAAACTCTTTTTTTAACTTGGATATATTTTTATTTTTCACGTTTATAAAATATTTCATGAAACTTTCGTGCCTTTTTAAAACCCTATACAATATATCCTTTTCAACTGTTTAGACATTTAATAAAATCCTGATTTGACCGGATGAAATACTGTAGAAATAAGTTTTCAAGTCGAGAGCATATATAGTTTGTCTTGGTCAGCGCAAAAAAAAAAAAGTTAAAATGTTACCTCCACGTGAAATCGTGTCTTTAACTAAGTTTGACCATAATAAATACATGCTCTAGATGAGTTGTCGTTTCCGCATTTCTCACTGTTTCAATTCGTCGTGGAAGAATTCTTTAGTGCTCCCCTTCGGCGATCCTTTAAATTTCAATTACTATAGGAAACACGCAGCACTAAGACATAATAAGAGACATCGTGACGTCCAAAACATGTAATTATAGTAAATCATTATGTTGTTATTCACATTGAATTAGGTACTGTACCATATTATACTCGTTAATTGAAATTACCACAGTCTCTCTGAAGTTGTAGAAAAACGTTGTTTGAGCTTAACATTATTTAAATGTATATAGATTCACGAGAAAACTGATTAAAACTTATTTTAAAAACTACTCCGTAGTAACTTGTAAGATTATATGAAAACGATAACATTTTATACGAATAGTTTCATTTCATTCTATCGTTAGTTCTAATATATTATATTTGATCTCCATTTTTAGAAAGGTAACAATACTTAATTATTATTATTCACATAATTTTGTTCAGAGGATTACATCACTCGATGACCTTCCTTCTTAGTCATTTTCTTGTTATTTATTTATCTAATTTTATCATATTTGCTTGATTTGCATGTAGCACGTATTGTATTTATATTCTTGTTTTCAATAAAAAATTTTTAAAAAAATATGTATTTTTTGTTTCGTAATACTCGTATTTTGCAATAATAGTTCATTATTTAACGTTTCGTTTAAAGTTTAAAAAGTATGTTTTTTACATAATAAATTGATTTTACCGATTAGTTAATACATTTTATTGATTAAACTATACTTAAAAATGTCATCGCTAAGTTACTTGATCTGTTATTACAATATATGGTGCTAAATGCTATTGATGTAAGAATTTGTTTTCACATTTTTTGATATTAAGCTGTGTAATTGTGTAATGATTGTCATATTCTGTAAGAGAGTATAAGGCAAGTACTTAAATTCCAGCGCCTATTTATATACTTATAATTTATAAATGTTTCTACGAATTAGGTGAATACGTATATTTTGATGAGTATTTTTAATGAATATTTGCTTTCTCCAGAATTCCTTTCTGATTCAACACAAATGTTAATTTTTTATGTAGAAATAGATAGTCATTAGAATATTCAATAGATTTATATAATAAGAACTATGGTACTATTTTATTATTGAAAATAATTAATTAAAAGCAAATTTATTATGCTATATGTACATTTCACATATTGTATATTTTATTATTTTAACTCGAAATTTAAATTCGAAAAAATATATATTTTAATTATAAGTACTATAATATTATAATTTATACTGATGATAGTATCTTATATAATATATAATATATTTGAAACAGTTCAATGGTATGTGACCGACTGTTCTACTAATTGTACCACATTGGTAACGAAATTTTATTTTGAGTATATAAATATCTACTTTTTCTTCCTAGAACGATAATAATAATGGAATCTCCAGTGAGTATTATCTGAAGAACTTCTATAACTCATAGATTTCTATATAGTACTTTTAAAAGGGTTTAAAAACAATGTACACCGTAAACACAAAAATTGCTTTCACAATTTTACTTTCTCTGTAAAATGAAGTAAATTTTTATTCCAAACAACGTTCGGGAACTGTCATTATGACTATGATTATTAAAATATACTTGACTAAAGAAACTTAACTGACTTATGAAACGTACGCGTTGACCGTGCCACAAATAATGCCTTTACCGTTTTCGTTTGTATTTCATTTTATTAGTTTTTGTAAGCTTTCGGTGGAAAAGTACGCACGGTTTATTGTATATTGTTTCGGAGATGTGACTGTATTAATGTCGCGTTACGCCGTTCTGCGTCGACCAGGATAAAAGTTTCTGTAGCGCACCCCGAGTACATTCGTATACGATTCGCGACTTCTTGGCAGCAAATATACCGAAAATTATTAGTCAGTGACCTATAAACAATACATGTTAGTTTTCGAGGTTTTCGAGAGATGAATGCAACAAACCGGACAATTTAAATGTATTGATTTTACAATCTCTCCCTCGATATTTGGAATTTTACCAAAAAAAAAAAGAAATTAAGAAGTAAATGTAGAAATATAGAAAAATAATGAAAACACGCGGGGGACGCACGAACCTGAATAATACATTAATAATGCCCGCACTGTATTAAAAGCAAATCATAATCCATAACGAGAGTTTTTCATTACTTTCCAACCGTTTGTCATCATCACCCGCACACGCGCATATAAGTAATCGCGTTTCACGCGTTCGTCAAAGCTCTTCATCGTATACTGTAATGTGTACGACATGAAATTGCGAAGCTTAATCAATTTTCACGGAACCTATGCGATTGACCTACATTTTAGATTTTTACTGTTTATGGTACACGTGCGTGCGTGTTTCTTTCGCCATCCACATGAACGCCACACGACACGTCGCGTCGTCCTACCGCCGATGACTTTATACGAACGTGCGCGCGAGCGGTATTTGACTACGATGTTATTGGTGAGAAAAAAATAAAAACGCAAAAAAAAATCATCACTATCGGAGGTCTACGTTGCGCAACGCTCGCGTATGACCTTTTCGCGTGGTGCACGTACGGATAGATGTGATTTAATAGAGTTTTATTACTTGTACGCGCACACGATGGGACGTAGCAGTATCAATAATACGTACGAGCGCGTGATTACTTAGGATTCGGAAACATGGTGAAAATCATCGGCGGTAAAGCGAACGAAAAAAAAAAAAAAAAACGAGAAAACCGTAAAATTTTTCTCCCCCGCCTTCACTGCGGCACGTGATGCTGCAGTGCGAGTGCGTGCGTGCGAGTGCGTGTGTACACGTAAAAATGCTAATGCCGTAGTGAATAACCGAGAAAAACCATTAGTTATAATTTATACGATGTGCGGTATGAAAGTGGTGGCAACGGCGTCCGAAGGCTTCAAACGGCGCGTAATGTACCTACGAACGGATGATGAGCTCTGCGCGGAGAGAGAATAATCTGACCATCTGCGTGGGGATTGCGAAACGCGAATTTCAAGAACGAATTTATTTGTATCACGCGTACCGCCCGCGGGACAGCTCGACGACGATGGTGCTCGATGCTAAGGCGCAGATGATGATGATGATGATGATAATTCGAGGTACCTACATCGTGTCTCCGTCGGTGGCGCACAACGATATAATTTTAGTGAACACGCGGTGCAAGTCCGGCAGCCGATACGTCGATAAGTGCGATAATACGCGGTGGACAAACATCGCGTTCTGCTGCGGTCGTCAAACACTCCTGATGATGCCTCCTGACATCTATGACGGTGCCCGGTCCGAGGTCAAACGGTTAGGTTAGCTTACCGACGACGTGCGGTGGGCCTTATACGTACGCCGCGGTCGTCGGAACGTGTGTACTGTAATATTTAATTATTATTAGACAGGGTATCCCGCCGAGGATTTACCCGTTGCGATATTGTTACCTCCCGAGATGACGAAATTAATCCAATTCCGTTTTCTTACGCTCACGAGCACCAGGACTACAGATATAATGTATTCATATTTTCAAAAAAGTTGAATATTTGAATATTATTGACGTTTCAACATTTTATTTTCACTAGCCTGATGGTTTTTAATATTTATTTTAATTTTTAGAGAAAGAAGGCATCAAAGAAGGTATCATGATTAAGCAAAACTTATCGGTTATCAGAAAAAGGGACGAGATAATATCAAATCATTAAAATACGGATTACTTATGGTATTAAATATTACACAATTTTTTGAAAAATAATAAATTATTTTAAAAGTCATGAGCTTAATGAAAATACATTCTATAAAATGGCTCTCTTCTAGTTTTCCGAAAATAATTTAAAATTTTTACAAAAACATAAAATTTAACTAAAATATAAAATATTTGTACTTCTTGCCCCTGTAAGTTATATACAAAACAGAATTTGAAAATCTTCATTATCTCAGGAAATATCGCAATGCGTAAATCCTCGGTTGGACACTATATGGCCTGAATTGTACGATACATTTAATTGTGTATTATTATCAAATATATATATTATGGGGTCCCAAACATATTAAGTTAATGTCCTGGAAAAATATACGAAAATCGCCTTTAAAAATCAGTTTGCAATCTAAGAATCACTAAAATATCTTGTTGGAAGTACAATAAGATTAATATTTGTGGTTGTTTAACTTATACTGATAATATTATAATTTTCGATTTTTAAGTTTGAAGACTGATTTTAATTTAGAAATCAGCTCACCAATATTCAGCATCGCGAATCAAGCGACTCAGTTGGGTAAGAGGAATTTTTCTCTTATGAAAAATTAATTAAAGAAGCGAAATATAAAAATAATATCGATATAAAATATCAATAATTTCAACAAAAAAACAATTACCTAGTAATTTAGGTTTATATGTTAATGAGAGACTTTTTTACGAGGAAAGAATCTTCAATAAAAAATTAAAAAGTCATCAACATCTTGTTATTATGTATTGTATGGTCGGATTTTTTAAGGCAACAACAATACCGTGGAGCAAATGGACGAAATAGTCAACTTTGATGTGGTTGTCAATGTTGTGATTGTTATTTTGAGGGTCAAATAGTAATGATTTATGACGGGTGCCGGGTGGTTTTGGTCTTATAGCATTATAAATTGTATTATACAATGTAAGATTTTTTCTATACTGTATTATACAAAAAACTTTATAATATGTTACACAAAGTCTTGCTGTATATAGGACGTACATCAGCCAATAACGCCCTGTATGGGTACATTATTATTATAATAGATCCTTGACCAAAGACCATGCATGAATCAGGCCAAATCCTCAAACTGATAAGGCTGATAAACGTACAACCTTACCTAACCAACGGACATGACATTTTCAGATTTACATAACTTCCGTTTAGCAACAACAATATGTATGACTGTCAGAACAATAACGTCAATATGTATTATGAATACAGCTCGTGATAGTCCATTTTTTTCAACCAATCCTTATCGTACATTTTATCGTTGGAATTGCAGCAGCTGCCTCGAAACGTTGTTAAGTTGCGGCACGGCTGTACTATAACTGCAGCGTGGCATAATAACTGCATCGTTGCACCGTACACGTGTAATTACCGTGTAGAAAGCTGCACTGCCGTTTTGAAAAAAAAAACAATATTATGTTTACAGGTGTAGTATGGTACAGGTACAGTATAGTATTGTGTGTATAGGCGCGATAATTTACATAAACAAGTCGTAAGACAATAAAATTGGATTCGTTTGTGCGTAAAATATATTATATTGTACTATAAAACATAACCAGTCCGCGGTGTATATCCGGCCATCGAACAAATCTCGGCAATGGTAATACAATTTCTCACGGCCGTATCCCATACTGCGCTCGGATAAGTATAGATATACGGTCAGCAATCTACCATAATTAAATGGAAAAATGGTGAACGTTGTACGGCGAGGACTGGATAGTATAATGTTGATTGGGCGGCGAGGGGAAATCCTTATATTCATTTGAAAAATAAAAATAAATAAATTACTTAGATTTCTTACTTCTTACCCACCCATTTTGTTTATTATGGGATCGTAATATTCGTCAAACTTGGTTTTGATTACTCAACTCTATCACGTGCCACACAGGAGTTAAATAATTGCAAAGTATGGTTATTTTGTCGGTTTTTTTGAGTATAGTTAAAAAACTATTGTACTTATCAAAAAATGAATATTACGTAAATTATAGGTATTTATATTGCCAATAAAAAACACATTTATAAAATTTCAACACAATATAATACATCAATTTTATTGATAAAACCTAGTCGATTTTGAATGCCTCGGCTTTTTCGCGTTTAATATCGAGATTTACTACTCGCAATTATTATGCATATAATACGACTGCAGTGTGTAATAAAATCTTATTCATTGCAGTTTTAAAAACAGTTTTTATTAATAAACTAACATTGTAGACGCGGTTTATTCGAATTCAGAACAATTTACATAATGTCTATGATATATTTTTAAAGAGATTTGCAGGATGCTCATCTTTAACCGCAGAGCACGTCACAAATTATTATTGAAAGTGTTCAGTACCGACGAAATTAAAATTTTATATGCGCTGGCATTTGAGTTTGGAAAAAACATGTTCATTATTCCTAAAGCGATATATTATTTATTTTTGTTGTGGCATAGGAAGTTTGTTTAAAATGTATGTATATTGTTGTCCATCTCTCTTCGTATACATTTTAGAGCATATAATTAGAAACTGCTATTTTGAACGCGTATTTTAATATACGATAAAAATGAATTTCAATAACATTTCTTAAGTTCGAGTACGTATTTCCTCGAAGTGTACATCGAGCTGACGGCTTATTTGTAAACCATCAACTATAAGACATCAGACGGCTGACCCAGAACTTTAAAACGAAATAAAATGTGTTAAAAAAAAAACTAAACCTCGACTTATAAAAAAATAAAAATGTGTTCCTATCCGCGAGAACTTTAATTCAAACCGTCTCGCATCCCTTCGATTATACATTACTGTATTACATTAATTTCTGCGTTCAAATGTTTACTACTAAAAAAAAAAAAAACCCCTAGTCTGTGAATTGTGTTTTTGTCGATCGCAATCTTCAACGTTACGTCTATGTGCCGGACTCGACTTGGATAATTGTTTCGGATAATCGGATGGTTTTCAACGATCTGCGGAACAACGGAGGACAACGTCGTGCGGCATTTCGTTTTTATTCGCGCGTGTACTTTAAATCAATTGAAGACTCGGATTTGCGACATCTAATCTGATGTCGCGGACGATTTCCACAGCAACAGCCCGGCGATGTGCTTTCTTTCGTTGTTCAAAGACGGCCGCAGATTTCTTGTGTTTCCAAACGTAGTATAAATTATATCATTACGCTCGTTGCATACACATTACACCCTGGGCACTAACACGGGGGTCGTACGCGCGGTCATTCGCCAGCGTAATAATACTATGTTCGGTCGGGGTGTTCCGTGCTCGCTTGTGTTCCAAATTTAACGTCTCGCGACCGGGGGCCAATAACGGTTAGGTCCTTTTTTTTAACGATTCCAAACTCCGGGTGTATAATTCACCGAGCGCGTCCGTCCCTTCGAACGGGTGCTCGGCGTTCCTTGTGTATTATCGGACGGTGTCCCTTTGCAACCTAGTCCGTCTCAACGTTACCGCGTTTCAGGTGTACGCATCACGATATACTCGTGTATGTACAGTGGATTTCGCCTAATGTGGGCACCGGTTAGGGCAAAATGGTCTGGTCCCAATTCCAACGTGTATACCAGGGATGGCCAAACTTTTTCAAGTAAAGATCGATCGACCGAGAAAACATTTTTATTAGGATGGTCGACTTGAGCAGAAAACGCCCTCCAGAGTTTCAATGATGAACAACGATAACAATATGATTTTCTAGTCTAAACCACCACAGACGATCCGTGTATAGTGCAAATACAAATTCTAATAAAATGCCAATGATCGACTTTTAAATCGTACGCGATCGACTGGTAGATCGCGATAGACCATTTGGCCACTCATAGTATATGCCAATATGGTTAGAAAAATAAAAAAAATCACATAATACGGGCACTCGGTTTGGTTTATGTGGGCAATTTTTATTTTATCATAGTCCTAGAGCAGGGGTCTCCAAACTTTTTTATTGAAGGACCACAAAAAATATCAAATGCTCTTAGCGGGCCAAAAGTTTATTAACACATGTAATTTTTAATTTTATGAAAATATAGGTATAGAAATATAAGTTAACTTTAAATATTTTTATAAAATATTGTCTACAATATACTTAAATATAATTGGTATAAATTTAAATGATAATAATATATACATTGTAATTTTAATAATTTTTTTTTAATGAGAAGTATGAAATTGATGTTTTTCTGCTAATATTCGATCGAATTGAGGTTGTATGTTGCTAGTTCCAATTTTCAAAACTGACTCCAAGTGTTTGTCAGTCATGGCCGATCTATATTTTGATTTGATGTATTTCATTTTAGAAAAAGTTTGTTCGCACAAATAAGTCGTAGCAAATACAGATATAATATATTCAATTGCAATTTTTTTTAAATTTGGATACTGTATATCTAGGAGAAATTTATAAAAATCAACTAAAGTCTCTTCACGATGTTTGATTTTCAGTGCATCATTACTTTGTAAATCAATCATTTCCATTTGGAGGGTAGGAGGTAACTTCTCAATATCACAACTAAACGGGTTTTGAAAAATATTTATAATAACAAAATAAATGTACGCGCATGGGTGTCACAATGTCGACTGGTAATTTTTGGCGAAATGTTTCGCTCCGGTTAGGTTAGATCAGCGGTATTTAAAAAGCGATAAATACCGCTGAAGTTACCGCTGCCGCTACCGCCACCGCTACCGCTTCGGTTTGGACGAGCCTTTATGGGTGCTGCGGGCCGTTTAAAACTTGTTCGCGGGCCGTAGTTTGGAGACCCCTGCCCTAGAGTATATACACGTACGTATTATAAACCGACCAATTCAACCGGGTTTCGTCGTACCTGTGACATTGTGTTTATCGAAAGTAATAAAAAGCGTTACATAATAATTAAACCTTAATGGGATTTCGTTGACTTGATGTCAACGAGCAATTACAACGTTTCGTATAGTATACTTCCCGAGGGAAAGACTGCGTGTATGTATATGGTAGGTGGAGGTACACCTCGCCCGGGGGGTACGCGTGACGACGGAAATTTTTTAATCCAGCGCTCGTCACGAGGAAACCGTTCCTTCAACACGTTTTCTCGGTCGAATATTTATTTTTGGAAAATATTATAGAACTGTATGATTATAATTTGTAAATGTAGTGCCGTTACTACTTATTGCGCAATATTTTCGATAACAGTTATACATTTTTCACAGGTTTTAATCGTAATAATTGATAATCAGGTTTTCAATCTCTTAAAGGTAACATATTCCATGATTTTACCATCGTATTCTGGAGTGGATGATTTTTTTCTGCGAATCTCGATACTAGAAAATTGTGTACCTACTTCACGACGTATATTTTAAAGTTGAAATTTGTGGAGTTTTATAAGGTTTCCGAGGGATCGCTTAAGGTTCCATTTGTTTAAGCTTAAAAGCCTTATAAATAAAAACAAGTTGTTTTCACACGTCAATTTTGTTTGAATAAAACTAAAAATGTATTCGTGTGTATGCCTACTACGCCAATGCTATTTGAAAAGTTATAAATAATAAATCGGTCGGTTGTGAAAAATATGTAATCTTGTAATGATTGTAAGTCACATTAGAGAACAGTTATTTCCACAAACATAGTTAACCGAGATAATAGTGTTTTTCGCCAGTCAAACTAAAAATCACTTATAACGTTAAATATTTTCACCCGACGGCGAGTGATGCACTTCTTATGTTTGTAAATATTATTAGTGCGGCATCGCGTAATTATTATATTCAACACGCTTGTGTTATTATATTCGTACACACAGTATTATGTACGTAATCGCTCTAAATGTAAATTTATCGTTAAGTCATGGCAATGACAAATGCGCGTATAATGCCGTCCGAAGCAGGACCGACTTCAACAGTCGTTTTCACCTCGGAGTCGACGTTCGCGAGTACCTATACCGATTGGCGCAAATGTAACGGAGGAGGGGGAAGGCAGCGCTTCGGAGGTTCTGCGCCTTTAACCACTTCCAATCAGCAATATAGAAGTAAGAGCGATAAGTATAAATTCAGCAATACAATTATATTCCAAAGGTCCTATCATGTGTTTAAAAAATATTCGTGATCATCAAACGATCTGTAAACGTTTGTTGTGCGTGTGTATAGTCTGTCCTTGTGTGTTCGTGTATGTGTTCTAGTCATACCCGTGTCTTTCTGTCCGCGTGTGTGCGTGCGTGCGCGTATGTGTATAGCTCTTGATCCTCGGAGGTGAGCGCACGTCATGTCATATCAATTTCGGACGACATTCATAATTCGGCGGACGCGGTGTAGATTCGTGTAGATATTATAAAACGAGCAGACGGAGCAGACGATTTTTTCGGGTTTTTTTCATTCGTTCCATTCGTTTCTCTCTCGTCGTGTTCGGAGCTAAAACGCACGTGCGGGTGGGCACGCCGCGTCCTTGGCGTTTCACTACGTGGACCCTCCGAAAGCGGCTACAGTGCTTGTTATTAAAATAATAATAATAATAATAACAGTAACAATAACGATATTTCCAGAGAGACACGTGGCGAAATTCACGTGATATACATATAATCATTACCATTATTACGTGTATCTTCATGATGATAAATAATCATACGCATATACCGTACACCATCATCACCGCTTTCACCCTTGGGTGCGCGCGCCCGCTCGTATATTTTATACGAACGCGACGTATACCTACCTACATGAACGTAGCACTGATTTATGACACCCGTGTTACGTCCGGAACAACAATGATTCGTAAAAACGCACGCACGTACGACATGACAAACGTTTGTATATACTTACTTGCGTCCATATAGATGTATAACATATTATGCGAGTGCACGTGTGTGTGTGTGTGTGTGTGCGATCACGAAAAGGAACGTTCGCTTTTGTTTTCGTGTGACTCGTTTGCCGGTTTTCTCTCCGGGCACCGCGCCGCCACTTATTGCTACTATAGCACCTCACTTGCCTACCATCCACCCTCGTGCGTTTTGATACATCCGACTATATAATTCACTATCCTACTCTCAAGTCGATGATTTTTAAACGGTAACGGTTCAACCCTGCCATGCCAGCATGTCTTGTCCGACGTGTTGCTCCCCGGGGGTTTTACGACATGACCACACAAGTGTGTGTGTGTGTGTGTGTGTGTGGTTTTATCTGATTCGAATTACAATAAATATCGAATAGTGATAAACGTCAAATGAACATCATCGCGAGAACTTCTGGGTGTCGTATATTCTCCGTATTACCGCGTGTAGAGTTGATTGGATAGGATCTATCATAAAATGTTATTTATATTTAGGTACAGCGTGAACAGTGTCCTATATTTTCGCACTTATCCGTATTTTCTCATCAAAGTTTTAATGTTTGCGATCCATAGACTAGTTAAAAATATGTCAACACCGCAATATACTACCTAATACCTAGAGTTAATTAACACAATTGAATACTACCATAATGGTTTAACCCTAAATACTTGTCCAACCAAGTATATTATAGAATACAAATTTGAAATAAAGAGATACGTACTAATATTGTGTAATTCACTTAGATAAATGAACAGTAACGAATATAAAATGTCTTAATACGACATTTTAAAACGAATAAACTACTAACTATATGAATTAATCGATTGAATGAAATAAAAATACAGTTACATGAAAATATACAAAAAGTTACTGCTATGATATATAGATAATACATAAACATGTTCAAAATGTTACATAGAAATAAAAAAAGGTGCGCGATAGAATTACAAATAATATATTTGGAGACGAATGTTGTATAGTTGTAACCTATGTTTAAATTATAGGTATTAGAATATTATAAATATAGGTTATACATTATATAATTTACATACCAACTACGCTGTATTGTTATAATATTTATTTTTATTTTACACGTAAGCATGTTCGTACCACTAAAAATGAGATTTTAGTCACAGTAGACATCATAATTCATAGAGGTCGCGTGGCCAACTCGATTCTGAAACATGGAAAGACAGCTAAAATCGCGACCTAACCTATAGACAGCGGTTGTGACGAGCGCAGGGCCGTCTATTTGTGAATGATTCGAAGAGGACAATCGACGTACTTTTCGTATTTGGTCAAGACAAGTTGTTATGGACGAGGTGTAATTTAATTAATTTGTACGTGTTCTTTTTAAGTCTTAACTATACTCGAAAACACGGTTTATATTTGTTTTGGAAAGGCTTTTCATTTTTAACGTTGCGTTTAGTGAATCTGTTTTATTCACGTCAAGCCTCTGCGCGGGGTACACGACGGTAGCTACAGCGAGAGAGCAATGGTTATTTTTGGATTTAAATATTTTTTACATACAAGTCCGTAAATTAGTCGACTAATACAACCGTGCCGTTAGGTTAAAGGTGCTGCATGTGATTGCGTTAATGAATAATACGTACCAACAATTATGCAAGACATCAATCAGGCAAGGGTGAAACGTTACTGGCCGTGCTGTTACACGAATGAGATTCATAAATTAACCCGTATCGTTTAAATATTAAACGGCCCACGGGCTCTGCGGAAACCTATATCACCGAGAAGCGGGTCTCTCCAGATTTCCATAATCCTGTACGTACGTACGAGATTGTTAACATCGTTTCATAAAAACCCGAGCAGTGCAGTTTGCTGACCGTTCGAAATTTGCATTTTTGTTTTTTCGTCATCCTTTATTCGAGCGAAAACATTTTGGGTACACATTTGCGGTGCGTTTTATTCTGAACGATTCAAAACGTGAACGGAAGCTGGGACACCCGGATACTATAAATGTACAATAATTATACAAGCGCACGGCTCGCGCATGTTTAAAAATATTTCCTTTGTGTACAATGCGCCGTAAATGTAAATTGTTTCATTCTAATTATTCATTGACCGTATTTATTACCTATAGCACATAAATCACATTATACTCCTTTGAGTTAAGAACAAAAGTACTCTGCACGTTATAGGGCTCAAAATCTTATGGATTTAAATGTCCGTGTTTTCAATTGTTCGAAGGCTTAATAACATTTTTATATTTATCTGATTTTATTGCAGTATCGCTAGCACGCGTAATGTTTATATGCCTTATGCCGTTCCTCGAGTTTTTTTCCTGACCTATATTCCGTGGCTTCAAATCGCTATTCATTAATGCTTCTGTTTGCCATTATTAATACATTTTATTTGCACTATAAAACAGCAACATCGAAAAAAAAAGTTTATATTTTAATTGAATATTTTGAATTGCTGTTGTTGTAATATTATATTAATTGCGAATTTTGTTTGAAAATAAATCAATTAAATGAAAAAATAAATAAAAACAGCACTCACTATTCTATTAACAAGTTAAAGTCAAACTGTAACCCCTGTAAATGCGTTTGGACCACGTTTTTGTTTCTATTTCCAAAACACGTAGATGATAGTATGATACCAACTGCTATTGAACAGAATGAGAACGGTTTTACTCTCTTTGAAAAAATGGTTGTAAAATCATCGTCGACTAACGAAAACTATAACGTATTACGAGTATCTGGATTTATGAACATGACCGGAGGGAGTTGTAAACATAGATAATGTTTTTAACGGAAAACGTGTTTTCAAATTACCATTGAGACCGCCGTGACATTATCTAATATAAGGGAATAATAATATTGAAATGTTATTATACTTTTAGGAAATGTGTAGGTTCACCTGTGTGTGAATGTTTCTATTACGCATAAGATGCAATTACTCGAATCGTAATACGTAAGATTACAAATTCTTTAGTCGTGCTTAAAGAATTACTTTTTTACATATTTTCCTAACGTCATGATATTCTTTACGAATAACCGTTACACGGTTGTTGTTGGTTTTTTTTTTTTAATTTTTTTGGTCGGTATATGATTTCACTTTTTATCCGTGCCTTGGGTCACCACAGTCAAGTACAGATATTGAATATCTTTCCAAGATTAAAGAGATGATTAACAAGAAATTATAACTTTTTACAAGCGTCATCAGTATGACAGTATCCAATGTCTGAACTCAAAGTAAATGTTGTATGAAACCTTTGATGTAGATTTACTACCCGAAAAAGTGCCAAAAGAATAAAAAGATATCATTGTAAAACTCGAGCTTCGCTCGAAATCTAAAAGACAGCTCTTATTTCATAGGTTTACGAAATTATAAATTCATTCGATACAATAAGAATTTTGTTCATAATATCAAAAATATACCATGCTTAGTATAGGGTTATTTTTACCAAAAGCAAATTCACTGAAATAAAAAATAATTGTAAGCTAACCTGTTGAAAATAAGAACAGATTATACATAGTGATAACAATTTATACAGAATTTGTTGACCGAGATAGACGATAAAACTTTATATGTCTTCTTTCGTTATTCCTTATCAAATAATAATACGTATTTCTAGTAAAAAATAGAGATGACGGTTGTTATTTCAAACCATAGTCTAATATCGTCATGTAGCAATATAATTCGTAATAAAGATACATACAGATTTCGGTCAACGATCGATTATTTTAATTGAAGTAAGAACAAACTACGAGAGAACTATGCCGTTGTCTCGTGTCGTCAGAAAGACGAAGGTAGGTGCATGGTTGTAGTGTCAGAGTGTATGGTGAACATATTTAAATATTCAAATGTTGGTATAGCGCGTAGCTCGAGAACTGGCAAGTCAAAACATAGTGAACGTCTACAAACGGTAATAATTATGACAAATTTCCAAAAAAAAATATTTACAGCGTATCTTACAAGCTCACGTCGTGTTTAATGTCTCGCCATTTGTTTGACGCGTCATTGTGTACATTTGTGGTTATTGTTCCAGTTATAAGGGGCCGAGAAGAGATAGGAGTTTTAGTAGTCAAAAAATGTAGGTTTTCCGTCAAATGTAACAAGTTGACAGTTTACATATTTTCGTTATTTTAATATAAATCTGAAGAAAAGAATTAATGCGTTGACAATATTAAATGTACATAAACGATATGATTATTGGTAGTGTGTTTTTAACAATAACGTACACCAGAAAAGTGAAATGATTCAGTTGACCATGCAGTAAATTACCGGAGACGATGAACAAACTAATTTTTATCGTGCTCGTGATCACTCACAATTAGTCGCCGTCTCATTTTATTCCAAAAATGAGATAACGTTCCATATATTTGGCTTGGATCTCGCCAAACAATCGAGCCTTTCACGTGTCATTTTTTAGGCCAGTAATGCGAAAGACTATTCAGCCCTCACCTGTTGTCCGATAACTTAGATGTTTTCGCCTACCTGTATGATGTACAAAACATCGCCGTTCGATACACTGTGAGTAAACGGGTCCGGTGGAATCTATATACGAAATGAGACCGAGATGAGAACAAAAATGTTTTTACAGATATTGCACGCACGACGAACATCAATGGCGAGTCGATGTGGTATTGGAGTCTGCAGAGACGCACAGTGGCGATCTGAACATTAATTACGCGTTACCGGAGCCTATCAAATAAAATCTCCCACCAACTACTAAAAAATGTTCTCGCTTCGTTTGATTTACTTTTTTACTCTGTTTAAACGTTATCAATTATCATCCTATATACCAAATTGTAATTTGCTACACCAAAATTTACCTAAATAATCGTAAATAATCGCTGAGCTTAATTATTTTCCCCGATAATTGTTTAACTCTGGTGGTGCCCCGCTAGCAGGTTCTCACAAGCCACAACTTCAGCTGTTATAGAAAACATAGGTTTCATGGTAACTTGAACATTTGGTAAAAAAATAAATCAAAATTTAAGCAATTTTACGACTAAAAAAGAGGGTGAGCATGATTAATAAATCACCCTGTGTATATATGCACATTAAAGTACAATTGATAAGTAATTTATAAGTGATAAATTGTTGTTGAGAAAACCCGACTGTGCCAATCGATGAGAATGTTGTATGACCAGAAGTTAAAAAAAAAAAAAATCGCAGCAGCTGAATACGCAGGAAATGATACCGGGTAGGGGAATAGAGCTTGATCGATAAACTATTATTATGTTTTATTGTGACATCCAAACCTATGGCCATCTTGAAAAGTTATTTATTTCAGCATAGTTGTAAGTTTTTTGAATAGTGGCCCTAAAAAAGTAAAAATAAAAATCGATTCCCGACGACACAGACAGTCCGATAAAATGTACCTGTGTGTACACTTATTTTTTAATTAAATCAACCAAGTACTCAATGACTTTAACTAAGTTGGTAATGCTGTTTGGTGGTGCTCGTTGACACATTTGTATTTTACACTTACGCCGTAAAAATAAAAAAAAACAATTTAATCGGAGTGGAACAAATTAACAATAGATAAAATAAAATTAGCAATTTACAAATTTTAATTGCTACAAATAGCATGCTTTATTTTATTATTTATAACTGCAGCTATATTACATTGGTGTTACAGTACATACACCTATGTTCTATATAGATACGAATTTCAAAGTATTTCATGAGAATTAGGTATTTGGTTTTAATTGGTGAGAATAACTCTAATTCCATACAATACGATTACCTACTTAAATAGATTCTAGTGCAATGATATATCAAATATTATATGGTATATTATATTTATATATCATTTATCACTGAACTTTTTCAATTTAAACTTATAAATTGTTATTGTACAATATTTTGAATACAAAAAAAAAATATATATATTTTTAGTATTTTGTAGCAGTAATAATGATACGAAGTTTTCAGATTTGTTTTTTTTTTTTAATGACAACTTGTATTTTTAATCTTATACTCGTATGTTGAAGCGGAACATTTTTCTAAAAATTCAGATGTAGCTACGTTACAGAGAATCGTCAGTTAATATTATTTCTAAAAATTTGGGACCTAAAGTTCTGAGTAAAGAGCTACCGAAGAACCACAACATTTTCAAAACGATTTCATTTTCATTTTGTTGAAACTTAGATAGAAATATTAATGTCCCTGTAGGAGGATTTGCTAAAGACTTGAAAATCTTCAGTCCTACGCCACGTGAACTAGACGTATATAAATCGTAAACACAAAAGAATAAAAACGGGCATCAACTGCGAGTCAAATGTACAACCAAAGTATTAAAAAATACCATGTGTCGTTTAAAGTTTGAGCATAAGCTTTTTTTTCACAGTATTGATGACGTTCAATACAGTCGAATTCATGGCCAAATGAATGAGCATGAATCGAATAAAATATCATATTCCGTCCAGCTAATAGTGAACAATCTTTAAAAGTGAATAGATATAATTTTAAATTTAAATTATATGTAATGTTTAATTTCATGTACCAAAGCTGATTTTGTGTTTTGAACAAGTTAGTATATTTCAACATAATTTTCAAATTGTTTCGGTCCTATCAATACAAATCATAGTACTATACTAAAATCGATTAAACTGGTTTCCTCTCCGTTTAAATGTAGTTTGTTCAATTATTATCAGATGTAATTTATTTAATCGTTATCATATTAATTTTAAAAAGTTTGTTTCTGTGCATTACATAATAATATATACTACATAATCTTTAAGAATATCGGAAAACTTTTATTTTTTACGTCAAGCACCTATATATTTATATGTATGTATGTATGTATGTAGATTCCATCGGAACGATAGTAGTTCGTGAAATTGTTATTTGAAATTTACAACAAAAAGTTTCGTAAAATAGCAAATAATAAAATATGGTAAACTTATCTAGTATAGTCGCTATCTCGAAACGAATACTTTGCATCGACGAAAACCGATCGACCCATATTTGACCATTGATTCTTTATATATGTCCATACACGTAAGTAGCCGTTTCCAAATCAAATAGGTGGGCAACAACTAGCACATTATAAATTATGCACACAGGTGGAAAACTGCGTCGGGTTAATAATTTAAAATTGTAATTTATTCATTTTGCTGTTAGACAACGGGGGGAAATTCGAACGTGACGTATGTACGGAATTCGACGAACGGTCGCCGACAATTCAGTACACACCCCGGCGCTGTACCCACGTAATATACTGCGCCGGGTATCTATGTAGAGCCGTTTGTTGAAGCATCAAATATTTATCACCGAATGAACGTACGACGCATTTGCCCGAGTAAAACGCTCGGTACAAACGGAATGTTGTGCCGAAGAAATAAAAACGTAAACGTAATTTAAACGTAATCCAAACGTGTCCGTTCGATAAAATTGATATCCACATCACAGGTATTCTTGCTCTGCTCATCACGAACGTTTGGATAATTGTGAACGTCGGTTACGGAAACGGACGAAGAGTAAAAATATGCGACCCGATTGCGGTTATGCAAATACGCGCAGCATATGCCTGGTTCAGGTCGAAAAGTATTATCATCGATGTTATTACTATGTGAAGTGAAAAATTCTGCGCGTTATTTATATATAAAAAAAAAAGAAGAAGATAAATTGTATGGGTTTCATACGCATTTCTGTAATCCGTTTGGACGAGTGTGTGGGCGTAAAACCGTTCGTTATACGATTCGATATGCAACGAAATTAATTTTTGGTATTACAAAAGTATGAGGCATACATCATATAAATCATTATTGGCCAATGTACAAGCGTACCCGTTTCGAATATTTCAAAATTATAGTTTGTTTAATCAATTCGAAATTAAAATATTGTACTATCTATACATAATTGTTATAACCTTTTGTTCAACGCAAAATATGAATACATAATTGGTATGGGTACCTCGTTCGAATGGTGTCATGAACATAATAGGCATGGGTATAGGTACCTACATGATAGATTTTTATTAAATTTTATGATTATACCTTAATAATGCGTCGGCTAGTAAGGCATAATGAAAAACGGTATATAATGATTCTGTTAAGTTCTTTTTCTTTAAAAACAGATAGTACACGTATAATACTACTTTTACTGAACGTAAATATAACTCGCACGCGTGCTTAAAGTGTAATATACAAGGAAAATAATAATAAATATATTATAAACATAAATAAAATAGTGCAATACTCCCATTCGTCTGGGAGAGAATCGTAACGGCAAAACTGTCTGGAGTCGCTACTGAACTCGTAATAAATTATTGTTGCCTAGATGCGTATGATTATTAATAACTAGTCGTAGAGTCCTTTTTAGAACATCACGGCTAAATACTTTCACATTCGAAAAGATGAACTATTCATGATTCATGAATCTAAATGATGTATCAAAAATTGAAAATTACTTGTACGGTAAATCTGAACGAATACACCAATGGAGTTTTTTTTTTTTAAATTAAATGTTGACTTTTAAATACTTATCGTATACCTTTGTAACGCGATGTCCTATTTCGTACACGTATTAACATTGATATTGTGTTATAATATTACGCGTGCAGAGACATATCAATCAACGTATACATTTTTTTTTTTGTTGGCGCATATCTTATAGTATCACAACGCAATTTGCTTTTGGATCACATCGTTCGATTTGCTTTGATCGTATTTTAAAACCGTTATACTTCTCATTGCACTTGTAGCGACTTCACTATGTAAATATAGATGCTATTGGTATACCACCCAGAGACAGTTCTGTAGCAATTTATAGCAGTCGTAGACGAGACAGACGCATCGAAGAGAAACTATTCCGATGACGTAGCAAATAAGAAATAACGTACCTAATTATTAATGTCCAGGACGGCTGCACACGTTAAACGGTAACGGAATCACCATTATGTTATTAGCACTGATCGTTTTACATTGTGCACTTGAGAACTTGACGGTGTTCACTCCGGGATTATTATCATTGTCATGTCGAATGATCGCAATGTTTTCGGCGGCGACAATATTATCGATCTAGAAATCGCTATTCCGATTGCCGACGCCACCGCGTTGTTGTAACGTGCCTAACGATAATAATAATTATTAACGTGTGACATTGCGCACACAAATAGTTTACACACAATGAGGCAGCCTCGTTGTACTATAATAACAAAATTATAAATTATTGTATTACGATGTTTAAATTAATATCTGATTTGTTATTGTTGTCCAACATAATTATTGTATATCGAACTATTGACGCAGCTTAATATAATCCTGAGCATACGTTGAGTTAGGTGATTTTAAAGCAATGCGCTCATGACTTTTAAAAGTACATACGAGACGAGTTTTTTTTCTAGACTTGACCAAAATGCATTTTAATCGTTGTAACGTCATGTTTACGGTCGATTTAGATGTTTTTAATTCAAACTTTTATCGCAATCCGTTCTTATTCACTTTAATTGTTTAGTTAATTTATTTCGGTCGAATACTAAAATAAATGCTAAATTTAAAAATTATTAATAAGATTTAAGAAGATGTACTTTAACTAATTATTATCCGACCTCATAATAATTATTTGAAAGATAATTTCAAATCAGAACTGGGCACCTAAAGAGATAAATTAATTCACTGTATTATGAAATGAAAATACTTTTATAAGAAATGTAAAACGTATATATATATATATACGTACACTGTACTAACTTTCTCTAGGCGAAACAATTTTAAAATTGTTTTGTGGGTAAAATTAATTATTTTGTTGAAAATAACGAAATTCATACATAAATAATACTGTATTTTCATAGATTTTTATCACATGAAATCGATATTAAACACTGGCAACCGGTACGAGGTATCTAATACCTGTCTAAATTGAATTACATAACATTTCATGTCTTCGCGGTACTAATCAATTTTCTAATACATAATAATCCGACGTTTGATTACTCATTACACATTAAAAACTATTCAAATATTTTATGATCGTCTGTATGTTAATAATACTAATTTGTATTCATTAATAATTATGGTTTATACAAAATGTATCTATTACTCAAGAACTCATATTTAGCATGAAATTATCATTCGTTTATTAATTTCCAATAAAATTTAATGTTGTTGACGTATCTACCTTTCACGTGCCTTCGACCACAATAACTTATGAGGTCTTTTAATAAACGAAGAACCGAAACAATCATTTATCTGCACGTCCCGTAGTACTGTATTATTTTATTGTCTTTACATTACGTGCCTATCGCGTGCATTATTATTTTGATTACCTTTTATTCCCATCGGTCATCATTCCGTTGTCAAATGTATAATGCTAAAATAAACACGCTTTATCTGTATTACACAATAATAGATTGTTAACTATATGCAAAATTAAATTAACTGAATTTCAGTTGATTTGTTTAATGTTATCCTATTTCTACTTAAACACTAAATTCATCGTTTGAAGCATTTGATAGGCAGGTACTAGATCTGTACGTATACTTGTAGCTTATATTGTCTACATTTATAAATTAATTTATAGAATATATTTAAATATGTGGAAAACTGTAAAAAACGGTTAACATGGAAATAAAAAACAAAAAATAATACATTAAAAGTCTACGTTATATGTTATACGTCGAACAATTTACTGTCAACGAAGCTTAAATACTTTTTAATTGTCTAAATATATTCTTCGTTATTTAATAATAATATGAATAAGAAATATAATATGTATTTGAGGATAATAGTAGATATAATGAACGATAAAGTACCTAAATAAGGAAAAGGATTAAATTGTAGTAAATAGTTGGTAGATCGGCTTTGTCTATATATTTTATTTTTGTTTTTGAGTTAAGAGTATTCAACGTATGGTGTTTAAAATAATCCATACACAACTCACGATCATTTAGAAATAGTATTTATCTAATTACGAACGTCTGGATGCATCCAAGACGGTGTGTGTTTTTAAAGGGCACCTTTAAGCAGGCATTTTTTTCTTCATTTTAACGTTCTTCGCGTACGTACAATACTATTATTTCTATCGAAATTTAAGAAAACCGTCTAGCCCCGCACACATCATTGTACCTACTGCTCCGTAAGTTATAATATACGCATCATGCGATGCGACTTATGTAAAATAATATTATTATATGAATAACAGTTCACTAATATTCATTCGGTTTTAAATAACCATGGGCGCAGAATGGTTTTCGTGGTGTTTCATAAATGTTTTTTTTTTTATTATTGTAAAACGGTGGCCGGCAGGGTCAAAGAAGCGCGTCATGACAAGGTGAACGAAAGAAGGAAAAAAAAAGAATTGAGAAGGAGAGTGATAGTTGATGTTACTAAACGAATTACAAAAAGTGAATGTTTTGCCCGCGTCCAAGTTGTCCGTTTCCCAGGTGTATAAGAAGCGTGGTCAGCTTTAGCTCATCATCAGTTAGCCGTTCCACCGTGAGTGAACAACAACAACTTCTCCTATTATTTCTATAGTGGTTCATTTGTGTTTAGTTTGTGCGATCAAATAATATCCAACATGATGAAAACACGCTTCGTGGTGAGTACACAATTGTTGAACACTTTACCGAGTCCAACACTTGGAGTTTTTGTCTTAGACCATATTAGACATTTACTGCAAACACTTAGATTTTTCTATTTACCGCAGAGAACATATAATATATTATTATTTTATTATACTACGTTATAAGTACTGACTGCAGGCAACCGAATAAATCGACTAAGTTTTTATTTTTTGATCTCGTGTTCTGTCGAACGAGAGAGACTTTAACGTTTCTCGAACACCGAACACAGCTCGAGTAATACGTTGGTCGGCAAGAGTTTGTTCGGTTACATTTTTTATTTTTTTGCAACTATCGTTCGGTTGCGATTTCAAAAAACGCAAAAGATTTTCTAACGGGTTTTCTCGTGTCTTACAGGTGTTGGCATCCCTTGCGACCTTAGCGCTGGCGAGACCCGAAGCCGGGTACTCTTACAGCTCCCCATCCCCGTCCGGCGGCGGCGGCTACTCGTCCGGCGGAAGCACAGGACTTAGCTTCGGCGGCGGCGGATACGCCAGCGGCAGCTCCGGCTACGCCAGCGGCAGCTCCGGATACTCCAGCGGCCCGGTCAGCTCCGGATACTCAAGCGGCGGTGGTTCCGGATACTCCAGCGGAGGTGGTTCCGGATACTCCAGCGGAGGTGGTTCCGGATACGCCAGCGGCGGCGGCGGCGGCGGTGGTTCCGGATTCTCCGGCTACAACTACGCCCCGGTCGCCCCGGTCGTGCAGAAGCACATCTACGTGCACGTGCCGCCACCAGAGCAAGAGTACGTTGCTCCCCCACAAATCCAGCAAGTGGCCCCACCCCAGAAGCACTACAAAATCATCTTCATCAAGGCCCCAACCCCGCCGACCCCGACCGCCCCGATCATCCCGCAACAGCCACAGGACTCCGAGAAGACATTGATCTACGTGCTGGTCAAGAGGCCCGAGGAACAGCCACAGATCACCATCCCGACCCCGGCACCGACCACACCGTCCAAACCCGAGGTGTACTTCATCAAGTACAAGACCCAAAAGGAATCCGGATACGCGGCCAGCTCGGGCTCCAGCTACGGTAACGGCGGCGGCAGCGGCGCCGGCGCTGGCGGCTACAGCAGCGACTCGCTCTCGTCCAGCGGACCCGGATCCAGCTTCTCCAGCCCTTCCGCCAGCTACGGCTCGCCTTCCGCCAGCCCTTCCGCCAGCTACGGCTCGCCCTCCGCCAGCCCTTCCGCCAGCTACGGGTCCCCGAGCGCCAGCCCTTCGGCCAGCTACGGGTCCCCGAGCTCCAGCGGCGCTTACTAACCAGCGCGGCGAATAGCAACGGAAACAACAACAACAACGCCAACAGCAACAACAGCAAATCGTAAAAAATGTCCTCTTATACGCGCACACTTCGACGAGGCCGCGGGAAATCGTTGATTGTTATACTTCTCCACGGTCACGGAGCGCGATTCGAGAGAAGCGTCTGCACCCGCATCCAGCACCAACGCTGCTCCCTTAAAACCTCCGCCCCTCCCCACGCTCCCCCCAAATCCCCGTCCCGAACGCTGCTCGCCCCCAAAATCGAATTGTAACATATACATACTATAATCCATGTAAACTATATATTTTTATACTTTGTGTTTTTTTTTAATTATACGTTTATTTCTACAACGAAATTCAATTTTTATATAGTTTTGTATTTTTTTTTATTATTACGTATTATTAATATTAGTCCCAAGCTCAATTTTCAAAACGCGTGCGCATTTTCGTCACAATTATATATTTGCAAATCGAATATCAACATATCATTATAAGAACACAATGTCACGATGCGTACACACGTACAATGTGTATGCACTCATAATAACTATGTATTAACGAATGCGAAATATACAATTCAAATTTTTATATAAAATATCTATTATTTATTTTTTCTTTCTTTCTTTCTTTCCATTAAACTGTTTCATTCGACGACGATGACAGGTCGGAAAACAACATGGTGAAAAATAATTGGTTCGACCGTACACTCAGTATACACCGCAGCGGCAACACGTTCCGGTACGATAGCACCGCGGCGCGAAACGACATCGTCTAATTAACTAATTACGTCTAATTGACTAAAAAATTTCATCGCGTTGTTTTCAGAACGTCCGCGGGGCCGCCACCGGAGCTCGTCGAGGAGTCGTCGTCGTTTCAGCGCGTAATTTGCATATTTATTTCGTCGGGTGTCGATCTCGCGATGCGATAACCGCGGCGGCGCGCGTAATAACATCGACGGCGTCCGAATAGATTCCTCCGGAGCACTTTCGCCTTCCGCACGAATTAAATACGTAACGAGCTAGTTTCGGCGGCGGCGGCGGCGGCGGCGGCGATTTCCAGACATTGCCGACGGAAAGAGCGCGCGTAACAGATCTAATATTAAAGTAATGGTAATAATAATAATAATATTATGTACACGTCTTGTAAGATTGTGATCGCGCGCAGACGAACCGTAATAATAATAATAATCGTATGTACAATGGTACATCTTCGTCATAATAATAATAACATAATCGTTCGGGTCTCGCGATCGAAATAAAAAGGAAATTATACGAGGCGAATAAAACGAAAACAATAATGCTAATGAAACAAAAAACACGCGCGTGTATTCGTACGAAAACAACACGAAATGGAATTACAAAGAACAACGCGAACAATTTCATCCGTGCCGCACACTTTCGCTCATCACGACCTCCGTGTCGCGCGCACGCACCTTTCTCCACGCGCGCGCGCGCTCACCGACACGTATTATAACGTTATGCACCCGCGGCTTCAGCGGTGTGCGCAGTGCACCACCGCGGTTGCACCGGCAGTGTCGGCTGAGATGACCCCGGCCGGTGACCCGTGCGACTTACGTGGGCGCGCGTCCGAGTGAAAACACTGCACACGACTGCCCCGTGATCATATAATTAACGATCATGCGAGAGAGACGGGTAGGTATATCGTGCGGGTGTGTACGGGAGCGTGGTATACGTACATCGTACATATCGTCGTTTCCCGGCGGCGCGGCCTTCGCACGCGCGGACCGCTCGCCGATGACCTTCGCGTAACATACGTGCTCGGAGAAAATCGAGAAAATAATTTTCAAAATACTTTTCGTTCGCATCCGGCCTCCATTACCTCTACCCTAGTAGTTTGTTACGCGACCACGTGTCCGATACAGATAACACGGGACATCGTAATGTTGCTGATCACTGCACGAGGCGAGTGCAGTTGCCGGTGTACGGATTGGTACCACTATATCAATATAATTTAGGCAATTGCAAGTTTAAGGCGTGGAAAAACGCTCTGCTTTACGTCATCGTCGACTACAGTAGTGCATAGGACATACATTTTCAACGAAAAATGGAAAAACCATAGAAATTATTATTTTGAAAAAAGTCGATTGGGCGCCAATTTGGGGAAACACACAAAGACTAGCTCTTTTTGGGTCGACAAGTGGACGCGGATCGTATTTATTGGGAACATTGAGCACCGGTGTTTAATACCTAATAAACCACGAATCAAAATATGCGAAATAAAACAGTATTTCCGTTAATATTTATTCAAATCACGCACCATTCACGTTTACTGAAAATTTGGAAAAACTTTCTTTCTTGTCTAAACATGTTACGTGTATACAGCAAACTTAATTATTAATGACTATGATTTAAGTGTTTAACTGGTGAGCCAACGGGTCAGTGGCGTGGGGAAATCGAAATAAAGATTTCCCAATATTTTAGCCCGTAACTACACCGTCAAAATTCACTGGCTGTGAAAAGACTACAAAGTACGAGAAATCTTCGACTAGCCGATCCGGTGCACCTACACCAGCAGTATGTACAGACATACGCCACTGCGGCGTCTCTAGTACATAGGTCAAAGTGACTCTAAAAAATCGAATATATCATCTGGAAGTTTCTTCTAAATACCTCATCTAATAACCTTGACAAACCACCAATTATCCGTCTCATGCGACCGGCAAATAATGACCCCTACTTTTCTTTGTAAATAGTAATTTTATCACATGTAGTAATTTTCATTTTGGAACTTTGTAACTTGTATTCTGTTTCTGTTTGTAAATACTTTCTTGTTTTTTCAGGCTTGCCCGTTTATATATATAAAATATAAGTACGTAAAAATAATCTAGATTTAATTTAGGTAAATACTTTTTTATCTAAGATCGACTCTATCGTACTAAAATATAGTCGTTATTATGAAAAATCCAAGTATATATATATTAGTTATAAATCACGGCACACCACTTTTCAGAGGAATGACGAAATAATGTAGGCTAAATAAAATTAGCAGGATTATGGCTACCCTTGGTTCCGCGATTTATTCCACTTCGACCGCCCGTTATAATGTTCTCGCGTAAAACTCCCGAATCGACATTGAAAATAACGCGATATAAATAATATTTTAATAGTACCGACACGTCGTGAAGACGACGACGACGACGGGTTCCGAAATTGTATACTGTAAATCATTTATTTTTATTATTTTGCCGTTCGGAGGAGGAGATATATATAACGGGTGTGTTACGTCGACCGTTGCATTAACATATTATTATTACACTGACCGCACGGCGTACCTACTTATGTATAACACACGATGGTCGTTTAAAATCGCACCGGATCCATGTTATACGCGTTACGGTACGCACTGCAGTTCGCGGACGCTTTCTGGGATATAATACCATATTTAGTTAGTGACCTAGATATTATGATGTGGCGAATATTATTATCGCGCGTAAGAGTTGAAAAATTGCGTGCTGTTATCTAACGCGCTCGCGGTGTCGTCATTCCGGTGTAATAGTTTAATCAGGGCTGGGCAGTATCTTAGATACTAGTATTTAAGATACGTATCTGAGATACATTTGTATCTTGTATCGTGTATTTAAATACTTTTTCGACTTGTATCTAATATATTTTTATAATTAAAGATACTGGAGGCATTCAAAAATTATGTAATAATAATAATTATTAATAGTTATTAAAGTGATCAAAGTTAATGGTGTCTATAATATGGGATAATATACTTATAATAATATGCGATAATATATCGTTATTTGTCGACATTCACTTGATAAATGAATCACATAAACAATATTTGCTCATAATAATGCATTTTTTTGTCGGTTATTGTTTCAAATATAGGTATAAAAAGTATTGTATTCAATTTGTAATCAGTAAGTTAAAAAATATTTATAAAATATAATACATGCCAAACCTCTTCAGCTGCTGAGCTTAATTCATTCTCCTTATAGATCTAGTATGTCAGATGATACTTTCAAAAAATTAGTCTCTTTCAAAGGTGACTATGAATTTATTTTAAAAATTAATTTTACTGTAAGTAGTATTACATATTGTTTACTTAAATTTAAACATTTTATAGATAATAAATAAGCATTGCAAATTAATAAATAAATAAATAAATAAATATTAATAAATATCTTGTACTTAGATACTTTGTTTCAGGTATCTTGCCTGAGAATAACACTTTATTACTATAAGGCTCGGCGTTTCCGTTGCTGAAAAATGAAAACGAAATAATAAATTAATTTTTGGAGATCAAGACGTTGATAGTTGAGTATTTTTCTATAAGCTGCGCAATCAAAAAATCATATGTCGATGAACTAGAAAAAAAAATATGCGTCTGTTGGTTTTGAAACGGCTCGCACTCGAAGGAAACATTGGCCTAGTGATTACGCGTCGACTTTCAGTGCCTTAGGGCCACGGGTTCGAAACCAAAGCCGTCATATTTTTTTTTTTACTCAAAATCGTCAACGGCTTCACGTCATCAACGTGGGACCGTGTCGAATGTGTCCGTAAGCGGAAGTGTCAATTTTGGCGTTGCCACCGTAGTCCTTGTTATCCGCAGTATTAATATTATTGTTTATCGTCGCATCCTCCCCCCTCCCAAAAAAAAATACTTTCCAATCGTTCGCGAAAATCAAATATCATAACTTTTCATACTAATTTAAACAAAAGGTCATCTCCGCAGACCAAGTGTATAACATTATCATCGACGGTGGTGTATAAATGATACGAGAGCTGGACGTAAGATCGAATTAATTTTCCGTCCTCGAGCGACATTTCGAAAACGTCACTTATCGTCACGATTACAGCACGGGATGCATTCTCGCCCACTATTTTCAGCACTTCGTCTTGGTCAGCATTTCACGCGTGGACACGACATAGTCCTTGCTTCCGATTTTGGCGTACAAAACATATTATAACGCGTTTTTATTATATACTTATGCGTTTATATATACATAATTCACAACGAAAGCTACAGTGTTCGCGGCGGAGACACAGGATGCGTTCAACTTTTCTCTTCTCGCGAGGTTTCTCGTAATTTAAAATGCGTATTACATTATTCTCCGTTACGGATCACATCTTACGTAACAGGTTATCTCGATACGTATCGCTGAACCCCCGAGGAATGTTATAATAATATTCAACAATAATACGAATACGCGCTGAAAGGTCAATGATATCAACGAGTGCAAGTGACAGGACGCACGATATTGCTTTTAACATTTCGTTTTATACCCGTGCCCACCTGTATCCTGTATGCGCACTCGGTACGTGCACTGTTTCGAGCTTATGTGGATGCAACGCGACGTCCGGTGAATTTATCGATGGACGCTGACCACGCACAAAGGAACATAGAAAATTATTATAAAATCTTCGCGGCAGTAATAATAATTGCTGCGCTACATTTTTGATTATTCTTCACACTTCGGACGCTTGAAGCGTGGTTGCGTAACGTTACATTACATATAATATTACGTTAGACGTTAGCCCATGCATTAACCCATGCCCGGGCTATTTATTATACTCATCGTATTCCCGAGATTATTTTAAATGGTAAAATTACGTAGGTACATATTCGTTTAGTATTTGCGTAAAATAAAAATATATCGTAAACCTTTAATTTATCTCATTCAATAACAACGTAATGACGATTATGATTTATTGCGATTCGTCGTTCATGTTGACTTCTTTCTATATAAGATATGAAACATAATATCTGTTATGAAGAGTGAAACCAGTCCTAGACGGTCGATAATACTGCAACCTGTGTATTACGTGGAAATTAAATTTAAGGCCATCGCAGATTATTCATAATGTACACATCAATCTACTATAACTTCATTTTACTAGAAAATCGTAATTTTAGTAAAAAAAATATACGCTGAAAATGATTAAAAATAAATAATCGTTACTTTATAAGTGTTGCCTGCAATAATTAAACACAACGTTCGTGATAATCATATGATTATAATATTTTATATTAAATGCGTGCTCAACTTAAACGTGTTTAATCGACGGTAAACTAATAAAAAATGCAAATTTTAATTATAATTATATAATTTAATACTTGGGCAGTAGCCTTAAATCAAGATTTGAATGCTTTACGCAAACGTTTTAAAATTGATCATTATTTATAATAAATAGTCACAGCCATAGAGATTAAAAGCATTTATTTATATCCATAGCTCGTTTAAATAACTGTTATGCAAAGACTCATTGGCATAATATAATTAAATGCGTATAACAAATTACTATTGTAAACCTTTTCCATTTTTAGTCTGTGTAAACTAATCTATTATTATTATTATTATTATTTGTTTAGGCTTATGATTTCAATAGCAATTTATATTGTTTTCGTTACCGATAAATTGGGCTATAGAACCATTGTGATTGTATAAATGTATAATATAAACGTCGCGATCGGAGAGTGTTCATTTTCGGAATCTATGTAGGGATAAATACACAGATAAATCCAAACATGATTTCTACAATCAACATTTAACATCAAATGTGCCAGTTCGAAGTTGTGTAATATTGACGGTTGGTGGACGGTTGTGGGTTACTGTAGGGTTGCAATATTAATAAATTTGGCGTACAGATATTTTATATTTACCGTAGGTACTAAAATGTATGAAGATTTATTTGAAGAGAAAAAAAAGTCGTTTTACGTTCATTAGTAAAATTTTTAAAATAACACTATAAACTGTTTTTTTTATAATACACGCAGGGATGGTTTGGTACTTACTTAATACTTGTATTGTTGAGTTGTGCTTAACCGTAGTTGAGCAATAAATATCAACACGAGTATCATCACATATGTTAGAACGTAGCTGAAAAACATTCGGAAATCAATAACTACCGTTACAATATAAGTAATAATATACATTTTTCTTATTCATGGATCTGTATAATATAAGCTCCGTACAGGTCACAAAAATGATCGACACTCGACCAGGATCTCAACTCTCTATGCACCACAATCAATCTCATCATCTCAGCCGGTCTTCTCAACAATATATTATAATTAACTCCAACTACATGCATTTGTTGTAGGTACCTAAGTAGTCAATTTAATATTTGTGTACCACTGTCAAGTCATTTGTGTACCAAGTTAATTAACTTATTTTCATCTACTCGTATTATAATGAAGAATACCACCCAATGGTCATTAGTCATTGCTGCCAAAAAAAAAATAAAAATTCAAATTAAAATAATATATGTTTGTTATCCAATATCTATAATAATTATTTAATGTGGTTGGTAACGAAATATAAACTCTTAATAAATAATAGTTTAAGCCGCGATTCGACCACTGCTAAAGTGCTAATGATGGAATGGTGTTTATTCAAGGAACAAATCGAATTATAATATGCACATGGTTTTAGATACCACTATTGGGGGATGCACGCATCGTTTTTCAACAATATAATAAACAATACGTCGTCGAGTGCACTGTACACTCGGCTATGGACTGTTATGCATAAATTTACTACGTCTAATGATGTTAAACCGGATAGAAAACAGCGTGTAATCGCTAAACATCAAAATATGTTTGTACGAAAAAATATTTCCTCGGTGTTTTATTGATATTTTTTATCGACCCATAAACTGAAATAAAATACTCGCGATAATAACAACATAAATGATGACTTATTCTGTCGTTAAGTTTTTTAATGAATTATTCTCAAGCGCTATCGAAGACAATCGGAGTCTGAAGAAAAACATGCCACTCGTAATCATCTGAATGTAATTACAAAACTATTTTAATTGGAAAGTAAACTTGGTTTTTTTTAACGTGCAGACATGTTTAATGAATAATTGATTGGTAATCGCATTTTTTTTTGAATAATCATCAAATGTTAATTTGTAAAGATTTTAAATATTAAAATGTATTTTATATGTATTCATTAATTTATTCGTTCAATATTCATTAGTATGTTAAATCTCTCAGACAACAACCATATCAACGTTAAAACGTTGCCTCAGGTAACTTTGATCGTTTTATACAGAGAAAATATACTAATAAAAAAACCATACAACTGTTGTAAAGAGTACTCACGTTTTGGACGTTTTTACTTTAAACCATTAAAATGAGTATAAAAAAAACAACTTCTATAATCAAGGAATGTTTTATAATATTATTTATAAGAAAAATGCAGAAAAATCATTGACGATCCGATTGAATAACATATTAAATTATTGGGCAATATATTCGTTAATGCGTTCTTAATCTAAAATGTTCGATGGGTGATTTGGGAAATTGTAAGAATTCCATAATCGATTAGCTGAAAAAAAAAATTAAAAAATAAAACGTCTAACGTACAGCATACTATTTTACCACCCGAATCTTTACCACGTATTTTTATTTTTTTAGGTCAACCTTATAATATGTCATCTTCATATATCTCACCGAATCTGCTGTTTTGCGAACCGTACACATTTTTACCGCATAAATATAAATTAAGACCTAAAAATGAACTCGATGGCGCTATAAATCATCTGCCAAAACGGTGCACTTACTCATCTTTTGCACACGTGCATACTTAATAATTCCACGACGTTCAAAACCTAAAATATTATGCCGTTGTAGCAGCGCGTTGACGTTATCTCGGCGAGACAATAAGATACACCGATGTCCGTCGTGTAATATTATAAAGAGTACCTACGCACCTACGTTATAACAACACCGTCGGATTGACACGTTATTATTGTTGGCATTACGATGTGCGCTCGAAACGTACGCGTAAATCGTTTTCTATGGTGCATTGTCGAAACACGTGAGCAATCCGTATACCGCATCAAGTGCACGATGATTCTATGATATAAAATGATTTATTAGCATGATTCTAAAATCCGGAATTCGTATTGAATCCGGAATTTGGATTTTAAAATATTGATTTAGTATTCTTTTGTAATAAATACATTATTTTTTTTAACTAAACTGATATTTTTAAAATGTTATTTATAGTTTTTAGTACTCAGACACTCATTGTAACTAGAACTTTATTCAAAGCACCTAACAAAATAAAAAAAAAATATATCAAAGCCGTAGATAACAAGGTACAAGTTTAAGGCTTTAAAATAAATCCATAAGTTATAGTACAAGTATTAAATGAAATTAGTATCACAATTTACAAGTACCATAAAAATTATCTATAAACGAAAAATAATAGTTTCATATAATTTGTATAAAATAACAATAGATGAACAATATGAAATAAATAATATTTACCAATAATAATAATGGTACCTATATGAAGATCATACTTATCATACCGTGACCGGAAACCAAAATTGCAACGCTTGCAATCGATTTGATTTTATCGGGTCGTACCCCGTTGGTGCATTTAAAAAACACACATAATTCGACGGAAAAACTGCTGCGTCCGGTTTCCACGAGTAATTTGGCACGACGCGCGCGGTTCGATCGATAATATCATATTATTATGTGCCTACCGAGTGATAGTCACGTCTTCATGGTCGATGCATTTTTTAACAATCACCACAGGTCTTGCCGTTAATTGTTCGTGCACATCATCTGAAGACGTATAAACGGCGAATATGTGTTGTGCATATAAATTCATTTCAATTTCACAATCAATGTTGCCGTACACAATGTTTTGCAATTTCACGTAAATCGAAGGTATCAATATACGCAAATAATATACCGTTCAAAGGGGTCACGTGCGTGAGATACGCCGCGGTGGACTTTACAGATTTTCGTCAGATTTTACACGAACCGATGATCCATTTTTTTTTTTTTTTTTTAATTGCATTACATATATTATCATCATCGTGCACGCGTGTACCGTTCGCGTTTTACCATTTCGTTCCGTCCCACGAATCCGACATTTCATTCTGGAAATAATTACGTTAAAACAAAAATCCGCTATCCGTATTGCACGTACGTGTACCCGCGTGTACCGTTAAAAAGAAATTGCATAAAGTCTGCCGGCGGGAACGAATATTGATGTAACGTTAAAAACGTCGAACACACTTTAATTGATACACGCGTATCCGTACCCGTACCCTTCGAGTTTCTAAAATGATTTTTCCGAAAATGTGTTTCATATTTCCCACAGCCGCAGATTAGGCGTTAATCCCGTTTTTGTCATATCAATATACACACAAACGGTCCGTGTTTACCGCGTGGGTACGCACCAGCAAATCGAGTGAAGGAATACATAATAATATCATTTACGCCCCGATGTGTAAATTGACTGAGCCGCTCACAATATTTGGCCGTCTCGTCCGTCCACTCGTGCCCGTATTGTACTATCGTAATGCACCCATCGTAATTGATATTGTTCTTGTACGGACGTTCCATTAATAATCGTAATCGTTGCGCTTGTAACCGACCTCGTGTTGTAAAATATGGATATTATTATATTATTGTGTGACCCGTCAACGAGGATGATCGGACCGCCCTATCGGTACCCGCGCATTAAGTTATGCGTTCAAAGTACGTGTACCGTGTTTGTGTGTGTGTGTAAAAATTATAAGTATCGTACACCTTTCAGGGGTGAAATCGAGAATGTTTTATAGGGTGGTGATTTCAAAAGAACATTTCAGAGCACTATTTGCCCCCCCCCCCCCCAAACCTTCCTTAAAACATTTTAAAAATCATTAAATATCGACACTGTTCTTCTATATTACAAATTAAATTTAACGATGACAGTTAAAACAATTTGTTTTCTTTTTAAAATAAAATATCTAAATTTCTAGGCTTATTAGCAAGTTCCTCTGTGACTTCTTCATTTAAAAATGCTACTTCGTTATGAATTGTTAAATTTGCTAAACCATTAAGTCGTGTCTATAAACAAAATAAAAACATTTTTTTTAAATAGTTGATTATTTGTTGATTTGTATAAGACAATAATATATTAATACAGCTCATGGGAGGTGATCTATACCCCATATCCCCCCCCACCATAATTACGTCCTTGACACCTATCACGTGCTCGAGGACGACTTGAAATAATGCTGCGTTTTGTGCGGTTCGTAAAATGCTGCACTTTGGTCGCGTTCCTCGTTCATAGTTTGGTATACGTTGAATACAGAAATATCAGTGATAAGACGTTTGTATTGGACATTTTAGCGTTTAAGTTGATCATCGGGGAAAAATAAGGACTCCGTACGCGATCACCTACGCACAACGTTCGGAAAATCAATCGTTCACGAAATTAGTGTACGGTGTAGGTACGCGGGTACGCTATACCTATATATACCGTTATACTACGGCCGTAATTCCTGGACCAATCTCGGCATTCTCGAAACGTCCCGTCTCGAAAGCGAATAACGTACACAATATGGGCGGCTTAAGGGTGAATCCCAGATTTACCAGAGGTGTTTTCTTATGAAGCTATTTATAATCTGCGGCTAACGAGTAATGCATTATTTTTGGAAAAGAAAAATAACAATTTCCCTCGTACCTGACACTAAAGGCGAACAGCTATTGATGCATTAACCACGGACAACACTTGAACACGAAATAAAACTGTATACGCGTTCTGGTCGTATGACAGCTCACAAGACTCTTAGAGGAATACCTGCTCTTGAATGAGATAAGATAAGTAAGACAGTGTTCCAGGACGTGGTAAATTTTTGGGCTTTTTTTCCCCCCCAAAGGATTTCTACAAATAAGAAAGGCCTTCGAGGCAATTGAAAATCTTCCGACAAGTCGTTGCGTTGGGAAAATCAAAAAAAAAAAACAAAAAAACGCGCACAGGTATATAATATACAACGTGTATTATAGATCACGAGATGGGTAGCGCGAGGCAGTGTTTCTCATCGTTGCTTTCTCGCGAACGCAATCCGACTCGTCAAAACGTCACGTACGATTCTCAGCCTTTCATCTGGCAGCACGAACGGGCTGAAAAGTTTCGCTAACGTTTCAAATGATAAATCGACATGTTTATACATCGAAAGTCTCCTCAACTCGGCCACGGGCTACCGTTTTGTTACACGCGTGCACTGTACGTGTATAGATTTATCACGAGCCGCCGTCGATTTTTGACAGCCAACAATAGAGTCGCGTGCGCGCGTGAGTTCACGGGGGTGCCACCAGGAAAGGTCGAGCACACGAAGGCACATGTACGATAGGTGCACGTCGCTCCGAGGATAAGATGAAAAGTAATGGAACGCACAACCACGCAATTGTGTCGATCAAAGTGAGAAAACGGAGCAGTCGCGTAGTGAACGTATAGAAATAGCGAGTTGACGTGTAAGCATATTATACCGTATGTGACGTGTCCGGTGGTAACGGTATAAGGCACCGGTCACGGCAGTAATGACGTCCGTCATTTACGATATAATAAATCAACGCCGTCGGAAGGACGCGTTGCCCTCTTAAGCTGCCGCTAACCGATTGTTTATTGTTTCACGACGTACACCTGCAGCAATAATTGAGTGTATGTACTATGCGCGCGTCGTGTGTACGTCACCATCGCGATAGAGTCGGCTGTGCACGCGCCGTAGTATAGTATACCTGTCCGTTTCGTGGTCGAGTTCACGATGGGTTAAGTGATCACATCCGATCCATCCTAATGACGTAATAATAATAATAATATATAAGAGACGGATAATAATTTTAGCGAAAAAATACATTCACAAGAACTAGAGTGGACTGCAGTAAGACGTGTTCGAGATATTATCGCCTCTACCGTCAACGGTACTCAGAACGCCTTGATTTCAGAGTCATGTCAAACACTTTTAGAAGGTATGAGATGCCGAACGATTAAAAAAACCTACCCACCCCCGTACTTTCACTTTGTTCAAGTATTGTGGTCTATGTTCGGAAATTAACATTTTTATTGTCTTATTTTCTTTTCGTTGCAAACCTACGATTGCGTGGTAAATATCAATATATTGACTATGTTTATAAAATTCAAATACACTCAATCATTGATCGCTACCCTTCGAAAACGACAAAACGCGTAGGAACTTAAAATTTAACATGGTGGTTTCTCCATAATACCTACTCTGAATACGCAACAAGAAGGGATTTTAAATAATTTTGGCGCCAACCATGATTGTTGTGTGAGGCCGATTATGCAGCGTACAGCCAAAACTATCAACCACATTCATTTGGAATGTTGATGGAATTTTCTTATTAGTTATTTCCACGTATAGGCATACCATGAAAAGATTTTTTGAAAATCGCATTTTTAAGGGTCAAAACAGATTCGGGCTCTTGGCTGATAATGTATATATTTTTTCACTTTTTGGCTACCAAGAAAACGTTTTATTTTGTTCAATATGTTCATTTTTGTAACTACAGATAAGGATATAATATACTATAAATTAATATGGTATAAGCATTGATTAAACATACATGTATGTTTAATTAATGGTATAAGTAAATAAAAATAAATATCATTAGATTATACGACGAATATTATGCGCTTTTATTTTTACATCGAAATAGTAGTTGCTCCACTCTAAAATAGTAAAATATCACACGAACGGGGCCGGACAATTCGGCTAGTAATACGACAGTAATAACTCTAAAATGTATACAACTATAAACTATACAAGACCGGATGGTGAACATTTATTTAAAGCGTTCTACGAGTAGAGTTTGATGTATCTTTTTTATTTTTATCTATACTTAATCACTATTTCACATATACATGTATATGTATTGAAATGCATATATCGTACATTACGTTTATGTGGAATAATAATAATAATAATCCTGTCAGTTGAAATCTATTCTCAAATAAAAAAAAAAAAAGTATTGCATAATAAAAAATACTAGGTAGTTAAATCTAACAAATTTTATGGCTCGCTTTGAAACAACCTTGAACTCTTGTTAAACTGCATTAAGTACTTTTTTTTCAAACGATTGTATATTTTATATATAAAAAAAAAACTATAACATTCATCAATTCATCATATTATTAAGTATGCTGTAGATAAAAATAGTTGTTGAAAGAATATCATAAAAATAACTATACGAGAATAATGACAGTCGTAAAGTGTAATTACCTATCAGTTATATTGTCATCGAGTGCAGACCTTTACCGTGTTCTCTCGTACATTACTTTCATATAGTGATGTCCGCTTAGGACGACATGAACGGTGAAAGAATATTTTATTAGTGACTTTATAATATGGTCACTTAAACGATACTATAAAAGCAGCTGTCAACGCCGTGCCAATCGCAATATTTTAATTGACGTTCTGCTGCGGCAGTAACATTAAGAAGTTTTATTTTTATCTAAATCAAACATCAATGATTTCAAATGAATAATTTATAATTTTCTGTTTCGATTTAAAATAAAAATCCCGGTTTTCTCATCGGCCGGTAAATTCCAACTTTTAGTGTAATATTACAACTACGACCACTGGACGCAGTAGCGCTTGTACTCACCTGAACTCGTTAAAAATCCTAGACAGACTTTTTCTAGTAGGTAAAATAATGGACGCGAGTGGAATATACAGTCGTATAGGTCAGTGGTTTTCAACCTTTTTTGGATCGCGACCAATTTTATTTTTTTGTAGTGTGACCCCCTTCAAAAAAAATGTTGTTTTATTCATCAAAATTTGATTAAATTACTGATAAAAGATTTATATGGTATACGATTTTGATTAATTTCCACTTAAAAATTTAATTAATTTATAATATGTATTATGTACAACATTATTTTAAGACAATACAAGCATAAAATATCTATAATATATTGCTATATAAAACAAAATGGAAAATTAACTTTATTTTATTTTTAAATAAAGTGGAAAAATCTTTTCGTCTATTGTTTTTGGCGATCCCCAAACCTGTGATTCGCTACCCCCGAGGGGGTCGTGACCCCCAGGTTGAAAACCACTGGTATAGGCGACGCGGCCGTGTAAGAATATTTGATGATGGAAACAGATAAAACGTTAATCGGTTCGAGTAACGCGTATAAAAAATTATTAAAACGTCTTATTCGGGTTTAATGTACAGTAAACACATTTAATGTGTGTACCCTGGCTGTACGTGTTCATTTGACTAGACGGTTTTTTTTTCTTTTTTTTTTACGGCGGAAAATATGTTCATGTACAGTCTGGAAAGTTGATGAGACGGATATCGGTGTACCACGAGCTTACCATATGTAGTCAGGAAAATCACGATGATTTATGGTCCTCGCGGAATTATCCATGGTGAAACGCCGATCCACCACTTATTTATTTCAACGATCGTATTTAAATATCGGAAACACATAAGTGTGAAAAAGTTCCAGCAACATTTTGGACACTTGAACATGAGCAGTGGCATATAGGCTATCGAGTCGAGACGGGCTTAAACATCATGTAGCTCTATTATCTTGTCCATAAAACACGGACTGTTTCAGATATATTTCACTGTAACCGTCTTAAATTATTTACAACATAAAATATTAAATTATTATATGGTCACAATCCATAAATAACTGAAAATTTATTCATTCATTTGTACTAAACAAATTATGGTATACTTTCAAATTTTTATTAGATGACTAATTAAAAAGAAACTGTACCTATAGAAGTATATTTTTATATACATATCATATACTATAATTATAATAATATCTATAAAATATTATGTATGTTTTACGGGCTATAGGGAATGCCTCATGTATTACTATTATTATTATTATTTAGCATGAATAATTATTAACGATTATTTTCAAAAATTTTTTTTTAGAATAAATTTTGGATAGGTTTAACTATTAAATATAGTATATACATTTTAGAGTAAAATGTTTTCTCTTAGGGATACAAATTATTTACTTTCCTGCTATTTACACACATAAAATATGTCTTTGAATAAAATATGAAATAAAAACCTTTACACATAATGTAGTAATTAGAGTTATAAGTATTATTTATGGAATAAAGACAAATTAAAAATAAAATACCCAATGATTGATTATACTTTGGTACTTTACCTAAGTATAGGTTTACCAGTATTTAAACTTCCCAACCTGGGAGGCGTGTAAACATTTCTGGGGAGGCGTAAGCAGTCATTACAAAATACAGTTTTTATTTTAAAATGTAGGGAAAATATGAAAAATTAATAACGACCGGTTATTGAGTATTGATAAAGAGACATAAATATAATCAATAAAGATATTGATAAAGTATTGATAAACAAACATTGAGCCAAACATAAAAAAATTGTCTAAAGAAAAGTGTTGCCAGCCTACACATTAATAAATCGTAAATTTCATTATATTACTTACTATTTTACTATGATTTATATTTTATAATTATTATCATAAATAAAATTGAATTCATCTCAGATATTTTATAATTTCTTTGTAAAGTACAAATAAAAGTGTTATATTTTGCATGTTATGGAAGGTGGGGGGGCGTGAGAGTTTCGAAAATCTACAAAGAGGGCGTGGAATAAAAAAGGTTGGGAACCACTGATTTAAACAATATACATTATACAGCGCCCCACAGTGGCGTATTTACGGGGGGGGGGGGTCCAGGGGTACTGGACCCCCCAGAAACTCTCCAAAAAAAAAAGTAAAATTCTTGCATATTTGCAGAACCCGATTTATGTAGGCACGCGCGGTCGCGCGGACATAGTTTTTTCCCGTAAACAAAATATTATATAAAAATAACTATATTTAATATAGTTTAATATTAGTTACAACAGCTAAAACAGATACATGTTCCTGCAGCATGGTTTCAAGTTATAAGTATTATAGTTAATATTAATTATGTAGAAACTGAGGACCCCCCCAGAAAAATTTGAAAATACGCCACTGGCGCCCCAAAACAATATTGGTTTTGTTGTGCCAACCAACGTCGGTAAGACGATTTCGGTTGTAAATCAAGGATTCTAGCTCGCACTCCTCTTCATTTACCAGACACAATTAGCACCTCCAACGTATCTTTGTCCACGTAAAGATTTTAAACTCAAACCCGATTCCCGTAGTAATAGGTCTATGCGAGTGTATATAAAGTATAATATTATTACGGACTATTGCGGCATATACTGTGCATCATATCAAGGCTCTCGTACGGAGAAATCAGTATAGGTACTAACATTTTGGATGGATGACCGCGACATCACTTACGGACTGTATACAGCTGACGTGTAACGTATTTTGTAGTAAAAAAAAAAAAAAAATGGCCGTTACGTCGGTTCATCCACGTGGCTGCGCGCGTGATGTGTTATACTGTACAACGATATACAAAAGTAAAATAATTATGATTTATACGAATGAAAAGGGAATGAAAACAATATACCTACTGCATTTGTTTTATTTTTCGTCTCGTCCGTCATGATGGTCTTAGCGTAGTGCAACTATAATAATAGTGATATCTTGGGGGCGACTATTGCCGATACGGTGGACAGTGGTAAATGGGTTCGATTTGTTTTACAGACGAGAAATATCTCGTAACCACGCGTGATTTTTTTTAAAACGAATCACTCGTAGGTATATGAACATTCTCGACAGTCAAATCTTAAATGCTATTATTATAAGCAATTATTATTATTATATAACGATCTATATATAAAGGAAGAGGGCGGATACACTCACTCATCAACGCCCAGATCAAACCGCTGTACCTAGAGACTTGACATGTTGGTGGTATGCATCTCTAAAAATATAAAGGGGTCGGATAAAAAAGGATTTTACGTTTTATTGACATCTTCGGAATTGCATTTATAATTCCAAAGGTTTCTTATGAAAATATCTAAATATCGATTTCTGAATTTTACCCTAATCCACCTCTAAAAGGAATCGAAAAGATAATAATCGACTTTTTAATGTAAACATATAATTTATTAGTTAAATAATAACAATAATAAGCAGGGCTTGGGGCATAGAGCAATGTTATTTTTTCAAATAAATATATATATGATGTTCAACGAAACAACTTGAAATGTGTAGAGTATTCAACTAGCAATTTTTTATGTGCAACGCCGTACAGCTATAATTTATAAAAATTATCTACGGGCAAAACAACGTTTGCTATATCAGTGTAGTAGGTAATTTTATAAAATAATTTTTCTAACTCAAATATCACTAATTCACTGATTACCACAGTGTACAGCTAAAACTACCATACCGATTCATTTGAAAAGTTGAAGGCATGTACTTTTTACTATATTTATAGGCACACTGAGAAAGGATTTTTCGAAAGTTTTATTCTGAAGGGCCTTTACAGTCTTAAACATAGCAGTGTTGGCCTGTACTACGTGTGTTATGCGTGCGGGACCCCAGACTGTCACGGACATTTTATAGAATAAACGCACATGCGCTACAGTCTAACAATTAAATTTCATACCCATAGCGATTCAGTGCATTTTTTGATCTAAGCACTAGTTACCTACTTAAAATAACTGACTTAGAAGAGTGACCGAACATCAAGTTTGATACCCAATTCGGTCTTGTGAACAATACGTCGTGTAAGAGGCTGCAGTCAGTTCTTGGTAGTCTATATGGACCGTCTCAAGGATCGACATGTCTATTTGCAGGAAAACATCAAATCATGAATATTGGATATTGTGTTATTGTCGATTACTTTGATTTTACTTGGTAACTCAATTCAGGATTCGTGCACTGTACCCGCTGCTCAGCAAAAACGTGAAATTTGTCAGAAACACTACCGATCGTACACATAGAGCAAAAACATATCCAAGTTAATAGTAAACGAATGGGGTCCAGAGAAAAAAAAGTATTTTATAATATTATTTGCTAGTTAAATTACATATTTTTTTTAACATGGATATGTTTTTACCACGGGTACAACCGATGATTTTTTCTGAACGAATTCGCATTACCACGAAACAATCTTACTTATAACCGGCAAAAAACACATCCTTGATTCGATGTTTTTCCGTGAAGCAGTAAACAGCTTGCAAAACATAATATAAAGCATTTCATATAAAATTCAAAGTAACAATATGACATGTTTTTTTCCACTACCGCAATTGCTGCCCAACTATTCAGTTGGGTGCAACTTGTGGAGAAACGTTGACGAAATCCAAGACTCGTGGGCGAGCGTGTAGAGCATTGTCGATTATTATTTTTCGCTGAATCTTCAACGAGTCAAACGGACTTCTCTCTTTAAGTATAAAGGTACAATACATATCAAAATATATTATAATGCGGAACGTTCCAATGTCAGGGTGATGCGTTGACTGTTATAACTTCTAAGTAATATCTTGGAGGATGTCAATATCTTCTTGTGATGCTTCTCCTTGGAAAAAGCACACTCGATAGCGACAAGTGGCGGAATCGCGGGTTGGGTAAATCGATGATTTATTCACAATTTTTTTAAATTTTTTTTATGAATTATAAAAAAAAACTATCTGGAAATTGTAATTAATGTATTAAATAGCATAGGTTATTAATATATGTGTTACTTGTTATTGTATTTTCCCATTGCCGAAAGGGCGTGTGATTATAAAATAATATGTTGACGGTCCATATATCTGCCTTCGCGATTCACTTGAAGTTGCACTCTGTTGGTTTTAATAGCTTACTGAGAAACAGAAAAAAATAGTTCTGGTGTTGTTTTTAGTGGGCAGTAGGTATACATTGTTTCAGAACTCTATATGTTGTGTAAAAAAACATAATAATTATAAATAGTATTTATTTAAATTACTCGATAACACAAAAAGAATAATATCGAACATCTATACAAATATAATATATATCCTTTTTTGATCATAGTTCATATAATGTTTGTATGATCATAACTTGTATTGCAATGGATATTTTCATACCTTAAATTATACATATTATAATTACTACATATATAATTAATACATATTATAATGCGGTAATTTTTATGGTTTATAATCTGATTAAAGTGCTTGAGAAATATTATTGTGAGCAAAATGGTATTTTAAATTAGGTATTTTAGTTTAATTCTTTACTCTTTGTATGTTACATATTTTTTTAATTTTTGGACAATAAATATTGAACGTAATCATATTACAGTTTATACAGCTATTTAATATTTTGATAATGGTAAATATATAATTTGAAATAATATAACAAAAGAACAGCCGATATAAGAATTATAAAATAGGTGCCTACACGTACAGTGTATGTACACCACACGCATACGGCATACCTATATCTTGTATGGACATTGGACAGCCAAGAACCAATATACTCGCTATTACTTGCCTTTACATACTCTATTATTACAATTTATCGTGTAGATACTATTCGTATTCTCACGTATGAATATCAAATGCGACTTTTCTAAAACGTTCAACTTAATATAGTATCTATATTAATACTCTTAAATCATTATAAGGATACGACAACTTCAGAAATGTTGTTCTTTTAAGACTAGGTATTCAATAAGAGACAAATTCAGATTACCGGTAGTCCTGATGGTAAGCAGATGGCTAGAAAACGTTATTTAATCAATTAATAACAATTAACGCGTAAACAACAAGTGTATACAATCAATGGTATATTCATATTAAATAGTTATACTTATATAAGTGCATGTTTACCGTTCCTATATATGTATGTGTAACATGTAGGTATATGTATATTGTATATCATATTTAAGTAGGTGGCTACATTATTCTGTTGAAATATTTACAAAACTATACAAGACGGAATTAATTCAACCGATATATTTTGTAAATTTGAAAGCTGGTACGTTTTAAGCTTTGATTATAAATAATAATTTATACACCAAAAATATTATTTTTTCCTCTATTACACATACATAAAAAATGATTTGATTCAATGTACGAGTACATGCGTCCATCTGCCTATCGCTAAAATAAAATCCAATTCAATAAGACGACAAAAAAGAAAAACTTCGATTACGCAGTATCATTATTATTATGATTATACTCGTGATCCTTGTGTACGATTAATTATTAGTACCATAGCGATTTCCTTCCAATACCTTCCCCACTATCCTTCAAAAATCCTAAATCGAAAACTAATTATCACTGTGTCGTTTTTCTATATTTTAAACATTTAGTTTTATTTCAAGGCAAATATTTTGAGTGAATGTACTTCTTAAATATATTCTTAAGTAGGTCCACTATGAAAAGAATTTATCGAAAATTGCTTTTTGAAGGATCAGAACAGGTCCAGATCTTGGCTGGATGTATACATTTTTTCACTTTTTGGTTTCCTAGAAGATATTTTATTTTGTAAAACAAAATGTGTTGAGTATGTTGATTTTACCGGTTGAGGTTTATGTAATTAATATAGTATAAATAAATATTTTCAGAATATTTCAATCATTTTTTCAGCCTAACATATATTTTTATGTAGAAGTAGTGATTTCTCTAATCTTAAACAGTAAAACATCTCTCAGAAGGGATGGGCAATTCAGCTGGTAAATGTATATTTTAATGTAATTTAAATTTAAAATTTTTTTTATTACTTTGGCATGACTCGCCTGTTCCCGTGTCGGAATACCAACAAATGTATTTATACACGCTCGAGAAAATAAAACTAGCAATGTTGTGCGTCATCAAGTTTTAGAATAATACGCACTATGTTTTTGGAATAATTTCTTTTTTTTTTTATATATACCAATTCGAATACAATATTCATAATTATGACAGGACAACGCTTGTCGGGTCAGTTAGTTATGTATGTATAAAATCGTCGAGGCAATGCAAGTGCTGAAAATCGATTAAATCGATTAAATCGATTTGATTTTGTCGATTAGTGCGAATAAACGTTCTTCGTAACCAACGAAACCGCCGCGTTTAATTTACTCGACAGAACGCAACAAGAAACATTATTAGAAAACTATTATTAAGTGATTATAGTGAGTAATAATAAGTGAGTAATAGTAATTAACTAACATCTCACGCTTTAAGTCTGTGGTCAACAATCACCACACCCCGTCATACGCACGAGACAGTCCGGAGACACGAACAGAAATATCAACGTCGTATTTTTCCTGACAAACATGACGGACCACAATTTTATGAAGGAGGTGTACAAAAAAGAGTCAAGATACCAAAAAGTCTACACCACGTTTAGGCCAAATTTAAACGTGTCAACGGTTACGGGCAAATTCTACGCGCGCCACGAGGTGTGCAGTACCGACCAGGGCGAATCGACCGCCGATTACGTAAGACTCCTGTCCGAAGCTAAATCTCTAGGACCAAAGGACAAATACGATTCGCCTAAAACCGAAAGCCAAAGGTACGGGTGGCATCATAAACCGTTTATTCCTCGAAACGAAGATAATTTGCTTTTCCCGCACGTTGAGGCGCCATCCATTAAATTGGACATAACACTAAAAGAGAAGTATAAAAATGAAGTGAAATTTAGTGGAATACCATTTAAATGATGACATTTTTCAAAAAAACTTCTAACTCGCACAAAATCAACAAAAAAGTTATTACCCGAGGAAACAATAAGAGCGGAAATTTCACTCGCTGACTGAGGCTTAACATTAGTGCGTACCACTCACTTTATAAACAATTAAAATAAAATAAACTTATTTTAATAACCTCGATATTCCTTTTAAAAATTGGAATGTAACTTATTTAATATTTGTGGGTAATAAAATATTAATTAAATGTTTTGAAGTAAATCTTAAATATCCTGAGTCAAGTCTATCTACTTTTAGTCCTATTCTCGTGACCCTGTACATTATGTTGAGGATAAACTTAACCTAGCAGTCGCCAGTAAATATAAAATAGTAAAATAGAATTGAGGTTGTTACCAACACTGATCACTACTCCTATTGAAAATGCTCGTTCATCACCCATGTGTTAAAGCCAAAGGATCCTGCCGGTGCTCTGTTTGCTTTTATTGTGATTCATAATATGCGTGGCATCACAGGCACCGAGGCCGCAATTACTTATAATTTTAAAAATTCTAAATTATCAAAGCAAAAATTAAAAAAAAAAAGAAGTAATACCTACCAAATTTGAACTATTTTTTTCGTTTCGATATTATGAACATATCAGTTCCTGCAAACTACAGTGTCCCACACATAATGTCGGATAGATGTAGATGTCAACGGGAAGCCATTGAACAGTACACTTTGACTATTATATGATATTATACAAGTTGAATAACCCGACTTTGCGCTAAATGGTCTTCGCCGTTGCATAGTTTTTAGCGGATTAATAACTTACATTTTTAAAGCCTAGCCATGTTTGGATATAGGGCATTAGGCCTTAGGGTATTACTATTGGTTATTAAACAAGCAAATAAAATATTTACTTTTATATTAAGATTTTAATTGTCTGGCATCACTATATGCGACAACTAAAATAACAAATAAATAACTTATATGTTAATCGCATCCAATCACTTCGTAATTTGTCATCAATTTAATTCCATTTTTTGAAATAATATTTAAAAATTCAAAAAATAACCTCCCAAAGTACCGATAAGATGAAATTTCCTTTCAGAAAATTACCATGTTTGTACACATTTATCCTCCTGGTCGAAATCATGTGCACCGGCACAAAAAAAATATATCATGATAAAACCAATATACTCAGAATCTAAAATGATGAATTAAAATGATAGATTGCGTGAAATTGCTTTTAAAAGTTCTCATTTAGAATATCCTGCAAGGTCATCGTATATTATTGGTTTTTTTTTTTTTTTTTAAAGTGCTCTCGCGGTAAAGCATTACAGCTCAATATATATACTTTTTTTTCGTTGAGTGCTCGTCTATAGTCGACTGTTTTGTGCATTAAAAATCCTTTTTTTTTGTATAATATAAATATGTGCCAGAGATGAACCTAAAATATCTCCTAGGAGAGGCTAGTTATTGTATGATTTCGATACTCTTAAAAATCCATAATTTTGTTTTATTATTTTTTTTCTTCTCCGAAGCTTATATAAATCAAAGACCATATTCCAAATATTTTTTAACGATTTTGCTTAAAAATGATTGCATAATTATTCTAAATACCAATGAAATGTTCAAATATAGCTTTTCACGAATAATTTACAAAACGACCGCTACTGTTCGTATTTTTCTTGATTATCGAACGCTTTGAGTGTACGACGGAATTTCTTTAAACGGTATTTTACGAAAATCACCTCATCATTAATCTCTCGTGACCGTTTGCTTTTTAAATACCAATACGTCTTAGGTACAACATGCCCACGTATAAATAAACAAAAATAAAAATAATTTCCGTTCCGATATTTTCAGAGTACATGGTGCGCATCCTACAATATCATTTTTCTTCTGTCGATTTTTGCGGCGGTTGACAAGTACATTTGTGTCGTATAAATCATATTTTATTTCATATACAAACATTTTCAGAACTTATTTCGAGGATATTTTTTACTTCGCCAAACCGTGTAATATAAACCGTGCAAACCGTTCGGCTTACTCCTCAAAACAATTCTAAAATAATAAAATGACAAATGGTATCGATAATATTTATACTACCGGGCGTATGATACAGTTATATAATTGCATTCGTTACATATCGTTTAGTTCGAAGTTTCAATAGGTCTAAACCATTGCACTTAAAATATATATTTTAATTTATCCTTAAACATATTGGTAGACTATGATTTTTATTGTTAAAAAAACATTTGGCACATATATTTGACGTATTTGAATAACTTGTAAACTAGAATTATGAAGTCTTCTTCTCCGTCTTCCGGCTTCTATTATACTCGCCAAGATTTTTCGTCGTCATCACCAAATCAATTCACTAGTCTCGATCCTAAAACTAATTTAATATAAATTATTATCATTTTTTTATACTTTATATATTGCATAGCTTATCAGTTTTTTTTAAAAATTACTTTGGGCATTTACTTAGAAACTATGAGCGACAAAAAAAATACCTATTATTTAATATTTATGTTTTGTATCTTAAGATAATGTAGTAGATACATCATAATCTAGATCAGGGGTCACCAATTAAAATTTTTGGAGGGCCGAATCGGGAATTTTGAAAATTTTCGGGGGCCGTCAAAATAGCCAAACAAATATTTTTAACATATTAGGTATGTAATGAAGCAAAAGTATAACTCAAATAAAAAATAATAAATTGAAAAACATAAAATAAAATAAAAAAATAAATTAACAGCAATATTATAATATAAATAGAAAGTCAGGGTAAAATTAGTGGGAAAAATGGCAAGTAAGTTTGCTATCGAAGTTTATTCGTATTTTACTATCGGTTTTTACTTTTTTTTCCTTGTCTGCGGGCCGGATAAAGTGTGTTCGCGGGCCGGACGTGGCCCGCGGGCCGCCATTTGGTGACCACTGATCTAGATCCTAGGCATTGATCCTTCGACTAGGGATGAATATATGCAAACGTGCCAATAACGCATGAGCTCGTGTTGAGCGAGCAGAAAAATTAATGACGAAAGCCGATTTGTGGTAAACCATTTTTTTTATTATTCAAAAATATGAGCTGTGATTTAATAGTCAAGTAAATTTGCTATTTTTACGTACGACAAGACCCTAAGTAATTTAGCACACCGGTTAAGTCATACGTGTGACCAGATCGTAGTGTTCATTTGGCCGTCTTGTGTACTCGACTGGTAGAACCGCAGATTCTGCGCCAACCACAAGATTTTCGTTTGGTCTCTGACACAAATAAACGAATGCAGTCTTGCAATGAAAAAGCTCAAGTCCAATTCCGATGACGCAGACAACACGAGTTGTCCATCTGCGGTCCTGTCACGCAAACGTGTGCGCATATAAACTGCATAGCCTCGCTCGAGTAATCCTGTTCGAAAATTGGTCATGTACACCGTTAGAAGTGATGTGTAGGCGCCGTGGTTTACGTGTGAGCGAGTGTGGATAATCAGCGGAAGATTAACAGTAATGATTCGAATGAACTGAAACGGAATTGGTGCGGCTCTATAAAACGGATCGTTTCTCCTAAATAATATTATAGATGACAGTGAAAACATAATAGATCATCGTATCGACACGCCAGTGGGGTTCAACGTTTCAAAACCGTATAGCATTCAAATTTCAATTGTATCGCACGCTAATCGCCATAATGTGCCCAGCACGTTCATGTGTATTTTCCAGTGGCGAATAGCATCACGCATAAAGCTGCAGTAGGGAGAAGTTTAAAGAAATGATAATAATAATTTTCATTATGAATACAACAAGATTTAATAAAGTAATGCAATAGAAAACAATTTCTGAGGTAAAAGTATCAAATTTTTAAGAACAGATTTAAAAATATTACTTATTAAAGTTTTAAGTCTTAAAAGATTGTATTTATTTACTAAAATTGTATTTGAATGGCATTTTTTTCGTAACCATCTATTGTGTATTCCTATATCTAAATAATTATAAATCTTGAATTTTATGAACATTAGTGATGATGTAATGATATAATGATGATGATGATGTATACAATTTCAATCGTTACACTATTATATTAAAGAAAAATTGTAAAAGTTTCAAAAAATTTCAATTCTCATTGTAGTTCTTTGAAATAGTACTACGATGATAGTAAATTAGACTTTATAAAACTTCTTATATTATTATTACGGAACACGCACTACTATATGCTCTGTGAAAAAATGTTTACGGATTATATTTTACGTAACGTACGGATTACCAATTACCCAAAGTCCAGAAAGAGAAAAAAATTTCATTTTCCGAACGCAAGCGCATGAAATGCGTTAGTAATTTAATACTACGTTACAAATTATATCTTAATAATATATCTTAATTAGGCGTAAATCTATTATTTAATTGGAAGTTACAAACTGGTTATTGAAGCGTGGAAATTGAATTGATGAACTTTCTTTTGCCATATCTCTTTGAAAACGTTATTCATATTGTAACGTCAAATAACCAAAACAAAACTGAATAATACTATAGTACATAACCTACTTTCATTATAACGATAATTTTACTTCTCCGTGTATAGGTGTATTTTCAATTTGTTTTAACTAGAAAAGATCTGATGTTTTCATGAACAATATTGTGCTTTGCATTAATAATGAGTACTTAGTACGATATTATTTTAAATTTAAAAAATCATAATACTTATATTTACTCCGCATCCCATTTATTATTGCAATTTAGTTTATTGTACGTTGTACTCGGCATTGAAAAAAACATGTCGTAAACATAATTAATACAGATTCAAAATGCAATGATTTTTTTTTCTTTTTTTTAACCAACACTCCCTCTTGTTATTGTGCACACGCAGCCATCACATTTATTTTCACGCTTGTTTGTTACATGTGGAAATAATAACAAGATAAAATTATTTCGTTTTGGTGTATAATAATATTATTATTTTATTTCGTGGATTCCGTAGTTAAATTCACATGGGTTAATGTAATAATACGAAATAAATTTGTGCTCTTCGCAATCTACACTGTTGCAGTGTTGGAAATAAATTTCACCGTATTGTGTATCTCGCGTGTAGGAATATACCATTACAATAAAATACTACAGTCGATTGAAATTCGAACAAACAGCCAATACCTTTTTTGAAATCTTTAATTTCTCTTAATTATATATGTATATAGATAAAATAGGTTTTTGAGGTGGGTCTTATACAGCTATATGATATGTTAAGATTCCGACTTTTAGAATTATTTATTTTATTCACTACATACTTATGTATAATGTATATAGTAAATACTTGAATGTATTAAATTGTATTAGGAGTTATTATTTATTCATTTTCAAATCAAACATTTTTCCTAAAATTAAAAATAAACAACATTTTTAACATCAAGATATTGCTCTCATAAGTTCATCTAAGTGAAAATTATAAATGTCAACTATTCTATAACAGATATGTATTTTGATATTTCCCATCTTTATGATCACCTGCATAAAATTCTACACCAGCACGCAGCATTTGGTTATAAATAACAACAATTAAAAAAAAACAGTTATTCTTAGAGTTTCATATTCTAAAGTATGTATTTTCCAAGACCTGTCATTTTAAAAATTTCTACATTGTAAAACTGGACTTCCTAAAACTTGCATCCAAATAATATAATAGTAGGTTTATACTATGTAGGTCCGCAGTGTTGGAGTTTAAAATTAAGTTCTGTAACATCGAAAAAAAAACGGGAAAAAAACAGAAAAAAACCGAATATCAGTGACTATATAATCATTTAATAAATATACGCCAAATCCACGTTGATATGGCCCGGTTTGGAATAGGCTTTTGGTATAATATAATCTCGGTTTAACACGATTCTATAGCGTGTAAAAAAACGAACGACTCCAGTTCTCCAGACAGATGATGCACTCGGATGATGATTTTCAACATTGATTGAAAATCATTTGAATATTTTTGACGTATCGTTGAGTACTTTAGTGGTGTTCGGTCTCAACACCTCATAAGACCGATAAGATTGTTGAAAGTAGTGTCCGGTGCGACTTGCAGTTTTGTATCCCGTGTTGCAGCGTATACATATTTATATGCCGGTAAAATACGTTCGTGAACAACCTTGTTTCCCGGCTGTTAACGATAAACGCGTTGATAATGAATAACTTATGAGCTATCCACTGAGTTCTACGGTCAATAAATCAACAGTTTATTCGGTTTATCGGAATTAAAAACTAAAAACTCGGATCATATCGATCGATAAAATAAATATATAAATAAAATAAAAGATCAAATAAAGCGCGATTTTTCAATTATTCTATTTACCTAACAATACACAATGTGTAAGTTGAGGTAGTGCAGCCACGTGCATGTGTACAAGTACAACTGTAAATACTATGCATGCAAAGAATCGTCTGCGGTCCGTTTTTTTTTCAGAAAAAAAAAAACTTCAAACTTGATTGTTTTGGCATTTCAGAAATTATTCAATTTTTTTTGTACTATTCGTACGATTTAAGTTCATTCGTCTTAAACTCTTTAATTTCGATTAAATATGATATACAAATTTAAAATATTATTTATAAGTATCATACACTTTTAGCAACTTACTATATTTTATTATAAAATTAGTCTAGTTTCAACTTTCACTGCCCCGTTCATTCTATTTCATTCCCTTCTACAACATATTTAAAGAAACAAAATAAACGTATCTGCAATGAAAAACTACTGAATCCCGTGTCATTATTATCGCACACACTATTTTAGATTCCAAGTGAATCGTTTTGAAACCGACGAGACCCGCAACACAGGAGAAACATAAATCGAATCGTAATCGACACTTTAAGCAAAACCGAACGTATTATTGAAATCTTTACTCGGAAACGGGATCGTATGAAACTAATCTATGCGTCGTTTCGTCATAACCTAGCTGAAGCTGGTTATATCTGCAGCGAACGAGTATAATACTCGTGTATTCTCTATGCGTATCGTCAAAATTAGTTAAGTCAAACGTTGAACAACATAATCATATAATACATATTTTTACAATATAATACGCATATTTTTCCATCAATCACATGCATATATTATTATACAGCAAGTGTAACACTATTTTTCATAACTTTATTGAAAAACGTAATACGTATCAACGAAATTGAAACTTTTTTTTTTATTTACAACGGAACGAAATTGTTTGAATAAAATGCATCGATTTGAATTCAATATGATATTTGTCCAATGATATTTTTGTTTCATCATTTGTTTAACACGCGCACCCACATACACACACACACAACATTATTTTAAACTCTTCGCAATACGTGTGGGTGCGGGTGTGTATATGTGTATATGTATATATTTATGTATAGCCGAGCGGAGCGTAGCAAAGGGTCGTGTCGGTCGTTTGTGGCGCCGCCGGATTGTCTGCTCCAACCCTGCGCGCCGCGCACTTTTCACCCCTGCGAAAAGACGGCGTCGGACGATAGCAGTGACAGGGGGATGCACAGTTTTCTCCACACGTTTTCGCCTACAAAGCGTAGGGGTACGACGACGACGACGACGTTCGCATGTTGTCTGCAAAAATTATTATATTGTTGCCATAAAGAGAGGGAGAGAGAGAGAGAGAGTGCGACAGGGTTCGGGAAAAGGGGAGAAAAGAAGGGGAAAATAATAGTTTTATTTTTCGTGCCCCCACGCGCCAGAGGATTTATATTTTTTCCCGGCTGCGAAAAGTAAATCGGATAATACGGGACGCCATCGCTTTTCGTTTCGGACGCGACGATAATTTTAATGATGGAAATGTTTCCTGCTGTTGTTTTTCCGCCTTAAACTCGACCACCTCAGCGATTACCCCGCGTGGTACCTATATAATTACTGTTTGGTACACGATTAGGTCACTGTCGACGGCTATACTCGTAATAGAATAAAATAAAATGTAAGAATGCACCACCGTACCGGCTAGTAGACCGTTGGAAAATGTTTATGCGGTAACTTGAAATTGAATTTTTATTCAATTTTTTTTTAACTTTTATTAGTATTATTTACTCGTACGATCAATATTTACAATAATAATTTATTTTGATGTCAATTATTGATTTAAATACGTTGCGCTGCAAGAGCGACACTTTCAGATTGATTTTTTTATTTTGTGAAAAGAACACAATCACGTTTTCGCGTTACTTAAGTTGCAGTACTTTATCGACTGTGATATTTATTTTTTTTACATTTAAACGTGGAAAATAAATACTATATTGTGTTTATATTTATCAGCGTGGCTATTATGTTATTACTTGTTTACTTATTATTTTTTTACTTCTATTTTAATTTTGTAAAAAATATATAGAATAAAGGCTGCTCCAAATAATATTGACAAACGGATCCTTGTTTCTACTCGTATTTACAACTGTTTAACCTGTTTTGAAAATCTGAAAACTGTTTATAATACTATGTACTTATATACATTATACATTTTCTATATTTGTATTATACGTTTTATTATATTTTCAAAATCCGTCTCGGAAAGTTATTAAACTTTAAAATGTTGGCATAAATGAATAAAAATCTTGTTTTGATTTCGTAGACGTAAAATCTAAATTCAAATTCAAATTATTATAAATTTATGTAGTCATGCATTATATTAAAAAAAAATATATTTATCATTTTCTTGGTTCGAGTATTGGAGTTTGTTTTTTAAATATTATTCAGTAGAATTTATAACTTATATACATCAGTAGTTTGTGTATTTTCTATATATTTCAATTGAATCTAGAATATAGTTTAGTGTTGGTGGCTGCAAACCTTACAGTGTTTAATAATATTTTAGATTTGAAGTAAAATTAAAAATTGTTATATTAGATTAATAAAATGGATTTCGATCGGAACTGACACATCTTATTTTCATTTTCATCTTCCGAGAAAACTCTAAATAGACTACCTACTTTAATATCTATGTGATATGAAACATCAAAATGTATAAATACGTCTTGCCAAAAGCGTCTCAGAAATTCTTCAGAAAGATGGTTAAGAAAATCCTTAGAGTGAATGGATTATAATTTATAATTTATATTATCAAAGATGTAATATTATTATAGTTTCAAGTGAAAAATGAACAACTTCGACAGCCATTTCATCGATTGATAATTATATTATATTATAATAGTAATTTTATACTTCCATTTATACGTGCGATATCTGACATTTTACAGATGTCTTATAAAATAGAACAACTTGAGAGTTGAGATTAGATTTCGCAGTCTACGGTCTAGGAAAAGTAATGGCTCGCGAGTTAATAAATTAATGTATAAAATAAAACCCTACGCGCCCTTTCAGACTGTTATTTTTGAGCACATACTTCTTACTGAGTAGGTATTTTTTGCGTTTTTTCGGTGACACCGGAATGAGCTCTTTTCCGAAAAATACTTATGGCCTTTGCTAACGACTAATATTCAGAATCAATAAAAAGGACTTCGATATTTTGAAATATTATCGATGAATAACATTTTGCTAGACATTTTTAATCAATACGTATTTCCCAACGGGCTCGTATTCCGCAGGGTCTCGAGACACTAAAAACATTTCATAACGCGCGACGTCATTTTCCAGTGAACTATTTTCGATTTCTCAAAGCAGAACACACATGATTGTATTACCTACAGATAGTTTCTTATTCACTTTTGAATTTCAATACAAGCAAAGCATTACCAAATACGCGGTCGATGAATCCATATTTTTAGTGTTACAATTGGTACACCCATCTACATAAAAATCGTCGTTTAATTGTCTCGATTTGTTTTACGGCATACATCCGAGTATACGATCTGTGTGTAAAATAATGTATTATCCTATTGATGGGACCTAACCAAACGGCATGGCACATCCTTTTATCTCGTTACCAATAATGGTTTAAGAAAAAAAGTGGTGTTGTATTGACCGTTAGCTCCACTTCTCGGTCATCGTTATACTATACGCGTTTCTCCGCTCAGAAATTGTAATCAATATTTTCATTATTATTCTTCTGTTTTTATCTTTCATCGTTTCATATGTCCTACTTTGAATAAATAAGTAAGTAATATATCAACGGTTATATTTTCTCAGATTTCCGCGAGGCGTTTCGTTTATTTCACTTATTAATTATTGTACCGCGGAGATGAAAAAAAAATATGGCACGATTCGTAATAATAGTAAATAATGATAACACAAAGATTCCGTTGTAATAAAATGATTGAAGTTCGTTTCATTTTGTGTTGTGTTGTTTTTTTTTTTAATTTTATTTAAATCAGCATTTAAAATGTTTTAAATGTTGACGTTGCACGAAGTATAACAGAATAAGATTCCGTTTACATCTATATGTACATATTACACTCTTAATAGAGGTAATATTTATTCACGGGAAATCTCGAATGTTAAAAAAAAATGTAACGTTTATAATTATAAATAATCCTATTTGGATGTCTGAAATTTTAGAAACGTACCGTAAGTCAGTGTTTTAAAATTGTTAACAGCTGGTGCCTACATGATGTTTTAATGTTTGTTTAATGCAATCGCGATCGCCGCGCTTGGTAAAATATCGAAACGTATTCTCTAAGTTCAAATAACTCTCGCAGTATAGAATAATATTTTATTTCATCGCATTATGTTTTGGAAATCGTATTTTTATACAATTTTAATACACGTGCAGCAGGATATTGTACGACATAAAAATAGTTTAATGCACCGCATTTCGTTTTCCAACTATTTTTTGTACATTTAAATCGTGTTTACTCGACTGACAATTTATATACGATCAAATGACATTATACATTATGTATGTTCATAGAAAAATATTTTAAGGTCCGTTTGAAAAATACGAAATGGATATAAATCTAAAAATATGATTACAATGTATTGATGCAAGCGGTAAAATAAAAATAAGCTTTTTATTTTTTTTGTTTTCGTTATACCTCTATACGACGTGTGCAATTATTATTTATTAGTATGTGACATAATATGTGATAATGGTGTACGGCACTTATATACACATTCCATATAAGATATTAATGAATTATTAAATGAACGTGCAAAGTAATGAACATAAAATAACGAATATATAATACAAATTATAAATATATTTAATGTTGACGTAAGCAGTCATCCATTAGTTATACTCGCGAATATTAAACTAAAAGAAATTCAACATAAACACTTGTAGACCATAGCAAATTAATAACGTAAGTGCAATCTATTTATATGGTGTGCATTAAACCAAAATGATCATTATCACATTGATCACATGTGTTTACACAAAACAACAGTCACTCTATCAAACCTAAAAAACCAGTTTACCAATTATAAAAAAAAAAAAATTATATTTTTCATGATATCAATTATATAATTATTGATCCGTGTACCAAATGTTGATGATAATCGTGATAGGATTCATGTAAACTCGGTATTAGACAGTTATACAAGTATTTATTATGTCAGTCATAAGTAATGTCTCACAAATATTATATAACTTACACTCTTGTTGTAATAAATATTGAAAATTATCAATAGATGAACGTGTAAACTCATATAAAATTTCGTTTACAAATAGGTTACACGTAGTCCGAGGAACTACGTAAACGTGTAATTTTATAACAATAAACAATATTTATAGTAATTTATTTTTTATTTTTTTATCGTTGATTGCTTTTTTTATAAAATAATCGACCCAATGAAAAGTTATAATTTTATTCTGTTTATCATTGAAAACAAATTATTATTAACAATTTAGATATAATATGTATTTATCAAATTTACATAGAAATAGAAAATTTACCGGAAAGAGTTTTGCAATAAAGACAAAAACTGAAACACTTATATGTATATATATATTATGGTGAAAAACGTCAACGTGGTGAATGACGTAATTTCCATAAAATTGATAAATGTTGTTACTGTAAACATTCGCCAGTTATTTACGTCCATTACCAGTTAAGTCGGAGAACGATGGTTTTAGCGCGATTTTACCATATGTTAGTAGGTGCAGTTTTTGATTTTGCGAGAGAAATGTAAATTTAGACATAAAATTATCTCGCTTAATTTATTTTTCTTTTCCAATAATGGCTCGGAAGGACAGGACGTCCAACGATATGCGTCCAACGATATCCAACCGTATGCGACATAGCTTCGCGAATAAAAAATAACAAAACGAACGTACGTAGATAGCTGAGCAAAAACCCAATATTATACTGTTTGATCATTTGTTAATCCCGACTCGTGGTCATTTCACAGATCATATTATTATTACTAGCTTTCGTCGCACAGAGCTTGCGGGTGTTCAGTCTAGGTATTGTGAAAAGCATCTGTCGGTGTTCATTTCAGACGTCACGACAGTCACTTCTGGGGTAGAAGTCAATCTCGCGGCACGTAACTGTAGAACAGTGCGTAAAGTCTAACTGATCGTAGGTGTAATTGTGTCATTTAGTGTCCCGTCACTAAACTACCCCTTAGCGCAGTGGCGTAGCCGGGAATTTTGTATGGGGGGAGGGGGGCTAATTCCCGCAAAAATAAAAAATTATAAAAAACAAATTATTAATTAAAAAAAAAAAAAAATAGGTATATAACTAAAATTAGTAAACAACCATTGAATACGATCTAATTTATTTATAATTACTGGTTATATTTTTTTTGGCTGTGCACTAATTCATTAGAAATCCACGAGCCACCACTGATCAGTGGCCGATAGCTTAAATAAATACGTGCAACGAAACATTATTTTATAATGTAATGCGTCACTCGTTTAGTTTGGAAAAACACGTCGTCGCTTAAATTAGGATATAATTGATAATAGCGTTTGAAAAGTTGCTTATTTTTATTTTTTCACGACCACTGTTCGAGAAGCATGCGCTATAGCAGCGCAACGTTATAAGTACTTCATCGGTGATTTTCGATGGCCAAATAAATAAAATATACCTATACGCACGAGAACCGTAGTCGACTACAACACGGCATTACGCGCGTACCGGAATTATTCACCGCCGTCAGGTGGTTGTGGCGCAGAAAACACATTATCCGCCTCAATAGCTCAAAACGAATCGGTCCACGTGCATAACTGCGTTCGAAGAACGTAATCATTTTACCCGGTACACTTGCTGCAGCGGCCGGATGACTTTACGACGTGTGTTGCACAACACGCCCAGGGCAGCTTGGCTGCGTTTGTCCGCAATAATAAATTATAGATCAATAGACCATGTAACGTGCAGATTACGCGCAGTCGAGTCCGAACGGCGTACAACAACTCGTTGCGACTGGCGTTATACGCCTCGAAAAACGTTCGCGTCGACCCCGATGAACCGGGAAGTCGCGGTGGAGTGTTTAGGGATTGTTCTCACCTAAGCAACTTGCAACTGCAACTAGATCGTGCAGGTCGTTGGGTTGCAATCGAATTTAATTTGCGTTGCGGTCAGTGTTCTAATTGAAGCAACTGTTTTTAGCAATGTTGTACAGTCTCGCTCTCGCTTAGTTCATCTCAATAGTCGTTAGTCGTTACTCGTTACCTATTACTTAGTCAGTAATTTAAACTATTTCAGTAATTTAATATGTCTTCATCTGAGGATGACGTTGTTGTTGCATATTTATACTTAAAAAAAAAAATAGACAAAACAAAAAGCGATTTTGGGTTCATCCACACTATATTAAGAATATATGCTACAGTACGTTTATTGTGTCAAGAGAATTAGATCAAGATAATATATATAAGTATTATATTGTCATATGGATACGGTGGTAATTTGTAACTGGAGACAAGACCGTGCATGTCGAGTTGCTTCAAACGGTTTCAAATAAGTTTCGTGCAAGTTGGATCACTTTTCAGTCGCGTTGCGACCGGTGAGAACATGTTCATTAGTTTTAGTGCGCGCGGTCGCGTTGCAGTTGCGTTTCAATCGAGTTGCAGTTGCAAGTTGCTTTGGTGAGAACAATCCCTTACGGAGACGCCTTCGACGGGTCGCGTTCGAGTTTATCGCGCATCATTCGTGTGATTCGCGTAAGGCCAAGCGCACACGGTGCAACTGTTTTGGGACAAAAGTTGCAAATCAGTTGCACGTGTAACTGTTTTGTGACTTAGGCAACGTCCGCACACGAAGCGATCAAAATGAGATTGGTTTGCAATCAGTTGAAAATCGGTTGTACTCATTCGGGTTCCGCGGTCGCGGTTGCGTTGCGATTATAAGTTGCACCGAACTTTCGTATTTGTGCACGTGTATTATTTTTGTATTTTTTTGAACATGAGTGACCAAGAAATCAACTTAAAGTTAGTTGGAGAGGTGGAGAAGCATGAAGAGAAGCAGCCTAGAGTTCGCATTTTCTCTTATGTATGGATGGACCCAATGTTTCCGCTGTACTCTGCGTAGCCTGCGGTATTGATAATTATCTATGATGTCATCTGAATCGGAATCTGAACTCGACATAGCATAAAACCGAAAAAACAATTGCACTGATCGAATAGATTAACACCAACTGATCCAAAATCAGTCATGTCCGTGTGCGGACTGAAGTTTCGTACTGGTTGCAAACTGGTTGCAAGCACAACTGATTTGCAACTTTTGTTCCAAAACAGTTGCGCCGTGTGCGCTTGGCCTAACAGTGTTACCGGGTACGCGGTTACGCGCTGCAGTTAATCATAGGTACACAACGGTCGCGATACGGTACCAGTTTGGCTACTGGGCTTATCGAACACTGCCGTTATCCTTGGTGGTTCAGTGCTCGTGACTTGCGGTCCTTACTACGGAACCGTAAGCGCCAACAATTGTTATGACAATTATCGCGCTTATCGTTTTTTCTTGAAATCGAATGTTTGTAAAATCGGTCGGGCATTTTGGCCAAGTTTCAAGCCGACGCGTTGTGAAGGACCCACGGTAATATTCGTTTCGCGCGATAATATAATACCATAACCACGTATCTTGTATACTGTCCATTATCTTGTAGTTTTGCGTCATCGCGGAAAATCGGTAAAATATAATATTATCCTGGCGCTTCAACAAGGAGCAACACTGCTTTTAATCGTAACGCATCTATCTCTTATTAATATACGCGTGCGCCTATAAATCACCGTTGTTATCACCGTGTATTTTACTCGCGCTTGTTTGCAGACAACAACAATGAATAGCATTTACTAATTATTTTAATTAAATTTCAACTACACGCATTTCGTTGTAGATTTATTAAACTTTCGAATTTGTGCGATTTACCACTCTTATGAATGACGATCGGGTTTTCCTTGTTCTCACGCACTAGAATTTTTTTTCTTTTTTAGTTAGGTAGGTGTAAACTGTTTATCGCATACCTGACATAACTAACCAAGGCCGTAGTCAAGGGAAAGCAAATTAGTGTATTTCCCCATATAGACCCAACCATTGCTCTCCCCAAACCAACAATTTCCCCCCCCCTAGCCTAATGCTAGGGGTTCACCTGTACATCAAAATTATTTTATGGAATATTCATTGCGTTTAAAAATAGTTAAAGGAAGATTTAAATTTGAACTCAAACAGGAAATTACAACTGTATCAAATATTTATCTTCATTATATTATTAATTACCACCTATTACCTACTTTTTTTTTATAATATTCCTACTATAATGGATTCAAGAAAAAATTCAGAATATTATAACTTTATACTAACAACAATCAGAGTAAATTTTATAATATTAAGTATACTTAAAATATCAGATTTAAAAAAAAAAAAAAAATATTTTCTTTAGATTTTATGATGCCCCTGAACTTTCGACAGATCCCTTGATCGTTGCATACCTAGGTGTTTCATAGAAAATGAGTGGGTTTTACGAATATATTCATGGTTGTATTTAATCATTTTCAAGACGTTCGGACTTCGGTTCGATAAACAAAAAAACTTCTAATCACGATTTATTCTGATATTTGTCCACAATTTATCTGTTCTAAATAATGATCATCTATTTGTTATAAAAGTAGTTAACACGTTATCAATACTCATATACTAATACCGGAAAAAAAAGAAAATCAGAAGCGAATAATATGAACATTATATTTATTACATTATACTCGTTGGTGGCAAAATAAAATACAAATCAAGAATGATAAAAGTATTAACTGGGTGCAATAAAAAATAAAAAAAAACCGAAAAAATGTTTAGTGAGATAAAAACCCTGACCTCATTACTTAAGAAAGTTTTCAAATAGCTTTGAGACCGGCAAAAAAACTATAGTAGTAATAATAAAAGAAGTATAAAGAAAAATCGTAGGCGTACCTATATACGAGTTTTTATATTGTATAGTGCGTATTGTCTGAATCGGGAAACTTATCGGAAATGTATCATCCGTTTATCTTGCAACAAGTAATGGGATGAATGTTTTATACCTGAGATTCCTTATACCAAAAACGATTTGTCCACTTATCAAAGATAATGCTACGAAAAGATACAAAAAAAAAAAGTCTCTAAGTCGATTTCCGACAGCACAGAATTGTAAACTGTTTACAAAACATTAACATCAAACATTGATACAGGATAAAAATAAAATAAACTCGGCTAGTCCAACAGACATAATTTACCAACGATATGATGGTCGTTTTTTGTAAAAACAAACAGTAATCGTTCGAACTGTCTAAATTCAAAAATGCTTGATCGGGTGGACATTTATTGTCTTTTTTTAATATAATTATGTTTACAGGTGTATATTATCAGTTCAATTCTTGGTTGTTTGAATTCAATTTTTTTTGTACGAATCGTGCAGTCCACCAAAAATATAATTATATTACTAACTTGTATAATAATTTACACATTTAACTTATTAAGATAAACGACAAAATATATAATATATATTTTCAAACTTGAATACTTTGATCTTATCGTTAAATCTAAAAAAAAATGAACGTTATTTCTTTCGTTGATCTGAAATGAAATAATTCGGAACAAAATCTGAAATCATGAGCAAACTGCAGTATAACGATCTTGAAAATTGTATTGATTTATACTTAAAAAACCAATATATCTGGTAAAGATAAATTTATAACACGCTCCAGAGCAAATCGTTTATCATCTTAAAATATAATACAATGTGGGTAAATAATGATTTACATTCAAAATTGGCTATTCATTTTCAACGTGTTTACCTCGCAGTATAATTTTGTTTTTATTTTAAAAGCGCTTAAAAGTGTGCAAGTAATCAGTGATGACTGATAGTAAAAATAAAAAAAAACTACAAGAACCAAGCAATATGATAAGTCATTACAGTTTGCTATGACGTTACGTTTTTACGGTTTAAGTATACATTTACACCGAGTACTGACTCATGCTACCGAGCAAGTCGATTTTACTGAAATCCGGCGAAAAGATTTTCATCCGGTTAAAATAAAAGCTCAGGCATAAGTCCATAAGCCGGTATGTTTTTGAAAATCTTCAACAGCTCCGTGTACTTATAGGTATGCTAGCCTTCAATATTTCAATTATACTTACAGGAGGACATAATAATAATATATGGTTATCTCGAGTGAAAAAAGAGAAAAACCGTATTTCTTTGAATGTAAAAACATCGATGAATGTTTTATTTTAAGCGAACCGAATGCAAATGCGAAAATCCGCAACGTTATGTTTTATTTATACGCGACTGCACGCCCCGCGGTCCGATTTAAGCAGCCGATGACGTCTGAACTTTTTGGGCATATTTTTCGCGAACCTATAACATTATTATAACACTCCTCTACGTAACGTTTCACGCGTCGTGTGCGCACTGCACGGCCCATTCGTGACCCACGTTCGACGCTGTTCGCGTGCATATTTATCACGAACGTTTCGCGCGTCAGGTCTCGGTTTTCGCGGGGCTTTACGAGTTGCTTATATTAAAAAAAGTTTCCGTAGCAATCGTCGCGAAAGATATTATTATACTTGAATTCGTGGGGTACCGCGAGATTATCGACACTGTATATGTATAGGTAATACTCGGAATCGAGTACATTTCGAACCGCGGTTATACTTTCTTCGGATTAAGCGGAGGCACCTTCTCGTACGAGCTCGCATAAGTATCGAACCGTTTTCGTTTTCAATGTTATCGTTCACCAAAGTACCTGCTACGAAATGTTTTCCACGGAGCGCCACAGGCGTGTGAAACATAAAATTGCCATCGTAATACACGATAAAGTTGAAAAATGTTAAATGAACACTACAAGTTGTTTCGGTTGTATTTGACGTTGTAGGTATCTGGTATATCTGGTATAACTAAAAGGGCGTCATCCGTTTGGCCGAGAAATTAACTGATCATTTTTGGGCCAATTGGTAGGAAACAAATGCTCTTCTCATATAGGTACATGTACATACTATTAATGTTTTAAATGTATTAGATCGTATATGAATACACTGATATTCCTGCACTGAAAAAGAAATATAACCACCATCATAAGAAATATAACATCATGTGCTATATATTCGTAATATTACCCGTATAGCCATAATTTATCGCGTCCGTCATTCAAGCTAAAAAGATAATGCATCGAAACATTTTTGATATCTGTTTTACCTATAGAGATAAACGTAATGATAAACTACTCAAACACCATGCCCGTCAAAATGAAGAGTCCGAAGTCCCTAAAAACGGTAGGAAAATCGTTTCTTTTACATTTAAAAAATAAATTAAATGAAAATCATAATATATTATCTTATTATTTATTTTACCCAAATTATGTATAAAAAGATTAAAAACCCGCCGATGTATTAAAAAAGTAACAGGTGACTTGAAATACAAGTTTCGTCCAAAAGGCAAAAGGTATGTAATTTTGGGAGATGTCTGTATTCAAATCATCTCGAAATCACTAAACCGTAACTGTACGGATGAATCGTTTTCTATTCAATTATTTTTGTGAAAAAATGTAATTTAATAATTAATTAATTAAATAATCGCACAAGCCGGAGCGTTCTATAAAAATATCCGTTCGGGGAATATTTGTATCCAATGATCGCTGCCCGCACAATAACGCACGTTTTGTACATCATAGAATATATATACAGGCACGTCGTACATCAAGTCTTGAAAAAATAACATTTTAACATCAACAAATCATCATTTTCTCGGTACAAAAGGGAAAGCCGGGCACAATCTCGCCGCAATACACCGCGGTAGTCGGATAGGTTGGTATTTGTTTTGAACGCGATGCCCATCACATATTTTACTTCTTTTTTCAGCGTTGCATAACCATCCGACTGATTTCAACCTGCACAAGTTACTACACATATACAGGAAAAGGGGAAAGGGGAGAGGGCGTTTACGAACGTTGCCCAGGGACAGTTATTAATGCGTATATATACCCGAAAAAAACGTATTATTCCGTAACCAATTCGTGTTTAAAAGTTATTTTTTTTTCGTTTTTGAAAAACGCGTATTTTTTTTACGTTATTTTTTTTTTTTTTACATAACACAATACTCTCGCGTTCATTCCCAACCACGAAAACGTAAAAAGATTCCGTAATCAAATCATGCGCTGGACTAATATTAGTTTTCTCGTCGAGCCCATGTATATTTCTACGGGTACGCGTTTCCGTTGGAATAATAACGGGCGACTAAAATAATACTTAAAAACCGAACGCCACACTAAAATTAATTTATAATAATATTTATTTATTTATTCCGTTTCCAACAAGCCGACTCGCGTGTAGGGTGATATAATATACTCGTAGGAGAGTCGGCTGTCATATTCTGCAGTTATCATGTCATGGTTGTCACGATGATTCTCCGTTATTTCGACGAAAATGAAAAAAATAATAATAATACCTATCAGTTAAATCCGATGAAATAGATAATAAAAAAAAAAAAAAAAACAATGACCGTTAAAAATGTCACTTTATATATACTGACGCTAAATGTAATTACTAGGAATAAGAAGTTATAGGAGCTAAAATAAACAAAATATGCATGCAAATATGTAAGGAAAAATTATGATATATGCATCAAAAATTTGAAAATATGCAAAAAATATATTATAATATGCTATTTTTTCTATAAATAAAAAACATGTTCACAATAAACTAATATAAATAATATTTTGTTAAATTTGATTCTATTAAAATATAAATAATTTTTAACTGAGTGATAAAAAATTAATACTAGGTATAAATATGAGATGATAAATGATTGGTAGGTGTATTGGTTATATATTGATAGTCAGGTGATGTAATCTAAAAAAATAAAAATACAATTTTAAGTATTCTAGCAATTCGTCCATAGATAATTATCATACATTTCATATTTTGATTTCGATTTTGATATTTCAAAAGAATTTTAACGATTTTTATCGATATTCAAAATCGATTTCGAAATCGATTTCAAGCCCTGTTTAAAATTTTTGATATATTTCGTAAAATACTGAATCCATTATTTTTTTCCAAAACATTATTTAGTTTTCTGTTTATTGCATCGCCCACTTCACCAACTACGTCATTTATTTTGAACCGATTTAACGATAGATATTGAATCAATTAATGAAATATGCACAAATATACACAATAAAAACATGAATATACAACTTTTAAGAAAACTACCAATATATGCAAAAATATGCAAAATTGAAATACCAAATTTCAATTTTAAGTTATAGAACAGATTTTTAGATCACCTAGCTATAAATAGAATATACAGAAAAAAATATGCAAATCCTATAACTTCTCATCCCTAGTAATTACATTATATAGAAAACAATGACTTTAATACATATTATTGTGTAAAATTTAAAGTTTCAAAACTTACAACTGTGACTGCAGCGAAGTCTCATCGATAATGATGAGCACCAGATGCAATACACAGAGATAAAGAGAGAGAGAGAGAGAGAGAGAGAGAGAGATGAATAGATAATAATTTTATAGTATATATACTGTGTGAATAACAAAATAATATAACATTTCTATGGCTTGTACTTTAGGTACTAGTTTCGTGTAGTGCATTGAAGATATATTGTTACGATAACAATAATAAGCAAATAAGTTCGAACCGTACATTCGACTCAGACAGTTAACGTTAGCGTCGCATTGTAGTTTTCGTGAAACTTTATACACGATGCACGTATATTTATTAACAACAATCGTCTCCTCGACGGAAATTAATTTTTACTGGTCTTAAGAATTTAAAATTTCTATTTTCTCGGTGTTGTTCCCGTCCTGTACGAGATATTGTAATGCGCGACCGCGTAAATTCGCAACCAATTTATTATTTCAAAACTTTTGCCAATTTCCAATTAAGAACCGCAAAAGTTATTTTACGTTCTGTTCACGATACTGTGATTATGGTCTGGAAATTTCATAATGTTATAAATATTGGTAAATACACATTATCATCGTCTTGTACTACACAGCCGTATGATGCGTAACGATATCGTGTTATCGTCGCGTACGTATACGAACACGTGGCAGAAAAGTATTCAATCGATGGAGGGGTTGCGTAAAAAGAACAACTGTATTGGCTAATTTTTGTACGCCGCATCTATTTTCGCGCGTCGTGTAGCTACGGCGGAAAACGAAAACGAAAGAGAAAAAACGTCGACCCCGAATGATTTGTACGTTTGGTGGTAGTGGCTGGCAGGTGGTTAAGTGGTGGGGGGGTATGGTTGTAATGCGTATAAGACGACCGTCTGACCTCTAAACAGGTGTGCAAAACACATCGCGGCCGGCAAAGTCCGTACAGTCCATCGGAAAACGCGTTATAATAACGTTTTCGACCGGAAAAAAATTGAAAAAAAAAAAAAACGATTTTAATGATACGACTGTCAGTCTCGTCGGATTACGATCGTAATACCGGCTCATTTCGATCCCGTTGATCGCTAACGAACGAGTCGCATCGTTCGAGTTCGGCCGCGACGCGCACGTACAAAATACAATAATATATTTTCAAATGTTTTAATCTCCGACCTCACCGTTCGTGTGTTATTATGATCACACGCCGACAACCGCGATTAGCCCGTAATATCATTATACGTCGGGTTTTATTCGTTAAACCTATGTTTTACGAGTGTTCGAGCTTTGATGAGCGTCCCATGCCGCCGTTATTATTATTTTAATACGCGTAGGTAATGCGATTTCGGTGTTTTCTTCGCAGCCGCGTGTGATTACGAATCGGATTTTCGTATTAATTCTCCGCCGCGTTTTAATTGCTTTATTAATGGAATCCGACCGAAACGGCTAATTAATATGCAGTGTATTTAAAACCTATGTAAAGGCCCGTTCACTTTTTAATTCAACATTTTTGTTTTCGTTTCACGTTGTTCAACCGATCGGTTCGATATCGAACTGCCACATAGGTTGTACCGCAATATATTTGAGTACAGTGAATTTCGTTTTTGTCTCGCTTGCTGAAAACGACCGACTCTCCAAAACTAACCGCATAAACGTAAATGTTTAACGATCAATTAAAACTTTAATCGAAAACAACGTTATAATAACTATCCTGAAAGGTTCCGAAGGATTGTTTTTTTCTGAAAATATAAAATCGAATTATCGCGACTCGTGCGCCTCGAGCCAGTAACCGCTGTACGCCCAAGTCTGATTTCGGTCGTGTTCAGACATATTTTTCACAGATGCAAAAAGTCAGTTTTATACTTACCAATTATTGCCTCGGAAAAATCCTCTTTGGTGCGATCCAATTGTTTTATCGAAAACAAATTTACATATAACCTGATAGCTGCAAGAGTTGTAGCTTTTATTGAAACACTGCTTAGGATGTTATTATCCTGCATGGTGTTTCATTTTAAAAACCGACGCGGCCGTAATCAAGGAAACTGGAACAGCCTACATTTTCCACGCATTTAGACCAACAATCTGGGATACAATTCACCTATAGTTATAGTTGTCCCATTTTAACTTCGAAATTTCTTTTTATAAATTCCTCAGCTTTTTTATTATGTTATGATTGTTATGTAAGAATCGAAATTTCAAAATTTTTTTTCAATAATTATTATTTTATACGTATGTTAATTTGTTTTAAATACAAACAAGTTGGATGCATCTTTTTAAATGACTTGAGGCAAAATCTAAAATCGGTTTCCTACAAAACATAGAAGAGAAGTTAAGAAATTAGAATGTGTTAAAAAAATTTAAATCGGTTTATACGGTGAATTTTATTCCAGCTTAAGCACACACACTAATGTTTGTTTACTACTCACACGTTGACACAGCTTAAATATACATGTGATTTAAAATGCCTGAATATTACTCCTTAAAACATGCTACGCTCCAGCCTCCTTAAAGTCTAATTTTTCGCGATGACAATCATCACGCTAACGATGTACGCAGGTGAACCTTACATATATTTAGAATATTATTTCATAACTTATACATATAGTCGAATGAGGAATCATCCTAAATGCCTATAAGCAAAAGATAATCAGTGAAACATTTTTATAATATTTCAAATTGTTCTTAGGTATAGTAATATACGTAATATTATAATAGTATATATGCTCTCGATTTACAGTAGACAAATACCTCCGAGAGGTATATAAATATAATGGTGTGTTTAAAAATCGAGAGTTTAAAGTTTTGCTATTTTGTCAATTTTATGGAAAAAATACATACCTCACGAATTTGATACGCACGTCGTGCATATGAACATATTATTTTGTTTTTCTTTCTAAACTTTTGTATTTAAAAATAATTTTGAACTCATAACTCAATCTATTATTTAACGAAGATATTTATAAATTTGTTTTTTTTTTGTTATTTTGAAAATATTACTCGCATATTTAACAATTTTTTCGTGCTCTTTTCGCATATTTAGTTTCTTTAACTTCCGAGCCCGGCCTACGACGTACGTCACGCGTATGCGGTATGCGAATGCGAAGTTTATAATACAACCCGCGCAATACGCGATACCGGTCCAAATCGACTGTTACAAACGCGACAGAATAATAATAATAATAATAATAATAATAATGTACATCTTGCAGAGTGCATATAACTACATTGTTGCCAGCGCTCGGTGTTTTATTGATATTTACACGGTATTTTCGGTCGACGACGTTGCTTTTGTACGGTATTGAGTAGCGACTAATGGAAAGTCTAGTGATATTTTCGCTGTATTTTGTTTATTATGTGGGTGCAGGCTGAACATATATGTGGTATGTGTATACTGCGTTAACGCGACAGCAGAATTTCGCTATGAATTTCGTTATTTGTTTGCCTTTTAGCTCCGTATACAATCGCACTCCACATACGCCTCTCATATACAAACACATACATACACACACACAAGCACATGTATACATATATGTGCTTGTATGTATAAATATTTTATCCCGAAAAGTACAACTTTGTTTTCGAATGCGAACACTATATCTTTGTAGAACTTTAGACCATTCTCTGCATTGTATTACGCGCCTATTTTTGAGCGTATCGAATTATGTGCAAGCGACTTTGGTTCTAGACTTTCTTTAGGCTTTAGACTTGTGTTACACGTCACTGGGATATATAAGCGCAATATTCGTACAGGTGCTCGTACACGTCGTGTACGAATGTCGATCTTCCTCTCGATGACTCGGTCCCTTAGATTTCTGCCACTATTCAAGTCGTGTACAGTCGATTTATTTTATATTTTATGCGTCGAAAAAATATATTAAATTAAGTTATTTTACAAACAGTTTGTACTGCACGTTTTTCACTTGGTCTACAATATTACCATGGTTTGAACGATAATTGTTATTTAACACATTCATCGTTCAACTGCATTGATTGTTAATCTAATCCGTCGCAGTAGGGTGACGACTGCTGTGAATGAACTTTTAAGGTTATATTATTTTCCAAAAATTCTACTTCGGCAATATTTACCAGAAGTATGATATTTTTAAACTATTTCTGTAATTATTTATATTATAATGCCTATACGTGCAGGGAATATTTCCTATTAAGTTTGAGTATAATAATATTCGTCAAAATCAAAATAACTAATCCCGAGATAAAAACATTTTCTAATTCATCGAAAATTTTGGTTTTTGAATACACCATAAATAATTGTAATTTCAGAATAAAAATTACCACTTTTTTAAAAATATTTTCGATACATTCCTACCTATATTACGTACGTAAGCATAATTTTATTTGCTAAAAAATTATAAATTTCCTCGGGGGCTTGAATTTAAATAAATAAATATCTCGAATAAAAATAAATTCTCATCAAGGCGTAAAATTAATAAAGAAGTTCCTGGTATTTTACCTTTACAATCCTGCATAATTAATAAGCTATTATAGAATGCAAAATATTGGAAAGAGGTATGATTTATTGTAATTGGGCGTTATAACTTATGAGCATGTGTGCCTGGGGAAACCTGGTTTGAACATCCGCTGGTGTACGTGTATGTCCTGGCGATTTACGGGCACTAGCTGTGCAATGTTGGACGGTGGAGTGTAAATATGGCAAAATAGGAATGATGAGGAATACACAAATATACGTATGGTAAAACAACGGTGACAAAAAGTTGGTTAATAAATGAAATGATAATAAATAACAACGAAATGGTACTTATATCGTAAATAGTGTTAGTGATAAAGATTAAATGTTATCAAAACGCTTATAGTAGTAATAAAAGGCGACAACTGCCCCGCCATGCCCTATCGCCTACCCACCTACATCACCATCTGAACTCTCTATTGCAGGGATATTTGAGTATCTCTGCCATGTAGTACCTATAGAGTAGTCCATTTCAATTTAAGATTTCCAAACTCTCAACGTTTTTGGGTAGCACATAAGAATAAGAAATAAAATTACCACCAAGATAGACGATGCCTACGTTGTCGAGGTCCTACGTGAAGTTGGAACTATGCATAACGTTCGCAAGACATTCCGATAATATTCTTTTTACGTGAAAGCATTAAAATGGTAAAACTCGAATTAAACGAAACGCTATTTATACGCCACGGTTACTATGCAGAAAAGGTAAATAATTTTTTTTTTTAAAACAGAATTTCTCTGCTGGCCTTTAAAAATAAAAACACACACTCGACGTATTAGTCAATAGGTGTAGTACGGCCGTACAGCGTTTAGTTTACTTCGAACAACCAAACCGTACGGTACTTTTTCGACTAATCGCATCACGTATCCCGCAATCATCTCACTCGTATATCGTTTTCGTACAATCATGTCACCGAAACGATCGCGCGACACATCTCCGAAAGCGTGCACGGCCAAGCGACCTCGACCGGACGAGCCGGACAGCGTCGTACTACCGGGAAATCTGAAGATTGTCGATGGCGAACGTGTCGAGAGCCTCAAGGCCGAAGCGGACGCGGGGCGGGCCGCCATCGAACGCCTTACCGCCCTGCTGGCCGAGAAGAGGGCAGCATTCGCCGAGCTGAAACGTCGGTTTCGGTTAAACGTTGTCGACGGTTTACTGTGCACCGTGTGCAACGGCCCACCGTCCGACCCTGTGGTCCTGAACTGCGGCCACGCGTTCTGCGCCGAATGCGTGGCAGGACGAATGCAGTGTCCGGAGTGCAAGAGGCTCGTGTCGCGCGCCAACAAGTGTCTCGCGCTCAAGAACTACTTGCGTTCCGTCCGCGGTTCGCTGCCGACGGACGCGGCTGGCGAGCAATGGATCCCTCCCTGGGTCGACAAAAGGTCGGTCGAGACTGGTGAGCAGGCAACCGGTGGCCGGGAGGATCGACATGAACGTAGAGGTCGTGATTGATCTTACCGGAGATGACCTGTGACGGCCACCGCTCGGTTATCAGTAAGTATTATAGATTGCGAACGGAAAGCCAGCGTAAGTGCGCTTTTAAAACGAAGTATTGTTTTCAGTTCGTTTTTCAGCAGGTGTGCCCCCGAACGCTGGATATCTGAAACGACGACTACGGCGACGACTGTTGCTGAACATTTTCTAGTAGATTTTGATAAAATTGCATAATAAATTGTTTTCACGTGTAAAAATGTCTATTTAAAAATATAATGAAAATGGTATAACGCGCCTTTTCGCAAACAAATGTAACAGTGGGTCTACGATTTATCCAATACTTATGAGATTTTGTAGCGCTGGTCATTCTATGTGGGTTGTATTTAGAAGCAGTATTTGCTGAGGGTGATGTAGCAAAACGGTTAACTAAAGAAGCAAAAAGGTTAAAAGTATTATTCATCTCAAGGGACATGTTAAATTTAATAAATTTTTAAAAACGTTTTTAAATGATTTTTTTCCTTATTTTAATATTTTTCAGTACTAATTTTAGCGCTTTTTTGATGATTAAATGTGATATAAGCTCTGGATTAAAGGCTGATTTTTCTGCGCCAAACCATTCTTTATATTCGTAAATAAAAAATTAGAAAGATTCTAAAAGATAAACTAGGGAAATAGAGCTTCGGTTTGGTAGTAAGTCAAACATTTTTTAACGTTTGAGTCGATATGGTATGAAATTCGGAATCCAATATATTATGGATATACATGTAAATAAAAACTTATAATAAATAATATAAATATAGAAAAAGTATAGGTACAACTAGCTGACCCGGCAAACGTTGTTTTGCCATATAAATTATTTCTAGGGAATTTATAGTGTAGAAAAAATATAACTATCTTATTGTAAGTGTGTAAGGATGTGGTAAATGAGTGAAAGAGGCATGGGGCGCTGTGAACGGAATATAAAAAAAAAAAACATCAAACATTAATTTTTGAAATTGATTATAATTTAATCCTCAAAATTATATATATCATTAATAATTAATTACGAAAGTAACACTAACAAACAATATCAATTTCTTAATGCTATAGCGTGAACAATATTTTTTGTTAGCCCATCTTTAGCTAACACAAACAAACTGGATGGTTTACCCACTCGAGAGCATGCCACGTATAATTGTCCGTGTGAAAAACATGGTGTGTTCCAATCGAAATTATAGATCACCAACATAGATTATATTCTGAAGTATATCAGGTTCTATCCAAATCCTTTAACATCGATCAGATATACAGCTTTCGAAGGGGGTTATGATCACTGGCAAGTATATGACCCGAATTATCTAGGCCATTGCCCATACCTTTACATGTCATTGCCATTGCCCACGAAAACAATTTATTTGGATTATTAAAATTATAAATGTATACAATAATTTGTAATAACGAAAACAGTACAGGGCAGTATTCACAACACGATTGTTCACTCTCACAACGGTCTATGGAATGGATGAATTACTTGAAATGCAATATCGCATAAGTCAGTAAAAATAAAGGTCTTATAATCTTAAAGGCAGAAGGAAGAAAGAAAGAAAGAAATAGATAGGATATGGGTTTAAATATATAACAACTTATAACAAAACGGCGCTCTAGTCTTTGCTCCAATCGTCGTTGTTCATTGCGTTCGGCTCGTGCCTCTTATGGTCGAAATTCACAAAATTGCGCCATACTCACACGCACATTCACTTCATCGGATTGCATTTGTTCATCCGTTTTTTGCGCTATTCTATTTCTCTTGTTTGTAGCAGCATTTATTCGACGGCTCAAATTTGCCTCTTTGCGTCTTGCTGGCATCACACACACACACAAATAAGACAAATTTAAGTACATTATGAAAAACCGGATACTGATACAACTTTCAGTTGTAGATAGAGCGGTAGCGTGCCTGGCAAATCCAATGGTTTCAAAAACTCTGTTGCATAATTTACAGCTTCGTTCGCATCGCAAATTGTGTCGGTTGATTTGTATGACACTAAATCGCCTGGCAACAACTCTTGTTATAATTCTTTGGTTACCAAGGTAACCCACGAATCAACAAATACATTTTATTTACCCACTAAGTCTACGTAACAGGTCATTTATGATAGTTGATAACTACTTTGTTTTTGAAGTTAGAGAATCGATTAAATGCCATAAACCTTCTCCGCAATGAGCTCTTCGATTTAAAAAAAAAATCATAACGATCGGTTCAGTAGTTTCCGAGAACATATCACTCAAAGGTTTTCATTTTCACATTTATATATATACTAGCTGAATTATCCGGCCTCGCCCGGGAGATATGTTACTATTTTAGATAAGATCAATTTCTATTTCGTCATAAGAAAAATTTAGGTTGAAAATAACATAAATAATAAAGGCGGGAGATATCAGTCTGTGCTAGGTTATTTATTTCGGCGGGATGATTTGTATATGTTATAGATTATTTGTTAGTTAAATTATTGTAACATTGAACAATTAAATGTAACTGTTGTTATGTAAAAAGCAATATCCTCTTTACTACACAAACATTAAGCAGCGTTCCGGGTTTTACGAAGCTTCATTTAAAATGTCGGTCGGTCCGTCCTTCGTAGCCTACGCCCTACAGAACCATAAAGGTCCTTTCACACATATCCGATCCGGGTCCGTTCCGAGTCCGATCCGTCAATGCATCCGTTAACTCGGAAGTATAAACTTGCTGTTTTCCAGTGCATATGTTCACACACGTCTGATCCGAGTCCGATCCAAGCTTTCCGAGCTCTATCCGACTAAAAAAATATTGTCAGTGACTGATTTTCGTCCGAGCTCGGTCGGTTTTTGATGGAATGATGTCGGATCGGACATGTATGAATACGTTTCGACTGGTGTATTCAGCATACTACGAAATTTATTATATTGGCTTACGTTTGTTGTCAATATTCATTTTGTCATATGATACTGTCAAGTACAATTCATCATGGACAATGAGAAATTAATCGAATTAATAAGAAGTCATACTGAATTGTATGACTTAAGTAATTCTGAGTATAGTGACAGTACTTGGAAAGAAAAAATATGAAAGGGAATTGCAGGAGAATTAAATCAAACAGCATATGAACTGTTTAATAGGTAAAATAGGTAAAATGACGGACTCGACTCGGAACGCTAAAAATCGGAACGGACTCGAATCGGATATGTGTGAAAGGACCTTAAGCGGTGAATTGATAACAAATCATCTATGAAAAAATATGCGAGAAATTGCGTTGCGCATGCGCATATCGATCACATAATACAGTGACTCTGCAACATTTTTTTTGTATTTATTTAATACGCGGTGGTATATGATCTAAGTTAGCAACGAATAACGATATAAACTATCACGTCGCGCAACGGTGATATGGAAGAGGAAGTTTGGGCGCCCACGTCTAGCCGCCGTCCGTTGCCGTACCGCGAACCTCACCCACTAAGTCTACGTGACAGGTCATTATTTATGATAATTGATAACTCCTTTGTTTTTAAAGTTAGAGAATCGATCAAATGCCATAAACCTTCACCGCAATGAGTTCTTCAATTTAAAAAAAAAATCATAACGATCGGTTCAGTAGTTTCCGAGAACATATCACTCAAAGGTTTTCATTTTCACATTAATATTTGAGATATATGGATATACATGTAAACAAAAACTTATAATAAATAATATAAATATAGAAAAAATATAGGTACAACTATTCATTATACAAACTTTACGATAAAATATTTCAATATTAGATAATAATAATCAAAACAAAAAACATTGGATCAATCTGAATACGACAGTAGTTACTTTTTATTAAGAAACAAAATATACTTTTTTAAATAGAAAATTGAAAATAATAAACATAAATAATTTATAAATACATATATTTATATTCAACCGCATGTTATTTGATTTTATTAAAAATTCATAGTAAGTTTGAACATGCTTTAGCTACAGTTTCAATAGCCAAGGAAGTGCATCTTGTGCGAAAAATGCAAATTTCCAATAAAATTTCAAGCCCCTGGAATTTTAAAATGTTGAAAATGTACATGATAGTAGAACAAGGATAACTTAAAACCTGTTGACGTATGTATCATAGATAACATATAACTTTCCAACCACTCGATGTATTCCATTTGCTTAAATAGAATGGCGATTTCCCATCACCCCCTCAAGAAAAACCTGATTAACTTAAGAACCGTTGAGGAACAAACGAAAGGACTTGAGGTACAAACGAGGTATAATCAATTGGCACCGGTTTCGACCTGAAATTCGGAGGTGGGGGTGCTGGCATTTCCCCGGCACCCCCACAGTTAAAACAGGGATAACTCAAAAACCGTTGAGGTACAAACGAAAGGACTTGAGGTACAATCAGGTACAAACGAGGTACAATCGATTGGCATCGGTTTCGACTTGAAATTCGGAGGTGGGGGTGCTGGGGAAATGGACCTGTTTCGCCTCGTATTATCGCAGTTGAAAATAGACATTCGGTTAAATGTGTCCAAATACGTGCCGCATGGACGGCTGGTAACAGCATGACGCGTGCAATCGATTAAATAATAACTGAACAATTAATCTGCCCCGCGATGGCCCCATGAAACGCGTAACATATTATTATTATTGATACTCGCAGGAATAAAATATTAAACGATTATTGAAAAATTAATGAATTTCTCAAATGTACATAAATGTACGTCGATCGCAAAAGTGTTAAATTGGTTATCGGATGAATATATTTTTATAAATAGATGGTCAACTTGAAACACTTGAAAAACTTTAACATTTCAAAAATTCCTATATCGTATATTCATTTCCCGTTCCGATTTTTACTGCACTGAAGTTACTCGAGGAAAATACCGTATTGTATAAAAACCACTTTTTGAACGTTTACACTTCTTGCGGTTGAACTCGCATATTATGATGATGATCCAACGAAGTTCGAACGCCCGAAGTAAAATGAAACTATATACATAGATCCTCTTGGATTTTTCGCCGCGAATGTAGCCTTGGACCACGATTGTTGAGTGACTACGGAACCTCGTATAATAATATGATGATACGTCTTCAACCGGTGCGGACGATAAAAAAAGTTAACGGCATGGTAAATGTATATAAAATAAGATAAACAGTCCGTATATTGAGTGTCGTAAAAAAAAAAAATGACACGAAATTAAATGCACACAAGACCATCGCAAGCACACCGTCTCGGGCTGCACCCGATCGTAACGTTTGCCATTGCGTATGTTCGCAGCGTTTTCGATCGCAACCCGGGGGCCATCAATTGGTTGTTAAAATTATTTATCAGCTCGAACCATATAAATAAATCACGTTTCAGATTCTTATGGTCACGTCCGAGGGGTTGATAGCACGACTGTAGCAGACGTATTACATTTCCTCGGGAAATAATAAGTCGGCAATCCGTACTTAGGTACCGAGGTGACAGTGTAGCACTATATCGGAGAAAACGAGTTTTCAATTTTTTTTAAATTTAATTTCGATAGTAAATGCAGCACTTAATTACCCGGAGAAAATTACAATAGTTGTGATTTTAAATTGAGTACGTATTACTGTCTGCTCATCAAAAACTTTTTTATGTCAACTTGAAATAATTTTTTTTTTTTTTGGTTCTGTTAATATTATTATAGAAATATGATATCGAAACTTTTGATTGCTCAAAAATATTCACATTACATACGAGTACACCTGCACAATTCGTTGAAATAACGATTTTTTTTTTTTTTTAAACAACGATGCATCACACGATACTCGGATATGAATCCGAATGATTAGTTTATTTAATTTAATGTTTGTGAGTTAAAGTTTAAGTTGATAACATTATAAAAGTAATTTAGAGCTTCAAGTATAAAATATTATTCCATTTCCACGTTAGATGGTATTCAAGTTGAAAAGATACGTTTATAGGCTATTATAAAATAAGCATATGCACATTTTTAGGACAAAAGGGATAAATTGTCAGTCGTCACACATAGTACAGCTTTAAACGGAAAATAAATGTATATTTATATAGATGTATATTTAAATTTATTCATAAAGATAATTGAAATCCGAAACATGACGTATTTGTTGATTAATCAAAATATGTTTTTACCTGAAACGATTCCCACACCCGTATGAATTATTATGAAATATAACAGTCCGGTACCTAGTATCGTATAATAATATATTCAACCTACTCGTGAATTTGATTTTTTTTAATTTTTTTTTTTTATTAGTCATGAGAATACTACTACTACTACTACTACAAATATATACACGCGACGTTTCAATAAAAAATGTTATTAATTGAATTCGTCTGAGTGGTATGATATACTAAATATTTACTAATTGTAAATGTACATTCTCCAAAATAAATATAAAATCAATATAATTCTACGCGATATCTAAGGCACAACGACAAATAAACGTTAGAAACAACAGTTTATCAATCCTACAACCACCATCAACAATTACTCCTCTCGTACTGAACAATTATTAATGATCGTTTGCCAACAAATACCGAACAAGCGTTTGATTCGCTGATATGTGGTTAATCTGTGGCATTAGGCAACAGGACGATGATAAACCGACAAAGAACACGTTGTGCATAGGGTATTACATAAATGAATAATTGAAATACAACGTGAAATTACTGTTATTTCGCATATTGTTGCAAATTTCCGAAATATTTTATTTTTCATCGACCTCGAGTCAAGCATTCATCATATTATTACAAGAGTGCGCTATTCGCATACAGTCATTAACTGGTGTACAACGTCTTAACACCTGTAATACATTCCACGCAGCGTGTTGTAATATGGACGCGTGCCGTGAACAGGTCCAACATAAAGCGTGTTCGAAATCGATATTCCAATAAAATGCCAACACGATTTTATGAAATCCTTAAAAAAAATCACTACTCATCGCACTGATTGAAAAGTGCATTTTTCACAGTGCGTTTCGATAACGCGTACATAATTCGCGGTGCAACATTCGCACGTTGTGGTCATTTTCTTGGATCACGTGATAATAATGTACTCACCGGACAGATGTTGTTAATGGTCTACTGCGCAATGACATCATGTGGTCAAATTAACGTAATGTTCTAAAGACATGTCGAGATTTTACCTAGTCCACACGTACGGAAACCGCACTAAAATTTATAAGCCGTTTGGTTAAAAAAAAAAAAAATGGAATTATTATTTTTATTGCTTCACACCACGCGAATCCTTCGATGATTCATTACGCGTGAAACCCGCTTTTAATATCCCTTCCGACGAACGCTGGCTGCGACTTCTGCGAACGTTCACGTAAAATATGAATCGCCAACGGTAACGCGTAAGCGCTGGATAGGATTGTACGTTTTCCTGTGATTTATGCCTTATGGCCGATTGATATTGAATACATTGCACATGCATAAAAAGTGAGAGTAAAATATCGTTAAGAAATTGTCACTTTAATATTTTGAAATTTGTAGCGTACACCATACAATATGACTGTAATAATGTTGACTAGTCGCGTCGTACGTGTTATGCCGATAATTCTCGTAAAAGTGAAACACTTCAAACGTACTGATATTTTCAAAAAATCTGCGGTATGAAACGAAAATCTCAATCGACACAATTTGTTGTAACCTAATCGCGGTCGTTGAGAAATATCATGACGAAATCCCCTTTTTCAATACTGTGTAGCAAAAACATGATAAATGACTCTTATAAAAAATAAAAAAATATTTAATTTATAATATGTATTGTGGTATTTAATAACCAAGGACATAGCTTGTAGAAAAAAACAAATTCTTACTGAAACATAATATAGTAGTACATATTATCAGTAAGACTCGAGTCGTGTGTGATTACTCGAACTCGAAGAAGAAGATAGTTATTATAATCGAGTTTTTGGGAGTTCAATTTAGTTCAATTAACTAAATAATTTCATTAAATGAAACAATATGATAAACTGCAGAAGGAACTTAAAATACAACCAGGATTATCCTTGATTTCGAGTAATAAAGACTTCTCAGAGAGTCTTACACCTTTTATTATAAAAATAGTGTATTTTGGCATATTATAAAAAACAATAATATGTTATTGTTTTCATATTTCTGTTTGTCATGAGCAAATGATAATCGAACATAATTTATGCCTCGTTTCATAGTATTATGTTCGGCAGATATTTACATAATATGATTATTATTATCGTTATATTAACATTAAAAATAGTTGATTTTTAACAAATTATTATATTATATATCCATAGGCATGCGCAGACTTACATTTTCGGTCGAGTCTGGAACAATCATAGTGCCTCATAACTTGGACAGAGTGCCCCAAATTTTTTGAATAAATCAATATACGTTTTAATTTTAAATTGAGGACTGTGATAATCAATATGATGTATAACTGGCACATAAGACCAAGTTTAACTAAACATATTTAAACATGTTGTATTAATTGTAGACATGTTTTTCAAGTTAAAAAACAATGTATTTAAATCTAATTATGTATAAAATGTGATATGTGATACCATACTACAGTGACAAAAAATTGTCTACGATCTCCACCGGCATAAAATGATCATACAAAAATGTATACGTACATTATCTCTTAAAAAATGTCCGTTCAAGCCTTGGCTCGACCGGTTCGCCCTGTGCGCACGCCTATGCCTGTATTATTGTACTCGTCAACACCTCGTTAAAGTGCGTCAAAAGAAATTAAAGTTCTTTTCGTGTTCTCACGTGTTGATATTATCGTGTAACTATGTTTATGTGTATACAATATGCATAGCAAGACAAATATAATGCATATTTAAAACATGAAAATAGTTTTAGTCTTTATAAAAAAATGTCCAAGTCGCATACAACATTTTGAAAACCACAAGTCACGTCCGTTTTGGACATTTTATACGATAATATTTTACAATTGGATCCGACTCGGCTGCAAACGTTTCGTCCGGTGATCATTCAGTCGTGACTCTCGGGTTAAGTTTTGTCGTGTTTCGTACCGACTGCGAACCCACCCAAACGACGACTTGTACACAACACGGTGAACAATAACTGCAACAACATGACCTGCTTTCATTACGGTCGCTCTTACAACGATTGCACTCCGCGACGTACCCCTTTACATACGTTTGCATATACTTAGTTTTAGGTACGGGACCCGAGTGGCGATTTCACGGAGCAAGTAAAATATTTCGTACGAGAGGTTACCATTATTAATTTTAATTGGTTCGCGCGCAAACGGAAAAAAACACGCACGCACACACTCACACCTAAGGCATTATTTTTCTCATCTTCGCGTATTGTTGTCACCAGTATAAAATAATATAAAATGCGAGCGAACCGTTCCGCACTCGAGCTGAACTCTCACCCCCGTGGCGATCACCTCAGCGCGCCGCTTGAATATAATGTTGTTTGCTGAGCAAATGTGTACGCCGAAAACGACCATTTCCGTTTTGGAACCGTTCAGGAGACGGGACGGCGACGGGCACCTACGAGAAAAATCAACATTTTTGCCCGAAACGTTTTGTTTTGCTTGGATTTTACTCGTCAGCCGTGACGAATATAATATACGATGCGCGCGTAAGGAAAACAAAAACGTTTCCCGTTAAGATACTGTTATTATTATTATTATTATCGTTGTTGTTGTTGCTGGTTGCTGGTTGCAGTGAGGGGGGGGGGTGTACGAAACGAAAGAATCGAATCCGTTTTCACGTGACCGATGCGAAACAATATTTTGGTTGTGCGTTCGCCATCACCGGGTCGGCGAATTAATATTTTCGTTTTGAACGAACGAATGACGGCAATTTAGTAAGACAACTCAAACGACAGCGGTGCTTGTAGAACACGAACAACGTATCACGCGAGCCCCTGCACGAAAAAACGTTTTCTCTCTTGTCACGAGGATGTAGTGTACTTAACGTATTACTATTATTATTACTAGTGTCGGGCAACGATATCATTTTGTGTATCAATATCGTTCAGATTTTTCCGATATTGTATCGCGATATCGTTATTTCTACGATATCGAAATCGTATCGTAAATATAATTTTATGTTTACCTAAACAGTTAAGAAAAAACTGCATGATCAATTAACCGTGATATTGTTTGTCTAACTAGGTGCAGTGTACTCGGGAATACCTAAATCCAAAAATTCACGAAAGCCTTCTCCTTCTACTATACTCAAGGGTCTTAGATCTTTAACTATAAACTTCATCAAACCCTTTGTAAGTTCCTGGTTTCTTTTACTGTTAAGAGGTAGTTTTGCTGTTGGTCCTTTGAAATATGTCGCAATACTGCTAGCGTTTTTTTTTTGGTTTCACACGTAAACACTGTTGTAAATGTGAATTTAAATTTGATGTATTTCCACTATAAGCAATTGAAATCTTACACGCTCGACAGAATACTTTTTTTTATCTAATATAACACCACTATCATTAATTTTAAATCCAAATTTTTTCCAAATATCACTCCTAGCCCCTGGTAGAGGCACCAATTTTAATTCACTCATCACTAAAAATAATGTAATTTGAACTACGACATTATTTTCAATTACCACTGTACGATTTTCGAAAAAAACAAGAGTAACGGACGTTTACGTCGCACCGACGACAAAAATTACAAATTAGTAATTTGAAATTACACTTTAGATTATGGAATATTATACTGTGTTCCTCTTAAAAGTCAGCAAAATATTCCTTTTTAGGTAACATTATTTATTTGCATATGACATAATGGATTATTAATAGTGTACAATAATTGACATTTCATGGAAACACGTGCACCAAACGTCATCAGCTGAGCTGATAGCTATTAATTATTTATTTATTAAAAATTAAAACCTACAAATAGTAAATACCATGTATTTTTCTTGAAAACTATTATTTTTGATATCACGATATGTCATACAATTCAAAACAATATCGATGTCGATAATTTGTCACGATATCGATATCGTATCGAATTATCGATATCGTTGCCCATCACAAATTATTACTATTATTCTTCAAGCGAATGCACGATGGCTTGAACGAAATGATTAGTATTATTATTAATTATTCGCCCGTTTGAATACGGTTTATGTTTCAACTTGTCCGCGGATAAACGAACGTATGAAACATTTTATTATAGTCATCACAGTTTTTCCTTCTAACAGTCGTAGGTTGGCTACTGGAAAACCAACTATACGGATAAGTTCGGTGCGAGAATAACTATTTTAGAAACGATGTTCCCTCTACCACGTGATAATGATCACATATTTTTGGGTAACGCTTAATTTCTCGTGCGTACGCGCTTTTTATGTTAAACCTCAAGCCATAGAGTGTTATTAAACACGAACACGTGAAAATATGTGTTTTTGTGTAAAACATAACATTACATTATTAAGAGCCATTTGTACGTTTCGACGTCGTGGACAAAACTCGCGGCTTCTTTTAAAATATCATTTTCGTACACGACAAAATGACGAATAATGGGCCGCAATCTGTAGTAATATTATTACCATGATGATTAATCGAACGAACGGTTATGTACGCTACCGCATTGTTTTGGTGTAATTATTTATGATTATTTATGCACGTGTTGTTCAACGGAAACTCCGCATGCGTGATACGTTCAATCGACGGACTCGATTTATTAATCATTCAAGAACTCGTCTGCATATTCACTTTTAATGCGGTTTCTGTGAAAAATATTGCGTCCCGTGCATATCCGTTTCGACTGTAGGCTCTGGAAACTAATAGGGCGACGCCACGTCCATGATGCAGTACGGTACGTTTGCACTGTGCATTTTATCGAACAATATCATCGGTATCGATTGAACGTGTATAAATTATATTTTATCGTTTTGAACTTGTTTCCCGGCCAGTTATAAATCAATTGTTAATTTTTACACATCGTGAAGAAAAAAAATTCCTTAAAATACGCGATGACGTTTCAACACTTACACGTCTGCTCATTTATTGCCTACCCAAGTATATTGCCAGTTAAAACGTGATAGATGTTACCAACAATCGTTCATTATTAATTTTTGATATTTTTCATTCTTACTATGGTGTATACAGTCGCACACATTCGTTTTAAAAATACCGGTATGTTCAATCGTTATTTATTTTAAACAAATACTGTTGTTTACAAGCTCGCTATCACGCGATAGTGTTCTGCGATCATGTCACTTGCGTTCAGTTCTGAACAGAATACTGACTACTACGATGTACTATATGAAATGAACTCATAACTGTACGTGCTTACCAACAATTGAACTAACTACTAGAATTACAGAACTGTATTTTTAAAGATTTTTATAACATTTGGTTTAACTAGAACAATAACAATTAACCTAATCATTAGCTATACTCAGGATCAAGTCGAAGTTGGATTTAGAGATTCAACTTAATTCCTTAATACTTAATTTTTATTTTATACTTAATTCGACTTAATTTTTTTTAAACTGTTTATGGTATTATAATTATAATTAAGTATAAAATGTATAGCCCCAACGGTATCCTGAGCTCACCCCTACTTATACCTTATATACATTGCACATTATTAAATTTTTTTTTAAAAGAAAATTTATATTCAGAATACATAATTTCTCTTTATCGTCAAACAACTCAAGAATTACAGATACTTCATTTCAACGTTATATAATTAAACTAAATTTAATTATTTTTAACTCAAAATATAGCCGTTGCCATTCAACGTACAGCTCACCAATTATAATATAAAAAACCACAGTCATATATGTTATAATAAATACTGAAAAGTTTTTCTTCTCCGTATTAAATTTGAATCCTCGTTTAGGAAATAAATAAAAGAGCAGTTATACAATTGGTGAAGAAGTAAACCAAGAAACTACTCCAAGTCCCATCAAATCCTTAAGGATGAAAATATCAAATTAAATGTTTCCAATGGTTACGACAGAACACAATGTGTGATTATAACGAGATAAAGTTTAAAAATCACACAAATATCAAAATAATGATTTTTTAGTACCTTTTTTGTACTCGACGTGTCAATACTTAGCAATCGTGTAACTGCTTTAAAAACTGAATAATACCATTTAGTGAAGCTATTTCATCGTTTAAGCCCGTAAACGACTTAAGATTGTATACATAAAATACTAATTAAGTTAATATGTACGAGTGAGTTATATCTTCTGAATTAGTATGATAAAAAGCTGATTTGTATGTAGAATATACAAGGTGATTTAAATAATTCCTCTACCCATCTGGATAAATGATGATTTCCCGAACAATTTGATTTATCCGAAGTGAACATTGCTCAAAGAAAAAAAATATATATAATCTAATCTATACTGAATTATCGATATGAATCCTGTCGTAATATTATTATTATTTTTTTTTTTTTCAAATCAAATCTATATCATTCAGAATATTTAGCATACTGCGAATTGCCTACATAATGAAATCAGTTCTATTCGTATTACAGTAATGTAAAATTCCATATTGCTTCCATTGATGAAACTCAAGTCGAACGAATGAATTCCAGGTTTCAAACATTGGACCTTTTGAAAAAGTCGTTCGAGCCAAATATGATATCGTAAAAGTGATCACGTTCGATTTTCCTTTCCATAACAATGGACAGGCACAATCGCGCAGCATTTATTCACGTTAAACGGCATTTCGAAAAATGTGTTATAATACAATATTTATAATATTTAATATCACAAGATATTAAATCTCGAAAAAAGAACGCCTGAATTTGAATAACTGTCGTAACTGCACAACTCCAGTACGCGACGAGCGAAATGATGATAACAACTGTATTATTTATATTAATGTACTACGCGATACGTTTCATTAAGACCGGGACTTTGATGGAGCGTAAAAACGTTGCTTTTTAAGTGGAATATGTGACCCAGATCATAATGTACTGGTTATTCTACGTTAGGTAATTTCCATTTATTACGTTTCCGGTGACATTTTTCGACTTTTAATGCATTGTTGGAAACTTTCGATCCGTAAATATTAAGATTAAATAAATTACATGTGAACCAGTGACGTACCGACGGGATGGGTCTTGATGGGATGTAATAAGAAAAACATTTTAAATATCTTTTATGGAATATTACACCTGTATAGATTCCATTAGTTAAATTATCGCAAAAAGTTTAAACTGTAAAAAAAAAATGTCAGCCAAATGGCCTATGCGAGGAGATGTATTTATATTTCATAATTAAATAAAAAAAATTTATTAAAAAATCGACGATCACATATCTTCGACCCATCTCTGTACATCACTGATATGTACGAAGTATAAATCACATAATACTTGTTTTATCTGAAAACTGTATGTAACAGAAAACCGTCGTTACTTAGACAAACGCGCATTATAGACATTTGCATAACTTTAAACTATGTAGGTTTCATAAATACCATATACTACACGTTTAAGTTCTAGAAAAAAAATCGCAATTAAATTGCAACATTTGATGAAGAAATTAACACATTACTATTCTTGATATTCGAAAATAATTAGTTCTGCCGTTTTTAAATATTTAGACTTTGGATGTTAAAAAAACCGAAGTTAATTTTTCAGATCATTTTTCGAAAAAACCATTGATAAAACCAAAAGACTATTTGTCTCAGGTACCCGCTGTGTCCGATTTCAGCCAAACGTGTAATATAAACTATATCGCGAAGGTATTGTTCCGTCCAAAAATTTGTTCCGATAAATAAAATATAATTGTCAAGTCGTTATACATATTTTACAAGAATTACAATTATCGAATTAACTACTAAAAAAATAACCGCCAAATGTTAGTTAAATAATTAAAAATGTTTTATTGTTTTCCAATAGATAAGTGAGAAAAAAATTTATTTATTTACCATTTAATATGATTCGAGCGTAAAAGTTTCACCGATTTAAAAAAAAGTTATGATCATAATAATTAGGAACAATGCCAAATAACGTATTAAAATATTATTTTTCAAGTAAACTATTATATTTAATTTATTATCTTTTAGGTAGTGGTGTTGGTGGGGTAGGAAGATAGTTACAAAGGAATGATATATTGATATCCCTTTACTTTTTTTCGAAATATATTTATCATCCATGCACTTATATTATTCAAAAACACAGAAATATAATAAATTTATAAATTTGAATTATTATAAAACATTCTAGTGGCTTTCGTAATAAAACGATAGGGACTAGCATAAGATACAATATCATTGCAGCAAAATATATCCTCCGATGGATAAGTATTAAGTACATAGTATAATATACCTGTCTATTAAAAATACATAACTCACTTAAGTTTTAATTGTCTCGTACCAGTCGTACCGATTTAGAGTCACTTCGACCCCATTGACTCAATCTGTTAAATATACTCGGATTTCGTGTGCATTGTTTTTGATGAAGATTTTGAAATAATAAGTAAATGTCATGATGTGGCCCATGTACATATATCATAGTATTAGTGGTTCTGTCCGTTTTACGAAAATCTCTCGCGTTTCGCGAATTCCGTATACGAACTTATAAAACGTCATGTATGTCATTTCCGATGAAATCGTTTTTCCGCGAGAAACGTAATTGCACGTGACGCAATATTCGAACATCGTACCCACGACGGTTTTGCCGACTCGATCCAGCCGAATGAGCTTTTGCGTTCCCATCGATCCCGGCTCACGTTTTGCCGGTGTTTCCGTGACTGCGGGAACGCATAAGCGTTCGGCGAGTGTAAAACACGTTTTTTTTCCGTCGCGAACGATTCTCGCGTTGACCGAAAAATAAAAAATAAAAACAAAACCGTGAGGAATTATTGTTGTTCAACGCTCGGCGTTTTATCGTTTTTACTCGCGTACGACACATTTTCTTACTAACGATTTTTTTTTTCGTCGCGGTACGTACGCGTTCGAGATCAATTTGCAAGCGAATAAAAACGAGAATACAACACGAGTACCGTTATGCGTGGAATGTTTAACAGATAAAAATGACATACACGACGCCCTATCCGGGTGTTAGCAGGGCCGTATTTGAGGGGGGGGGGGCAATTGTCCCTTGTTGGCGGCAAGTTCTTTAGCTTATTAGGGGGGCGGCAATTTTATATTGAAAATAAATATTATGGCGTATCTAATAACAAAAAAAAAATGTTTTTATTTATACTTCAGTCTTCAATACGTTTATTGGAAAAACTATTTTGATAATTATTTTTTTTTGGGGGGCGGCTAAAATATATTGCCCCGGGGCGTAAAATGTCCGAATACGGCCCTGGGTGTTAGTACGAGAGTGTAATTTATTGTAAAATATTTCACCCGGGGTTCGCGGGAGAGATCTTACATTATTATTGCGCGTACGCAATTCGCACGCGTACGGAACGATAACCGCATACGGCAAGTCCAAGTTGCTACACCGTTCGCAGTATGTTTACAATTATTCGTCCGAATCGCATGGCCAACGACGACGGGAACCGACGCTTTTGCTTACGCGCCTATTATTGTTTGTCGGTTTTGCGCTAGAACACGTGCGGACCGTAGTCGATTTTCCGAAATCGATCGCAATAATTATTATTATCATTATTATTTTTGTTGATTTATAAGCGCCCATTGGGGCAAATAGTGTGCACATAAATGACACGACATAAAACGTCGAGAACGAACAGTAATGGTTACGAGATATTCTAGATTCTAGAACAACGATGGCTAATATTAAAATTAACCCTCAACATAAAACACTTTATACTATTATTAACTATTAAATTCTGGTTTATCCCATTCCCTTTAATAGATAAGCTTACTAATCACTTGATAATATGTTTTATAACATTGATAACGTGCATAGGAATTATTTGTCCGAAACCTAGACAGCGTACAGCGAACTTTGAATTCGTTGAAGTTTGAAAAAATTACTTTTTGGAAATTCAAGTCAAATAATATAACGATTGCACGTATTATTCTTGTAGGCTGTACACACGCTGACGGCGGGATATAGGACCTGAATATAGCAGTGCGGTGATCCGAGTTTCTAAGACTCAAGAAGCGAGCCAGGCCCTATTATTTAGAGATATCGTGCGGTATTGAGAATTGTGTTCGAATAAATATTACAAAATAAATATATACACTTCTGTACGTAAACATTTTAAATGCATCTATTAAAAAATAATAATGAATATTATTTATTCATATCAATAGTTTATTGTATAAACTACAAAGAATAATATATTGACAAAACATTAACATACGGTATAGCGTGTATATAAGATTTTTTTGCAGTTTTCTATTGTACACCGTATTTTGATTTATGCATACGGTTTTCTCATAAGGCTACCAACGTTTAAAGAATGTGCAATTTGACAAATTTTTTTATTCATAGCCGCCCCTGTACCTAAGAGTTTTCGAGATAGTCTCGATGGACCGGTCGATATTGGACCGGCTCATTTCAAAGCAGTACGAATGTAGACGAGTCGTTAATTGGCATAAATGTATAAAACCGTCCAACATAGAATTGAATTACTCTCTGTATAAACACAAAAAAAATGACTAACGACAATTGTGTTCGGCTGTTGGCCTCGGAGCCGGCTAATATTGATTGCTGGAGAGGCTGAACTTCTTGAACCTGGCTTCATTATACCCAAAGTGATCCGCACCGAGTCCGATGAGTCATGAGTGTACGTCGTCATGTCCGTCGCTGATTTTGCATCGTTGACCTGATCGAAAAATTGACTTCTACTACTCGAGAATACTACGCACGTGTAACCTATATTTCGTCCTTGTATGCGAGGCGTACGTCTGCGAACGTTCATAACACGCGTGGCGTACGAATAAAAAGAATAATATGAAACATCTCTACGTTTTTAAAATAATAACAATACAACAATATGTTAAGAGCGGAGATAAAATGAAAAAAAATGATCAATTTTATCGACGACAATTATAATAATTCAGACCCGTCGTCGCCGGGATTCCTGGTCGAGAGGTAGGTTCTCTGTAGTCGTTACACACTACATATATTTTTGAAATTATTCTCTGTATTATTTTCGTTGAAAATACATGTTTTATGAAAAATGTTGTTTTTTTAGCACTTCGAACGATAATGACTTCGAAAGTATATGCATACTCACATGTACACAAGACTATATAAGTGTACAATTTACATAGTATGTTATATTGTTTATTTAATATATTTTTATGCGTTCAGATCTTAAGATTTAGAGCTTTGAGTCCATCATTGGTGGAATTACAATTATTTTGTGAATCAAAGTGAAAATCATTTCGCCAGTTAATATCTTTATTTAAGCTAACACTTACGAATAAAACCAACTGTTATAAGTTGTTAATACTGTTGAATAAAACTATTTGCACGAATATGTCGTTACAAAAATGTATATTACCACGCAATTTTTAATATTTGGATAATTTAAAACAGGGACACGCCTCCAAGATTTAAATATTGAAGAACAATCGTTTTTGAACTGTTTGAGATCTTCTGATAACTCTGCGAGTTCGATTTTGAGATGAGGCTTTATTTTTTACAACATGATGTGATATGGATTGCGTAAATCGTACAAAATGTATTTATAAACATATTGGCTGTTGATATCATTGTATTTGTCTATGCGGCTCGTGAACATCTTCATGCTGACCACCCCTGTTCTATAGCGTATACATAATACACACGTCATATCGGACGAATATCTAGATTTCGATATATCTGTACGCAGAACGCCAGGAACGGGGGGCGGGCGTGGATCGCTTGGACGATGACTTCGGGGGACACGCGGACGGGATGTGGCGACGATGACTATTGTACCCGCGGGGCGGTGGGGGGACGGGGGACGATGAGGGGTACCGGACGAGTATACTATACGTGTGCCGTGTGGGCAACGATGAGGGTGTAAGCAGGAGACGACCGCGAGCGGCTTGAGCAGAGTGCGTACGAGCGAGTACAATATAGTGTATACACATGTATACATATAAGTGTTATACGTGTACATACGTAATTATACAGGGCTGGCGCTAGCTGTGCCGTGAACGCGGCGAGAGGGGGTGTGGCGCTCGTGGGGATGACTCACAGCCCGCATTGGCCGTTAGAGCACGTGACATCAGAGCACTGTTCGTTCGGCGGACCCTCGTACACCCACGCGCGCCCTGTAGAGTTCGGCGGCGGCGGCCACTATAAAAATCTGCACCCGAAGCTCTTGCGGCTTGAACTCTTCCGATCGCACAGTCAGCCGGCGCTTGTGGTTTTTTCGAAGATCGCGGGACGACACCAGTACAGCACACGCACACGCGGCCATCGCTTGTATTCATACACATTCATACAGGCGCGTTCAGTCGTTGTTCAGGTAGGTCTTTTAATATTTGTGTAATAATATTATCAAATAAATAAATAAATACGTAAATAATTATTTTGCGCGGCATAAACGTGAACGGTTTTCGACAAAAAATAATTTCAAACAAACATTTTTTTTTTTCTATTTGAGCTTAAACGAAAAAAAAAAAATGATAATACGTCACGAACGGCCCCGGATAACCTAATTTTGTGTTACGGGATGTTGAAGACTAATTTAATGCAAATCAACAAATTACGTTTTAAAGTCGTTTAATTATCGCGCTTAAACCGTTCGTTGTATAAAATTTAAATATTGTTAACGGTTGACCAAAAAAATAACTACAGACACATATAATATTATGTGTTCCACCCGCAAATGATAATATTATAACTTTGTGCGTAAAGTTTAACACGAAACAATATCGTACACCTCATACTCGCTTCGAATGGCGTCCCTGATCCGGTTAGGTTAAACGGTTTATGCGTCCTTTTTATTTCTTCTTTTCTTCTTTTGTTTCTCTTTAGACGATGGCAGCTAAATTCTCCGGACTGTTTCTCGTCGGGTTCGTGGCCACTATGGTGGTCATCCCGTACATGATTGCCGAAGCCAGGTACCTACCGACGAGAGGAAACGAAGATCGGTTGACCAGATTGAAAGAGCTGCTCACAGACGTAAGTGAAATTACTTTATGAATTGTTCGAAAAAAAAACCTTATGTATGCCCACGCTCCTCAGTCAAAACCCGTGACTCGAGTACATAAGTTGGCCCAAAATGCGCGACAAGAATTTTAATCAAATGTAAGCGTTTCGTAATTAATGCTGATTTGGTTTTTTCGTGCAAACGACCGTTTATTATACCATCAATATTAATTATAAAACGACCTTTGCAAATGCTAAAATCCATCTGATCTATATCCAAATTACTAAATGTAGTACTGCTGTGTTTAATATAGCATAATATTATGGTGGTTTTTATTTACAAATATATATTTCGCGTTTGTCAAACTTTTTTAAAATACAGACACGTCATATTTTTATCAAATATTGAATCATTTTTTCTTAATTTGGACAATTGTTGAGAAAAATTTTAAATTTAAATTCATTTTAGAGAATTATGGTACGGTACAAAACTTATCAATCAAGAACACAAATTATTTTATAGCACTACATGCTTATTGTTATACTCATTATACTCAATATGTTATCGTTATTATCAACTTCATTATTACATTTTTTAGCAAAGGTCTATTAGTATTTAGATTTACGCCAACAGTCAAAATGTTAAGTCGAAGTCTTACTAATAATAATACATTTTTCATCTTTTACAGTTGTATACAATAACGCAATGTGAAAAAGTATTCTTATATAAATAATCGAGACGCGTAAATAATTCCTAACGTTAGAATATAAAAAAAAGTATGTTTTATGTAAAAAACGCTAAGTTTAAAATTTTAATTTAACGTTAAAAATAAAAATAAAATCATGGTTCAAACATCAGTTGTTATATAATTATGATCTATAATTGCAACGAGTAATTCAATAAACAATTCAATTTATACTACATGTATCAATTAAAAACCAAAATGTTATTTTGTAAAATATTATGATACTTTTCTTCGATTGTGTTCAAATATTTTAAACAAATTATGTACTAGACCGTAGACGCATTCTTTATTACACATTTCACTTGCATTGGCAGGTTATCGACGTTCCATGAGATTTTTTTGAATATAATTCGAGTAATGTTCAATATTAAATTGAATTATTTACCGTTCGCTATGTTTAAGTGTTAAAGTGAAACGAAAAGCATACAAAATTATTTCGTTTTTGTACATGACAGTAACATAAATCACGGGCACAAAAATATATATTAATCAAACTGATAGTGGTAGACGGTAGCGTAAAATGTTTGTTTTTAGTTTATAATTTTCCGCTGAAAACTAGCGTCAAGACCTAAACATTATGAAAAGAATTGCAAGTCACTCGCGACGTTTAAATAAAGCACAAGTATTTTCATAAATTAAAATATCAAACCGAGCACAGAAAAAAACATTTAACAGTCGAAATAAATTATAAGTGCCTACTTAACTATTTGTTCAGCTTTGTTTTCCACTTAGATCGCATTTAATATTATAACTTCGTAAAATAATGAAATACCTAACTGCTTGTTCCGTGATGGTAAACGCAAATATTACATGTATTATATAATATTATACACACGCGTATTCAAATGTAAGCACTAATATGACTTTATACGAGCGTGTAAATGGTATTATCATGCTGAACCGTCGATTAATCAACTTTTTATGAAAAAATTAAAAACTATTTCTATCTTAAACTGTGCTTTATCCCCACATTGGACATGCATTGTGTTTATAAATACAATGCTTTTATGAAAATACTAAAAAGTAATCTCTGAAGACTTAATTACTGCGTGATGTGCGTTTTTCATAATTTTTTACCTTTCGAATAATTATTACCGTCTATTTTTTTTTTTTTTTACTTTAATAATTAGTGACCGTATACATTTGAATAATGGTAAACGTAGGTATAATATAAGTATATAGTGTTATACTAAAAAATAGTAATCGCAACTATTTATATAGTCAAATTGTTTGCTGATCTTTTATAAAAAAAAAAAAAATGTTCGCGGAAAAACATAATGATGCACTAACAACAAAAGACCGAAAATTGTAATTTGCTTCGCAAACGCTGATGAACATACCTTTTGTAAATGACGATGCACGCGTGTATGATAAGTTGCGTGAATACGGATAAATTTAAAAACCGCATTATTCCGTAGAAATTAAATATATTTAATTAACCTAAAACGTCAGAAAATCGGAACAGAATATCGATAAAGATTATGAAAATAATAGAATATGTTGCACGCAACTCGATTCAATATGATTGTACCAAAATTTAGTTTATAAAAAAAGTTGGTAACAATTTTAACCAGTTCGGTACTTAACATAATAAGTGCGCTGATGCTTACCGCAGTCATACTCAACACAGATACTCCGAAGAAACTTTCGTAGTAAAAGTGTATCTCTCTGAATTAATTAATTAATTTACAAGTTGAAAAAAAAGTATCAAGCAACATGTTAATCGAGTACGACCATATTTTTCTTTTGTATCAACAAATCTAATTGAATTAGTTATCGGACGAAAAACTATCTTTCCCCTCCTACGATCGATTGGTGATACAACGAAGCAATAAGATTTTTGAAAATAAATTAAAATTCCTCACGAAATCGATTTGCGACCTGGTTTAAATCTCCTTCGTTTACTCTCCACACCTTCAAATTAAATATTTGAAAACTTTCGAAAATGTCCATTTATGGTGACCAAGTAAACACGACTCTGAATTCAATTATGTTATGGTAATATTCTCATCACGGCCACTCAATTTCGATAGGGGTTACCGTAGAGTGATGGGTAGTTAAGTAGTTTTTGGTAACATATTTTTATATCGTCTTAAGAATGATGATAATAATAATTATAACGATAACAATTCTAATATCCTAGCAAAGACAACGTTTACCGCTCGTAACATCATAATCGTCGTCCCGTTTTTCGCGCGATAAAAATATTTATTATAATTCACATTTTATTGCACGCGCTTTTGGGACAAGCCAAAAATAACTAGTTTCAATCGAAACGAGAGCGGCGAACGTCATATTTTTATACCACGACCGGTGATACCGAATACCGTTGGCGGTGTACCTTGTGTTGCATTCTTACGTTTCACAATACGTGCAATGTAACCATATCGAATAATAACAATACACGTTATATCCATATAAATACGCGTTTTTATAATATATAATATTGTATGTCATGCATATCACTTGACTGGAAATCTAACACAGGCGGAGCTTTAAAGAGGTCATTTTCGGAAACCCTACGTACCGCAGAGCTTTATACTCGCAGATATCCTGACAACTATTTAATAATATTATATTATAATAGTACGCACCGGATGGTCTCGGCAGAGAAGAGATTTTGATCGATGCGGGAGAACGTGTGCTCTGAGCTCTCACATTGTGATGCTTGTAAAGGAAAAGTTGTTATCAACGTTATATTATGTCCTTGGTTTTTTTTTTAGGGGACGTTTATATGGGTTATCATATCCGTTTAATACAGTGGCGGCTATCTTCAAAATAATATGTGTTGCTGAAAATATTTCTGAGGACCCACCCACCTTCAAATATTTATTAGCAAATACAAATTACCAATATTCAATTAGTGAGTACTGGTTCACATATTTTTCCAATTTTTGGGTGTTATCATTGTTATCAACATTATATGTAACTGCGTAATAATTTACGCTACGATCTGATAAATACGTACCTAATCAGGAAATATATTTCATAATACAAGCTATTACAGACCGATGTAGTTTTATAGCATTTATTATTGTCCGATTTATTCCAGAACTTGTATTTAGTATTGTTTTGATTTAATTATACGTCGTATAATTATAAAAATTACCCAAGTACCCAACATCCATCCAACCACCTACCCAGGAACCTACCCACCCACCAAATGTTGTGTGTGTTGCTCAAGCAACACATGCACCATAGGATAACCGCCACTGGTTTAATAGTTCCTCCGAAAATCGTAATCGATACGCGACCTGCATAATTCACAAACTTACGATATCATGGAACATAACCACGGTCAGAACGCATGCACAGGTTTGTTTCGTTGCAATATCGATTGTTTTCGGTGATCACTGACTACTGTAACACTCCTCGATCGAACGAAGATTTTATTTATTCAAAATCGTTTATTAAATCGGTTTGATATTGTACGCCTGTGAAAGTGAAATGAAAATTGTGTTTTCGTGAAACGTCCCATTCTGAACGTGTACAAAATCAACTTAATCTATTACTAAATATCATCACTAGAAATATCCTATGCGTATAAGTCTATTAATCTATTTTTGCACATATTATTACAGAGACGCCGATCATTAATAAACTTTGAAAAAGAAAATAAAAAAACTTGTAAACACATTTGTAACGATAATACAGTTCGTCAAAATATTAGTAAAATCGATAAAAAAATATATCATCACACGAGAAAAAACAAAACGTAAGATTTCTAAAATGTTATTCGAATGAAAAACGCAAAACGTAATTTTAATTTATTTATCGTCTGAAGCTCGGAAAACAGCTGTAGGCACATTAATGATATGTAAAGTTATATGTAAATATTTACACATTATTCATAACATTTTCCAACGTAGGATTCAAAGTGTTATAAGTATTATGTATTTCTATAAACATTTGAAAAAAAACAGTTCAATGGTTTTAAACATATATTACGAGTATATATAAAAAGCGAACATCGAATAACGTGAACATATATCATAACGTACACCATGAAAATAAAAAAAAACTGTCGAATACGAGAGCCCTGTTCACTGTCAGTCAATATTCAAACAAGCGGTTAAAATGTTTCAAAAATACCTGTTGAACAAAACATTCAAAATTATGTACCCCTTGTATCAATGTAAATGCAATTCTATTGAAATTAAATTAAAAGGAAATTTAGAGCTCATAAAAATATTATAGTAAATTAAAAATTGTAATTGATCTTACGAATACCACTTGTAGTTTACGTGTTATGTGATTTAGACTCTGAGCGCGTCCTATTGATTTTGTGTTTCTTTATTTTTAGTAAACGTCTGCTTGTTCTCTAGTGAGATAATTTCCAAAGGATTTTGACTTTTATCGTGCAATTTACAGATTGTTGAAATGTTTCTGTTTTCTTAGCCTTTTTTTTCGTAAGATGTCTATAACATAAAATGGTTTAACAGAAAGTCATGAAAATGTAACACAAAGTTCCTCGTACCAATTCCTTACATGAATAGAAAAATATCGAATATCATATCAGTACTCACAATTTATTTATAAACGTTGTAGGCAACAATAAATAAAAAGTTTTTTACAATCACCCATAACAGTTTAATAAATGACAAAAATAAAATGTTGACGAAATCGGGCATTTTAACGAATTTCGAATTAACAATATTAGTTATTTTTTTGGTGTTCTATAAGACGTATAAATTCCCCTTAGAAACATTACACAAGTACTTCACTAAGTACGTGTATGTTATATATACTTTAAATCTTTTTAAAAATTTGTTTATATACACTTGACATTTATTGGTTTTTTTTAACATTTTATATGGATCATAGATTAATTTAATTTTTAATCTTAATACTAAAAAATGTAATACAGGAGATAATATCCATTATGAGTTAGTTTTACTCAATGGTGAAACAATCGAAAATAGACGGACCACGGACATAACTTTTTATTGAAAGCATAAATTTAAATTTTTACTAAACTCGACCAAAATCAGGGAAATCCGCATTATTTTTAAAGTTTAAATTTCATGAAACTTTCAATTTTAGTACCTACTTAAGATTTGAAAATTAAGTTCAATATTTTTTATACGTCGCGTGTTAAAGTTAATAATAAAAAACTCGAATATTTCAAATAAACTCGTTAAAATTCCGAGTATTTATACTTATATTTCCGTCGTCCATCCTGGCCGCGAATTTATTGTGTTCTCTGACTGTAATGCAAACTATTTTTAGACATAAAGGTTGACTTACACGCGTCATTCTGCGTTCAGAATCGTTTTCAGTATCCATTGTGGTACATTGATTTCAAATGCATAAGAACAATAATTATTCACCTGTTATGTCGGTCACTCGTTCCTGCATATCTTACACGAACGCTGTACATCACACCCGATCCCGGATCTCGTCCTTTTCCCGAACAAAACTAGTGTCTAATGCTCTTTCAGTAATCTTATATCCTATACATTTTATATTTAAAAGACAATTTATTACCGTGACCCATATATACGTATTGTACGCGTGTAATGCGTTCCGAAAGTAAATTTAAGAGTACCCAACTGTTTTTATGGTTAATGATAAATATCACTGCATAGGTCCCCTAGAAAAAGCTTAATAAATCCTTTTGTGTATATTAACAACTACGAAACATAATAATATAATAAAATCGTGCACTACGAAAATGTTGACCATTTTTATTTCCCCGCGATGACGTCCATATACGAACGATTCCGAGACCCGTTTCTATCGTGCCAGATAAATTCCGTAATGGAATTGTGTACCCGGATTGTTTTTAAACACCAATTCCAGGGTAATAAAATGCATACACCAGTTTGGTTTTTTTTTCATAGTGCGATCCGGTTAAAGATACGAGTGCATTATACTCGTGTCTATCTCTTTTAACAAACTTATAGCTGAAATATAAGGAATATTATACTACGCGTGTCGTCGTCATGTTATGTTCCGACGGTTTTACTTTTTATAACGATCAAAAGCGCATTTCCGTGAATCGCGCACTGAATTACTGGTGCAAGATTAAACGCAACACAGTGTACATAAAATACAATAAAAAACAATACGTTGTGTACGTCGTGCTACATCGGCGATGAAGAAACATCAAACAATCGGTGCACATGCGAGCATAATTTATTACTATTTGCTTAGGAACTGTTTGTGGTTGTAACGCACCGGACTTGTCGTCTTGGAAAACACTGAAAATCCATATTGATTGACGATCTCACGCAAACGGTCATCGGTTTACCGTGCGCGGTCCGTATTAAACATTACATTTGAAATGTGCCCAACGTAAGAAATAATAATTAATGCTTACAGTCGCCTTGTTTTCACTAGTGATTTTGTTTTTATGTAACCTCGCGTAATTGAATTCTTGAAATTCATATTACAATGATATCGTAAATGCACTTATTAGCTATTAATAACGTGTTGCTCGCGATCCCAACGTAAAACGACCGAAAACGAAACAAATTATTTTTCGCTCTTTAATTTACCCGGCCGTTTTAGGTACGTGAAAGTTTTATTTTACATTTTATTCAAACCAATTAATTTAATTAGTTAAATTACGTACTTCTCCGGTTAGATACCCGGATAATTGGGCAAACGATGTCCGGGTAAGCAATTTCATTTTCAGCTGTACACGGTTAGCCGTGCACGTGAGAAAATAATTCCAAAAGGGAACAACACTTGCTGCGGTTGGACAATTAAAACACGAAAAATCGTTTAGTTCTTTCGAACCGCGGTAAACAGAAACAACTTTGCGAGTCGGACACGACGGTTTCGATGATAAGAAAAATCAAATATCAAAACGTAATGAATATTTCATAAATACACGTCAATAAGATTATAATATCATAAAATATTCCTTCATTTCCTAAAACGTGTTCTTTTTTTTCACTTCGATAAGTGTTCGTTAGATAAATATCAACAAATATTATTACAAAGATCTTCACGCGAGTATGTTCAGTAATTTTGATTATTTAATTACGTTATATTCCCGAAATTAAAATTTGATCGTACTTAATACAATATTACTGTTGCAAAAATCCAAAAAACAAAAACACGTTTTATGATTCCACATAATTAACATGAATACGTAATATGATATTATGGGTCAGACTGATCAAATATTTTTTTTAAATTATGTACGATGCACACCCGCGCACTGAATACGGGTAAAAAATCACGGAGTACCATGACCAGTGGTTCCCGAAGTTTTGTACGAAAATCGCGACCGGGGCTATTTTTGCACGGCCGATATTGATGACATCTTGAACAGGTTTACCGGGACGTTACAAGCGCAGTAACGTTATGCGCGAAGACGTGCATTTCGGTCGTATTGGATTTCGAGTGATGCCACGCTAAAGAGGAACCGATAAAAAAATGTTCGCGCAAAGTCCGTTTACATACACCCCACGTCAGTCAGTATAATATGTAACGCTATAATATTACATAGGAAGGCGGTTGTATACCTAATGTGTACTTTGCGTCTTGCGCCCCGTCACCGTTGTACCTCGACCAAACGTTTGCGGATGACGTTTAGGTTTTTATGTTGATTAATACTGTGCTGCGTACAAATGTATGTAACGCGCGTTACGTTGTCAACCATCCGAGTTATCGTTTTCGTCAAAGAGTGGGTACACAACGGCGGCGGAAGATAATGAGAAAACTGTCTTACGCAGGTCAGCCATCCCCGGGCTACAGACAGTCGAGAATTCAATTGTGTGTACGCGCGCACCGAGAAGGAAATATGCATATTTCATTCGCGTCTCGGCCTCGTTGCGTTTCAGATGCTCGGGTAAAAAATCGTTTCAAACTATTCTTATTTCATAACTGAAAAAAAAAAAAACCGTTTTTATGTATGTTTGGAATCTCGAAACGTTTTGTGACGCTAAGGGATGTAAACCCTTGTGAGAATAGCGAACATTTTAAATCGTATCAGGATCATCACGTCTCGCACTTTATCGGAAAACGATTCCCAACAAACGTTACGTTCTTACATCGGTCTTTGATTTTTTGTTTCGCAGAAATCGTGGATCAACATCGACGCGTGTTGTTCGCTCTGTTCGTAGATTTTTATTCGGTGAAGTATTTTCAGACTTCTTCGCACACATTTCCGCGGTACCCATTATTATGTTTAACGGTAACGACAACAGATCTCTGACCACATAATTACACACAAATCTTCACCCGAGATTAAAAAAAACACTGTCCGCCCGGTCGGTTCCGAGGCGACGTTAAAATATTTATGCACCTAAACTGTGAATGTCGACTGTGAACACTAACTATTCTACTACACAATCGTATATATTTACAGCGCTTATGTTAATGCGTCCTTTCAGCTACGGAATTCTTCGGACGGTAATGTGATGCTACGCACTGACCGAGACATGGAATATAATGCTCATTAGAGTTATCGTGTTTTTTTCGTCTCGTCGACGTCCGTTCTGTCGTCGTTCACTTTATCGTGACCATTTATCGGTCTGACATTAGTAAACACATGGTAGGCGCTTCTATGAGACGAAAAAAACATTACAGCTTTGGATTAGAAGCTATTATGGTACAACAATAATAACGATGATAATAATAATAAAATCGTATCCTACGGTTGTTTAACTCTCGTCGACGAGTCAGACGATAGCGTGATGGTGCGTGGCATCAGCATAAGACATACCACGAGCAACGAAACTCGGGAAATTAATGATTTATATTTTATACCACGTCGTCAAAGGCAAGCGTACATAACGTAATAAACTACGTGTGTGCATCGCGTACGTAAGGTGTACGTGATAAACGAGTTGTCGATTCCGTGTATTTTAAGTGCGAGTGAGACATATTATGCATATTGTATTATGCATCTCGCGTGAGAGTCAAATGGGCAATTCGATGCTAATAATAATTGCTAATAGTAGTTTAGGTCGGTCGATCGCGTACACATGGGAAACGAACAGTGTGCAGCTGTAGAGCATAACTGCACAATAAAACGGAAAATGCACCCAACGCATTTTAGGTACGAATTTCTACGCGCAGTAAATTGTGCCCGGCATATTTTTCAAGTAATATTACCGATCCCAAACTCCAGGGGACGCCACGAGGTGGCAGCTATCACTGTCCTCCAAATATTGTTGTTCCCCGTCCTTGTTAATGTGTTTTTTTTTTAATAAAATATTTCAATGAAATTAAATGTGAAGTTATATAAAATATAAAATCTCAATGATCTCACGATGGTGTTGTACGAACAACCGATTCGTTATACCTATTTATATTATTAGAACCTATAATATTGGTTATACCCGATGATAAAGCCACGGTATCGTTTATCTGTGATCAAATGGTGGACTTTCGGCTTTTACACCAATATAATGTACAACCGCGTGTAAAATCGGTAATAATGAGTTGCAGTTATGAGAATAATAATATGAATAATAATTTGATATGCGAAAAAAGGCCGAACGCAATTTACCATGCACAAAATTGATATCGAAAAATTCCGGGCGCAATTGCCTATGCTATTTCTACCATCATATCTGTTCGCTACGGGCACAATTTACAATCACTCCAACTGCACAGACGCTTTCTCGGAAAACCAGTTGTAGCGAACGGTATGCACTGTTATGCATCCGCCGTATGCATCCACAGGTGAAATGCGTGTGCAAATACTAGCACCGCTGATGAAAATAAAAAAAAATGCAGCATCGCAGGACGTCTAAACGTAATATTGCCGTCGTCGTACAAATCTCCATGAACCGCCGGCCAACGCACGCGTATACAATACTACGTGTCCACCGCCGGGGTTTCACTTAGTTGTCCTGCCGTTCGTATCCTCGTCTACTTTTCATAATCGTGGTCGCGCCGCGCAACAATCAAACTTTACACGCAAGAGTTGATTTCCCACGCGTAAACGTGGATCGTAAGACACGCGTCCGCAGGAAGTCCACCGAGCCGCAGCAGTTTCGCTTCTGACGATATTAGATTGCCCAACGTATTATGTAAAACAGCTCGCCTATTAGCTAACCTAACCCGAGCGGACGGAATTCGAAATCACGTAGATTCGGTGCGAACGGCTTATCGCGAACCATAATAGCATAGTTGGTGTAATGTGCCGTACGGTGCACGGCGAGTACGGACGATGTGCGCTTCGTTCTAAAAACGATGCAATGTAGTGCCTACTTAGCAGACGAACAATCCGAACTGTGGGTTGTTCAAAATCGCCGTAGAATACTTCTTCTTCTTTATCAGCTTAGCGGTCCATTCAGGACCATCGCTGCCATCAAAATCTCTCTCCACCTCTCTCTCACTCTGATATGCTGTTTCTAAAGTTGCGTCCTGGTCTATCATTGCTATATCTTTGGCAACTAAGTCAATCCATCGGGTTTTGGGTCGTCCTAGGGGTCTCGTTTTATTTATCTCATTGATAAGTACATTTTTAATTAACTGTCCATGCATGTCCGAACCATTCTAGTCGTTTTTTCCTAATAAAATAAAGTATGTATGGCTTATTATAAAGAGACTTCACATTTTCGTTACTTCTTCATTCGTATGTCTGTGTTTCTGGGTTAAGGATTGGTCCATAAATAGTTCGTAACACCGTAGAATACGTAATTCGAAAATGACCGATTCTATGTAATATTCAATTTCACGTGATGAATTTACGCACAACGTTAGGTGTTATAATCGTACTGTTATAATCTAGTAGCTTCAATCTGCTCGTAAACACGTAACGGGTAATCAGTAACAACTTGCCGGCCAGAGTTGTACGGAACGTAGAGCTGGTGTATACTGCATAGGTACCGCGCGAAGTGAGAATTACTTATATTTCCTGGTGAACTATATTACTAAAACCATACGACAAACACATTTTGTCCCTATTAGTTGACCTGTAACAGTTACACTAGGAGGACGGAACGATTTGTTTCAAACCGATACCGTTAGGTACGGTGCAAAAGAAAAAAGAAAAAAATATTCTCTAAAGCCGCGATTACACGGTGTTACGGGTACGTACGTACACATTGTGTTGCGGTGTCAACGTCGTCATAACTCGTCCTGCGGTTCAACATATTCGAACATATTGTCTTTCACGTACGGCCGTGCTCACTGTTCCGGGCGATGATTGCAGAACGACTTGGAAAAATATGTTATTACAACGCATTAGTCACGGGTTGTTGATCGAGGCGATCGTCGTAATGATCGCAATTCGCGAAAAGATACTAATTAAAATGTACGCGTGGCGACGCACCGCCGTATGGTAATTGATCGCCACGCCGGAATTAAGTCGCATGCAACCGTGGACGGTGGCAAACAGTCTTGAAATGTGCACGTCGGATTTTCAACCGTCAGCACGACTGATTGCCGACTCGCGCACCGTTGATTATAATATTTTGTCCATCGGATTCTCCAATTGCAAACGGGAAAGTGGCCGTCGATTTAACGTGATTGTAAATAACGCTAGTGCAATAGTGGACACAACACGTATAGTATAGTATATAGTATCGTCACCTAAGAACCATCGTAGCCAATGTCAGTTTTCTGTTTCCCGACTTTTCAGGAGGAACAAAAAAACCGTTTTTTTGCCATGTTCCGTGCCGGGTTTGAAACCAGCAGTAACAATATTAAAGTGTTAAGGTGATGATGGTTTTCTTTTCTTTAAAATAATTTATTATATTTGTGTGGTACTACTTTTATAACACTAAATAATCAAATCAACACAGAGAAAACAACTAAAAAATAATAAAAACGTTGAAGATGTTAACTGCAGGCAGAGCTTCTTAACGAATGGCTGGATACGTCCGATTTCTGTGCGAGTCGGGAGCTGTTATTTACCCGATTCGCGTTGCTAATTAGTATATCCGTCTGGTCTTTTTCCCTTTGACCCAATGCAGTCCTTGATGAAAGGACACTTGTGACTTCCTCGTATGGTTCGCGCGTGTCTTTTTATTATGGTTACTTGTTTTTTCACGTTATACACCGTTCACATATACATTGTTTGTCGTACATTTTATTTCATTATTTCTATATTTATATATCGTGCGTAATTTCGTAATACATTACATAGCTATGCGAATCTTAAATGTTAACGTACGAATCGTAGATAGTTTTCACGGCGAACACCTGACGGCCTAGCTATACAAAATAAGGTCTTATGCGTCTTACGCGTGTTGAGTACTGATATTGCATGAAACGAATACATTTTTTTTAAACCGTCCGCGGCCCGCCACGGCTCTTGGGTGACGATATAATATTATTTGCGCGAGGCAAACAATAAGTGTCCGAGAAATCATTTTGTAAAATCAACTCTGCCGTAGGTATTCGTTTCGTGTTCACGCGAGTCGACTGTTCGCGTAAAATATTACAACGATGTCGCGCGTGAATCGAACCGAAATAAAAAAAATAAAAAACATTTAACATGTCACACGCGGTGTAATCGTTATTAATATTATTGCGAAATGCCGCGTTGAAGAAACCCCCGATGGGTGTGGTGGCGACGTGGAGGGTAAAATTGATGCGAAAAACGTTATATTTCTCCGACTTTTTACCTGGTACGAGTGATGGGAGGCAAGAGAAAGTAAATCAACGCAAACCACGGTTGAATCTGAAACCGAGATCCCTGCTGCAGTTAGTCGACACGCACGATAACGGAGTGTCCATAAATCACGACGGCGGCCCGTATTTATTTTTTTTTTGTCGTACCAGACGCACCGGCGACGTTCGAGTCGTAAAAAACAACAATAACAATAATTAAAAGGCATACTGCGTGCGACTTCAGCTTGTACGGATGTATCACAGACCCATCTGTACAGGGACGCATTTATCAAACGTCAAACTGCCGTGACGACTTGAACGATCCTTTACGCGTAAAAGTATCGTGTCGCGCACTCGGGACGTCAACCCTAGGATGGAATGCAAATAGACCGTGCTTAATCGTAATAAGCAAGAAAAATTTCACACAAGTTTTCCACGTTTCCGGGCGTACAAGCTGACCAAGGTGGACACAGCCGCGTGACGTAAACGAGACCGTCAAGTTCGCGGGTCTAAATCGGCTAATATCTCGACGGCAAAACAAAACGATAATAGCAAATCAGTTTCTGACGTAAATTTTCTTCGTAAGGTCTTGAACGTCTTGGTTGGTTGACTGTCTTGGGTTTTTTTTCACGAAAAATCGGTCTAAAAGTATTCTAGTTCGATTCCCATGGCAAGGTGCCCCACGTTGCGTTTACCAAGTCCGAGAGAAATTAGACGACCAACAGTCCGGTGTGCCGCGTACCCTTTGAACGCTATTACCTATAGAATACACCCCCCCCCCACCCACCAAGACTCAGCAAATATTCAATGCGTATCGTGTGCTGCTGACGTTATGCAACCGTACTTCCACGCGAGCGACATAATGATATCGCATTCGTTGTTATAACAGCGTACACCATAATATCGTACATTTACGATAAACATAATACCACGTAGAACCACGTGTATTGTTCGACGGTGAAAAAAATAACATTTCTATTGTGTGCACGCACGCGCACGCTGCCGGCGACCCCGAATAATGAGAAACGGTTTTTGTTTTTTTGTCCAGGGACTGTCCGTACCGAATAGGTATATAATGTTATGTATACTTTATATATAGTCGTCTGCTGTGCACGGCAGACCACCAGCGTATACCTACCCGAGACAACGAAGATAAAATGTATAAATCACAGTCGGAAATGTTCCTCTCCCCCCCACCCCCCACCCCCCCCCACGCAACTGAACACGGCCTTTTTTCTATTCCAATACGGATATCGATCCGCGCAGGAAACGTGTAACTTTGCTTACCCGCAATGGACGATCCCTGTGATATCAATGGTCAATAACAACGTGATGCGCCCGCGTACAACTAATAATACGAGTCATACTCGCCATCACCGTAGTCGATCGTTTTCGACTTTTGAACATAAAGACAGCATTTTTTTTTAGTTGTCTAGAACCCTGAACCAGTACATTCGTTTTTTCTTACCCGGTCACCTACCGTAACCACTTTTATTATATGAATATATATTTTTTATTATTTATTTCCCGAATTAACGAGTTACGTTTTCCCGTCTTCTGTGCACTTATCCTTTAACGAAAACCAATACTCTATTGACTATACTGGGTATAGTGTACACTGTACACAAAGTTCAATAACTATGATAACGTACTCTCCATGTCGATTAGGAAGGTAATAATTACGAGATTACGACAGTAATTTTCACCCGTACTTCACAGGTAAGAGAATGAAAGAATCTTATCTCAAGTATTAAGATTTCCTTCCCTTCTAAAAAAAATGATGCGTCCCCCACCCTCGAACACAGGGTTGTATTATACAATGATGATATTATAAAAACATTTTTGAAATGCATCGCGTTCGTATTGAAGTTTCGGAACATAACATCTGGATTACCGTGACGGTATTTGGTCGTGGACGAGAGGTAAAAGGAAGTTGTTTAAAAACGCGCGTACATATATTATAATAATAGGCGTAAACTAGAATCACAATTGCTGTTCGCGCGGTGCTACTACATAATAGTAGTATATCATCTGAAATAGCGAAACGATTATGCTTTCAATAATATCCAAACAAAACAAGATAGAGCAAGATAAATATATAGATAGAGAAAGAGAGAAACCCAATAAACCGATTTCGACAACACCTTATATGAGTGTAATATTATATATTATATGGCAGTTGGCACCTGCTGCAGCTCGCCGTGTCCAGAGTGCACGGAGAGAACGTGATTTGGATTCTTCCCCCTCCCCTCCCCCACGTCCGTCTGTTCACACGCCATTGTCCCCCTCGTGCACAATAAAAATTAAACGCACACTCAACAATAATAATAATATATAATTTAAACATAATAGGACGTGATTATGTTATCGATTAACAATGCGTTATGTTCATGAAACGTTTCTTCGAAACCCGTAGGCATCAGCGAGTATTATGCACTATTTTGCTGTACACAATTAAAATAATATCGCGCAATCAAACGCGCCATCATCCCGTACTGGGAAAAAACGTTTTAATATCACACGGAACGTCAGCGGTGTACAGTATTTTTTTAGTATACTTACCGGTATTTAAATACTTTAATTTGGTTGACTGTTCAATGAAGAATTTCTAGTACCATATTTTTTTGGATTTCGAGTACTAGCAATAATAATTGCGTTGAACACTTTTGCTTAAACTTTGACGACAGTACAATAAGGTATTATACATCTTACAAAACCCATTGAATACCTCATGGTTTCCTGAGTGCTGTCTCGATATTCAGAACTTCCCCGAAGCTTCCGATAAAAGTAAAAACATATCTAATAGTAATTTAAATTTAAAAACAAATTTAAAAATTACTTTAAAAGTCCAATCGGTTACTTCGCTGAAACTATTTATGCATTTCTCTTCCAATGCGAAACAATTTCAAGTGATAAAATAATAAATATACACGATTAGTTTAAACTGTATTCTAGAACTAAACATATAAATTAGTCCTATAGTTTAGCAGGTTTACGATAAACATTAAAAATTATACCACATGAAACGATTTTTCCCAACATCCACGCTATCGATTATTATTATTATCAACTGATTCTAGGTGAACCGACAAAAAAAGTTATTGATCCTACATGGATTAATAATTGTGTTTTATTAGTTATTTTTATATAATTTACTAACAAACAGAAATGAACAAGTTATCGGAGAGCTAATCCTTTGTTAAAAATGTAAGCACATATTATCATATGCGTTGATTAGGGGGTGCTCGGGGACTTAGCCTCGTAAAAAAAAACATTGAAAGCCCTATAGCCAGTATACCAGTGTCAAGTCATTATGCAAATGCTATCGGATTAATTTATTTTATGAGCAACCGAGGTGGAAAGTGAAATATGGTCGATGATCATCGCAACACAATATCACCAGCTCGGGTTTTAAGCACTCTTGGGCGTGTACCTACTTATATTGTTGTGATCTGTTCTTTTTCCCCCGAGTAACTGCCGAGCAACGTAAACCGCGAAAGCGTTTAGAAATCCGTATGTCTGCGTTAAACTCAAAAATGCATTTAAATAAACGTACCTAGTGCCCGCCGATGTATAGCGATGCTAATATATACGCATTATACTATACTATCTTTGTTGGCGTTACGCCGTTACACTTGCTCGTACCAGACACTTGATAAAACGACCGACCGATGGACTATGTACAGCACGTTCTTACTTTCACCGAACGCTTTACAAATCCAAATCGGCATTTTACGTTCGTGACCTCTTCTCGGTTTAGGTATACACTATATACACGTTAGAATATAATATGGTTCGCGTGAAATTAAAGAAAACAGTTTTTACCAAACCGTCGTCGCTCATTTGTATTCTTCACGAGCTCAACAGGTTTCAATAAAAACTATTCGGGGAATTTCATTTTCGAAAACTTACCTTTAATCGCTCCGTGTGTTGAATTTTCTAACAACCTGCGCACGCGTACATTGTTATTTACCGTTCAATATTTACAGTTGTTTGTAATTGTATATACCACCTAGGTATATACGAGTATGTGAATTTATAATCGCTACGGATAATATACGAGTAGCATATTACACACGTTAAAGACTTGATAATATATTATTAACTAATAATATGCTAATTGACGTAATACCTACGACATTGTACGGCCATGGTAAATATCATCAATCGATCGTGTAATGCATTAGATGTGTGTGGGCATTAAAAGCGATTTCAAAATTCAACAAACAAGGCGATAAAATATTATTATCCCTGGGCATTCACACGAGTCTTCTCGGTGAGGGGCCCAGTATTGTTAAGTCTAGTTAAATAAATGACTAAATAAATAAATATAATTAAGCATTATCGTTTCAATTATTTTATTAACAACTTTAGTTTTTTTTTTTTTTTATATTTATATAAGCCCTTACAATGAATATTTATTATACATCAAGTGTAATTTATTATGAACATATAAATATGTATTTATCATTAAAGTTTCGCCTTTCCCGACTAATTAAGAAAGTTAAGGTGATTCCGAAATAAGAGCCACGCCGTTAAAGAAGTTCGTTTTTAAAAGTTTAACTGTTTTTTATAGTTTCTCATCATGAAAATTAGTCCGAATTTGAGCATTTATTTGTGACGTGAAAGTTTTCATAATTTCTTTTACTCGAATTAAATTGTAAAGAAAAATATCGCCCTGTGGGAGAAATGATTACAATGTATTATGCCCTTATAGGTGGCATATTATCAGTTTAAGCTCCAAATAAACAACGCGCGAACGAAAACAAAAACAACAACAACGACAACAACAAAAAACCCCTTGTTACATAATTATGTCAACTTTCGACTTTTGCACAGTACCTACAACAAAGCGGTGCGGATTTCGCGAAATATATACTTACGAGGGGTTACATTTTTATACGTAGAACGATGAAAACGTATTTATTTTTTTTTTTCAATAATTTTCTCAAACCTTTGTGACGCGAGATACTGTAATTTAAGCGCCTTGCTACGGAACACTGCAGGTAGCTAGGTCGTTGGAAATAAATTATTGAAACGCACTTGAACACGCCTAGTTTACGCGTGTACCGAAACGTTTCGGAAAATGACCGTGATCAGAAAAATCTCTTTGTCACACGGAAATACGCACGCGGGTAATTTAATTTCGCGGCGCTACGGGTCCGAGTCGCGACGCGAGAAAAATGAACAACAATAAATAAATCGCAATAGCTTATTTTTCTCATTTATTTGTTTATTTTTATTATTATTTTTTTTTTTCTCCGTAGCCGCGTTGTTATATTTTAATTTTCCGTTCCGTTGTCCGTAACGTTCATGAGCCGCGCTAAAACCGTTAACATCGTCGTCGAACTCTAAACCGTCTTATAAAGTCGAGTCGTGTTGTAGCACGCGCGCATCATAAAACTCTAAGTCGTCCGGTACTTATGTGCACTGCCATTATTGCGCCCGTCGAACGCGATAATTTGTTCATCGCTGTCGCCGCATCGTTTCGCACCGATTGCAATATGACAATGTTCAAATGCCATCTCGCAGTTATTACAGTTTAAATAATGTTTTTTTGTTCGAAAAATAATATCTACTGACAAATGTCGTACATTCAGTCGTTGAGACCATTGGTAGACATACATTTCGGTTTACAACACGAACCGCATGATAGGGAAGGTCACCCATTGATAATACACTAGTATACCCTACCTTACGGTTGGACAAGGTCATCAAGGTGTGGAAGAATTTTTTTAATTTTCTTTAATTTTTAAATGCCAGAGAGTAAATCTCGATTCGAATTATAATGACGGTATGTTTCGGAGTGTTTTTAAACTTATGTCTTATGAATCGCTATTAATCATATAAATTGTACGTGGGTCGTGTTTATTGATGGTTGAAAGTTAAATTTCTTACAACGAATTTTAAAAGCGTTATTTATGGGATTCCGCCAACTTTGACATCGTTCAATATCAAATCGTAAATGACTATTTCGATAGTAATATTAATTATCGTAGCGCTTCCGGGAAATCCTTGCACTACTCGAACATGAATACAAACGCGACTTTCTTTCATAAATACAAATTGTTTGACAACGATCAATTTTTAATCATATTTTTTCTTTCGATTCTTACTTTTGTTTAATTTTATTATGACTAAAAATAAGAATAAGCCAATAACGTGAGTTGAATTTAAGACTGACAATATATGATATAATACAGGGGTGGCCAAACGCGTACGATTTAAAAGTCGATCTTTGGCATTTCATTAGAATTTGTATTTGCAGTACACACTGATCGTCTCTGGTGGTTTAGACTTGCGAATCATTGAAACTCTGGTCGGCGTCGCTGCTCAAGTAGACCACGCTAAGAAAATTGTTTTCTTGGTCGATCTCTACTTGAAAAAGTTTGACCATCCCTGATATAATACGTCACAACTGCTGAATTTTAAAAATAAAAATAAAAAAAAAACACATATTTCTTATAAAATTGGTCACATTTCTAACAAATGGAAATTGGCAACAAATGGCAGATTTATCGTAATTCTAGCGATTCCCGTAACCGCATTACTATAATTTACACCAACTCAATCGAAATTAAACACAGTTTAAAACATTATGTTATCGACATTACCAACTTGTATTAATATTAATAATTTGAGTTACCCGTGCGAACAGAGTACTTAACAGTTCGGCAACTCCAAATGTAGTTTGGAACATCGTCTTGAAAATGTGCACAAACTTTACCCTAGAAATTACACAATTGGTTATTTATGCCATTTTAAACTGTAACACTTTACCGATAACGTATAACTTATGAAAGCATTATTCATCTCGAACAAATGTGTCCGAAATGATCATAAATTCACAACCAACGGTCGAAGTGTTCGATTGTTATCATCTGTCTCTGAACCGAAAAGTTAAATTTCATAATCTATATTTAAACTTTAATATATCAAATATGTAAAAATCACTTTTAATAATCTATTGATACATATTCATATATTTGTGTTTCGAATAACACAATCACTCACTGATCGCTACAGCTCGAAAACGACAAAACGTATGAACTTGAAATTTGACATAGCGGCTACTCCAAAACTCTAGATGTGCGCCAAGGATTATGGATTATAAAAATGTTGGCCACAGCCAAGACCATTCCGTGCGAAGCCAAGTAATTCAGCGTATAGCCAAAATCACTGGACCTATTCATTTTAAATTATACTTTTATTACTATGTACCCATACAGGCACTCTACGAAGGGATTTTTCGAGAATTGGGTTGTGTGTTACCTAGGAAATATTTAATTTTGTTTAATATGTTAATTGTTATGACCAAAAATAAGAGTACATTATAAACTAAATGGTATAAGTAAATAAAAAAAAATACGTATCATTAGATCTCACGATGATTGTAGGATTTTTCAACTAGTTTTTTTTTCTACGTCGAAAAAGTAAATTATTTTTCTAATCTAAAAAGTGAAATATCTCGCGGCTAACAGTTTATTATGAAATAATAACAACATAAGACCATAATTCTGAAACCATATAAAATCCATAATATCTCCAACTATTAACATGTAAAATATTACTTCTGTTATTAATAATCTGGTATCATTAAAATAAATAATTATCCGTCCAGACTCCGAGTCAAACAAACACGCATAAACAAATAAAATAGTTGTACGTGGGTTATCACTAAAAGTTAAGCGAACTGAGTGAATGCAGTAGGTAATAACAATAATGAACAAGTTTGAAAAAACGAAAACAACAAAATACCAACAGGAAACACGTGAAAGGCCGTCAGTAAGGATATATGTATTACAGTTTTACCGTTTATTTCAAAGGGATATTTCAAAACCGAACGCGATTTTCGCATTTTAAACCACCAACGCTTTCCCGAAGTGATTTCTCGAGTGCAGTCGAAAAAAATATTTGCTGTCAGACTGCATAGCAATAATGTAGGCACTTCCTTGCGAACAAACACCTCGGAAACTTAAGGGTGAACTGTGCGGCGGAAGTAGATCGTTTGACAGCAGGGAGATGAATTACCTATATATCGCGAACGTGACATAATATTACGTCTATGGCGAACAATATCGAGGAAAGTGTACCGTACGGAAAACGAGAACGAAATAAAAAAAAAAAATAAAAAAAACTGTTCATTTGATGATTTAACCGGGCCAATGACATTCAAAATATTGTTGTACGGAGAAAAAGAAATACACACGTCGCTTTGCGTTGCCTATTGTACTTGGCACGACAGCCGAAAGAGTGTTTCAAATAAAATTTCAATAGCTGGTAAATAATATAATATAATAATAATAATAATAATAATAATAATAATAATAATAATAATAATAGTAAAAATAATTTTTTTTTTTTTTTACCAGCAGTTAATAAAATATGGGTACAAACGTATAATGCACCTATTTAATCCCACGGCCGCACGTTATGTGTTTGATAACTGCATTACGCATACGCCATCATTCAGACACCTAGTTTCACAATACTTGTGACGTTCACGTTGAAACGTTGATTTGCGTTTACGAACACTACACAATAGGTATTATATATATATATATATTGTCGTTGCGGGTCGATATCGTATTTGATTGTTTTGCTGTTAATGGTTTCTATTAGTTTTGTGCGTATTTATCGTAAACCCCCCGCGTTAAACTAAGCTTACCACTTAAGCGATGTAAATATTTTCTAAAACACATGTTGAAACCTGTGTTAATGCGGTGCTCGTTTTTCACACACGGTTAAAACAATCACGTCGGGAAAAATATAGTGATTTAAATTAGCAAGTAATTTGAGGCAACATTAATATAAAACGTTTGCACGCGCTCCAACGATACGAATACGCCCGGCGAGTATTCACAATCGTCATAAGTAGGGCTGGGATTTCGATGCACTTTGCACTGATTTCCAAAGCTTACTGTGCAATGCTCGTATTGTCACAAATATGTTTTTTGTACATTTGAATGAGAATAAGAAAGTTTATTTTGCATTTTTTGGCATTTTTTAGTTTTTAGGTCATTTTCTTAATTTTTTGAGGCATTTTAGAGTTTTTGGAGCATTTTTTGAGTTTTTGGAAACCAAGTATGAATTAAAAATTTTATTTTAAGATTTGTACTCTAACATGATTTTTAAATAAATATAACAGATTATAAGTACTCGTAATTCGTATTCTACTATCGGACAAGGTTTGAGTAACCTCTACCCGCATTTCCTGTTAAATAATCTTAAATCGGTAAAATCGACGTCCGATGATATCGTTCAGTATCGTTTTAGATCATAAAAGCATTTTTTTAGGGCATTTTTCGGGGGTTTTTAGGGCATTATTTAGAGTTTTTAGGTCATAAAAGCATTTTTTTAGGACATTTTTCGGGGTTTTTTAGGGCATTAAAATCCCAGCCCTAGTCATAAGCAATTATAAGTTTCCAGACAAACGAAAATCAAAAGAACAATCGCACAGGTAGTGTTCGAGCATTGAAAATTCTCAACAACGCATTCACGTTCAGCGTATCTGTACACTGCATGCAGTAGTATACTTTAAACAATTAAGTTTAGTATTTTTTTTTCACAAGAGTTATGTATTTTTCATTTTATTTATTCATTTTTTTTTTTTGATGTGGCCGCTGGCACATTTTCTCGCATACTAATGGATACAGATGCGTTTTGCGTGCTGTAATAATATTATATTATAAATCATTGACATTTTGAATGGCGCACACTGCTAACTGATTAAAATCCATCTAGATTAATTGAATTACGCTGTGTCGTAAAAACTCTAACACGATTTTCAATACATTTCGGCATGACGGACGGAAATATTTTATACTTTCGAAAACGCTTAATGCAATAATAATATTATTATACATCGTAAATATTCGTATTATATCCGTTTTCGGTGCAATTTATATAAAACCTGCAAACAATAATGATATAATAACAAATATTATACGGCTGTGCGATTGAATAGTTTTTTTCAAACGTGGATTGATCAACCACACCGATATACGGAGTGATCACGATTTCAAGTAACAAAATATGTATGAGAAACTATAGAAAATTATGGTTTTTGATTTAACTATAGGTATTTTGTAAAATTTCACAATTATAAATGTTCAGGAACTTGGATATTTAAACGAGAAAACCGCTGTAACATAAAATGCTGATCACCCTGAATCATATTCCGATGTACCTATTCACTCTCCCGGTGTATCTTGGTGATTTGTAACAACGTGAACAATAACGAACAAATTAGAGCGTTTCATATTAGCTATATGTATACGACCGAGTGAATAATACTTTCTGTATTTCAGCGATCTCGTGTAAACCCGTCATTAAACGACGCGTCGAACACAATAAAATTTTACTTAAGGCTCAGCCCGACGGTGTACATGCTATTACGAATAATAATAACGGTTATCAACACACGACGCGTGTGACTCATGTGCTGTCATCGATAGAATCACTTGGATTATATTTTGTTTTACTCGAAACGGACACGATCGTGTAGAATGGGAAAAATACTATGCGATAAGTCAACCGTCGATGAATTAATTGACCATGAGTGCAATAAGTGGCGACCCCTGAGTCATACTATGTATAGTGCAAATAATGGAGGATAACTATTGATATTTGTGTCCGAAACCCAACGAATTAACATTATTGTTTTGCAACGAACGTTTTATATTTTCATCTACAAGGGTTGAATCGGGGTTATCATCCCATCACTCTATGCTAATAAATCCTCGTGAATGGATCAATATAGAAAGTAAACCGTTTCATTTAAAACTAAAATACACTGAAATGTTTCCGCCAGTACAAATAAATTACTTTTCTCTCCATGATATCTGTACCTTTATGATTTCTACGTTGAGTTTTTTTTTTAATAAAATCAATACTTCTTTCAAACATGCAATATGACAGTTCAACAGCATTTTTTGATAGTAACTTCTTAGACAGAAAATCTAGTCGATGCCTAGTAGATGTGAGTTCTCGCATGCCAAGAAAATCGACGAAATACAAAAATCACTGCGGCTCAGGCAAAGTTGTTTTCAGCAAAATGGATATTTTCTTCTGATTTCGAGAAAGATAAATCGTGTACAGACAGCATAGAGAAATTTTCAATAATTGTCAGTTAGTATAATAATGTATTGCATAATATACATCATATAAGTTTCGTTATATCGGTAAATAATATTTTAAGACGTAATGTATAAAATTGCTAATTCATATTTTGTTTTCATGATCATTTAATAATATCCAAGTTATAATAAGTGACATTTTTTTTACGACCGTTTTTTATTTGAATTTCGGTAAGACTGACGAAAAAAGAACATTGAATTATATAAGACCTAGGGACGTTTTAAAATGCAAGGACTGAACCCTGGCCAAAAGTAAATCCTTTTACACACCACCGCAGGACGTTTATGACGTATAATAATATTACAGTGAACTCGTGTCCGCAGGATCGGAACGGTGTAATAATGTGTACGCAGTCGTCAAAGGGACGGGGCAAGGTGAAGGGATAAGGGATAAAAAGGATAAAGTCGATTGATACGACCAAGCACGCCCCGGAAAAGGACCCCGGAGAGACGCGCGCGTACATGTAAGACATTCGGGGATATCAATCGACAGGATATCCCGTCGTCTCGGCTCACCGAACAACGCGTCGCCGTCGTCGTCGTCGGCTGAACAAACACAGGCGCATTGGGCCCACTCTTTGCCCACTCGGCCGTCGTCCTAACTGTGCGCCTATATGCGCGCAAACATGCGATATCGTATTACATTTAATGTAATACATAAACACCGTGCGCTATTACGTCGCGGTCGTCTTTTGTCGCATAACATGTACACGCCGTTACCAGTCGCCGACGAGACCTAACCGTAAGTGTGTCTCTTTCGCGTGCATTGTTCGTATTGGGTCATCGTTGCGAAATCGCGCCCATCCGGAAACGTGGCCAGTAATAGGTGCCCACAACAATCGTTGTCGTCGGCTCTGTAAACGCGCATTTCATCCGGCAGAACAGGGATTCTCAAACTTTTATAAACGCCGTACACCCTTTTTTACGAAATACATTTTTTCGGGTAACCCTTCTTAATTACTAAACTAAAATATTCATAAGAAAATTTAAAGACTTGCATACGTTATTATTTAATTGAGGTTAAGTTATTAAATACTAATATACGAACAGTTTTAAAAACTAAAACCGTTTATTTTCAAAGAAATAAGTGAGACGGGTGAACTTGTTTCTCGCCATACGGTATCGTTTTAAGTTAAAATTCACAAATGTTACCTTGGATCTTTTAATTTTTTTCCCTATTTTAATTTAAAGGTTTGTTGGCCAGACTTGTGCCCCTTAAAAGGGGTACGCGTACCACAGTTTGAGAAACACTACGGTAGAAAACGTCGCGTCGGGTCCCGGTTGATATTCGTATGGCGAGCAGAATATTATATGCGCAGTGCCGTATTGAGAAATTTTCCGTCCCGGGGACAACAAAAATAAAACAAAAAAAAAAATCTTAAAAATAAATGTACGTTTTAATTTGAAAAGGCTGACGAATTATTATTATAAACCGTTATAGTTAAAATATTGAATGTAGAAAATAAGAAAACGTATGAGCGATAAATCACGTGCAACACGGATGGAATATTTTTTTTCAATAAACGTTTAATAAAATGTTCGCGATGCGACCACTGCACGAGATAGTATTATAATACGGTTCCGTAGATTCGATATCGTTGGGTTTTGATATTTTAACTTTAAGGGGTTCACCGCTCACCCCGTGAGATTTGAAAAAAATGTCTTATTCGCTTTATCGAAATATTTTCATCTACCAAAACTTCGAAACCTCCCAGCGCACGAAAATAACCGGGAGCAACATGACGTGTTCGGGGTGAGAAAAAATCAACGGCTACATGGAAATGTGCGCGCCCGTCACACGATATTATACGATATAATTATTAAAAACGTGCTCGAAGAGCGCAACATCATCAGCGGCCGCGGCGGACGGACATATATGGCGCTATGATATTATTATATAATTGTCGTACATAAACTTGTACGTTTTGTTGCGCACCGCGGCGCACCGGGTCGGCAGCAACGTACGGGTGGGCGGCGGCGTCGGCGGCACAGGCGATTTCACACGGCCGGCTTTTACGCCGCGGTTCGCCGGGCAAACACAATGGGTCGTAGTTTTGTTTTTTCCGTTTTCAAACGAACGCTCCGCGTGTATGCATAATATTTCCTCGTAAGTATATCGAACGCATGCGCGTACACGGTGCGTTATTATTATAATATTACGTACACGCGACGTTTTTTTCGTTCGTCTCCTCCGCGTACGATTATAATATGTAGCACACGCGCGCCCACCCGCGTCGTTATGTCACACGCCACGCGTGCCACGGCCGAGACGCGTCCGCGCGATAACGTCACCCAACCGCGTACCAACTGCAAGACTTGAGCGCACATCATTTTCGTATATTTTTATGCGCGCACGTGGACAGGAGACGACCTGCAGCCGCCGTGTTGCAACATTATGATATGTATTTGGTATTGCTATGTTCTACTCGTCCGGTCACGCGCCCATGGTATAACATATAGAGGTTCTCACGCGCGATTTTCGCAACAAACGCGACGGCCGTTTCATACGGCCACTCTGTACAGCCTAAGATCGAATGCGCCGCGGCACAACGAGTACAAGAAGTGTAAACTACGACATTTATAAGCGTTTGATCAAAACTTGAATAAAAAAACAGTCACCCACATTAACAAACGTCGTACAATATTGTCTTACATTTGACACGTTATCTATGATAGAGGTAAATTTCAATACACTTTCAGAATATACGCGAGCTCGATGCTTAATCGCAGACTACACCGCGGGCTACAGAAATGTATATAAACTTAAAACGCAGTGAGTAACACGAAAAATTGCAACTGTAAGGCTCTATATCTTGGACGTAGTATACTCATTGCTTATCCAAGATACATATGTGCCCGGGATCAAGTCTAAGGACCGGTCCGTTAGGAAACACGCGCTATTCGTCAAGTCATAAGAGAACGGCCAAGTCGGTTCCGTTTTCGAACATAATAATATGACCGTTGTGAGCAATACAAATATTGATATTTATTAGTAAAGCTTGGTTTGATTTTTTTTCTTACATAAAATCAATTATACAAATAATACAATTACGTTTCGACCATTTATCGATATAACTTGTTGACTCGTGTTTCGATTCGCTCGTCTGTTACATTCGAGTAAAACTGCGTACAAGATTATAGGACCCCGGTAACGGTTCTAAAATTCACGCGCATACTAATTACTATAATATAATAACGAATTTTACTATATATTATAACCACGCGAAACACTATATGTAAGCCACACATTAAGTCAGTACAACATTTACATTCACTAATCGCGTTGAACCCTTGACCGTATTACGTCAATCGCAGGGGTTCATCGTGCGACTAATAAGACATACATCCGCGTTGGTAAAATATCTTTTTGATAATTGGCACTTTTCTAACCGACAACTACCCTGTACGCATGTTTCAGCAAGAAAGTTTACTATTTTCGTAACACAAAACAACATTTCTTTATCATCTACAGAGGACAGTACTTTTCGTACTTCCGATTTACACGGTAGGCAGTGTTTCCAACCAGCGGTAACCGTGAATACTTATTACCTTCGTACAAGAATATTATTATCGTCCTCTGCTGAAAAAGTGAGCGTCTTATCCGATCAGATGCAGGAAAAAACCAGCTCCTTGAATGATGGTTTTTCTGTCGACTTTAGTGTTGGAAATTACGTCTAAGGACCTGTGGTGGAAAACAGCATCTTAAACGCATATTACTGTAATTTGCTTGCACAGCGATTCATCGATAAACGTGTACTCCGTGTGACGATGTGTGTGTGGTACATTTCTCCCTCGTCTTCTCTCGCGTTCCCGTCTGATCGTTATGTGCAATACCGAAGGCGAGGAAAACATGTCGAGACATCCTCCTCGTCGCGAGCGATAAAACAATAATGTGACCGATTGGAAAAACTAAACGTTTATCAATATTTTTGTACGTTCGTTCTTTATATTTATATACGTTTCGTAGCCCACGAAGTATCGTTACAGCTACTTTGACGGTTACCGATTTAACTCGACGACTGCTATATTTTATAATGTACGTCTTGTCCCGGTTCGTGCGCCGACACTGCAAATACGAGTAGTACGTCGTTTGTGATTTATATTTGTCTCGCATTCACGCGGACCCCGCCGCCGAACTGCCCGGTACATTATCTGTAGAATTTTTCTCTCCCGATCCAAAGAGGGGGTGTGTGTATGACCATGCGATGCGACACACGACCGACGAGCAACGCAGTGCCCGCGAAAAAAAAACCTACGCATAATCCGTCATGGCACCCGCGGAGCGATTTGTTTTGCAAGTCCACTCTACACCACGCGAGTCGTGCAAATCTCCCGCGGACAAGCGTTTCGGATATTCCACAGGCAATTGGTTTTTCGTAACGGCAATGAGTTGACTTCACGATGGCCGACTAAGGTCACAGTTCTGAGGTGGCTACAGCCCCGTAAGCATTGACATATAGTTGAGTAAAATAAATTTAAAATAATCATCGTTAAATGAAACACAACAATAAGATCACGTTGAGTGCAGTTTTGTATACGCGCAGAAACAGTTTATACAGAGGGTTCCGCTTAATGTGATAACACTATAACAGGCTTATAGAATCAACCGTTTATTGGAATCAAAAAACAAAATTCCAAATCAAATCGTACGTTACTAACGTTAAATGCTCCTGTTACTAGAATCACTGGGTACCGGATAATTTATTCATTTTTATGAATATTTGTATCGTCTTTATGGTATTTCAAACTGATACATTTATAAGACCGACTTTATGGTATGAAAAATACGACGTTAACAAAAAAAAAAGTTTTTAGTTTTACAAAAAATACAGGTACAATGTACATACATCATTATTATGTATTTAACTTTACCATAAAATAACACGTGATTCAAAATGTTCTATATACATGGGTTTTAAGCTAGTATTAAAATTGAATAAGGTGATCCTCGAGTCTTATAAAAAATATACAGTTTCTTTACTTTGTTTAAAATTTATATATTTTTATTATTTAAATATTTTTATTTAATCTTAATCTTATACAAAGTATACGTCTAAATACAGTCATTAAAAAATAAAAATAATGTTTTACGGAATCAATTTAGACTAGATCAATAAGACCATTTAAAATGGCCTGAACCAATGTGATCACATTAAACGGAACTCACTGTACAACACATAAGTCGGACAGAATTAATTAAAAAACTAGGGTGGGGTCTAATTCGGTAATTAGTTCCCTTACCTCTTACCCACATATTCTTCAAGTCTATACGATGCGCAAGGTTCTGGTAAATGTGCGCAGACCTACACCATGTACATATTATGACATGTTTTGCAGCCGGGGACGATTTTCAAGTGGGTGCGACTAACCGTAATTTTTCCGGCAAAGTTCGCGCTCGGTCTATTCACAATATTCTTGGGGTGCAAACTTAAGCCTTATATAATATAGTTTATGAATTCAAGTGAGCCGTACATCTATTATATTATGTTTTCAACAAAAAGCATATTTTATGTTTCTAATTTTTGAGTAAGTATTCCGGTTACATTCCGCGGTACGAAAAGCACCCCACATCACAGTGTTCTACTCGTCATGGAAGTACACAGCGGCGAATCTCTATCGTTTTTTTCTTTTTCAGCAACGTAGTGCTGTATTTTTATAAATCGTCGCTTAACCATCCGGATACTTTTATTTCGTTATCAGACCCACACACTGATCATTTATCGTGGGATTTTTTTTTTAAGGGTGATTATGGCTTACCTACACGTAATCGATGACCGAAATATTTGTTTTCTTGTGCGAACACTAAATCACATCCAGATAAACCGCATAACATCGAGTTGTCATGTACACTACTTTAATGTGGTACGGCCAAGACAAAGAATCACGAAATATGTTCAAACTGAACTTTACACCGAGTAGAACGTGGGCGAAAAAACGGTGGTGCCGACAGTAGATTGCAGCACGCATTCCAAAGCGACCTGAGCTCCCGGTCGTCGCTGTTAATTACAAATGTTTAATATTCGCTTTATGCCATTATGAGCCGGCATCGTAATAAACGTTTTCGCTTTTCACTCGCGACAATAATAATAATAACATAGCAGCAATATTAACAGTGATAAAATACAACCGCAGCTCTACTACCCCGGTATAGTTATATTTTCCCGACCCCGCGTAGTCTTAACACATACCTATATGGTGTACCGTCCAGCTACGTCCAGAATACCAACACGTTATTCTGATATCACAACGAAAACGCCCACGTTCGAAATTCATTCGTCATTCGCGCACTAAATAAAGCTGAAACTATTTGATTCGGGAGTGTGGGGGGGGGGGTTTGATGAATCGTGCATCGAAGATACACCGAAAACCCGTCGCACCCTTAGAAACAGAGACGCACGCGACAATAGAGTAAGCACGTGTACGCTAAACGTTTCAAAGTGCACGTAAAAAGCGTGGCCGATTCGCTGGAATTCTCACGCCACGACGACGCGAGCAGTGTTACCTGGTAAAATATAACATGTATTGGACCGTACAGACTTTTATATTGCGTTTTCACTCGCTGCGATCCCATGTGCATTGTACATCGATACACGCGCGCGCACACACACACACACGCGTATGTTCATATGTATGTATAGCCGTGTATACGTAGTGAGCGCGAAAACACGTCGTGTATTATGCACGCAAGTGATATAATAATGCCGAGTAACGGTAATTCACACGTAGGTATAACACGAGTTTACATCTGTAATGATACATGGAGTACAAAAGTGTTGTACTATAGACATAAATATATATATATGTGTATATGTATATGTATGTGTGTGCGTATAATTTTCAGTGTACAAAACGTACGTGTACGAGCTATAAGAACTGCAGGCTATCACACATTGTAATAAACAAGTTTCCTCGCCTGTCATGTTCGCCTTGATACGGTATAATATTATCGCCGTCGATTGAAAACGCAGCAACAGAATTTCTCTTGTAACAACAAGCGATATTGCGCTTTATTCCTTTTTTTTTTTTTTCGCAATAACGCAATTATAATCGAATTTGATTATTGTGTTTCGGCTTTGTGCATGGTGTAGTAGTAGGTACCGCAAGCACCTGCAGCGTGGTATAGTATCCGTACACCTAATGATGTCCGAATGGTTTGATAACAGTGTTTGATAATCGTTACGAACCATCTACGCGTGTGCGGACGTAGGAAATTACATTTCAAATCGTCAATGCATCGGGCGTAATATCCAATCTCGGGAACAGTCTTGTTCGCGAAGTTACAACACTTTCTATACAGTCAACGATTTTCACCGTGTCGACAACAGTTCCGATAATCTGCTGATATCTGTAGATATTTAGTTGTGCTAAAAAAAAAAAAATGAACAAACACTAAACAGTACACGCCCTTCTTGTTTGTCTTCCTTCTTAGGGACTTATCGCATAATATTACAACAAGTACCGTATTTGTGTAGGGAAGAAAATTTACCGTACCCGGTTGCCGAGTGTGACTTGCAGTTCTGCGATTAATGTGCAGCGGATTCGAGAATCCGTAGTGAACCCCTCTGCAGTGGAGACGGTATTATAATTTTAAAATTAAAACGACTTAACCGTAACGACACGGTGCAAGACCTCGGTAAGTGAGGTTTCAGATTTTTCTATAAAACCGTTTATCGATTGACCGTTTTTTTTTTTTACCGTGGTTTATAACTCATTTAGAACTAAATGATTGTAAGGCAAGCCCGTATCCAAAGGGGGAGTTTAGGGGTTCAAACCCCTCCCCCCCGAAAATTGATCCTGAATACGTGCTTGTTGTAAGGCAATAATTTTGAAACTAACATTTATAGTTGGCCGTTTATTTTTAAACAAGAGATACTTTTCCGCGACATCATTAGGACGAAAACTAATAATTTACAAATGATCATCATTCGGTCTTGAAACGTTTTGTTAAGTTCAAAACTGAACATAAAACAAATGCAACCTTTGAAAAAAACATCGCTGTAAACGTTTGCGTAATGAATGAAGTTTTTATATTTTGTACACGTATACTGGCGCGTAAAGGCATCTTCGTACTTAAATCTTCATGTTTTATTCTCAACTAATTAATGTTTCATCGATCCAGCGTTGTGTTATGAAATATCTTTTAACGCGTTTCACGTTGACCGCCTGCAGAAGATTACAATTTATTCTACTCGCACCGTGTCGTATAATCTATGCGTGCTGAAAACCGTATTGAAATCAGCAGCCGCTGAAGTGCAGTTATATACGGTTCGGACGTACCCGTCATTGTATTTGCATTCTCACACGCACATTTCACTCCTGAAACAATATAACTTATAACATAACACGCGTACAGTACAATAGATTCACGTGGAAATCGACACCGAGATGGGTCTAGTTAAATGATGACAAACCAAACAGTCACCGTGATAGTAATGATTTTAAATTACAAAATATCACACTGAAACCGATCGTAAACAATAAAAAATTACTTTTCGCTTTGTACGCGAAGAAATATTGTCCGAATTTTTCCATGTTATTACAATTTTTTTTATCGTTATCATTATTATTGTTATTATTTTTTTTATTATTTTTTTTTTTTTTGCTGTAACCCGTATATCTAAAATAACAAGTCATGCTGCTTATACATATTTATTAGATGTTTTCGAAAATATTGAATGTTCTTGATGGCATTGAAAATGATATTAAAACACAATAAAGAAAATTCCTCGAATTTACAAATTTCTATTTTGTTTCTCTTTTGATTAAAACTCGCGGTTGCGCGTTCTCGAAATAGACGTACTAATTTGCTGTAGTTATAGTTTTTTGTCGTTCGCAATCGCGTTCAAATTGAAATTGAATCGTCATGAAAAAATTAAGTGATAAGCAATTATTGTATTGATATAGTATATAAGTATGACAAATTATTTGTCCCGAGATATCCACCGTGCAGTTTTCAATGATGAACCAAATATTTCAATATCCAGTTGCACTCTCATTTTTGGATTCTGGACGATTTTGGATTCGCGATCAAGTTCTCGTAATTTACCGCTATTTTTTGCATGGTCATAAAATCATCATACAAATAGTGCACCTATGGTGATACCGCTTTTATATTTTTTAATATTAATAGTTTTCCCTGGGTTAAAGAAACATTTTAAATATATTATAAACAATTTCAAAATGCGTCCAACGAGCGTTTGTACTTCTATTGAAACCTAATTTCATGTTCCAATAAAAATATACAATATCTTCGTTCATTACGTAATGAAATAATTGTGTAATTTTAAAAAAATTAAACGTCGATGAATTTACGTATAATCTATACGCAGTACACCACGAAATCTGTTATTGGTTTGGAAATCGACATAACATACGTCAATTTATAATGAATGTACTCAAATGTATATACGATTAATACAACTTGTACGACGAAAAACAAGCATTCGGTCGTGGAATTAAAAAAACGAAATGTTTTCTTATTATTTTTTAATTAAATATTAGATTAGTACATAAATAATTATGATGAAATAATTTCCTTTAATAATTAATTTATTGTAAATGTATTTTGTTAAAATGTCGAAAATGGTTAAGTAATAGAGAAAGTAGAAATAGTATTTCATTTTAAGTTGAAAATAATGTTGTCAATCCATTTTTAAATCGCACAAAATAATATATAAAACCATAAAACAACTTTGAAATCTAATAAAATTGTACGCACAAAGGAAAGACCGATGTTATAAAATAGAAATGTTAATGTACTTCTGCTTATATCTAATATCAATAAATAAGTAATCATTTACGTTAAATTGCGTGTTATATTGTAATACTAAAAGAAATCGAAGATTTCGAATAAAAACGTTATGTTGTTTCGTAATATTATAATTAGTATAAAACTATATATCATAACTCACTTTACAACAATTTTTTAATATGAATACTATTAATTGAACATACCATGCATTGTATTGCGTTACGCTGTATTGACGTGTATTACGGTAATTCAGTGCATTATGAACTATAATCTTGTATCGCCGTACCAAAATTACAGTTTCTTTTTAGACCTACTTATTTAAGTAAATTTGATGTTTACAGCGTTGTCTGTAGTTAAATCTATATTTACGAACGTTAGACGTTATTCATTTCAAAACAGTGAAAATCTTTACACATTTTATTCAGCACTTTAAACAATCGTAGAACTCTGTGCGAGTTTTTTTTCAGTTAGCTGCGTTGAACGTTAAAATATGCGTCTTAAGTCAAAAACAATTAGGGAAGAGAAAATAAACTCGTAAATCTTTTTTTTTTTTTTCCCAGAGACTAGGACGGATTGTTCGCATTGTAGAAATATCTTTCAGCCGTGAATATTATTATAATCGTTAAAGGACGATTTAAAAAACATTAATTTTTTATAGGCTTGATTTTGGGAACAATCTTTAGAGTATTAAAGTACAAACGTCTCTGTGTAGAAACGTAAACTATTATTCGAAAAATGTTTTTGTAGTATTTCCAACATCCGCGTAAAAAGTACTCCCTGTAATAAGTATATGTCCGTAATACATTCATAAAATCGTATTATAGGAATTTAATTCATTATTATTCGTTCGTTTTTTTTTTTTTGTAAACGATCAAGTTTTTTTCTCGCAGAAGTTGACGCGTGAAGTGATGTGCGTGACATTAAGCGGAATTGAACTGCGACGTTTTCCAGGTAGGTTCGAACGGGCAGAACCGCAAAACATTATTGTAATAATACAGTCTCGTTGCCACCCGTCGATTAATAATTGTTTAAAATATATGGGTATATACTGGTACATACTTATGGGTAACGTGGCGTCCACTGTGCGTGATTTAAAGGTACAAACAGGAATGCAGCTTACGTGCGATCGTGTCGTTATTGTGCGCTGTAATGGAGCGAGAAAAATCCCTAAAAAAGTACTCCAAGATTAAATATTTAAACATGTACGTATTGTGTTGAACATGAAAAAAAGTTTTTGAAACGAAAGTTATTACGAAGAAAATTTACGGAACGTGTACAAGACTCGTTACGCTAAAAGGGATCGTAAATATTTTCAGAATTTATCATTTCCCCGGAAGAGTATAATATTTTAATCGTCTAGAAACAAACTCGTTTTTTGAAAATGTCCAGAGTGCTCTAGTTTTAGTGGTCTATACACTCTACACACGAGTACTACGTCTAGTACCTACGTCTATCGCTTCGATCGCGCAGTCATAGACGATAATATTGAAGAATATCGGTACGAAAATATATTGAAAATCGATGCCTCGCCCTACTCTCGACTGTTTTCACACGCGATTTGACATTTCCGTAGTGATACCGAGTTAATATAATATAGTACCTATCAGTCTTACGTAAATAAGAAAAAAATAATAGAAGGTACTACACATGTGATTTTCGTTTGACTTGCGATATGATATTATAAATAATATGGACATACATACACACACGCACACATTTAAGGTAAATAATAAAATGAATAGAAGAAAATCCGTGTAACATCATGCAATTTCCTTTTTCAATTACAATGGGAGACACACGATTTTTGAAGATTCTAGTGAAAGGAAAAACGAACGCGAAACATATTATTATTGTTACGTTTGACAGGGTATTGTCTCAAACACAGTAGGCTGCCCATGACGCGATCTTAAGAGAGAAAAATAAAAATACACGTCGCAAAATCGACATGAACTAGAACGGACATAATACGTGTAGCTGATAAACATAATAAACATAATGTAGTAAAACGCGTTTGTTTACATGTTTCACTTTGAATCGTGTTCTTCGGGTTCGCTAATAGTAAAATGTTTTTTTTCTTTGGGAGTTTGAAGAAATTAAAAGTGTTACGAACTCGTCGTCGAACGTGGAGAACGATTTACGGCTTGTACATTATATTATTATCACCATTGCTGCAGCGACGTGTTAAAAGAATTCGCATTATTACATTATTGTGTGCAATTCAATTCACATGAATGTCCATTTTATTACGACCATCCATTATGTATTATTTTACACACACACGCACGCACAAACACACAAACACACGCGCCGTCGATTATAAAACTATTATCAACCATTATTTTTACAACATTATTGTAGCACAACAGTATACGAACGTAACACTATATATTTTCTTACTGATGATAAACCAACGGACTGTATATCATTTATAGTATAATGATCAAATCTTTGCGGTTATTGTATCATTACAATATAGGGTAACGAACGGACATACGTTTTTCGCGAAGTTATTCGCGTTGAATTGTACCGGCAACGCATGGTAATCGAACGAACGTACGGTCTGTTCCTTATACCTGTGCGCCGAACGAGATCCGCGAAGAATTCGAGCCCTAATGACGCGTATCCAAACACAAAACGTATTATATGTTCGGCGGGTTCTCGGAAAAAGTAACTAGGTCGTGGTTTTCCCGTGTTATCGTCGTGAGCCGCCGACCCGTGCGCACATCGAAAACGGTCTTGGGAGGGATCGCGCGAAAAAATATTCCGTATCAGACTTATCGGCTAGTCGGGTAGAATAATTTAATCGTAGAACGGAACCGAGTACAATTTCCGCACTCCCGAAGGTCCGGAATCTTAAACGTCGCGCAGTTGCCGCAGAATTATCTAGTCGATCGTAATACTACGGTATCTGCGCCTGCAATCAATAGCTCAACCGCAACAGGACCTTTCGGAGCGGGTGCCGGGCACGGCAATGAGAGCAAAAAAAAAAAAACTGAAACGACGAAAAAATACATTAAAACTAACGTGCCAGCGAAGTGTGCAAACAGTTTCTATACGGAGGAGATTAAGGATCTCCGGAAGAAGAAGGATGCGGAAAGGAGTCGTGATACATCATAATATAGTACGTTTACGCACATAAACATCTCGCTTTGTAGTCTGTTGCGTAACAAGTACATACTTGTAATAAACATATTAAAGCGTTACATGCGCACGTCGCAATATGTAATATAATAATAATTAGCGGCGGTAGAAATGCGTTTAATTACGTGTTTGTGCGTTTTCCAACGACTACCGAGTACTGCGGTAAAAATCATAATTTCTGCAGCCGCGTGCGAAATAATAACGATCGCGTTATGAAAGCCGTAGCCCGAAAAAATCCGCTTTTCGGAAAACGGCTGATAAAAAAAGCTAAAGACAGCACCGAAAATATATTTTTACAAATAAACCATGATATTCTTAATAATTGTCTTAACAAACACATTGATGAATAATTTCTGATGATAACTGTAGATAACGTTTTCATCAGCGATCATCAGCTCAAGTCTGGTTCACTTATCAGCTATAGGTTTTTCTAGCTAGATATTGTTACTCGTATAACCACAAAGTAAAACGGTCGTGTGGTTGCAGTCGTATAGTTCGTCAATCACCGTGTTAGAACTCAGAAGCGTTATGATGCCAGATTTTTTTTAACCAATATGGCTCTTAATTATTTTGATTTTTTCTATTATACTGGTATAACATTGTGATACCGAGTTTTATATTTTATTAATGGTCTGCTCTTTTAGACGTGTACTGCGGGTAGTAAAAAGAGATATTCTCTTATTGTCCGCACCGGTCAAGGACATATGGTATAATGTTATATACAGAGGTCTAGGGGTGTATGCGTGTGCGTATGTGCAAGAGGGGTTAAAGCAAGTGATGTCCCTCAATGATAATCACGAGAAAGCGCATCAATAAAGTTCCTATATTTTACGAAAATTATTGAAATACTCTAAAGCCCCTCTCTCCCTCTCTCGTATAAGACCGTCGTGCGAACAATGCATCCGGTCTATAAATGTAGCTATAGACTGACGTAGTGTCGGCTCGATGCCAAATCGTTGAGATCAGTGCCCTCCCCAGCAACGACCACGGTGAACTCAGTGGCGCCGAACCCTACGTCGAGGTCAGTCCCCTGTTAAGGAAACACTATAATATGCCATACTTCCACGGTCGATCCGGACAAGCTCACAGTGCGCAACAGTTCTAACGGTTAAACAAAAGCCGCGGTACAAGAGCCGTTCTTATGTATATTTCCCTGTGGTCAGGCGCCACCGGGTCCTCACCACTGACCTTTTGACTCGTTAAGTATACGTATCGGCCTCATGCCCTCCTCCCTACACAGTCTACCTACCGTCTCGCAGGCGATACGACTCGGTATTGGAAGAAATTAAATAGGACAATGTGCAGCCGTCTATAACGATTGTATCGAATAGTTTGGAAATAAGGGAAGAACTTATTAATAAATGAAATAAAATAAGATACAACGTATAATATATAATTATGTATTGTGGGCTATAAGTTGGTGTGATGACGTATTCACAAAGTCATTCAAACGATCACATATGATTTACAGTCCCTACACTATGTACATCTCAATCATTCGATGCGTCACGAGTTTTTATTTTATAACGGGTCATAATTTATGCATGATATTATTTATTCATACAATGCATAATGAATCTGTGGTGGAGTATTTGTCGCATATTACAGTTACCGAAATGAATAATGCTATGACTCTGATAACCGAAATAAAACTTTAGCTAGGTAGTCTTTTAACGTTAGTTATATAACCGATAGCAAATTAACGACCGAACCTTGAACCTCATTTGAACAATTGCATTATTTTATTGAAATTTGCGATGATTGCGTAAGAAGATAAAATATAGTGATTTCGCCGGGACTATTTGCATTTTAATTGTCACTAGCGAAGTGTTGTTAGAACACTTTAAACCGACTTAATTACAATGCATAATATATATTAATAGGTTAAAGTGCTTGCGTAATCGAAAAAATATTGTAAACGGTTCAGCTGTAGTTAAAATTCATATAATAATACTGTACGTCGAGGGTTCTTAACCTGAGGAGTGCGTCCCTCTTGGGAGACGTGACAAATTTTCAGGGGCGGCGTTAATATGTTTAGAACCACGAAACACCGAAACGTGTGTTTCTGATGATTCATATTATTTTATCGGGCATTATTACGTATAATTACGTTATCTACAATAATTCGGAGAACATTGTTGGGTTGTAACTTCAATTTTATATAGCGATAAGGAGAGGCGTGAGCTCGTATAATAGTTCGAAAAGGGGCATGGATCTGAAAATGTTGAGAACCTTTGCTATGTACGTAGTCCTTCCCTGTTCAAGGACTGTGCTTATTCGTATCCGCTTTTTCCACGATTTATTACCGTTTATGAGTCCCGGGTCACGTGGACTGTGAAAGAACGTCTTTCTAAAATATCGTCGAGACGGTTCCAACAATAAGTAGGCGAAAACCACCACTCGGTCGTCCCGGAGCCCGCGCTTGACAACCACCCCTCGGCCACACCCTGATGTGGTGCAGAGAGACTTGGCAGCGCGGCGTTCTTTCTTCTCGTCGACCACACGATTATTGCACCAGAAACACGGGGTAGGGGGGAGGAGAAGGCGCAACGAGGAATCCCTGGAAAATATATTTCACGGTGACGTCTACCTCGGGACCGCGCGCATAGACGATTAGGGATTCCGCGTGCTCGCGGTTGACCGTGCGCGAAAACGCCTCGTCGGAACGCCAACGATCGCGAACACTATTACGCGCGTTAATTGCGTTTTGCCGGCGCCGCCGAGCACCGCCCGCGAGACGAAATCGTTTCCGACCCGTCGGCTGAAGAATCGAATGATTCGATTGGTCCGCCGCGGCCGGGGTGTTCGCGGCATACGTTTCGAGGGCGCGCGCGGGTTTCCCGAAACGACTTAACGCGTAATCGAACGGCGTTCAACTGGATTTTACGCAACGGTCTTGGCGGAGCAATGCGATTAACGAGACGAGCCGCGGTTGAAACCAAACGATATTAACACGCCGTTAAAGTTAAAGACACGCACACGGGGCAGCGCACCTAGTAATATATGTATATATATATTATAATACGTATACCCTTAAGTACCGCATAAAGTGCGCAGTGACCGAGCGACGGGCACTAAGTCTTCTGCTCGTGTTCCGCACGCGCCTTGAACTGCGGAGTGATGTTGCAATTACTGCAGCTCCAACTGCGTACTATATATTATCACGATGATATCAATCTAATCCAAGTACAAACGTCACAAGAGGTTCTCGCCCACGTCGGTTTTGTTCCGATACCTTATTTTTGCACCGAGCCGTGCGACATTTGAAACGATTTGACGGTACGTAAAATTGACGGATTTTACGTTGTCAATAACGTCAAGAGACGTTCCAACGACTAGAGGACACGGATAGTAATGTTCTCTTACTTATATTCGTTTAACTTTGAATACAAAGTGTATTTTGTTCAATATCAATAATTTGTGATTGTCGCAAGACCATAAGTTATTGTCTGATTTGCATATGCGAACAAGACGCTGCGGGAATGGACAATTTTTATTGAGCGGTGGCGTTAGTATTTTTTTTTTTTTTTTTTATTTGAAACCACGCGGACTTAACACTTGAGTAATTATAATTCTTGTTACTAGAGGGGAAAAAAAACACTTCATTGTTAAAAATTTTGATATTTTATATCTAAAATTCCATATTATAATTCATTCGCATTCAATAATATAGTGGACGACAAGTATGATAATTACGGTGCGAGTATTATGCGGCGATAATATAATTATGGGATATATTCTTTTGTACTCGTTCAATCCATAGGTATTATACGCAATATTATTAACTCTTATTCGTCCGTAATAATATACGCACGAATTAGATTATTATTTTTTTCCATAGAAATGTTGGTAACGTTCAAAAAACCCACGGGAACGTAGTGATAACAATATAATGTATCGCAGTAGAATATATTATAATTTGCACATAGTATCATTACTGTTTTTTTGTTTTTCCAAATCACGAGATTATAACGTATACTTTTGCAACACTTCGTCTGACTTAATTTCGTGTTATTTTTTTTTAAGAAGTTTCTCGCATATTTCGTATATTTACCACGATCGCGTAATACTGCGCCGATTCAATTGAGTTCCCGAGGATTAATGATTACCGTGTTAAAGTCAAACGAATGGTGGATAATCGAATTTCGCTTTGTTGAATATTCAAAGAGTCATGCTCAATGTGCGAACAACAATGTTTCTTTTTAACCGTTTAATCGTGTACTTATCACAATATTATAATTTACGAGTATGCGTTAAGTACTTCCTGTCTCGGAGCACTTGAAAAGCGCATTTACTAAGTCTTTTATTCTTCGTCATCGTGTCGTTACAGAGTCAGCGGTGCAAGAGGCGTATAAAAGTCGTGATCAATGTACGATCGACCTTTACATCAAAAGTTGCTCAACTCCCTTCTCACCTGCTGACCAGAAGCGATATATTTTTCGTGGAAAACGCATTGATACCAATGTCAAACTACAAGCATATTAAAATATTTTATTGAATCTTAAAAATTATAACAGGATCAAAATAACTGTGCGGTTATTTTAACGATAACATATTATGTATTCATTTTATAGAACACTCTTTAACATACCGATTCTGAGTGAAATGAACGAACCTGTGTGGTCATGCGCATAAGACCTACTGATACATATTTGACGTTAAAAAGACCTACACGTGGAATCGTTACATTAATTATTAATATTATTTTACAGTTAGGTACATAACAAAAACTTAATTTTACCATTGGCACACTGAACCATTTTCTTTTCAATTAAAATATTACATAAACGGTTAACAAAACGTACACGTAATGGTTGTACTAACAATACGTAATGTAAGGTATCAGCAGTCAATACAACAAATACCACAACGGTGTCGTTTAATCTACAAATAACTAACAACATTAGCTACTCAACACCCGATCTAATGTGAAGTTAACGCCAAAAGTGTGTACATTTTAAATACTACACATAAGACACGGGTTGCACACGCTGATAGCGTAACCTTCGTCCCCGCGAATATTATCATGCTATCAAACAACGATATTACGACGGTCTTGTTGCCGTCTGCTGTACCGCATTTGAATCATTGATCGATCGGTTCACGCACTCGGACTTTTGAAAGTATCACGCGGTGATCGCCACGCTATGTCATTATTACAGCCCGTGTCGAATGCGTCACATCGCAGCAATGTTCGTACGACCGGCCGCGTAAAATGCATCTCAAATCGAGTACAATATGTCCAATATACAGTGAGTATTATATTACATTGGGTATTTCGCTAATGCAACGCAATTAATGGTGTTTTCGACTGCAGTCCGCCAATACGCGCGTTGCGACACGCTAGAAATCACATTATTATTGTAACGCTCGGCGCATATGTGTCGTAAATCATTCCACAATACGAAAATTAAAAATAACGATCGTAAATAATATTTTAGTTTCTTATTATTCGGCCGAATATTACTTTTGGCGCTCTGATGTGTTGTCCAATACTCGCACGCGGTATTGAATCTTTAAGTAGATCATCGTTACGTAATAATAATAACATGTAACACGCTGCATAAAACACAAAGTAACATTTTCTCACTTCTCTAAGCTTGTCAAACAATTATTTACCTAATACAATTTGTTACGACACCGTAACTATATGATGTGTCATCATTGCACTAATATTTCAATCGGTCGCCGCGGCGTTATCCCTGCACGATTGTGTCACTGCGTGTTCACCCATGGTACCTATCATTACTTAAAATCAAGAAACTGATATATTTTGTGTAAGCGCTCACGTTTATTAGGAATAAGGTATTTTATATGAAATGTGCATTTATGATTTAAACCGTTTATTTACTATCGCATATGTTTGTCGATTGTTCTGCGATCATCCAGTTGCAATAAGGTAAATTGATAAAATATGTATTCGATGACGAGTACAATTTCACGTTTAGGCTGACTCAAACTGATAATATTGTTGGTGAAAATTAAGAATATCGTTGGTTAATATTAAGAACATATATAGACGAGCGCTATAGGTAATAATAGTTTAGTTTTCATACACCCTCTTTTCCATAGTAATATGAATTTAAATTCATTTTTTCCAATCAGGTACATTGCACCTTAAGTGCATATTTTGTGACACATTAAAGTATTTTTATGTGCATATCTTGACGGTTTTTCGTGCATACACGCACGTTCACAGGATACGGTTCGCAGTCGCTGCCACCGCCGTCTGAACTATAATAATTAATAATTACCGTTTTCGCCGTTAAACAAACACTGTCGAGTACTACAACAGTCGTACATGATAAAATATGCGAAACCGAATGACGTACGACGGTACACATACGTGGTATTGTTTGAAAAAGCAAATCGTTTCCGTTTTACTTTACTGCAATCACTCCAGGTACGGCGATAATATCACAGTCGGGGTCCGTGGTCGTCGGCGAGAGCGTCCTTTTTTTTTTTAATCGGAACAATCGTCAACCGGAACATATCCTATGATATCGAGCGGGACGCGATATTATGCTATTGAGTACCGAGACGCGTTTTCTCTGTCTACTTAGACCGCGTGTACTGCTGTTTCGATCGGCCACTGAACAGGTTCACGAATCAGCGAAAACGCAATTCAAACGGTATCGGTGCGAAAATCAACGTCGGATGCGACGATTTCGCGGTCGTTGCAGTAAATCAATAATATGCACTGCGCTATTTTCGTCGTTAGACTTTAGAGCAATGGAAATCGGAAATAGTTTATCTTCTACATCACTTTCATCGGTATTGCTGCGGTACCAGCTGATTCGCCCGAGTCACTTGATAATTTTAAGTCAAGACGTAAACGAACAAAACGCATTTTCATTTTCACCTGAAGCTAGAAAATACATTTAACACGCGAATATTGACAGTAGTTTTATGAACTATAATACCTTTTGATAAATGTAGTACAGAAATACAATAGTTTATGATATACCATATTGTTCGTTTTTTGATTGGGTTCGTAAATTTAAAAATTATTTTCCCAGTCAACTCGGGATCATGTAACGTAAAATTGAACATATTATTATTAATAATAAATTCATAACTTTTGAAGATTGAAATCAGACATAAACATTCTCCGCAAAAAATTCTATCATTTACAAAAAAACCTTATAACGATTGAATTAGTAGTTTTGAAGATTTCCAGTGACCAACAAAATACCATTCCACATTTGTGTACGTATATATTACGCATTTTCGAAGTAAAATAAGTAAAAGGTGGGAATAGCAACTACAACATAAGAGAATTCGCGCACAGCTCATTATAATAATATATTTCTACAATGCTCGAACAATCCTGCTGAACCCGCAGTGGCGACATGTTTTTACCAGACCGATATGATATTTCGATGGGAAGGATTACCAATGGATATTTTTAACGTTTAAGCATTTTTATTGAATTAAATTAAAACAAAATACCCTATTTATATTATACAAACGTGCGTTTTAAATTATCAAAAACAGCGTTATCGAGCAAAATGTATAATGTGCCCCTGAAAAAAAAAAAAAAACTCTACTCCCGAAACTAGGATAATGATAAAATAAAATAATATTTATAGAAAAGTGGCTAGGTCACGGACTGTCAGCTGGTAGCTGACTACGCCACTGACGTTCACCGGAAAACGAAGAAATTATACACATCGCCTTGCTGCTCGTACCGTAGATAGTGTGAGATAATCGCGCGATCCGTTTACCGTCCGTCAAGAATAATGTATAAAAACGTGTTCCGGCGCGAAATTATTCTATACGATTCGACGCGGACCGTGGGCACATTATACGAGAAAACCGGCCGCGGCGGCGGGCAAATTAGGATATTGTACGAAATTATATTATTTTCAATAAACTGTCTCGGACTCGCGACGCCCGGAACAGTCCGGTCGTATCCTCGGATAAATTAAAAAAAAAAATTCGTTCATATGATCCACCACTTCGGTAATAAGACTCGAATTTTGTCCAAATGTCCTTCTAATTTCGCAAAATAACTTTACAAAATGTAGACATTTCTGTTAAGATTTCCGAAATGGGTTGGTTTTAAAAAAGTTTTTTTCTGTTGTAGACCCGCAGTGCATAGAGATTTAAATTCATGACTTATATAAGCACAACGATCTTTTTTGCTTTTCACATTTGCCATAATTATCGTTATTTTAACGTACGGTTTAAGTAAACAACTATGTACGAACGATATATAGATGAACGGTTGAAATTAATAAAAAACAAACAAACAACAAAATTTTTAATAAATATTATCTAACATCAGTAACATTTAGGTGCAATTAAAATAGTAAAAATAAAAATCAATAATTAATCCGAAACGTTGTTTTTCGTTTTTATCTTCACTTTGCCAGTAAGGTTCATCCAGCTGTAAAACTCACTTTGCGCTGGTCCCAAAGTGAGTCTTACAAGCGGCGTCCACCGAAATAAAACACGGCAAACACGTGCGACGTATAACGTTTGCCCACTCGTGTACACCGCGTAAATGATCACATCAAACTCGAATGGTGGGCAGCAAGCGTACTGCGCGTGCGCCCGAGAATGTGAATCGTACATAATCATTGTACATTTTAGTCATGCGTACACTTGTGCGACGGAGTAGGCACACGTCGCGTGTGTGCTGTACATCGACAATACCCACGTCATAACTATTACAATACGGCAACGAGACAAACGTATACATATCGTTTGCGACGACCATTGCAGGATTTTATAGTGACATTACACTATTACGTACTACGTTTTACAACGCAATATGTAACCGACGTGCGGTGGTGACCGGGATGAATTTCGAGATTGCGTACATTGATTGCACTATGATGTTCGCCCGATCGTACAATATTAAAATGTAACACAGCGATGGCCGAGTACGATTGCTGCGCGGGAAGTTTGGCGATATTATTTTTCCGTTACGCCCGCGTGCCGACTCGGGTGGGCGCCGGCAGCGGCTGCAGCGCACACAACATCGTGTAGCCGAACTAACGAGAGGGCAACGCGCGGGAGCATCGCGAATTACAATACTTGATAGCAACAAAAAAAAAAAAAGATGATGATAATAATAATAATAGCAGTGCGATGAACGACAACGATAACGCGGGCCTACCGTAACACGTCGCGCAGGTGTTCGTAATAATATTATCGTCTCATCGGTGCGCACGGCCGTCATTATACACTAGTTGCTCGTCAGGAAAGCGTTCCGGAAATAATACATTACGACGCGCGGTGAAATGCGCTCCGGACGGAACGTTTGTTTTTCTCGTAACACAGTGGTGGCGAACCTATGGCACGCGTGCCAGAAGTGGCACGTTGACCAAATTTCAGTGGCACGCCAAGTTTATTAATCTAATATTAAAGAAAGAATACCAAGTATGAATTCTAATATTGAAAATAAAGTCTTCAAGAAAACCGAAAATTTGGTAAAAAATGCAGATACTAAAATTCTTAGTCTGGAACTCGCTTCCAAACACATTTAATACATTAAAAAAAAGTGGCTCAATCTATCCTATACATTTTTTCGCAAACTTACGCTTATGAAAGTTTATTCTCCATAGTGAATTTAATAAAAACGAAGCAGAGAAATACATTAATCGATGAAACTAGTGCTGATTGTGTTTCACTGAAAACTACCAACTATACGCCAGATATTAAAATGTTATCTTCTAAAAAACAACCACAGATATCACAAATAAATGTGTACCTAATAAAATGTGTGTAAATTATTGCATGCTTTTTCTTTTCATCTTACCTAGTAAAATAAATTTTTTTTTTTGGGCGCGCGAGCATATTTCAAAAAAATTTATTTTAAATGTTGGCACTTGACCCAAAAAAGGTTCGCCACCCCTGTACGTAACACGTCGCGATTCCCGTCTTGGACGCGCGCTACTGATACGCTGCGGCGCGGACAAATAATGCACGTGACACTGTAATAACGCGTCGGTTAAGGTCCAATGAATCGCACTAATTTCGGGTATAACTGCGTTCGGGTCAAAAACAGGGTAACGGGCGAACTTAATTCAAAAGTATAAATCATACGCAATACGTTTTTCGAAGAAAAAAATATTGGGATACCACTTTTTATGACCGAAGCGCAGTTCGACCGTAATTCGACCCCGGTGCAGTTCGACCATTTTAATTTAGGTGCACGTGATGGTATACAGCTGAAAACACGAACGTTAGAACTTATAACGCGGCTATTGCAGCTGTGATATCGCAGAACACACGAGCAATATTTTATCGTTTCGAGTTTTTTGTTTTTCGCGCTCAGAGTATAATAACTAGGGCAAGGGACTTCTAGGAGCTTGCATGTTATCCAATAACCGTCTAAACCATAGCCGAGTCGTACAAAAATGTGTTTCAACAACATTTGTAGTCGCATATTTTACATTTTTAAGCGCATAATTGACCATTTTTGATAAAATTATGTAAGTTTTGTTTATAATTTATAAAAAAAAAAAAAAACACATAATTTTAGATTTCCTGGACCGGATCATTGATGGTTTTATTTATATAAAATAAATATATAAAATTGGTATTTGTATTTCCCTCATCTATCACTCGCATTGTTATTAATCTACGTAAACTTGGAGAAAAAAAATCCGAGAAGAAAAACAATTCTCTGGTACAGCAATAAATTACGATTTATAATTTTTTAAATATTACGTAGATTTAAAATAAAAATGTTTTAATAAATATTATAAATTTTAATTTTTCTTAATGCATATTTGTATAGCATATTTAGTGATTATTTAGGGCATAAATTCATGCATATTTTAAGGTTTTTTTAGGGCATTAAGTCCCTAGCCCTAATAATAACCATCCCCTCCGTGGAAATCGTTTACGTTCGTATTTTTAATTTTTTAACCCGCAACATTGATTTTCCGAGAATCGATCACCGAGGCACACGCAATAATATATGTAACGCTACAATGTCAGATACTGACGGCTTGCATTAACGTATCCTAAAGTCCAACGGTCAGAAGCATTGACGTACGGACCACGCGTGAGTCGTAAGGCAGTAATTATTTCCGGTCGGACTGCGGTGGTCAAAACGTCTTACGTTGTATAAATGTTTCAAACAATATTGCTGTCCCCCGTCGTCGTGGTAACCTTTTTTCGTCCGCGGACGATGCGCCTTTGTATTTCCGTCGGACGTAGTGGCCGCGTGCCTTATTACGTTACGCCGAACGCTTTTCGTCGGCACGATTTACGTAATGCGCTCCGCGAGTGTTTTCTCTTTTCGCGGACAACACCACGCGCAACGTGTAAACCGCTTACGATCGGAATTATCGCGTTGGCGCTGTATTTTGTTCGTCGTCTTCCCCCGGCGGACGCGCAACCGGAGACCGGACGAGGAGACGAGAAACATGTAAACGATCGAGAAAAATCGACTGGTCGTGTGAAATTTGTCGGTTTTTTTGTCGTCGCACGAAACTGGTGTGTAATAAAAATTAGAATTTTTCCCCCCGAACAAGTTTGCGCTGACGCTCAGTGAATCAGTAGTGTTTCGCATTCGTCTACGGCGAAACCGGGTGTGTTTTTACCCCGAACCTCTGACTCATTCTTCCTAAATCCGCGGCACACTGCTCGTTTTCTTTTCAAATAAATATTTCCACGTCCGTACAGCCGTTTGGAAATCGTGTGGCGCGCGAACGTATTACAATATGGTGTGTTGAAATATACGCGAATGCGTCTGCTATAGCTGTGAGGTTTTTTCCTTTTCCTCTTTTCATCGAACAGGGCATATCTCGAACTGTGGCCGAACTGCAGAACTGCAGAACAATAACGACAATCGCCCGATTGACTGCGCAAACGGTTAGCGTAAAAACTACCTAACTAACCTAACGGCTGTATGATTACGGCTATTATTTTCGCTACGGCCGCTTTTTTTTTCGACGAACTGTGTGCGCACTTAAACTTCCGTTCCCGGAGAACGCGGTAATAACAATCTGCTAACCTCTACTGAGTGCGAACCGAACACCGTATGAGTAATAATAATATTGTTCGTCCGGCAGGTCCGCGAATCGAAACAGCTTCGGTCAAACTACTGGTACTACGTTCAATGACAGTGTCTGAACCGAAATAAGCCCTTACGGCCTGCAAGGTTCGCTGGCATTTATCGAACAAGTTATCGGTACAATATTTTTGCATCACGAAGCGTTCTTTTCACGCGCCCTCCGCACATATACGCTTCAAAACGACGCGTTTTCGCGTTTAAACGCCATGCCGCGCTTTGTTCAGACCAGTTATCGATTTGATAGGTGGCACTTTTAATTGTTGTTAGTTTCTATCAGGGCACGTGTTCACCAGATGTTTTTCGACCAAGTGTCCTTTTTTTTCAAATTAATTGACATAGTTAGACATTGTACGAAGTAGTTTAGTTACTCGTGACACATTTGGGCGTGCTAAAGGAAATTAATTCGCGATGTTAGGATATAAAAAAAAAAAAAATGTAATAAGTAACTTTGTATATTCCCCTCTTTGATTTCACGTATTTACCTTACAAAAAAACACTCCGTTTGAGTATTTATTGTTTACAACACTTCTTCATATCACAGCGATTACTTCTTTATTCTTTAAGATTGTACGTTATGTGTGTAACGTTTAAAGGTCGGATAAATAAAATGTATGTTATTACGGATTTTTTCAAGTTCTCTTATTGAATAAGATAAAAAGATAAAAGTTTAATGTCTGAAGTCGAGTTTTAATAAAACGAATAACACGTGCGCACACGTTTCGAAACAGTTTTGTCCTCCCTCGAAAATTTCTAATAAATTTAACACATAAACGTAAGAGGAACAGCGTATAGGGCGTAGTTAAATTATTACAAAGCCAAAAAATAAAACAAATCATTATTATTATTTATCGTTAGGTACATTATTTATGAAAATTAATCTGTTGCATAACGATACAATTATATAACCAACAATAAAAATTGCATTGTATTTAAGTCGACTGTAATTTATCAGCAACAGTAAACCGTAATAATAATATGCGTACGTTATTGAATCATATTACGTACCTATTAATTACGTTGTTGTATAATGATATGACACATTTTCAAATTAATCGCAATACCAATATCGAACTTTCAAGTTTTAATAAAACCGTTGTTGTGTTCAAATCGAGATTTTTACGGTACATCTGGCAATAGAAAACAATTTATTGTTGTACTACTCGAGCGCCATAGAACTCTAGCTCGGGAAAATTTATTATATTTACGTTGTAGCGGCGATTGTTCGCATTAAATCATAAGTACTCGTTCGACACGAGCACTGTAAACAGAGATTTAACACTGTATTTAAACTATTTTACACAAAACCTTTTCGTTCAAATGGTATTTGCGTTGTATTTAATATACCCAGTAAACACGTAGGTTTTTATACGTTACACGCGGATTATGTAGTTTATCACTACAGCCGTTAAAAGGTAAACGTTTCTCGAAACGTTCGAAACTAAACCAATGAAAATAAAATAATCTTAAGACGTGTTAAATCCTCATGAACGCGATGTACTGGTCGGTACAAATTATCTTAAACATAACTTTTAGTTTTACTGTACATTTTTTACGAAATATTCGCATTTGATTTTATGACTTTTTATCGGAGTTATAATAAAATATTGAATATTATTTGAAATAAAAGCTAGTGGTCACTCTAATTTTTATCAACACACGTACATGCGTACCTTCGACAATGTTTGCAAGTTCTCAATTTTAATCTGTACACAATGAAAGATAATTGATAAAGAAACATCAAAGAAATCTCAACAATAATAAAAATAACTGATATTATTATTATATTATCTTTTATGTTCCGGGTGTGACAGACGATACTATATGTACACGGTTACGTAAACTACATATTGTATGCATTGCCACGGTGGACAATGCAAAAAAAAAAAAATTGCTTATCCGTTGTCGTTATGATGTAGGAAGTAGTGCGTAAAAAATCGTATCATCCGCAAATAGTTAACCTTATTACATTTTTATATCGAGTTCTTAGTAAGGATTCGATTCGAATGCTGTCGATAAAGCATTTAAGAACCTATCTGTTAGCAAAGAGAAATCGAAACATCGATATTTACATACGTAAAGCCATTATTCTGATAAGTATTTTATTTTTCATCCGACTAGAGAAATAGAAAATAATATGTACTCCAATTTGGTTCGGTTCGATCACTTCGCATCAAATGTTACTTCGACACTCCAAGACTTCCTCGTCTAAAAAACACGGATTGTTCATCTAAAATTACTATATCGTCGATCATAAATACAAAAAATAAATAAAATTCTTCAAACACATGCATAATACATAAAATCAAGTGCCTACCGATAACATTAATTTCAATAGGCCATTACGAATACCCAGCGACCTTTATACAATTTAACGAAATACCAAGATAAATCCATCATGATAAATGTACAAATGTTTGAATGTAAAAAATAAAAATAACTAAGATGCAATTCAAAACAAACACAACTGCGTTACGATAATATACTATATTGTCTTTATCATTATTCTTTTAAGTGTTCAATTATAAATGTTTACACTGTGTAAACATAAGCAACACAAGAAGTTTCATTTTTTATACATTGTTGTACTACATAAAAACATATAACGTAAGGTACGCATAGCTAAATATGAACAAACTTCTCTGTAAATCGGTATAATATTTAATGGTTCAAAAGTTCATAAAACTGTTTGTTCTTTTGTGATTCACATTAATTCGTAACTCGTGTTCGATTTTTATATTTTTTTTTATGTGTCATAATGGTTTATTTTTCGATTAATCGCGTGATCCGATGTTTGCATAGGCCATCACACATGTAATTACTATTCAAATCACTATAATCCACTGGCATTTGGGAATTATTTGAATTCTTGTGATTATATACGATTTTTTTAAGTTGATAACTCGTCACGTGCACGATTAGAAAACCATCCTAGTGTATGATATAATCGTGTAACGATTCCGTACAAATAAGTTGAAATTCGTTTTTTATTAATTTGTTTTTTTTTTTTTTTATAAAAAATGTTTTCCAGTTGCTGGACTCTGGCGTACAGCCCAACTTAGAGATGGAAAGACCGTACGTGGACTCGATCGGCGACTACAGCCGGATAAGACCCCGAGAGTACAGCGTGCCCGAGAAGTCAATAATGGAACTATTCAACCCGACAGCGCCGCACCACCAGAGGCCTAGGTCTTAAGGTCACGCACTAAACGTGACTTTTAATCTTAAAGTTAATTAATACAATATAATATATACATACATATTATATACGTAACAAACTGTCGTTTGAGTCCGTTTGTTTTTTTTTCGATTTCAGTTATTTTCTCGCTTTTCCAAGCCGAATAAAATAATAATAATAATAATAACAATAACATTATATTATACAACGTTTTCAGTCTCACTAAATAAAAATATTATACTAACACGTAGTCCGTAGGTTTACTTTATTATTGCGTAAACAATCTATGTTTTCCTCTTCAACATGTGTTGTAACCTAAAACCATATAATGTATACGTTTGAGTGGTATATACTGCAATATCTATGTTTGAACTGTACTACTATACGAGTTAATGAAAAATAAATAAACGTTCGCTAAAACAATGGTGTTTGGTCATTATTGTTAGCAGCTCACGCCCGACGTGGTACAGTGAGTTTACCTACGCGTCGTAAATAATTAATCGTCGGCCGATCGACGACCACAAGCCGTTCGCGTCAGGGGCGTAGCCAGTAGGTAGGCCTGGTAGGCTCGGGCCTACCCAGATTTTCTCTAAAAAGAAAAAGAGGTATTTCAACAACGGTAAGAATGAAAACATACCTCAGGTCAACTATAAAAATGCCTAGGCTAAACGATTTGACGTTAATTTCCATAGAAAGGGAAATAGGGGAGCAATTTATTGATAATCCATCGGCTGTTGTTGGTGAGTTTGCTATCATAAAAGGAAAGAAGATAGAATTTTGACTTTGAAAATATGTCGTAAGTTACGAGTATAGTAATTAATAATTATAAAAAAGTTATCTTGTATGACACTCTTGTATTCAAATAAATAAAAATTGCAAACTTTGATTATTAATAAAAATAACCATTGATAACTTTGAAATTATAAGAGGCCAATACCGAAATTGGGATGAGTCCCCACAGTGGAAGGTTTATGTGGGCCTTCCCAAAAAAAAATTTATAGCTACGCCCCTGAGTCCGCGTGTAATACAGATGATACAGTAATAACCGAAAGCTCTGCGCCTACGCAACATTATTCCGGCGTTAAAGTTTCGAGCAATCGCGTTCGTATTGCCGCAGAAACCGCGTGTGGGTACGGTCATTTCCCGATCGCCGCGGATTTCCCCGTTAATTTCACCGGATAAGATAAATAGAAAGCGAGAAATAAACGGATGAAAATGCTAAAAAAACATAATCCTATACAGTATCCGTTCTCTGTTAGAACGTGGCGGTTACCACCGTTTCGTCCGTCTGGTCTGCTTTCACGAAAATAATATAACAATGCGGTTTCAAACGATGGGACTATGATGGTATGATCTATACATCGTTCGGATTGTGTGTTATCGTGTCCGAGACGGCCGACGATCGGGTAACGTTTGAAAAGCGAACCGGGCGAACACACGCGCCGTCGACAACCCACGGAGTTCAAATCAAATATCTATGAATATGTTTCAATATTTACTATTGGAAATTTTATTGTATTTTTAACGCAGTACACTCTGTATGAAAACTATTAGGAAGCTTTGCACAGAAATCTTAAAAATTTTATATTTTTATGATATGTGAACAGGGCCACACACAATTATTAGTTCACAACTATTATAATGGTTGGCCAAATTTCACTTTGTATAATTTAAACAAACTCAATGTTATCCAGTTTCTTCTATACTTCAATAAATAAATAAATAGGTAAGTAAAAAATAGGTAGGTAAATAAAAAAGTTTTCTCGTGATTTATATTAATTGAACAATTTTAATTATGCTATTATTAAAGACGTCAATAAACACAAATGCACTATTAAAAATAGTTTTAACTAATCATACTTAATTGTTTAAATGTAACGACTTAAACGTGTTAGCAATGTACAAAATTATCTTTATATCACAAGAGTTCGCTTAATACGAGTTTTCTAAAAATGTTTAAAATTCGGGAGTATCAAATATTTATTTATTTTCAGGCATTTAAATCTATTTTTGAACACTAGCCAAATCGATTGTAATATTATTTATTCTGTCTTCACTTACAAACTGATATCCAATTATAAATGTGTTAAAAAAATAACTAACGTCTATTCTCCGAGCTCACTAGAAATGCTAAAGTACATATACGTGTACATAAATGCGTTTATATTTTATACAAGTTGACTCGTTTGTATTGTAAGTACAGAGCAAATATTTATAAGACATTAAAAAATGACATCTTACTAATTATTTTCCCAAGGTTTACCAAATCGGTCACACTAAATATAGCGTTTAACCGCCGAGTCGACGATGTTCGTGCCAGAGAAGTGCTGCTTGGTGGAAACATCTGCGATTCGGTTGTGTCATATCTTATAATACTCGAATGCGTACACTGTCCGACAGGCGATAGTGTTCGACGACAATTATTTAGCGAACCGTGACGAGCATACGAGTCCATAAAGGTACACAATAGATGTCCAGTGATTGACGACTGTGAGTATTACTTACGGTCATGAATCGGTGGGGTTCGGTGCCCTATCGCACGACGGAAATGAAAAAAAGATAAAAACGCCAGGGACTACGCGACCGTTTCGAACCGAGATACAGCCCGGGTCGAACATTTTGATTAGGTTTCTGGTCGTAAAATCTAAAAACTAAATCTAAAGGCTAAATGCTTGTTTACCCGATATGCGTTTAACGTGCGTCAGGCGGATGGACGTCCACAAACAGTCGTTTATAAGCGGTTTCGTTCGACTCGGAAATCTCTGCGTCAAAAGTGTTTGATTTGGTACTGCTGATCGATATTACATTAAACAAGAGATAAACTATTTGTCTCGTGGCATGCGTACCGTGTAACATATACTTACATCCTTTTACGTCCATCCTTAATAATAAACATGTGCATTATTATAAATTCTTCGATGCATCATATATAATTATAACGCGAATGAATTTCAGCAGTGCCTATACCGGCTACCCATTATTTCATTTATGTCGAAAGACAAATTTTTTTTTAAAAAAGTTTGCAAATATAAGGGTGTTATTAAAAAGTTAAAAAAAATTACTTTTTATTATTGTGAAATTCGAATATAGCCATTTTGTGGGTCTTCTTTTTTGAAAATTTCGACGGTTCAACTTTCAGTTTTCATTGGATTCATGATTTTCAATATATTTTTTTTTAGTTTACAAAGAAATTATATAAATTATTATCACCTTTTCATTTTTCGGATAAAGTTTGCTGTTTATATTATGATTATTTAAAATTGTGTAAATAGTATACTTTTTTCTTGTTAACTAAAATAATTACTAAAAATCAAAAAGTTAATTAAAATTGAAAGTTCAACCAACAAAATGTTGAGAAAAGTAAACTCTATAAAATGGCCATCTTTGAAATTTATAAAATGTATAAAATAAAAAATAAATTCTTTAACTAAACTTATTTAATTGTACGCTTACATTTACCAAACAGTTGTCGACAAAATAACCTATTCCCAGGGATACTCAAAAAAATTAGATTACCTCAATTAAAACGGGAGATGTCGCTCGCTCTGTGCTTTTTATTACAAAATTAATGTAATTTATAAAGAGTGAAAAGGGAAAAAATGTATTAACTTCCAACGTCAATATTTAAAATTTAAAAAATTCTATTGGTATAAAAATATAAATGAAAATGTGACCAATACAAAACATTAAGTGTTAAGGCCATATTCTCAAAACGATCAACTTTTTAAAGTAATTCCACAGCGTAATACACCGGATTGTGGGAAAATTGAAGTAGCTTTAATACCGTCAATTTGATAAAAAATATAATTTATAAAAGGAATTTCTCATGATTTCCAACTTCAGCAATATTATAAATTTATTTTATAACTATGATTTTTTTATTCATTAATTTATACTTGTATCAGTTTTAAAACTGTTGATTAAATTGTAAAATTGTTTGGCGATCAATTCACCGGCAATCCTTTAGGATCATCATACATAATTTTTGAAGTCTGAAATGATTCATGTTAAATTATTTTTAAATTATTGTAGGGTTAATAATGAAAATGATACTGTTACGAGAAAATAAACTAATGTAACGGAACAATTGATACGAAAAACAAAAATGAATTCAAATTTATGAAAAATACATAAACGAAGATGAGTTGTGTATTTTATAATATTATAAACTGTTTTGATTTCTTTTTTTTTTTGTAAATTGTCATTTGCATAGATTTTGCATTGCAGGCTCCAGTTCACTCTATTCCGTTGAAACGTAACAAAAGTATAGATACAAATACAGGTAAAATATGTCTCCGTTATTGCATCGCATCGAATGTCTTCGTCGCAACTCTCAACAACGACAATCGTAGGAACTTGAAATTTCCACCGAACCCTAACACCACCGTTCCACCTTGAGTTGGCATGATTTTCAAAAACTTATAACTTTCCTTGTGCAATATCGTTAGCCGGTATGCCCGCGCGACCGTTTGGTTTTCAATTTGATTTACAATAATAATTATGATGTCTTTATTTCGAATGAAATGCCACTGTGGCGCGTAGTTGCGTTACTGACCTATCCAGTATCATAAAATGTAAACTATTAATTTAAGTAATTAAAACTACTGACTGTGAAAAATAAAATAAAGCAACACTACGTGTTTCAATAGTATTTACACACAATAGTTAATTCTTACACTTACACTTAAGAAAAATGTAATAATATTATAATGACTACAGCAATGTTTCACAAGATTATTATTATTATTTATTTATTTTTTCTTACGCACCTTTTCTCGTCCTATAAAAACGTATAATATTTGCTACGACGTTTAACGGAATTTATTATTTGTAATTCCAGAACGCAGTGTAATCTTTCTATGGGTGGGCTTATAAACAGTGTTCGCGTTTTGAAGTATTAGTTTTACAAACGCTTTTAGTGCTTTTCGAAAACACAAATATTAGATTACCAGAAAAACACTAGCGACCTTTATAGCGTCGGTCGTATTATTTGTAACATTTGAAAGGAACGAAAAAATAATAATAATCATAAATTCGTTCAAAAAACAATACTGATCGAAGGTCGAAATAAAATAGAACATATTGAATGTCGTTATTGTTCATAAACACAACTCAAACGTATGACACGATCAAAGAATTGTATTTGCTCGTATTACATTTTAAATGTCCTAAGATGTATAAAAATATTATTGTTTTCATACATTTTCTCAGCAAAAACATCTCACAAATGTACTACAGTCGGTAAACCATCTCCAATGGAAACTATTTATTATTTTATTATTTAAGTGTATTGGACAAATAAGCCATTGCATCGATTAAACTACATGCACAAGAAAAAGGTTAAGTTACAAAAATGTAGTGTGTAAAATACTTTGAAATCGTTCAAATAAAAATATTTTTACACAAATTTACAGCGTTACAAAATCCGTATAGTAGTAATTAGTTACTGTAGCAATGCACTTCATAAAATATGTTTCAATTCCTTTTCGATGGCGGATTACTCGAAGGAAAACTGCAACCGCATGCGCACATGTACGCATAGAACTAGGCATAATAAATGTGTCACAATAACAACGAAATGATTTAATTCCAAGTAGGCACTTAAACTCTATGACATGTAGTGACGTGTGAACGGCATCAGAATATTTGCGAACGGTAAATTGCAAAATACTAAAACGCGCTTAGCATTCCGTGTGCTGACCACGTAGATTTTAAACCATATCGTGAAATGTGGCAATATTGTTCATCGTACATTTAATATCTTTATACCGGTAAACCGACGAAAAATCATTAAACGAAAAAAAAAACCGCAAAATGTACGAGATATCTGTTTACAACAAAATCGAATTCTTTTTCGTCGTTTCGCAAAAATGTACGACCGTATAGAAACTTGAAATGTTCACTGAATACTTTTAATATTACTGATATTTCTGGGGATGGTTTAGTTTTCAAAATACTTAGACTTTTTTTCGTATCATTAAGGGATATTTGAAATGTTCATGCGCTTTTAGCATTTTTTTTTGCGAAATGTCGATAAAATGATTTTGGTTTGACAAAAAAATCTTAAAAATATAACGCAAAGTCTTTCATACATTATTCTTCCTTGTAAAATAAATTTACATCATTATTTAAACAGATTATTCACCTTATAAAAGAATTCTGTCCCTAAAAACCTCATCCCGGGGCAATCGCCTCTCATCATCCTAAATACGCCACTACGATGCGCTACAGCATTATGGACGTTATAATTGTACAGCTGTATGTTCAATAGTCTTATGCAATGGACCCATACGGGATTTTCTGAAGTTGTTCCGTCCAATAGCAAATCTTGTTCCCTCTAAAACCATAAAATATTCGTCCAAGTACAATACTGTTTGGTTTGAAGTATATTCAGTGTTGAATCCAGACAATATTTCTCAAGGGGGGGATCTCTTCTTTTTCGGTCATACATTTTAGTACGAAGAAATGTATTTTTAATATTTATTAGCTTGTAACAATGAATTCAGTACATATAACATTCAATACATAACATATTATATAAGTATTTTATTTAAAATTTTATAAACGAATCGTATGTGATGGATTTAAAATACGAACGTAGTGCTACCGACCAACGTGTGCGACATCTCGCAACGAATCAATGGTATGGTTAGAGCTAATTTAATTGTTCTGATTGTTCAGTAAAAAAAGAAAAAAAGAACGACGAAAAATCCGGGTCACGGCTGTGTGGAAGCGACGATCCGCCTGATTTTCCGCTGTTTCCATAGCGTCATGTTTCGGACTAGGGTGCGGCGGTGTAGGAGGATAAGAACATCACGGTTGGTTTTTAAAATATAAAATACACACGTCTTAGCCGGCAGGACAAGAAGCGCAGACAATAATAGAGCAGATCTGCAGTGTCAAACACCCGTGAGAGGTACACCGCGATGATGACCAAACGTAATGCATTTACGAATATTATTATAAACAATAGTTTTATCTCGTTCGAACAGGTAAAAACTATGCGACTCAGGATGTTATTTCGGGAAGAATAAGATTGAGATATTGTAGATGTGGAATGAACAAATCTTAAATATATTATCAAAGAAACGTATTAATTGCGATACCGCTATTGCCGGAACTCGAGTGTCTCCTCGCTAGAGTATCGTCTAGATAGTAATTATACTATCTGGACGTTTCGCACAGTCACCGAACATAATTTGCATATCAATCATATGAAAACAAATACATAATTTATCACGAAACACGGTGTTCTCGTATAGAATGAAATCGTCGTAACGATGCGACGAGTAAAAATATTAAAAAAAAGCACTTACACTAGTACTCGTTTTCTCACAGCAAATCGAATAATCTGCAGACAAACGGGCAGTCGAACGAATCCGAGTATTTTATCAACATTAAACATTATATTATGCTTGGAAAGAGCTTTTTTTTATTCCGCCCGTCGAGAATTTCAATTATTTCAAGTTATCTATAAAGGAACTTTCGTGTTAGAACCGTTCATTGATTTTGTTTATATTGATTAATTGATTTATATATGTTTGCTGTAGGACATAATGTTTGAGTTTCAGAATAATTATGCTTCGCTATGTGCACGATGTACCTTATAGTTTTTCGACCATATTTTTGTCTTTGAGAAAATACATATATTGTTCGGTAAAAATAAATTAAAAAACGAGGCGAAACACTTAATACCTAATACCTAATACTTTTTTTTTCAATTTCTGTACATAGTATAACATCAGCTTAGTCTTAAAAAGTCCAACATGTCTTACCTAAAATCATATAATACTCGTGTACATTATCATGTGTGCTAATTTCATATTTATTTCAGTATGTTCGAATCATTAACTATAAAACACATTTTGAAATTGTTTATTTTAACTCACATATTATTTAGGATATTTCTTAAACAACTTTTATTCGTTTTTGTACATACATTTAAGTATTCTAGATTTTCATGTAAAGTTAAAAAGTTATTTATGTAAATTGTTCATCTTTAGTGCAACGTGGACGCTAGGTAATTACTAATTTTACCGATTGGTGATTAAATAATTATAGAAACATATGATTGCTCACTATAGTTGCGATAGGTCACAAGTGTTATATTATGCAATATTGAGCTTAATTACGGTTCCTATAGTGAAAACAATAATTTATACGAATACCTATAATATACATAAAATATACATTTGATTTGAAACATTTATTTTATCGTTACTATAGTTTAGAGTTGTACACAACATGTAGTGTTTACGACTATTTTCAACACCTTTGTGATCTAATGATGTAAATTTCATGTATTTTTCAAAACCAATATTATTTCTCGTAATATTATTTTTACTTTCCGAATGCATTGTTGTAAACGTATTTTCAAATGCACTTGAGAGATGGCAACAAAATGATCGCACACGCTCGGATTCCGAGGGAAATTTCTCGTATTCAAAACATCGTGAAATACTGCGGTATAGAACAGTTCGGGCGGAAATTTAAAATCCCCCCCGCCTAATAGATAGAAAAATACCGATCGCTTTTATGAGCCACCGTGATGGTACACAGAAGTTCGCAAAAACTGTGACATACATACATTTGTCCGAACGATATTCTAACATTGCGATAGGTTATCAACGTACAAATTGCGAGCGTAAAGTTAATATAAACCATGTGAGTTGCGGACGAAACCTAAAAAGGTAACACACGAATTGCGGTTACACTTAAATACTGATTTCGGACAAATTTTTCCGACAAAACAATAATACATGACGATTGCGGACGCAACCTAAAAGTACAAAAACGGTTAAGCTACAGTTATTTTGAAAGTATTATAAATACGTGTTATAATGTCAGGACATTTTTTCCGCGTCTACGGTATGTCATACTGTAGTGTCCGAAATAATACACTTTTAGCATTCGTCCGCGACTCGCATGGTTTTTATTACTTTGTCCGCAAATCGGAAAGTCCGACGACATAATCATCGCGATGAGATTATCAATATTGAACACGACGACGCGCGTGGGTTTCGAACCGTCGCGAACGACTTTTAACTATTATTACTCGTTCGGCGTGAATGATCAATATTACGATCTCGGCCGTTGTCGGATCAAGCCTAAAACCCGATGGTCGATCGGAAAAAAAAGAACGCGGCGAGCGCACGAACAATAACGTTAAAGTATTGTACACGATTATTGGTAGTTTTTGGAAACGTCGAAATTCTCGTATTTTCGTAGTGACAACCGTCGCAAACCGTCCGATTCGATGAAAACAACTCGAGCACGTGATATTGTAATACGAGTTTGACCTATCGCCGTTTCGGTATAATAGAGTGCAATGTTCGCGATTTGAAGAAACGCTCCGGGAATCGATCGTTATTGTTATTGTCAATAATAATCCGCCACCGCCGCCGCCGTCGGAACCCAAAGGAATAAAACGAAATTCAAACCGTAGGTATGCCACTAACTGCCGATGATTTATTATTATTTTCACACAGCCCCCCCCCACCCCTCCCCCACGCGGCGATAACAGGCAGGTCTGTTCCGGCGCTATTATGTCCACCCGGACGGTGGTCGCGGCGGCGGGTGCGTGTGGGGCGCAGGAATGTCACCGTAAAACCTGCAACGGCGGCGCCGACGACGACGACGACGTCTGACCAAAATGTATAAATGTGATTTTAATCGTTCGAACGCGTCGTTGTACCATGTCACCGTCTCGTTAAGTGGTTTTCCGAAACGTGCGTACCTACGTGCAGGACACCCAGTATCCCTAGAGGCGTGTTCCCTTCGCGTATAAATATACCTGCCGTTAATGTTTCACGACCAGTGTGCGTTCAAGTCGAGCAACGGCCACAGATCAACGTCCGGGGACACGGCAATTGTACAACGCATCGGAATTATTACAGTCCAGGCGCACGTGTTGGATATTCTCGTCGATCAGGTAAGCTAAATAGCGTCTTGTGAACGTGCAAGTGCACCGTCCGTTGTCGAGTCATAATTAGTATTAGGCGAGATTGTCACTTGGAATGTATGTGCTGTTCGAGCGCGTTGCGACTGTGGGCTCTAGGATGTCGACGAATAGTAACTATCACGGCTCGGAAGTTCTAGCATAATATGCATATTTCTTTTGGTCCGTCCTGGAACATCCACAAAGTAAGACATGTATCATCTGATGTCGCACGCGAAATTGTACTCGTATTTTGCTGTTTTTCGCATATTCACGGTCTTTATTGCTCAATCTAGGATTTTTAGTGCTATTCTCGGGTATACTTTCGCGTAACATAGGATATAATCACATTTTGTTGAAAACAATGGTTTACTTGGTTATATTATGAAAAATATTGGAAATAAATAGGCCTCGGCGAATAGTATTTCAAGTTTATTAATTTTATAATATTATAATATTAAAAATATAATCAAACAGTCCAGCCGGTCCTTGAGTCGTTAATGAGCCTAAACATTTCATAAAATTGTATAATTAGTAATTAGTAAACGTAATTATTAATCACGTTTAATTTTTCTTCTAACAAATTTATTAATTATAATTTTTTCAAGCTAAATGCATATTTTTTGATTTTTCACGCTATTTTTATCGCATATTTTGGAATTTTAAACTGCACATTAAACAGCTAAAATGTAAAGTTTTTAGTGATCCTGATCTATCCTTCTCAGTTCTGATCAGAGTTTTAAACATTTCTGTATTCCAAACTTTTCTCCCGATAGGGTTACGTGGCGTCCGATATCCGAGGTGTATATTTGTTACATTACACAGTCCTACGGCGAAACTTCCGTGCAACAGAGTCTCATGAGCAACAACGAAAATTCTATTGTTATAGAGAATTTCGTCGGACAGAATTACGTAATTCATTAATTTTGTTTCATTTGACTAATCGCCTATACAATTACGTACTACAACATCATAAATAATACAATAATGTTCAGTATTTAAATAAAATCACATCGGTAAATAGTCTATATTATACACCCGTACACCGTGATATACCATTACTTTATCAAGATATTTTAATTTTGACTTATTTTACTTGTATTTATTTTCAATCTCGATTGAAAACTCAATTTCAATTGAATCGATTTGTGAGGCTCATTTGATTGTTTCCCCGTAAATTGTAATTTTTCAAAAAAATTTCATCCATATTTCAATCAACTGGCATATTCGTATTCATCTCTATCTTATCTATAACGGACAAAATGTTAAACGGTTGTATAATAATATTTTATATTGAAAAACAGATAATTTCGTTTCGTGGAAGTTTTACCGTATTTTTTTTTTTTTTATGATCTTTTTTTGTTCGATGAAAAAAATTAATCCATATTATTATCAAAAATAAACATTTATTCTCAATTAATAAGCTTATTACTTTCGAATCATAATATAATCAGTGAGAAGCGACATTTATGCTTTATCCATTCGGTGATACTTTCAAACAAAATTTTAATCAATTAAAAACTAGTCTAATTTTACTCAGAAAAATATCCAACTCATACATCATTCAAATTCAATCCGGTTTGAAACAATATTTTTCTAAAATAATTGTCTTAGGCAAGAACTTTATAACACAATTGTATGTAAATTACTCCTTAAAATTATTGCGCAACGTATATTAAACCGATTGAAATGAGTATAATAATTTCCCCGGGCATTTTTAGTATGGGTGTGTTTTTCGTCAAAACCCAAAGTTATTAATTATACTAGAAACATCGGAGTACTTCAACAAATAATTGGGCTCGGTAAACTACGCAACAATTGACACATCGAGTTTGTGTAATTGCATATTATTCATTTTATTTTACTGTTAATTACAATAGAAGCAATTGAGAAACAGTAACATCCGTTGTTTTGAAATTAAATTATTTTTATCTGGCATTGGTTTCAACTATTTTATGGCTAAACATGTTTTATTATTTCGTTTTCATTAAAATTGTAATAAACTCAAAAACTCGGCCTACTCGATATGGTATTTTAATGGGCCCGGTGTTATTTGGAAAAATATAAAATTTTTTATTTCGTTATAATACCGCGCAATGACAATACAGATTTAGCGTTGACCGTTTTTGTTGGCCACAGGTTTCTGCTATGGTTTTACATTTTAATAACCACATGTAAAGTACAAGGGACTTTTACAGACGGAATGTTGTACATTTATGTTTTCACGGCTATCTGACCGGTTATCGTTAAACAATAACAGGTATATCACACGATATATCCACCGCTCGTAGCTATGAACCATTTATTTATTTAATTTTAAATTAGTCTTTGACACTGAGGCATCGCGTCGGAATGGGTTAACGCAAAAGTTAAGTACGGCCGAGAATAAAATTATACTATTTCGGTCCGGTTAAATAACTTGAGGTCGAAGTGAAATATGATTCAGTTATGCCATAGATGTACTTTTTTAAATTTATTTTTTTTACCAAATTCTTGATGATAATGTGGTATACACATATATACAAGGCGGTTTTCTCACCCTAGTCTAATGCTTCTAAGCCCGTCCAACCCTTTTAAATGCCTTAAATTTATATTTTCTTTTTAATGTTTAAGTTACCATAAAACCTATGTTTTCTATAGTTTTTTTTTCATGCCAATAGGTACAAACAACAGTACTATAAAAACTTTATTTTTCAAATGTGAATACCATATGTTGTAAGCAAAATATTATTCATTAAATTTTTTCTGGAATTTCTTATGTAACGTATTCAACATTTGGACTGCAATTTTTGAAATTATTCAAATTTAATATAGTGTATGATAAGTGTTAAATTCGTGATATCTCGAATCAGTAGCAATCAATTATTAAATGTAATTTCAAATTATATCATGATATTCGGTACTATGAAACTATTTTAAATTTTCCTTATTGCTTAAATTGGAATAATTCAAAAACTACTAAGTCAAATATTGATTTTCAATACATCAAAATTCACAGAAAATTGACTTAAATAAATTACCACAGTAAACAAAAGGTGTTTCCATTTGAATAAAAAAAATTGTATCGTCACATGGCACCCTTTAGGTGCATGAAAAAAAGTTATGGAAAATTTAGATTTTATGGTAACTTAAACATTAAAAATAAAATCTATTTTTTATCATTTTGACGGCCAAAAAAAGGGGGAGACTATCGTGGAAAAACCACCCTGTGTTTATGTGTTTATGAAACTCATGTTCGATCGTGTAGATAGTTGTCATTGAATTTAAATCTCATTATTTCAGTGAAAACTTTATTTTATTTTAATATTCTAAAACGAACATTTAACGATGGATTTATTTTTCTGAAATCATCTACGGTTCAACTTCGGCAATAGTAAATCCCAACTAATAAAAAAAAATATGCATCGGGTTTAAAAAATATATCACGCCTCTGAATTTTATTACATTATCCTCAGTGCAATTATTAATTAAAATTCGGTGTGTTTTTTTTCAGTATTTTAAAAATTATTCAAGTATCATACTAAATATCACATAAAATTATTATTATTATTATTATTATTATTATGACCAAAATTTGAAACTTTCACCCTCCGTAGATGAGATTAATTACAGTTGTTTACCGCACTTTATGATGTGCCTTAGAATGTGATTTAATTTTTACTGCCGCGGCCGTCTTCGTTACATAAAAAAAAAAAACTAAACAATAGTTCAACAATAGTAAGGTACTTTTTAAATGGTTTACGAAGATTTTCACTACATTAACTCTTCATTATTAATAGTCACAGGCTTCCAAGCGTTATATTTTATTGTACGTGTGTAAGAAACGCCCAGTTAATTTTGAAACAAAAATTGTTTAATGAAGTTAATTATCACCATGGTTCTTAATTAAAACGGGTTTCTTAAATATTACTAGGCACAATAATAAAATGTTACACAATAATAAAGATGTGTAATTTAGTTATTTAGAAATAAAGAAATAGCATTATAATTTTCGTTTTGAGTAATTTATTTTGGTTCAATTATAACTATTGAAATAATGAAAACAAATTTTTTTAATAATTGGAATAAAATTATATTATGAAATTTTTACGAATCAGTTTCAGTCACACAATAATTATACGAGTATGTTAATTAATAAATTTTTAATTAAAAAAGTTTCGTACACCGAATAGTAATGTATCAAATACTGATATTCAACTCTGTTCAACCATCCACCTTTTTTTTTTTTTTGTAAAATACCTACTTTCTTAAATCATTATAATTTTGTTTTAAAAATTAGTGTATTAGGTGCACATCATTAGAATAATAATTTTCAAGTCGAATGACCGTTTAATATGTGTACCTTTTTCAATTTACCAATATCATTAAATAACTGAAAAACTCATTGCGGATGTGTTGTTACATTTACATCATAAAATATAACGCCATACGGTCAATAGTTGTTAATTAATGTTATCATTAATATTCATAATTTGTTATCACCAAATAAATTATTTCGAAATGATGATCATAAAATTATTAAAATATCATAAAATTATAATAATTTTGTTCGTACATTGCTCTCTTAGTCATTATGTTTATCAGTATGACAGATAACCAAATTATAAACAACAATTAAAACTACAAATAGAAATACGAATTCATAGTTTACCTTGTCCACCTCATCTTGATCATTGTTTGCCGTTACCGATTCTGTTGTGATATAAGTTCTAAAAATAAATAGCTGACTATAATAAATAAACGGCATAATTCCTATGTATTACTTGTATCTTCTTAGCCCTCCATGGCCCATTCATGCGTCACGTTTACTCTGAATCTCCAAATGAGACAACGGTTCCGTGTAAAATTAAATATACATTTTAAACAATTATTAGTTATTACTTATTACCAAGGCTAGGCCTTATGCGAAAGTGCATATTTTCAATATGACTTGATAAATTGGTTTCACGTGCTTTTCTATAAAATGGGCTGCATTCGATTTTACATACTTTTAGACATATCGTTATTAATATTTATTTTTAGTTTTTACATGTTTCATAATAATTCCATTGTTTTCTATTATGTGCCATATACAGACTATTCTCACATTTAAAACTAGTATAATATAATATAATGGTTGTCCTATAATTCCTAGATAATATTTATCGGCTAAAATACCAGATATTATCTTACTGGATATATTAATATTAATTTTTGTTACGGACGTCCGAAATGTCGATATGCTTGATGAGCCGTAGTGCATATAAGGCGTGGTTTAATCGGTGTTTGTTCGATTTAACAAGTTTACGGTCGAATATTCGATCCTTTGAATTGTTTAAAAATTTAAGTTAATGCAAATTGAAAGTTGAACAGTCAACATTTTTAGAAAAATAAGCCATTTAAAATAGATATCCCCGAAATTTATAAGGTGTATAAATAAAAAGTAAATTATTTAAAAGTACACTTATATTTACCAAACAATTGTCAGCAAAATTACCTTTGCCCGGGGATACTTACTAAAAAAAAAAATTTGATTATTTCTATTAACTCGGGAGATATCGCTTTGTGTATATTCCGGTGGAACACCTTGTATAATGATTTAATATTTGAAAAATGACAATTTGTGTGTAAAATCTATTACGTGTTATTGTAACATAACTTAATGTATACATAACTTTTATATTTTAGGATGAATTCAATGCGGTATATCATACTTCTGACGTTCATTTTATATGAAGCGCAGCATGCACACAGTACAAAACATTTGACATTTCTCAAGTCGTTGCTTTCAAAACATTTACCGTCAACTACAGATCAGCCATATGAAGAACAACCTGTGTACAGTTATGATGATGCCAACGATGATACAGTAGCTGAATGGAACAAACAAGAGTATTTAAGCAATGGAAATCCCGTCGTGTATCAAAATCCCGTCGTGTATCAAAATCCCGTCGTGTATCAAAATCCCGTCGATCAACAAGCATTTGAAAAGCTCGATATCATTCCTGGCTTAAATTTCGGAACGGTCCTGGAAGAAAACCCCGAAACAAATCTCAAAATAAACTCTAACGAGAATTCCGGATTCGTATACGGAGCAAATCCTGGAATCAATTTCGAGGGAAATTCTGAAATCGATTCTGAAGTGAGTCCCCAACAAGCATTAGTGAAGGACAAAGACACAGAATGGTTACTGGAGACTACAAGCGGAAAACAAGTGAAGAATAAAGTGGACAAAATCAAAGAAACAATTATTCAAAAAATAAACACATTAAAAACCAATATAAAATTAAAAAATCAACTGATAACTAAACCAGTAGTAGAAGTGATTTCAGGGGATTCGGAAATCTTCGGAGAAAATATGGCCACCACAGAAACTCCGTGTGAAACTAAATCTACCACTGTAGTAAAGCCGACCACCCCAAAAGCCCCGTGTGAAACTAAATCTACCACTGTAGAACAGCCGACCACCACAGAAGCCCCATGTGAAACTAAATCTACCACGGCGATTCCAACCACTGAAAAACCCGTCACTACGGAAAAACCAACCACTACAATGATAACAACCACTACGGTAACACCACCTGGTATTTCCACGGAACCTACTGACCCAGAAGAACCTATCATCTGTGAAACGGAGGAACCACCCGTTTCCACGACGTCTACTACCTCACCGGCACCTATTGTTCCGGTAAAATCCACCACAACTGAAGGTCCCAACAGCAACACGGTCACAGTCAATGTTGATACCGACTGTCAAGATCCAATAGCTACTATTCTCTCTCCACCGCAAATATCATTATCACCCCCAAAAGTCTATTATATCCAATGGCCTTATCAAGTCTGGCCAAACCACTGTGCTCCACCTCTGACCATGGAAAATTGCTTTCCTTCGAACCTACAATATGCATCGAACCCAGTTCTAACCAACACGTTCGCCGCAGATCCTTTGACCCTCGGAAATATGCCCTACAACGTGGACGGATACGGAAAGCGGAAAGTCAACTTGGGACATACAAAAGTGATAAACTACATTAATATCGATGCGCGTCCGACCCATTCAGGAAAAAACAAACAAGGGAGTCATTACGCTTACGACCCCCAAAGGCCAGTGTATCAAAACCCCAGATACCCATATGCACCTCAAGCACCCGGACCAGGAACACCGTTTAAAACCGCTTTTCCAAGCTCCGGTGCAGTGTACCCGAAGGAAACCAATCAACAAATAGCTGGGTATACCACAGACGACAGTGTTTTTCCCACCGAAGTTAAAATTAACGCGAGCCAACCGCTAAGCCCGACCAATCTTGGACAACGCCAGCAATGGATTAACTATGCTTACAACAACCAAAAGCTGTCGAATAAAAGCCCCGTATTATTTACTTACATAACTCAAAGACCCGGGTCAGAAATACCGTTCAAAACCGCTTTTCCTATCACCGGTGCTGCGTACCCGACGCAAACCAATCAACCGACTGCTGGGTACGCCACCGACGGTAGTATTTTACCAGCCAACAACATTAAAGTCGATGCGAGTCAACCGTCGTACCCAACCAATCCAGGACAAGCCGGACAATGGATTAATTACGCTAGTAACAACCAACAACTATTTCCGTCTTACATCCCTCAAGCATCCGGATCGGAAGCACCTTCCGGGACAGCCAATCCCAACTCCGGTGCTGCGTACTCGACCCAAACCAATCAACCAATAGCTGGGTATCCCGTCGAAGGTAGTGTTTTACCAGCGAATGGCGTTAAAGTGGATGCAAATCAGCTATCGTATCCTGCCAATCCAGGACAAGCCGCACAATGGTTTGATTACACTTATAACAACCAACAACTCGTTCCGTCTAACCCCGCTCAAACACCCGGAACCTCTTTTCCAAGCTCTGGTGCTGCGTACTTGACGCAAACCAATCAACCAATAAGTGAGTATCCCGTCGACGGAAGTGTTTTCCCGACCGATAATATTAAGATCGACGCGAACCAGCCGTCGTATCCGACCAATCCGGGACTAGTCGAGCAATGGATCAATTACTCTAATAACAACCAACAACTCGTTTCGTCTTATGTCCCTCAAGCACCTGGACCGGATGCACCTTCCGGAACAGCCATTCCCAACTCCGATGCTGCGTACTCGACGCAATCCAATCAACCGATAGCTGGGTATCCCGTCGAAGGTAGTGTGTTACCGGCCGATAGTATTAAGATCGACGCGAACCAGCCGTCGTATCCGACCAACCCGGAACAAATCGAACAATGGATTAATTACGCCAATAACAACCAACAACTCGTTCCGTCTTATGTCCCTCAGACGTCCGGACCGGAAGCGCCTGCCGGTGCCGCTATTCCGAACTCCGGTGCGGTATACTCGACGGAAACCGTGGTACCGATCGCCGTGTATCCCACCGACGACAGCGCGCCACCTGTTGAAAACACGGACCTCGCGGGCCCGGAGAACACCGATCCGAACCAGTATTCGGATGCGGTCAGCGAATCCAACGGTTCCGGTGCCCCGTTACGTGGAGACATCCGGTTCGGAGAAGATTACAGCGCGGCGAACGCGTACGAGCGACCGGAAGGGGATCAGACACTACCCTACACGTTGAAACAACGCAGGCAAGTGGTGGCCGAACACAATAAACAGACGTCGGGCCGGGACGGTGGTAACATCAAAACGCCAATATCGACGATACTATTGCCGCGCACACCGGTAGCCGAAAAGTCCGCCAAACCTGCAGTGGGTCCGGCCGCCAAGATCACAGCGACGGATGCCAAGCCCGGAACACCGGTGGTCCAGACCAAAATGCCCGCGGTGACCGGTAAGACACCGGCCGTTGAAGTTGAATCGTCGGCAGCTGCAGGTAAACCCGGGACCGTTGTGGCTAAAACCAAAAAACCAGTTGCCAAATCCGACGACAAAATAAACATGGAGCTGGTGAAGGAAATGTTACGTTCCAAATCGGCGTGACTTCAGCGTTAATTTTATTTTGTATAATTTTTTAATTTATCCCCGAACAAAAAACATAAATTATATTACTCTTTACAGCCATAAGTTTTTACGATCGAAATAGCTCAATAATTGTAAGACGGACTGATTTACAAGCATGCTGTATTTTTATTTTTTTTCTTCGTGCCCAATTTAAATTATATCATATCATTGGAAAACGTAATCTTCAGCTAATATAGGCGCCAGATCGAACGGCCTCTAGGTCACGCACAATAGAAATTGATAATAAGCCAATATTGATGAACAATGGTTGTCGTACGTGAAAAACCTCTAAAAATTCGTTACAGTCTACCTGATTGTATACGGAACACTTTAATTAGTTTACGTGAACTCGTGTACGCTGTAAAAATCTTGAAATGACAATGTTATGAATATATCAGATATTATGTTTGTCCTTTCCAAAAATGTAAATTTCGATACACACAAGAAAATTGTTCACCTCTCAATAATAAATTATGACATTGAACCAACACTATAATTATATCAGTATGTGCATTGTATAAGAATTATTTATTTATTTTTAAATTGTTATATTTTGTTCTTGAATGAAATATGTATTCTTAAGTTTAATTTATTGTATAATCTATTATAATGATAATAATAAAAAAAGTTGAAATAAAATGTCTTATTGAATTAGTGCATTATACAAAATATAATACCTATATTAATCCGATAACTACATTTAAAATAAGTCATTAGATTTGTATTGTTTAGAATATGTGCTTTACAAAAACACAGTTTTTGTATATAATCATAGCATATTTATAGTAATTTCATTATTACATTAAGTAATAACCGTAATAAATTATTAATTTTACCAAGTACTCGCTATTACACGTACATTACAATCCAAAACCATTAGCTCAATATTTATTGTTTCGTTTATTTATTAATACGATATTTTTAGCAATAATAAAAATAAGAATAATGAGGGGAACTATTAAAAAATTGAAAGTCATGGACAGACACATTATTTATTTTATAAGGTTTATAAGTGCTGCGAAATAATTTCGGGAAAATCGATCGGGTCGTGTCGATCGGTTGTATTAGATGCACTATTGTATTATATATTAAAGAGTTATGAATCTACTGAACAACAAGTCTTGGCAAGTGTCAGTGGATGTATAATAATTCAACAGTTAACGTACATCGCTTGAAGTGTTAATAATTAATCGGTATTGTTATAATTTAATAATTATTTAAATATTTTACGCCTATGAGTTCGTTGAATTTCATTCGGGAAAATACCATAGCGGTTCACTAAGAGTCGTGTCAGACATAATTATAAGCATTAGACGACTGTATCAAATCACATTTTACAAGCGATAAAGTGTAACACTGACATTTATTAGAGAAAAAAACTGCATTGCACGCGAAATCGAAACGACGTGCGCGAATAATAAATGTCGTAAACATATAAAAATTATTATTATGCGCGACGATAATCGGTCGGGTGGTAATGCACTTATAGAAAAGCAAATCGTCACGAATAGTGTTCAATATGATAATGCGCATACGATTCGCGTACCGTTTTTGGCGATTGGAAACGAAGATTTCGCGTCGAACCGACGTATTATAACGATATTAAAAACGAATAATTGGCGACGGAGTGTAAAAATAAAAAATAAAAACGAGAGTGAAAACTGACCTCTCGCGGTCCGGCGAAAACGTTTTGGCACCGAAGAGCGCCCGGTGCGACCGTTAACCGTACGTAATTATATGTTGCGCAAAGCAAAATAAAAGTAAGTGTGCGTTTAATAATATCGACCAGGTTCATCTTTTCAGGTCAGAATCACCAATAGGAGTGAAAAAAAACCGGTAACCATCACCACGAGGGAATAATTCTACGGCCGGTGGTGGGAAAAAATGGAAGGAGCGGTTATATAAAAAGTGCTGTGAAAGCGGATCGTGGACCGAGTGATATTCAATTGCGCTCACCGAGCGATGTGTCGTGCTGTACGGTTTCAGAGTTCTGAATAAAGCGCGATTGATATTTTTACAGTTTGTTCGTTTTCAAACGATCTTTTACTCAACACTTACGAAAAGTCGTCGCGATACGCAGCTATTTTTTTTTTTTTGTATATTTTTACATTTTTTTTTTTTTTTTTCGTACGTTAAAACTCTCGCTCGTACCATAGACGTGAAGTGTTATTTGAACTGCACTCAGACACCAGTCGAAAGATCACACGATGGCCACGTGGTGCTCCGCAGTAATGGTTAGTACCGAAAGATGAATAATGCATGAGTAATACGCTAACGAACAACGTCGGAACGCGTGCAACCCGACACGCAATTAAACTGAACGCCGCGATGATGATAACGATAACGATAATAATTGCGTTTCGCGTGCGGCGCGTAGTTGTTATAATAATTATATTATTGTTTCTTTTTTTTTTCTTTAACGCGTGTTAACGAGGCGACGATATGGTTAGGTTAGGTTTCTCGCACGGGTTAACCACTTCGTCGGTTTTTCCACCGAGCTCGGAGGCGTTTTCGCGCCGGGTATCGGTTACGGGTTGACTGCAAAACGTACCCGGCGCGGCGCAGTCGTGGCGGCGGTAGTGCTCGTCTCTTTGGTCCGCGAGTGAACTTCGGTACAAAAGTTCGTGCGACTTGTAATATTTGTCGAAATCCGCGCGCGGCGAGCTATATCGGATTTCCTTTCGCTCTCGTCCGAGTAATATTTGCTTTGTCATTAGGAAAAATGGGCGGGATTCCCAAAGTTCCCGTAGTTTAATACCGCCGGGCGAATACGAGAGAGACCGGACGAATGGTATTGGGTTACCTGCTGGGGAACGGCATGTGTACGTATACAGGGTGATTTTTAGACATGTTCACCACCTTCTTTGGCCGTAAAAATGCTTAGACGCTTAAATTTTTATTTTTTCAAAGAGTCTCGTGATATTAGGTATTACAATACTGTTTTCCTTAATGACAAAAACTACTCGTTCAAAGTCTGATTTCGATATATTCACAGAAAAAATGCACTCAATAACATACCGCGGTGTAAAGAGGGTGTTCCCGTCACCACACAACATACTTAAGGTGGCATGAAAAAAAAAATAGTAGCTAACACAATACTTATGGTAACTTGTACATGGAAAAAAAATTTGTTGTTTCAAAAATAATTTTTACGTCCAAAAAAGGGGGTGAGCTCGACAATAAAATCATCCTGTACATTTGTATTATATATACGCATAATGCGGTAATGCGCCACCCCTAATCGAAATAAGTCATGACGTTATCTCCTCGTTAACGAACGTATGTGCACTTAGGATACGCGAAAAACGTTATTCCATTAGCTTTATTGGCCCGTGTGTAGTGCGTGTGACACAAAACAGGATACGATATTATTATGGTCGTTACACGGCGGCGTGACGGCTGTTCTTTTCGATCAACTCGAAAAGTCCGAGCGAATAGCAATGTGTGCACCACCGGCACACGTCACAGCTGCGGCTGCGGGGGCGGTTACATCAGTGGGGTCGCTCGGGGGAAAACTTTCTGCCATCGGAGTCGCACCCCGTTCTCCAACCACGTAATAGGAACGAGATCATCTACCGTATACTTGTTTTGCACTCGAATCGAAAACAATATTGCGGTACCGCGGCTACTGGCGAAGGAAAAAAACTAAAAACCCGACGACGAGTCGCCACTTACGTATACCGCAGGTCGCGTTCAAATTATGTGTTATGTTTAAATTGTCAGCCTTGGGAAACGCAACTCTCCGTTTTCAGAGGAACGACCTTTCGCAATTTCATCGGGTGATTTTCGATTTAATTTCATTGTCTAACCGTCGCCGTCAACGATTGGATAATTTACTTGGTTAAATTAATTTCTTAAACGTATTTTCGAGTATTTTGCTTGTGAACTAAAAACGGAATTGAAGGAGATTGACGTAGTACGTCCTGCTATTAAACCATCAAAAATAATTATACTTCGTGTACAAGTGAACCACTCCACAACGAACACTTGGACGAAATAATATTTAAAAATAACTTGAATTAACAAGAAAACGTTGTTAACGATTATTACATTTAAGTGGTAAACTTCTCAATATTTTATGTGACCGTGGACTTGTTATATAATTTAATGATGGCTCTCCTCTGAATAATTTGGCGTAACAGCTTGATTTAAACCGTGTATACAAACAACATAATAATTAATGACAGTTTAAAATTATTATGTAGAACTAAAAAGTACTAATATAATTACAACGATAATTTTCAGTTTTTTCATGCGAGTATTCGACCGTTTTGAACCGCCGCAAAGTAATAACTATAAAAATTGCGAGACAATTATTAAAACAATTAAAACTTAACATTTTGAATCTATAATATTTTTAGACTAAGTTTAATTTGTTGTTGAATACCATAGATTATAAATTTATAAAAATAACTTTGGTGAAAAGAATAAAATCAATTCGATAACATTTAGCGACATTCATTTATTATCGTAATGAAAAATTTAGAAATTAATTTATATTAATAATAAATTATGTTAAACAAGAATAATGAAAAACAAAAGAATTTTATTATTTCTGACAATTATTTCGCCGAATAAAAAACATATTTTATGATTTAAATATGATTAAAAATATAATTAAACACTGAGAACTATACAATGCCCGATTGATACCACATGATTTTTTATTTCTTCAGCACTACTGCTTCGCTTACATTTTTTTGTGTTCTCAATTTTTCCGTATAAAATATTATTTAAACTCGACAACAATGAACTATCCATAGAAACGAAATCGAAAGTATCAAAATACAAGGAAGTGTTGAATAAAAAAAACTTGAACAATAAATAACAAAATTTGCATAGCTATATTGCGATGCGTAAGACTGTCGTTTTTACAAAATTTCCAAAATCATACGTTGAAAAAAACTATAATATGCAACGTAATCATAAAATATTGCATGCAGTAATAGTGTTCCTCTAACTTATTTTCGAATTCATATGTACCTTCTTCCGAATTATGTAATACATCGGAACCAGTTGGATAAAAAAAACCCGTATTGAGCAGTTATTGTGGGGCCATTATAATAACTCGGATCTCGATCGTAAATAAAAAAACGTTTAATAAAATAAAAATAAAAACTCATTGAAGTACCAGAATTGCCTATACGATACGCCGTCTGGTTTGATGATAAACGTGAATAAAATATTGTTAATACTCGGACCCGGAAGTAATACCCTATAAAACATATAGTATACAATAAAAATCTACAAAAGTTATAAAAATTACCAAATCTATTTACGTTTCAATGAATAAACATAATATAAAACTTACAATTAAACTTTAAAACCATTTGAATTAAATTTGAAAATAAGTAATATTTACGAAAACTTTTATCTTTTACTCTCGATCAGTCGAAAAATGGAATACAATTTTAATTATAAAATAGTTACCTAGATTCACAAGTTATAGATATACATTTATAAGTATAAAAACATAGATACACATATTGTGTACATGTTGTATATTGTTACTGTTTTTAATTACAATATTAAAATTCAAATTAGCTAATAAAAAATATATAATGCGTCTTTGGGAAATATTAAAGAAACAAAACGAATATATTTAAAAGTATAATATACTTTTATAACCAAATGAAATAAATCAGAAATATAAAATGAAATTCACGGATTGAAGTGTACATTTGATGATACATTATTTATTATTATTTGGATTGGAATTAAAATAATAAATTGTCTTTTATTTAATCATACAAGTACACTGACGTACACGGGCTATTACAGCACCATTTCAGAGAAGACTCTTGATAAACATTTAAATACAAGAATGACTAACGTCAATATACTTACATTGAAGACAATACGATTCTCATGGTAATACATTTTTTTATGAAATTCTTATTTGATGCACGTACGTGTTCATAAATAAAAGTTCATCATATTTTGTATTCATAATTTTGAAGAAAAAAATCAAGCAAAAAATATTTGCTCATTTTGGATAACAACAACGGTATTGCAGTCATTTGCTGAACATCGTCGTAGTACCGCATCGTTATAATTTACAATGCGCTCGTTGTAGTAGTTCAAATATCGTGGGATGTAAATTACAAGACTATGCGCGGCTATCAGCTAAATATGTATGATTATGACGTGAATTGTTTGCCGTTCCTATAGCGGAATGGAAACGCAAGAATATTGATGAGGCCGTATTATTATTATTACTACACTGACGGATTGCAATTAATGTTTTTTTTTTTTTATTCGAGTACATCCGAGGGGAACGTAATCTACGGAAGCCGACTTTACATTCAAAGTCATGCATCCGCGTCGTTGTCCACGGCGAAATCAAAACCCCTTAAACCCTCATTTATCATACCCCCCCTTTTCCATTCCTGAACAATATAACCCAATACACAGTGAAAAGTGGTCCTCACAAAGCAACAGTTTTGTATTTACTGCTCTGTTCGTCACTCGTGGCAAAGTTAATTTGCTACCCCACCGCCATTACAGAGCACTCGTGATGTCGAACGAAAGAAATTTCAGTACGAAAACAAAAACGCGGCCGGAACGCTGCTCAGTTTGGTCGGTAAGACGCTCAGCTTGGATGATGTTTACCAGCTGCCCGGCAAAAATTACATTACGAATAAATACTACGAGTCGTGTGTTTTCGTTCGTGAAATGTCTAAAAGGTTTTAAATTAGATTATATGACGAGCACACGTTCCTTGAAAAAGGCCAATTAAGTCCTCTGCCACGGCAGAGTGGAGGCCGCTGAAGATATGACGATAAGAAGAAAATTTTGTTTGCAAATAAAATGTATATTTTATCATAAAACTTACAAGTACCTGTGTACCCAAATATATAACAATTGATATATATATATATATATAATGAAGTACAAGAGCATACTTTTCTTTGACTCGGATTTATATAGCTAAATGTACTTATATACCGCACTTTGACTGCCGGTGGCGACTTTTTGATTCTCCAAATCTTAATTTTTTTGCCCTCAAGAGGCTATTAATTATATATATAAAAGCTCGAATTACTACGTCCTTTTTGTCTAATACAGTTCGAATCGCATTCATCTTCTGTGCAAGCACTCGTAGAATGTTTTGTCCTTATATCTATATTGATCGGCTGATAGTGTTAAGCGTGTCGCGATGGAGACGTTTAGCCCACGACAAGTCGGACAAGACACAGAAGTCGAGCATGTCGAGACAACATATTTTGTAGCCGAGTGCAAAAGACTTATAAACTCGAAAAGGAGGAACTCGGGGTGCTGTACGCGAGTTACGTGTCAGTATACAACTATAACATACTACGTCATCCTACGAAGTTAATAACCACATAATACGTAAGCAAATAACTCAAAACCTCCATTTGAGTTCCCAAAGCTTTTTTGAGTTTCCTCCCCTGAAAATCCCAATCACACCACAGATCCTCTTAATAGGTCTTATATGGCTCAAGATTTCAATAAATTACCGTCGAAAAGTATCGAGGCGAAGTCGGAAAGAAGTGGCATACCGATCGGTATACAATAGCTACATTTTGAAATCACATAAAATATAAATGAACACGCAATACATCACACCTGAAAACGAGCGGTGTTCACTGTTGACCATTGTTTACAAATGTTTTCTCGAAACGAAGATTGAAGGATTCAAATATATAGCACGAGGTTCGACGTATTTTATACACCCACGTAACGCGTGAATATAATATGTATGATGATGATGATGATGATGGCGTAAAAATCTAATTCAAAGTTCGAAAAACAAATCGTTTTCGATTAAATGTCGATTATTCGTCGAGGAAGGACTACAGTGCTATAACCGTACAGCGCATTTACGAGACGAATTAAATACATCACCCCCCGATGGATTAGGATTTATGTACACGTATGTAACAACTAATAATGGGTATTGGTAAACAGATTAAATTGTGTATGGTTTCGGTTAATTTATCGATACGAAATCGAATACCGCTAGTCGTCCTGCGCAGCATACATAAACTATTTAAATCACCGTTATTGTATATTATTCAGCGATCGTATCCACGGAGTAATAACATAACTTATCGGACGCTGTTGCGATACGCTGTAAATATATTAATATATTGTACAGTCTATCAATAATCTACGACGTGTTCGGTTCGCTTTAAATCGGTCTGTCGCACAGCAATATTATGATCGCACTACGAACGAGTTGTTCGCCGAGTGTACCACCATGTGTACGCGGTAACCATAACCGTAATCATAACCGTAGTGCGTTGAATTATACGAGGTCCGCATGCATCAGGGTAGGTCGCAAGATCCGTGTACTATTGTTGGTGATGGCTATTCGGATACGAGTGACTGGAAGACATCAAACGCGCTGCACACATCGCGCAGAGGACAAGACTTTTGCCAAATAAATGCCGTGTCATTATTTTCGTTACGCGTACGTGTTTTATAATATTAGTTCGGTGGCAATTTTCGTTGAAATGTCTACCACACCGCCCTTACAGACGAGTGGCGTAAAAATATTACGGTCGGAGGAGGCGAAAGACTCGACATTTCATACACAACGATGATGTTCGATAGTGTATCTATAATGAATTCTTCACACGGCACCGTCATCGCACTACTGCAGGTGGGAGGTATCGGCTGACCATATTGTGTGCGGTAACGAGCTTACTTGGTCATGGTGTACACAATAACCAGTTAATTTGACGAACAGCGAGTCGTGTGCGAGAGGAAATGAAATAATATATACAAACACGTGACCTCGCGGCGTTCGTGTCGATGAATTTTGAGTTTTACGATATTTTTCTCGAACGAGAGGAGAGGTGTAGTAGGATCGCAGCGACGATTATTATGTTTCCGTGTTGATCGGCAAAGGATTCGCGTCGCGTCTCGTATCCGACTCGTAGAACGTCGTCAGGTCCCCCGTTCCCGGGCAACATCCCCGCGACAAGGACCCCCGTCCGGTCACGATTATGTATTACGCTAGTTATTTGTGCGCGCTAACCACTTGGTCAATTACACGCGCCGGAAAACCTGCAACTGTTGTTCGCGATCACGAGACCAATGGATTGGTCACGGAACCTTGTTTTCGTGTACACAGCCGACCGCGGCCAGCGCAAGACCCAGCGCACCGCGGGAAACGGAAAACAAAAACACCTTGTTAATGGGCCCGCGAAAATCTTGTCTCACAGTTCGCGCACCCCCCCCCCCTCCCCGTTTTTTCCCCTTCGTCCGTATTATTATTTCTTTTTTCTTTTTACGTAATCGGTCCGATTTCCATTTGCACAGGATTATTCGCTTGTCGCGCGGTTTCCGATCGCGGACCGACGTACTATATTGTTCGGGAGCGCGTACTCTCGCCCGTCACAGTAGACACAATGGCGCAGGTGCTAGCGAAAGACCAAAAGTTCCAATGGGATGGGAGGGGGACGAGGAAGACAAACGGATGTACGACACGCGTTTCACGTGAACATTTGTGAACGGCGTGAAGTGCATACAAATTCGAAAACGTATTATGCTCGCGGGCGGACATGTAGAAACGCAGTGCACAGCGTAAATACATTACTTGTAATTCCGGCGGAGCGCTCCATATTATAATGTACAGTCGCACACGCGTAATAACGTAATAAGCTAATTGTTGAACGCGTGTACTTTCTTTTCGTGACACTGTACACGTATACGCTCCGAAAGTACTCGCACGAACGTCGTGCGTGCGACGGCGTAACGTTGCCGAGAGCGCGGGTAAGTTCGTTACGGTCGCACGTGCGCGCGTGCATTTTTAAAAACCTATTCGCGGATGCCGGCCGCGCAGACGGGTTCATTTCGGTTCGTGTTCTGCGTACACCCCGTAACTGTACGGTGTCGAAACGAGTGTATACTGCGCGTTCGGCATTTTAAAACAGCCAATTGTCTCCCGCGGAGATATAATGTACTGTCGGCACTCGCGTCGTGTCGAACCGCATAATGTGTAAACGATTATATCGCTGTGTTAAATTATGCGTGTGAAAAGAAAACCTAATTGTACACCCGGTAGCTCATTCACGGGGTGGGTGGGACCGGGTTCCCGGGTCTCGACCCCCACCTCCGGAAAAAAAAAATGTTTATATTATGTGTTTGTAACTTTTGTATAAAAATTAATAACTTGGGTTTTTTCGATAACGTTATTTATCAAGTATTACCTACGTATTATTGTATACTATCTGAATTACCTGTCGTTTCTGGGTTTAAGTGTAAAAAAATATATGCATTATTTGGCAAGATTTCATATTGTTTAATCTATTTAAATAAAATTTAAATGAGTTGGTTTAAAAAATATTTCATATAAAAGTATATTAATCTGATTATTATCATTATTTATTATAGCTTTTGGGAGTAGCTTCGCTTTATGCTAGTATACAGATATAGATTATGAATACCCGGATTTACCCGTGGTTTAAATTGTAAAATTTATCAGCCGATTGAGTGTTGTCTTATGTTTTATAAAAATCCGACCAAAAAATAACGTTTTACATTTTTAACACCTTATTACCTTTTAATTTAGGAAAATGAGTATCTTAATGTGTATTTATAATAATCATAAAATAACACAATTATTAATACATACCTAATATGTATATTTTTCATAATATTATAAAATCACTTCGTTTTTTGGTTTTTAGAAAAAAAATTAACCCCCCTCCCAGGCTATAAAAAACTTGAAAATACACCACTGTGTACACCTATGTAAAGTATACTGCTTCAAAATACGACGGGAACGTTACGTGTATAATAACACGTAGATGATTGTCTATTATAGTATTAAGCCGCTTATCAACAACGTGAGATTTACAACGCGCCCCCGGTGCGGAGTAAGGACAGCACACGCTGGCTAAACGGCACGGACTTGGTGTTGCGTATACGAAAAACGTACGGTAGATAACAGTGATGACGGAAAAGATAAATATAAAAAACTACGATTACACGCTTGCGTAAAGAGTAGTTGAGAGTGGACGAACCCGAGAAATTAACAACCGGGGGAAAAAAGAACTCGGTTATGTAATTAAAATCACCAAGCGCAGAATGATTTTCGTATAATACGAACATTTGAATTACAAATTCGTTCAGCGATTTAAATGTGCGCAAACATAAAACACAATAAATGCTCTCATCGTAATCACCGTTATACGACGAAACAGTATTGTGTTCGAGCCTAAAAATCCTGGAGATGAAATTTCGCCGTACGGTCTCCACGCATATTATTAGTGCTAATCCCTAGGTTGTACCGGATAAAGTCGCGGAATATTCGTTTCGTAGGATTTCGTCTTGGCCACACTGCTGAGCCGGGTAATATACCAACTCGTATTTACCTATGTAAATGTACGCAGACGAAGGCGTGTATAGCTGAAACGACGAGTGGAATAAATGACCATGATAATAATATCATCATCAGCCCGAAAGTCTGCTCGGTTTTTCCTACGGACGAATAACGAATAACAATAATACACGCGCGTTTTCTTTCGTTAAAAGTTCAGACGAAACTTGAAAACCGATCACACGCATTATGCCTCCAATAAAAGTCAAACACACACGCGCACGGCATAACCTACCCGTGAAAACGTACTCCTCGGCGCGTATTATTATTATTATTACGACGTATACGACAGGCCGTGGACAAATTCGACGAACCGATGCTGCGCGAGACTACAATTTTAAAGTATTTACGAGTGAAAACGCGAAGCGAAAGTTATACGAACAATTATTGTTATAAAACCGTAGTACATATTATAGGGTATCGGTTATTCCGCGAAAACTCAAACAGGTGACTATCGTGGACGCGTTTCGCGTGTTCATCCTTATGAATTTCGCTCTATTTGCACGCGATTACTATATATTACTCAATGCGCGCGAAGTTTGTTATCACAATATTGTACGAGCTGTAACGGCTGGCCTGTGAACTATGAAAAAGTCACCATAAAAATTACGGATCGTGTGTGACGTGACGAGTGAACAGAAAACCAAGCGGGAAAAACATGAAGAACGATCGTAGAACCAAACGGAAAAACCCCCCAGAAAATTAATCAACGCAAACGAGTGAAATCCATTTCAGTCACGTACATTTTAAAACGAAACATGGAGACATCCTACGGTTGGTCGGATGTGCGTAAGTGTGTCCGATCGAGTCGGCAACAAGTCGTACGAACAAAAACCAAATTCGCACGTGGAACAGAACACAAGACACGCACTGCTTGAACTCGACCTGTTTCCGAAAGAAAATAGCATTCCGACGCAAAGAAAACCCGACGGAACGATCGACGGTGAAGCTTTATAGGATGTAATATTTTGCCGTATCGTCTGGACGTTTGGCCGACTGGGATACGGTGCGGAAAACACGTCGTGGGACTATAATAAATTCGTTTCTCGGCCGGGCTGCACGAATAAAAATAGCGTTGAAGACGTAGATTAAAATAGATAAATCCCGAACGAATGGTCCTTACGCGTACGGTACACGCGGACCGCACCGAATCGAACCCGATTGGCGACTCGACGGTGTCGATACATCGTTATAACTCGAAGGATCCCGGATTCCTTCGCTGTAACCGCGACGTTATGCCATTGTTCGTTTTCTACTTCCGATACGGCGCCGCCGCCGCCAGTTATCTAATGGTTGAACGCCGCACCGGTACTGTGTATAATTATAATGTCAGACGTGCGGTGAACGGGCTCTTTATGTATACATAATAATTGATCGAAGTCACGCCCGTTGTAACGGTCAATCGAGCATAAGGCAGCTGTGCGGCCGACTATACCTACCTACCCGTGTTGTTGTTCAGTCGGTCGGTGTGCACGGGGAGAGCTGATGCATAATGCAGGTAATACGCTGCGACGATAGCCCCCGCTCGTTAAGCCATTACGTGTATTGTTGGTGTTTTTTACACTGGTCGGTCTGAAAAGCGAAAAAAAATAAATTATAATCACCATAGACGAGCAAAAACGATAAACGTTGAACGGAAGCTATGATCGAGAGTATACTATAATGCGCGTTGTACTCCGAAATCAACACCTGTGAATGACAATACGACACCGTACGAACAACATTGTACGTTCTATAAGAAATCATTTTTATCGCCACGTAATAAAACATCAGCGTACAGTGCGTCGAACTCGACGAGCTGCCTGCAATCGGTTTAAAATTGAAATCGCGTTATCGTCGCATTATCATCGCATTATTATACCAATATTCTGTGTACCTGCGTACTATACGCGTGTACGTATGTAAACGTTGAAAGGGGCGACAACAGTTCACACCGCCATATCGTCGGACGGTAGAAGGACGGGTACGTCTCTCGCGTAAAACTCGGGGGGTCTGTGCATGGACGATTCTCAGTGTTTTTTTCGCCGAGCGAAAACCGCGATACGTCGACGAACGTAGTTTTGGACGTTTCGACAACTGATGACGGGGCGAGCTGTCAGTAGAAATAAACGTCTACGTGCTAGATCACCTAACCACTATACCCGCGGTGCGCATAGTTGGCGAGTACAGTCACGTCGTTTTAGGTCGACGAAACGGCGTCTCGAACTGACGCGGCCGGAAGAAACAACACAATCCAAATTCGATACGTCATCACATTGCGATCGTTCATTGAGTTATGACGAACGAAAACGGTTCGGTGTATAGGACGCAAAGGGTAGGGAATCAGGATAGGGGGACGAGGGGGTTATATATAGAACTGGTGGAGAAGGAATAGTTATAGCCTCAACAATGAAATAAATATTAACGTATAATCGAGGGTTGAGCCCTGGTTGCGTATAAATAGTAGGTACAACGCACATACGTGCACGCTGGGTATATCATACGTGATAACTTTATTTGGAGGTGCTAACGCAGTAAGGCTCGAATTTATTTCGAGTTTACATATTCGTAACAAGCTGTACATTGCGATTTTTGAGAGGGTTAATTTTATATTTGGAAGTGCTTGCCCCCTAAACCCCCTCCTTAGCTCCGCCAAAGAATACACATGTGCGAAACAAGTAGATACTGCATTTGTATATGGAATATATGAAGTCTCGTTATCCCCAACTTGAGTGATCTGGAATAATCTTGGACATTTTTTTATCACCGCAATGTTACTTCGACCTCTTCATCTTAGACATAATCATATTTAAAGTCATTGGCTAAAATTTGTATGCCACTCATGCCCTTAAATACTTATATAAATTATTTCCATCAACAATTTGTATAAATCAATTTTTGTTAACAATGGCATCAAGCCTACTGTTCTGTAGTATTTCTTGTTGTATTCAAATACGTTAGTTAGAAAACAAACATAGGGTGATATTAATTTCATTAAATCATGTGATTTCAAATGGATTTTTATCAATAAAAACAATTTCCTCTGCACTCGGAGAAGTATTAAAAAAAATCCATTATCCAGCTATAATTGCGTCAAAATTTTCGGGTTAAGGTTCGTAGTGGAGTGGTTCAATCCTTCATCGTATTCATAACTTCTAAAGTATAATCTTATCGATATGTCACTGATCAGGGTTGCTGCAGCGGCGATTCCATATTTTTGCCCAAACCCTGTTTTACCCGGATTCGAGTACAATAGCTGATGTTACGAGTATATGCCTATTCTCTATAGCAGGCCATTATTAGATAATAACTGGCATATTACGTCGAAGTTGTAAGACTAGTAAACCGTCTAACGTCCGTGTGTATGCGAGAAACACATTTTGTCCGAACAATATTCGGCCAAGGAAATGAATAGGTAACCGTACACTGACTTGTAATATGGCGGAAACCGCACACTAATCTTTCGCAGTCCTATTTTCCAACACGTGATTTCACTTCGATCGTCTTTTCGAAACGAAAATCAGGACGTACAAGTATGATCCTGTACAGCTATTCAGATATCATGTAAGCGAAAATGCCTACAAGTAACGTGTTGCACAGTACCTATAGATCATATTATAGTACATGTTTATCAGCATACAGATTTTACATAGATCCTATTATATTATATAAGCATTTTGTGTGGCAATTCACAATCATGACATCGAAAACCTGATACAACGTAACACAATAACTCATCTATACTGTTGTTCATTATCGTTCGGTTCGTAACTTTTGTCGGACCTGGAAAATTTCTTTAAAAATATTTTTAAAAAAGTTTCAACGTGCATTGTGTTATTTGTTACTTGGGAAAATCATTTAAGAATATGTTCTAAAAACAATCAACTTAGGTCCGATTGAGTATATAAAATTTTATTACGAACATGTCCATCACTCACGTCCTTCTTTCTCGTACTCGTTCGTCAACACTTTTTTTCCGTTACGCATGTCCTCATCCCAACACCTTCTGTTACTTTTATAAGCTCAACACATTTTCCGACCGTTATACCTTTACATAGCCTTACATGACACCGGGTTTTAACGCGAAAAAAATAACAATAGTACAAATACATTTTTAAAAGCAATGAAGTATTGTATTTTCCAAGTATTAATTTCAAATCGCTCAGAAGTAAAGTCTGTCATTGGCGAGACGCATCAAACGGTATACGCAGAGAAATATATTATAAAAGTAGTTGTTAGCAGTAAATAAAGGTACGGTTATAAAGAGAGTGAAGTTTTGGTGTACCCTAAAGTCGAAATTGGTCTCGAAGATGTTGGTTAATCAATGCATATAAGTACAGTCATGTGATTGGATATCATCGTTGCGAATGATTGAAGAAATCACTCTAGAACTGCTCTATCGTGGTGATCATTTTATGATTTTCACGGCGTTCCAAACTTGCAAATCGCCTTACCCGCTTATGTATATCCCGTACAACTGCATTTGTTACGCACAAAGTCTTTTATGAACGCGATAAAGATTGATTTCTATCGATTTTTTGGGTAATTTTTTCCCTTTCGCTCTTTCAGACCTATGCGCGTTCGTTTCCACCCTGCAGTTTGACACTTATTATAACTGTTACGTGTCGCTTTCACAGGTGTTACTGGCAGTAGGCCGAGGACTGGGCCGACCCGAAGCACCACTGACCGGATTCGGCGGCGGTGGCGGCTTTCCAGGGCTGACGTTGGACAGCTACGCGGCACCGATCAGTGGCGGCAGCAGTAGCGGGCCGTACCCGAGCGGAGGGCCGCCCCCGCAGTACGGGCCACCGCAGCAGGCGCCTGTCATACACAAGCACGTGTACGTGCACGTGCCACCACCAGAGCCCACGTACTACGCCCCCAAGAAGCCGGTGCAGCCACCCCCACCCCCACAGAAGCACTACAAGATCGTGTTCATCAAGGCGCCCACGCCACCCCCGCCCACCGTGCCAGACATACCCGCCATCGCGCCGCCGGCCGAGCAGAAGACTTTGATCTACGTGTTGGTCAAGAAGCCGGACGAAGCACCCGAGATACACATCCCTACGCCCGCGCCCACGCAGCCGTCCAAACCGGAGGTGTACTTTATCAGATACAAGACACAGGTAAGCAACGTCAACGTGTAACAACGACGACAACGACAACAACAACGGTATGCGACCTTAACGCGGAGGATGACTGCACGGCACTCGTGTACTGTAAAAAGGACGCGTCTATGAAGTGCAACACACCCGGGGGTAGAACGGGGAACTTAATTTCCAAACACAATCGTGTACAGTATTCCGTGTGTACTTGAGCTTTCGAATCTCAACAAATCACTGTTCTCACACCCTCCCCTTCGGGCTCAAGCATCCCGATGTGCTCGCTGTGCACGGGCGCAGATGACGTCGCGGTAAACCGTACACAAAGTAAACACTGCGTTGTAATACACCTTGCGCCGTGATTATCACATGCACAATCGCCGCTAACGCTGACGGCGCTATAAATCGGCACGAGCAATTAATACGTGCTGCGGTGAACAACAACACGAAAAAAACGATATATCACATACACGGAATGTACAGGGTGATTGTTCGAAGGTGGGCCGGGCTGCGTAGCTAGGGAGATTTGAGCAATCTAAAAATAGATACGTACGTAGATCCCTGGTATTCATCCCCATGTCCAGTCCGTCTAACCTTTGACCGATTTGCAGATCTCCTAGCCGATAAGTGATTTATGCACGTTTTCGGAAAAGCGATTTCTGTTCCGAACACTGCAGGGCTTGAGTTTCTAATATTTCATTTAGCCATACTCACCCACCTACCAACTATATTTTTACCAAACTAATATCCCGTATTGATCGATCGTATTTATTATCACTGCTGTAGATATAACTACAGTACTATGTAAACGCGTTGTCGATTGTATAGATATATTTACCGTATAATGCATATTATTATACTCCAGTTCATCATCCACGGTGGATACATACCCACCCCCTTCCGTGGACCAGGAGCCGATTGATCTAAAGCAGACGGCATTTTTAATAACGTTTTTTTTTTTAATAAACGTACATCTGAAGCATGCTAAAATATAGTACCGTACGGCGTACACCATACAGGTGATACGCGACAATTCCAGTGGGCATAACGATAGCACGCGTACAAACACCCGGTGCGTTCATCTGGGTTTGCGTTGGGAGAAGTCGCTCTGTAGATTTTTACTAATGGTCGTCGTAATAACCATGGGCGCGAACCAGGAAAACGTCAACGTCGCAAGGAAACGCATTAAAATGATATATATATATATATATGTGTTTATTACGGACTTCGCCATAGTGTAAAATGAGCGCGCGCGTGTTGTGCTCCAATTTTCCGCGACGTTTCACACGCGTTTTGCGCGGCCAACGGAATGCGGACCGAGCGGGGGTGGTGCGGTTACGTAAAATTCGAACCGAAAAGTGCAGCACAATTGAACGTAACAATAAGTAATAATATCAACAATAAAGTACACGTGCGTATTGTTGTAACCGTCACGATGTTTAAATTCGCATCCGTTCGCGACTTCGCGTATACCTGCTGCACCGCATCTTTCTCTCCGCGGAAGCGCGCCATTGTAATGCAAAAATACGAACACCTTCTACGCCATCGAGCGCCCGCGATCGGTGTTATGTCATAATTTTATGACTATTGTGGTTGCGGTTAAAAAAATTGTGCCACGTGCATGGTTAGAGATATAATACATACATTTCTTTCTATACACTCGAAACGTGTGAGCACGCACACCCTGTGCGTGAATTGGAAAAATTCTAAAAATTTGACGAGCTATATCTTGGAAGAGCACGCGAATGTACTAACTAAGCGTCTTCCATAGACTGAACCGCTCGCCATATCATCGCGTGACAGTTACAATATGACAGCGGGTACAATAATTAATACAGTCGGCTTTAAACTACGTGTGATCACTTACAAAAGCACGTGCGCGTGTATTATTTGTTATCTAATTGTGAATACAATATTATAATAAGTCCGTACGCTCGACTGAACTATACGACGATTACCCTGTATGATTACTACCCACGGGTTGTGCTTTCGGTCATCGTTACGTACAACGGACACAAAACTATGTTGACGAAATTTCCATTTTTTTTTATGCTCAGCACTCACGTTTATAATAAATTACCGAATTTAAAGCACAACAATTACAGAGGGCGAGTACTTTATGTAGCTCTAATGGGGAAAGGACCGAAAAATAATCCGATACGTTTAAGTTTTTAAATAAGAGGAAATCACTAAAAATACAAAACAGTGTTTAAAGTTGTTGAAAAATCGATACGCCTATTCATGTTTATAATTAAATACTATGCGAGTTGTTGAGGTTATTTTCAAACACTTCGTTACGACTATGTGGGTTTGAGAATTTTGTTTAATGTTGTTTGTTTTATTTGCGTAGGTACACACATAATATTAAAAACCTAGTAGGGCGGCAAGTGCTGTAGTTTTCGATTCTTTGAGATATATTTTGTACAAAGAATATTCTAGTCATTATTTGACCACAGTCGAAGTGAACATAATAAGTACGTTTTACGACCGGTAGTGTCGCTCAGGATCTGCAGTAACGAAAGTTGTATAGTTCGATCGAGTGTTTAAACGGCTAACATAAGTAATTACAATCCACTGCACACGAAGCTGTTAACGTTACGTAGAGGGATCATGGCCGTTACACGGTCCACATGGTGATTTATTAATTTTTTCGTGTCTTTCCACAGAAACAAGAGGGCTACCCGAACTCGGTGGCGTCCGAGTACGGAGCGCCGGCCAGTCCGTCTCCGTCAATCCCGTCGGACACGTACGGTTCCCCGTCGCCATCCACCGGCTACGGCGCGCCCAGCGGCCCCGGCAGTCTGTACTGACGGAAGACGTCTCCGAACGGCGAGGACCGTGAAGACGCGCGGCACTTGAGGTCACGCGGTCCGGTGTGAATACGATGAAAATTAAAAAAAAAAAAAAAAATTAAAATAAACTCACTCCCCATCCCCCTACCCTCTCCCTCCAAAACAAATATAATAATATGTAAGAGCTTTACGTACACTGTTATACAAATAGAAGCTAGTGTCTAACAATATCATCGTCGCAATACTGTAATCGACTTTATCCACACATCATACACGTACCTACCCCTTCGGTGGGACGGAGAAAAGACACTCACACCAATCGGCACGATTTTATTACAACATTATACTGTTTACTTTATTTCGTTGATAGAAATCCAAAGCGTATTGTCCAATCAGTGTTGCCATAAAAAAAAAAAACCACAAAACTTCATAACGATTTCGTAAAATTATACAATATACACCGTTTCCAGTAGTGTAAACATTCGCGCGCACGTGATCAAATGACGCCCCCGACCTCGGTCGCTACCGAACATAATATTATAATAGCTGCAGCTTATGCAACGGCGTTGAAGTGACCGGTACAAGCTTGTCGGTCCATCGGAAGCGCATTTCCACGTCCGAGTTTAATAATTATCGATTGCACTGCTCTTGCGGTTGACCCGTCACTCGTGTTTTTCGAAAGAACGATTATTATCATTTGCGGCACGGTCGGCCGTTCGTGATGTAGACGCGTTTGACGTGTTTGCCCGAAAAGCGCACTCGCCATTTCAGCCGTCCGCCCTTCACACACACACGTGTTTCCTCTAAGCTGCACATGCACCGAAGCGCACTACCAACGCTATATCGTATCGTTTTGACAGCCGAACAGCGTGTTATTGTAATAACAGTGCCCGTATAATATATACAACATACCGTCGGGATACGTGCAAACCGGGCGCGCGCGTACTACGCTCCGCATTGTGCTCCCCCGCGTGACCGACGTTTTCACTTTCTCTCGCCGCCGCGCCTTGGTCACAACCTGTTCGGAGAATAATTCAAAATTTTCGTCGGATAAAACATAATCACGCAACCGCGGGTTTGTTTTTTTCTCGTTTATTTTCATTTGTTTTCCATTTTTTTTGTACCTCTACACCGGATCCCGGCGAGACGCGATGCATATTATTACAGTCGTAGATCACACGGACCAAAGTGAAGCTTGCGCGCGCGTTTACATTATTATGACGCCGGTGCGTGTTCCGCTATGATACCTACCCACGTCGAATCCCGGACGAACCATACCGCTGCAATACGCTCGTTAGGTGACCGAAAATCGTAGGTTTTTTTTTTTCTTTATACACTTATACGTAAACACACCCGTAAGACATCATCACAACAACATTATTATACTTGTATCAAACTGTTATCATACCATGTTTTTATTACTACAGTACATCGTAATATTATTATTATTATTATTATTATTATTATTGTACATAATCGTATTGTTATTATATATATTATAGCATGTATATTTATTATGCACATTTGTTTAATAAACTTCTATTGCTTTAATTATTGTTCGTGTCCTCCGCTTGAAAAACTTCCAAAAAACACACCTACATCATATTATAATACATCGCAATACGCGTAAGACAATGTATACATTGTACTTACAGTTTACACAATTAAGTACTACTAACACCGCTGATTGGACGTACATAATATATTTTCAATCAACGCTAACACACATTTATGCGTACCATAAAGCAGGGGTGGCCAGCGATCAGAGGATCGTGAGCCGCATAATATGAAGAAAAATATGTAAGAGCCCACTGTTGATTTAAACGCTTAAAATTACTTAAACAGTCATTTAGATTTTTAGATATACCACTTTTGTAGTTGAAAACGGATGCCCAATATTAAAATCTATTTTAACGGATACAGGAGTTTTGAGTATTATCAATTATCATATACATGTATACGCAATAGTATCTCCATTGGTTCAACTTTGCTTGTAAACATTTTCGGAACGTGATTACATATTTATTCAAATTGTACAACAAATTTTGGTCCCGATTTTGAGTATAATTTGCAACCTGCGAATGCCAGTGTAACCTAGCTGTTGAAATAGCTATTATAAAAATAGTAAGCTATTATATCAGTCATACAACAAGAAATATTCACCCTATCGAATTCTTCGTACCTACTAGTTCAGCTATACACACTGAATATAAGTAATAAATCTATTATGTTTTTAAAAAATACTTGGATCATACGTTCCAGACACTGCGAATTTCAGAAGAATTATATTGGCTAAAATATTTAACACTGTTGTAAGAATAATATACATCTACTTTCGTTGAGAATACATTTCTTAAATCCGGTTATTAATCATCGCTTTCAAATGTATTCATACGAATACGACTGACACAACAAAGAACTTTCGGTTTTTTTTATTTTTTTATTACAATAACGATGCGTATATCATTTGGCCAGTGCTGTAGAACTACTAATTTTATGAATTCATAATTTAAAAAAGAAAAATGTCGTAACTATAAAAACAACAAAAGGGCAATTCAAAAGATTCAACTTACTGTACTTGAAAAAAGATTGTTGAACCACAGCTTAAATATTAGTCGTTTCATAAATAATTGTGCATTCGAAGTTCGACGGTATAAATTTTACAAACTGCAGAAAGCCTAAGGAAAATGTTTGAGACTTATGGTAAAATATTATCGCAGGAATATTGTATCGAAGATTACCCGTGTCTTCGGATAATTTGTCCTTCGAGCGAGACACTATAGCATCATAGGCATAGTACTTGAAAACGACCAAAATCGGCTTCGCGGTTTAGATGAACTACAGATGTGTCATACCGCCATTACGTGGCCACGCTTCGTATTTTTCGAAAGCGTATTCCTCCGGGGCCCCGTAAGGGAATCCGAAAAATGACCCAAGTACAATAGATCACGGGGTCGTGTTCGATTTCCGTTGCATAAAGACGAAGTGTGCTGCGCCGGAGCGCAACTGCGGTAAGAGCTTATCCGTACACACTCGGCAAAAGCTTTCCGAGGGGAAAAAAAACGGGACACGCACTCGCCGAAGACCGGTCGAGATTTATTTTCGGAACGACGTCGAACGTTTCGAGCGCACGCCCCGAACAGCCAGTTATAAGGGTCGATGTAATATTTCTTAACGCGCGCACCGCCCACGCGCGTACACACCGTGCGGACGTAGTAGTATATATTATATTCCGTGATAAAACCGCATTGTGGGTCGTTTGCGTTACGAACGTTATTCGCGGTAAACGTTAAATGAGTTATTCCTTAAATTACATTAAGGGTCGCAAACGGTCGACAGATCTTTTCGAGCGGCCGCTGCTGCTGCAGCAGTCGTCGGACCGATAATAATAATTTTTATTCAAAACCCTGCGGGGTAGTAATAATAATAATAATAATAATAATAATATAGGTACTGCACACGTCATTGCGTATTGTGAATTCTTCTTTTATTATATTCCACGTACACCGCAGAACTTCGCGCGCGTCATGGAAAACGCTTCATCGCGACTTAGTATAGCCGAAACACCGTCCACAAACGTAGACCTGGGGCCGTAATTAACGATATTACAATTATACGGTTTGAGCAAAGTGTATTATTAACACTTTATACGTGTTCTGAGTTCTCTGCGCGATGCGATTTATCTGTCGAATGACGTATGCATAACCTGATATGTTGCTGTTCAATAACTGCAGTTTTCATCTCATTTCGCATCGAAAATATATACTTCTAAATAGTTCATGACACAATGGTCATAAAACTTTTGTTATACTACCACACCGTCTACAAAAAAAGAAACAAAATTTATCAAAATCAAACCACATACTTGTTACCTTTTTTTCCGTTGTAATTTACCAACTAGTTGTACTTGAAATATTATAAATTTCTTCTGTAGACCTCTCCAGTGAATTAATTATTATTTCTTCAGGCAAAAATGTGTCCTATGGGGGCCGTGTCTAAGTACGCCCCCGGTCAAATAGTAATACGTTTCTCGCGATTATTACTTTTCGACAATTCGATCCAAATAACGGTCTAGTACTATATAAAGCAGCGGTTCCCAAACTGGGCTCCGCAATGGTTTCTCAAGGGCTCCGTTCGTTACACCACAGAAATTTAATAATTTTGTAGATTTCAATATTGTTTTCTCCAGTTCTTTTAAGACTGTTGTTTCCTTTATTCATAAATATATGTAATTTTATTTTGACCCCTGTATGTACACAGTTCGTGTTGATTATGCTTCATACACGCCCAGCACAGGCAAATGCAAATTAACGTTAAATGTTTCTTGGGGCTCCACGAGAAATTTCTCCTTAAAAAAAGGCTCCGAGGCTGAAAAAGTTTGGCACGACACTCGCGCGCCGTAGTATTTGTACGATTGTTTTATAATCGTGCGCGTGTGAAAATCAAATCGGTTTGCTCGCGTGGTGAGCGTCAAAACATCGACATTAATCAACTGCGGGCACAACGCACTGATGAATAACCTTAGACGTGACGCGTGCGATAACCACCGTTGTGATAGTATCAGCCGGGAAATATGTGGAACCCGAAAGTGAATACTATCGCGACCAAAATGTAACCATTTGTGTAGGTTCCTACGGTTCAAGCAGAATGTAGTAATTAACGCGTTGTTTCAGCTTGACGTCAAGATAACACCAGGTCCTGGGCAATCCCATCAGCGAGACGTCGTTTAGGTACCTAACCTAATGCCACACGCGTTATAAACTTATAAACGGTCGAAATATATCATTTTAAACATAACCATAGTAGAAATAGGATTTCGTTGACTTGTTCATTTCCCCCCCCCCCCCCCCAAGTGCTGTGTACGCGGCGCTAACCAAACTACGAATGCGTTTCGTTACGTAACAATTTAGAATACTTATTTTTTGTTTCGCATTTTTTGCATATTTCCTGTTAAAGGAATTTTCGTTTTTTTAGGGATCGTAAGTCCTACAAATATTACGTCGATTTTGTGTATTAAAACTCAATTAAAATTTTTTTTTTGTACTATTTTATGTACAGATAATAACTAATATAGTAGTTTTAGCAGTGATTAGTGATACTAAATGATACTCATATAACGTGTACTTTAAACATTTTAAAAATTAACAAGACTTTAGGAAAGGAAGCCGTTTATGCTTTTGAGTTGACTTTTTGGCAACTTTTTATGTTCATTTTATAGTCATTATGTTTGTATTTTTTTGTTTTTTTTCTTGCTTTTATGTGTGTTTTTGAGGTCATTCAAAATCTATCTCTAGTTATTGAGTTTAAAATCGTAAACTGCTTTTGGTAAAAAATCACGGATGTCGCACGTGCTAGATTTTACACCGCCCCAATCACCCGATGCATTCGTTTATTCTAACGGACCACATTCGGTACGCATGGTAGAAAATGTCAAAAGTGCAATTGGCTCCAGGAATTTGTGGGAACTTAATGTATTTAGCACCATCACCGGCATTGTGCTTAAAAGTATTGAAAAGTAGTTACTATAAAATAGTAATACTCTTATGCGACACGATACTTGGCACAGATACGCAATGCCTCTCCACCCACGGTTCAACATTTAAATATTTCCAGGCGTCTGATTGTCGACTTCGTATATAGGACACAGCTTATACTTCCCCGCCGTCCATTCGAGCTTTCCCTAAATCATCCCTCCCCGAATAATTTTTATCCGAGCACACGAAGAAACCGTCTGTGAATTCGATCATTCCGTATCAACATTTAAATTCAATCTCCGGGTAGTTACCACCCTCCTGTTTCTCAGTAGATCACTCGTTTTCACATCCCTGTCTTTCCTACGGGTCTTAACTCGTTCCCGATCCAAATCTTTTCCTCGACATCCCCTTCAAACATTTTTGTCTATTTAATATGTGTTACTAATTAAAGTGTGTAATCAAAAACTAATATAACAACGAGCCTATTAGAAAACAACATTTTTCACATTGCAAACGGTCGGTTATTTTAACCAAAACATACCAATCTCTTATGAACTGTAACAATCGACTTAGCGGTGCGATAAAAATTTTGAAAACTGATTTGAACTCGGCATCGTGTCTACTTGAGATCGATCAGTCCACATTTCCCAATTTCACTCCCTAATTATTATAAATTTAATTTGAATATTTTCAAATTTTCAAATTTTAAAAAGGTTGATTATTCAGATTTTAATAAGAAATCTTCAAACGTGGACTGATCGATCTCAAAAAGACATATTTTTTCACATACTTTTTGCCAAATAAAACAATCAATCTGTATCGTTTAAGCTTTGCTTATCCGCATATCGCGGACTCATTCAACGATTTCGATGAATTCATGGTTTCGTGATATATTATGATCACACTATATGCAGTGATATATTGTGTAAGGCAGAGGTATTCAACATTTTTCATCCCACGGCACCTTTGGGTCTTCACAAAATGTTGACGGCTCCCAATTTTTTTAAAACCATTTCTAGTCACTAGTAATTTATTAATATACAATAACTTTGGTAAAGATATGATAAAAAACCTTAAATTAATAAAAAAAAAATATATATATTGGTTTTCAATTATAGGACGTGGCTCCCGTTCAACAACTCTCGCGACGCCCCTGGGAGCCGAGACGCACAGTTTGAATACCTCTGGTATAAGGAGTAATGCTATTATGGTACATTAATAGTATCTTGAGTATTATCATTGATTATAAATGTGGATTATAAATGTGGAGGGGGTAATTTTATTTGAGCATAACGCATCATAAGAGGACCCATTAGGTATGTGCCCCTGAAATTTTTAGCAAATTTTGTGTTAAGGCCAATTAATTTTCGTTTATGCAAATCTCACTGCCAGTTCGAATATTGTTCAGCACGGAGAGTTTTTAACCGATTATTAATGTCCAAAGGTAACTCCCCTAAACAAACATGGATAAGATTTAAATAATGTACAGGAGAAATCCGTTATAACCAATGGCCCGGCCAATTATGTAAATTTTTGATATCGTCCCAGCCCTCACTTCCTTTAAAAGACCTAATAATATAGCCGTTATGCTTATGTGTTTTTTTTTTACAAATGGAAGCAATTTAGTTTAAAAAAATTAAAATAAATAAATTATGTATAGATGTTTAGTGGAAAATTTCACTACCTACTTGTTCGGTACTGTAACATTATAATATTTTACACCCATACATTGGATATTATTGTAATATGTAACTTGTAAAACCCTCAGATTTTACTACCCACTGGTAATATCTCCAAAAATTTGTAGTTTTTCTTCTAATTGGAATGTGATTTGTGTCTCCCATTACACTTTACAATTGGACGATTTTTTGTTCTACTTTTGAAAAATATAATTATTTGGTCCAATTCTCAATAAAACTTATATAAATTTAACAGGGAAAAATGCTTAGATTGAGCCCTAGACTTCTGGGAATAAAATAGTTTTTCATAACAACTTGTAAAAATAAAAAATAGTTCTGGTAAATGAAAGTATAAAGACGTCATAACAATAATATAGGACATAATTAACTAAAAACAAATACTTTGTCACTATTTTAATAACTTAAAATAATTATCAAATAGGAAGGATAACCATGAGAGTTTGTAAATAACTTTTTAGTATAAATTAAAAGGGATTTATTAACAATAACTAAAAGTTTAAATAAGTATTTAAGTCAAAGCTTATTTTCTATATCATACAGTATTTTATAATGGAAATTTATTTTTATTTTTCAATAAACTTAAATTTAATAATAGGAAGGAAATTCCAATACACCAGGGTGTTCTTCAGCAGACACAAGATCAACAACAAGCCTGAAAAAAAATTTTATTAACAAAAGTAAAAGGAAATTTGAAAAAGCAATTTAAGAAGAAACAGTAATTTCTATTCCTAAGTATAAATTTAACAATATCATCATACTTAGTATAATTAGTATAATATTTACTTTAGTGCTTTTCCACTGGCTGTATTTGAATTGAAACTTATTTCTTCAGGGTGAGACATAAGATAATCAATCAGCCATTTCAATCTATTTCTTACTTGCTAAAAAACATACACCGGAAAATTAATTTAATTTTAGTAATATTGAAAATAATAACATTATGCTACATCAAAATATTTAGTATAGAATTTAATTTTATGATTTTTGGATTTAATTTCTTAATTATCATCTAACTAACAGAAATGAACAAATATACATAATTCATAAATATTTCTACAAAAAATACAGATTATAGTTTTAAAATTTAAAGTTTAACAGATAACTGAATAATGAAATAAAGCAATAATATAAATGTGAAATAACTTGATCAAATAATTATTAATCAAACATTTATAATTCAAAATATAATAATTATTAACAATGGATGTATTAAGTGTTGCCTAAGTTAAAGAGTTAACAATACACTCAAGTCGTAATGACTTAAATTACAAAAAAAGAATTTAAAATTAAAGTTAACAAAATTCATGAATATCATCATACTTGAAGGAATCAATTGTTATTCAAGCAAATTGTGATCAGAATGTATTTAAAACCAAGACCTCAAACAATAATAAAATAATAAAATATTATATAAATTATAGCTACCTTAATAAGATTTGCTGTTCTAGCTGTACATGTGAAATTTATTTGAGGGTTAAGACTAAATGAAATATGATCAGTTTTTTCACCAGTTATTTTGAGACTTTTGGCAAATAACACTACTGGAAATGGGTAAACCATAGTGGTGTCATGTAAAAATATTGAAGTGGTCTTTAGTTTGGTATGGTACAATAATAAAGGACTTTTGTAGTAATTGTCAATAGAGTTGACAGATTTTGGATGAATTTCAACTTTTCCATCTTCGGCAGTCACAAATTTTGATAACTTTCGACCGTTTGCTTTAACTTTGGAACTTAAAAATAAAAATAAATTAACTCATATCATTATATTTAATAAAAAACATCTTGCTTACTTGCAAACAGCAATATTAGGACATAAACCAGCAACTAAAACACACTTCAAAAGTTTAACGTTACTCGAGTTCAGATTATACTCAGGATCTGTATAGCTAGAAGTTCTAATAAATCCCAGATCGCATAAATATTTAGCATATTGAGACTTTAAATCATGTAACATATTCATCGTATTGTACATCAAAAAGTTTTCTCTGCAAAATTCCCAAGCTCTATTTCCTTGTTTTGCCTGTAAAAATTTACTCATTGCTCTAGTGACCATGAGATGATCACTAAGGTGACCTTCGTCCATTTCTTTCTTTATATCGCGACATTGGTACTCCTTGTTGGCCTATAAAATTCAAAAGGATTAAGTAATAAAATTAAAAATAAAAATAAAATTTAATAACATTAAAACTCACAGGCATAACAAAAGGATCTTTGAAATTTAAACTTGCAGCAATCGTCATAATTGGACTTAAGCAACTAAACATTGCACCAAGAATAATCATTTTACCTTCAAGAGGGCCAATTGGTAGTTTTGCTAAATGAAAGCCTAACGGAGTAAGATTTTCTTTTTCATCCAAAGCATTCAGGTCAATTAATAACTAGAAATACCAAATTTGTTCTTATAGTACTTTTATTTATGTAAAATACACCACAACATACTTTTAAAGCCACTTCAAGAGCTTTGGTTTCTGGTGGATTCATAACTTTCTCCAAAAACGGAGTTACCATACCAACTTGTAGGATTTTAGCTTGAAGTATTACTTCTTCTAAACTTGTTCTCATCATCTCAGGTAGTACATAATCATCAAATGAATTTTCACGTCCTTTTGTATACAAATGGTAACAAATACCAGGCCTTACACGACCTGCTCTACCCCGACGTTGTCTTGCATTGGCCAAACTCACCCATTCTTCTTTAAGTGTCCCAATATTATTTTCTGCATCAAATCCTTTCAACTTCATACGACCATTATTAATAACATAAACTACATCATCAATAGTAACTGAAGTTTCTGCAATGTTTGTGGACAATATGATCTTACGAACACCTGAAAGACTAGTTTTATACACAATTGTACTTAATAAATAAAATAAAATTAATCTTACCACGTGGAGGTGATTCGAAAACTGATTTTTGAGATACAGTTGGTAACATTGAGTGCAAAGGAATGAGTATATAGCGAGCTAAAAAAATATACAGAAGTGCATAACAAATTAAATTTGATGATGATACACATTTAATATTAATTTTACAATTCCTTAAAATCAGAGCTTTAAGTATTTATCCAGTATTAATTAGTTATTCTGAATACCAGGGTTAAAGAAGTTTTTATCAAAATAATATATTTTAAACGAAAATGTAAATAAAATTAAACATATAAACCAAAATCCTAATCAGAAACTTAAATTGGAAAAAAATTCCAATAAACTTGGAAATATTAAATATGTAAGAAGCGTTAGATTTGGACAATTAGGTGAGTAAAATAAGCTCAGAATTTCAAATTGATTAAAACATAGGAATTATTATACATTAAAGTTTTTGTTGACATTAGTTATTCTTCTTTTTTTTACATACAATTATTTAACATACTGTTTAAATAAATAATTTTGTTTAAATTGTTAATTTATAACTACTAAATACCTAACAATATAGAATATATTCATAATTAACAACTTGTACCAAAATAAAATTTGTGAATCTAAGCCAAAATTATACAGTTTAAAAATTAAAACATTTGAAAACCGGCTATCAAAATTGTTATAAAATAAATATTAAGTTTCAAGCCAAAAATATTATACATTACATGTATTTCCAAAGCCTTTGTCTTTTAAAATTTTAGTCATTTTTGATATTTGATCCCATCCAGAAAGAAACACAAGTATTGCTCCATCATCTTTATTACAGCAAATATAATTTATAAGTTCTGAAATCAACTCATAATCGGTGTCTTCAGATGCTGGATTTTCTAACAAATTCAATATTGCTGCAGGATATCTTTTAAATCTTCTCATTTCACTACAAAAAAGTAAATTATTTATAAATTTAAATTATGTCACCAGTTCATAGAAAAATATTTTCAATAATGTACTTACTTAACATAAGGAAGAACACAGTCAAGAAATGGATCACCTGGTTTTAATTTGCGTGGTCTTAAATTTTTTTTAGGAAAATACCTGAACCTGTTTTCAATAAATAATAATATTGGACAAACTCAATATAAGCAATTATAAAAACTATATACAAACCTATTTAATGTATAAATATCTTCAAGATAGACTTCTTCAACCGGATACGTGAATCCAGGTATGTTCAAAGATGGACATTCATTGTAGTATTTAGAAAAAGCTGCCGCATTTAAGGTTGCACTCATTAATATAACTTTGATATCTGGTCTCTAAAATATAATAAAAAATTTTAATTATAATTAAAAAAATAAAAATGTTTCTACATTATATTTAATATGTATATATATTCTATAGTTACAACAGGGATGATGCTTTTGAGAATAGTTAATGTAAAATCACTAATAGTATCCCGTTCGTGTATTTCATCAATAATAATATGCGAATAATAATTTAAAGCGGAATCTCTTTGAATGTGTTGAAGTAAAATACCAGTGGTACAAAACAAAATTGACCCATATTCACGGCCCAATTTTCTAAAATATGACAAATTTTATAATTTAGTTTGTATTGAATACATTTGTAATTACTTTATATTACCTTTCCAGTCTTATTTGATAACCAACACTTCCTTCTCCTATACGCTCAGCTCTTTCATCAGCAACACGTTCTGCCACTGATATAGCACTGATTCTCCTTGGTTGAGTACAAACAATTCTACATGTTGAACCACGACCAGACATAATGGCATCATCAAGAATGAATTGTGCCATTTGTGTAGTCTTACCACAACCTTTTTCAAAATGATTATGAATAAATTATATTATCAGTAAAATATAATAATATAGTAACATTAATTATTAATAATGATTATAATGACATTGCTTACCTGTTTCACCGCTAATCAAAATAACTTGATTATTTCTTATTAATTCTAAAATTTCATCTTTTTTGGTATATGATGGTAGTTTTTTTCTAATTGCACACATTGATCTATACTTTGGATTTTTACGTTTAGATTCGAGTTCATTTTTCAAAAATGCATTTTTTGTTGGATCATTTTGAAGTTTCTAAAAAAATTAAAAAAATTATAAAAATTATTTTTTTTTTTTTATTTGAAAACTTAAACTTACCATATTACTTTGAAGGGAAGCAACAAGATTTTCTTCCATAGACCCGGTTATGTTGTCTAAAAATTTCCTTTTAAAATTTGAATCTTCCAGTTTTTTATATCTATCCATTATATACTCAGCATTTTCATCTACATCTTCATCTTTTAAAGTTAGAAGATTAAGACCTCTGAAACTGTAAGGTTAGAAAATGTTTAATTATATAATATTCATAAAGTATTTGAGAACAACTTACTTAGGACCATTGTAATCTTTTATATCTAATTTAGAATTTCCAAAAGATTTAGATATTATGTTTTCAACAGGTATTGGCATTTCTTCTTCCATTTTATTATACTGTGCTTCCATGTAATCAATGCCATCAATTCTTAACTTAATGAACTATTAAAAAGCACATCTATAATTAAAACATTCAACATTTTTTTTTTATAAACAAACTTACACATTTTCCTGATTCTTTTTGTTGTTCTTTTTTTTTTGTTTTTTGCCACAATCGATTTTGCTCTTTGTGCCAAAGATCTAGTTCACGTCCTCTTAAATGAGGAGGTGGCTTCACTTTAGGTCTAGCTATATCCAGCATTTCTTCATCTTCTCTCTTACTTGCTTGTCTACGAGCATGCCACAAGCCTGAAATGAAATAAAAACGATGATATAGTCAAGCAAACACATATAAATATGTATATTTATTACCAATTTCTCGTCCTTTCAAGTGAGGAGGAGGTTGAGATGTCCATCTTTCTTTCGATCTATCATTTAAGTTTGAAGGTCCACCAAGGTCTAACATAAAATCATCATCACCTCGATTACTTTTAGATGAAGATGACTTAGCTTGTCTGGGACCTTTATTTTTTTCTGAAAAAAATAATACGTTATTATCATGCATTAACACAATTGATATTTTGCAAAAAAATATGTTTTGAATATTTATAAAAAATTAACACTAAATAATGCAGGTGTAAATAATTATTTTATTAATAGCACAATTTATTTGAATAGACACGTTATTACAGATTATGGACTCTCAATACATAAACAGAACATTGATGAGCAATAAGTAATATGCAAATTAATAAGTTGGATAATATCTATTAAACACATCAAAAGACCTTTCAATATTTCAGTGAATACTCAATGTATAACAGATTTCATTCCAAATCTAATCACTATAACTGACACAATTTGGATTGAATGGGATACAGTCATAAGGCAACCTAACCCAGGAACGAGTCAAACAAACTGAGCAAAGCAGTTCATTAGCCATACATTTAAAAGAGATTTGATTTACCTTTGGGTCCAGTTTGCTTTCCTAATCTGAAAGGTTTCATAGGTGGCATGATGCAGCAGGGTTGGAGAGCTGTATTTTGAAAAAAGGTATCTCCAAGAAAAATCTGATAAAGTATAACATTCACTACTGGTAAATTAGCACTGACTAATAGTGCACTAGTTCGAATTTGTATTCTTCACGCGTACCGTTTGGACAAACGAAATTCAGTTCAACCGGTAGACGAATTGTTAAAATGTACAAATTAGAATAATGTACGATCGTAAAGTGTGAAACTGTGAACTGTTATCAGCAATCGGCCACTTATGTAGGTTTGTACAATGTCGTTATCATGGTAGCATTATATTATTTATTTTTCGACCGTAACCGGGATTTACCAGAACAGCGGTCGCGGTCGTCGGCGTTGTAACGTTGTTGACGTTGTTACGCGGTGGGCATTTCAAAAAAAAAAATAGTAGCCAGCATTCAATGCCAATATTCCTGAACGCAATCTCGATGGAAACCATTCAAACCAAGCATTACGTTTGCAACACGCAGCCCAGGAAGATGATGGAAATGGAGTCTGCATAACATCTTCTTTACAATTAATAGAACACTGGACACTCAGTGGACTGAGTGGACAGGAGCAGGGCCTGATTTACCAATTCGTGGGCCCAGTACATTTTACAATTTTGAGCCCCAAATTGTCCATCTCTATTTTCTTCAATGCTAAAATAAAAATGTACGCATAATATATTTTTAAATTAATGCTGTATATAATATTAGTATATGAGTAGTTGGATCATAGAATAAATATTAGGTATATTATATAGGTAATAAATAATATATAGGTATCAAATTAAATGTTTTTACGTTTAATGTTATAAATATAATTTTATTTCAGGTTTCACAAACATTTCCTTGCTTTTGGCTTAGAAAAGTGGTCAATAACATCATCAAAATTTAGGTTTGCTGTGATATCACTTTCAATAGATAATATTCCCAGAGCGTCTATATTTTCTTGACCCAATGTAGATCGTAATCTATTTTTAATTCTTTTTAATGAAGAAAATGATCGTTCGCTGGAACAATTTCTAAGAAAAATTTGTAGACACGTTTCCACGTTTTGAAATGCATGTGATATTTACATATCTTTAATGAATTTAAGTTGGGCAGCGGGATTTCTTGATATTTGATGAGAAGAAATTAAACTATGAAATTGTAACCATTCATCTGCAAAATTATCAGGATCCAAATCTAGTTCATTTGTGAACATTGATTGTAAATTTTTATTTGGTTGATAATTTCCTTTCTATTAAGATTTTTAGTGAATAAAAATCCAAATTTTTCTTCTACTTCAATATAGGCCATTTTTCGTTTATTCAATTCAGCTATAAATTTATCACAAATAACATAATGAATATCACTCATAAACTTTGCTCTTGGATCTAATTGTCTTTCTTTAGAAGCAGTATCATCCTAAGTGTATAATTTATTTATTCCAATTATTATTTTTAATGTCCTTGATTTTCAATAAATCACCCGTTGACCAAAACGGATGTATATTCTATGTCCACTGTCTATAATATTACCATTCTATCCTCTTCTTCTATATATTTTATTTTATTAGTCATTTTCATTTATAGTTCGTATCAAAAAGAAATCAATCAATATTTGCTTATTATATAATTTGTGTAACTTATAACTTAAAATATTTTAACGGTGTTTTTTTTATAATTTATAAACAAGTTCTTAACATTGATCAGTGAACGGCCGTTTTCGAGACTCCGATCCTGTAGATTGCAGAGAATCGCGATGAGAAGCAAACACGTATAAATATACTTCCCTGATACGTGATCATAGAAAGTATATATAGGGTATGAGATTTGTGTATTACGTAGTGTAAATAAAATAACCGACAGGCATGAAGGTTGTAAATATATTTCCGGTTGTGATATAGGTCCTTTAAGCTTTTGCGTTATTTAGTTAGGCGCTACTCGTATTTGTCGAATAGGTGTGTCGATATTTTGCGAGCATGGTTCTCCACCAACATTTCGGCTTTTGTTAGAACCTGGGTTCCACGTCTGGTCAATACCTCTTGACTTCAGATTCTGTGAAATCTTTTAAAATGTTGACAATATTAATATTCGTTATATAGTAAATATATTTATGTGCGTTAATTGTATATGTTATTGAATATTAATATTTTATCCTTTTTTTCTTGGTTCGACAACTTATTTTCGATTAAAATTTAATTGTAAATAATAAATAATCTAAATAATACCGTAATAAACGACTTCAATTTTTTTTATAAAAATATTTATAAAACATTTAAAAATTAATAAATCTCTTTCAAAAATATCCTTAATCAATACCAAATTGTAATAAATATATAAATATGTAAAAACATTAAAACCTCTGGCTTACGACTCAATTCTTATCACGATTGCATTGGTTAATCAGAAAATTAATTTATTGTTTAAATGTGTATGAAATAAAAATGAAAATGTTTATTAAAATATATTGTTTTGAATTGGATATAAAAATTGAAAATGAAAATGTGAAATAATTGTCAAAAAAAACATCTTTTTAAAAAACGTGGTACATTGTTCACAGATATGAACACATGTTCAATGTTATCAATATTATTCATTATCGGTATTATTATTTATATTGATAACACTATGACATGATTTAACGTAATCCGCGTTGATATGAAACGTACCGTAGAATGTAGATACTATAAAAAGGTTTCATGCGAAACGACTTGAAACCGCAGGGACATCAGACGAAGTCGTTCAAATAATTGGATCGCCTTGTTCAATGGATTCAATAGTTGTTTGCGACGATCAAACATGATATGCTGACGATTTAAATTGCACACTGTGACGCCCTTTAGTGCGTGAGTACAAAAAGTATATTAGTATTTTTTTCATTTTCTCGTCATTTCATCAACAACAATCGTAATATTTGACGTGGTTATAATTTTTTATAATTTTTTAATTACAGAAAAACCATTTATTTACAATTGTTGAGACAGCGAAACAGATAAAAATGATGTTCACAAATATGTTCAAAATGCGGCATTCGTGTGCCTGGCGTTATGCTCGAAGCCATTTGCACACCAAGCGCTCGCACAGTACTAATTCAAATGAGGAACAAAAAAAGAGAATACGTTCCACTGTCTATTATATGTCTTCATTGGGAATACTGACTGTCGGCTTTAGTTATGCTGCCGTACCATTGTACAAAATGTTTTGTCAGGTGAGGGCTTTCATGAAAAATAATTTACACATTAAAATAAATTCTAAAAAATGAAACTTTTTAATACCAAAGGCATTCAGTTACGGTGGGACGCTCAGTCATAATGTTGACAATTACAAGGTAGAAACTATGAAGCCCGTTAGAGAAAAAGAGATCAAAGTGCATTTCACTGCTGATACATCGTCAAGCATGCAATGGAGCTTTAAACCACTGCAGACCGAAATCAGAGTAATATTCTTATGAGTACTTACTTAAAGCTAGAAAATTAATTTTCCAGTTTATTTGAAGAGAAATTAAAATTATAAATTTGTTTTATTTATTAACAGTTAGAAAAATTGCAAGTGTAAGAAATCCAATACAATTAGTACACTAATATTATGATTTATTTTTTTTTTATTTTTTAATTAATATATATACAATCTGTAAATTAATTTTTTACAATAAGAATATGAGCTAAATTAAGTATTAAGTATGACATGAATCGCGTGATAAAAGAAGCAACCCAGCGGCTACACTTTATCTTGGTTTAATTATGTTAGATTTTTATTATGATTAAAAATTTACTTTTAAAAAACTACCTTGAAATTATAAATTATAATTTTTCACCAAATGTTTAACTTCTAATTATAAAATTAATTTTGTATATTTTAATTTTTTAGTCCAGAACAGTAGTTGCCTTCCATCTTGAAAATCCTAACCTTACTGGTGGAAACTGGACAATCAAAATATCTTATTTAATATTATTAGTTGTGCTCTGCACTTAAAAAGTAAAACATTTTCATAAGCTGGCTGGATCATAAGTGTGATGTCTTCCCCTAAAATTTTCATGTTTATTTTTAATAGAACTTGTTAAAAATTTGTATATTTTGAAGATTTTTAGACTAGAGTACCAAAAATTAAAACCTAATTATAATTACAGATTATTTTTATCTGGATCTCAATATAAAAAATTGTAAACATCCACATCTACTAAAAATGTATTTTTTTGCCTTTCATACATGATTCATTTTTACCAATTACTTGGAATATACAATAATAGAAAATTATGGAAAGAAACATTATTTTATAATTTTATAATACCATGGCATACTGTATTTTATATTTAGATTGTTTTGATTGAAATGCAGTAAAGCACAATACAATTTCAAATCTGTTTGGTTGCGTTTTTATATCTTAAGTTATTCAATTTTATTTCAAAAGTTTGTATTGTATTATTACTGTAATTTGATTAAATTCTGTGCTATAATTATTTGAGTCTTGTTGCTTTATGAAAAGCATTTGGATGTTTAATCATTTCTAAAGGGCTTTATTGTATAATATTTTTATGCTGGGATTAATTAATTATTGATTTACTTTGTTTTGTTTATTCATTCATTTATAAGAAAAATATTGATTTATTATGTTAATTGTTTATACTAGGTAGCACCAGGTGAAACAGCATTAGCATTTTATACAGCTAAGAATCCATTAGATAAGTCTATTACGGGTATAAGCACATATAATGTTGTACCTTTTGAAGCAGGACAATATTTTAATAAAATCCAGTGTTTTTGTTTTGAAGAACAACAGTTAAATCCAAATGAAGAAGTATTAAAAATTATTTAAAACTGTTAACATTTGAATTAATTTGCAATTTTCTTTAGGTTGATATGCCAGTGTTTTTTTTTATTGACCCTGAGTTTACTACTGATCCGAAAATGGAAAATATCAATGACATAACACTGTCATATACATTCTTTGAAGCTAAACCAGGAGTTGATTTATCAAGTTATTTTAAACACTGACGACTGAAGTAACTTTTTGTGTTTTTAGTAGTATGCGTTGTTAAATACTGAAATGAGTTTATACATATTGAAATATAAATAAAAATTGTATTGTTAACTGAATTATTTATTTGTGTAGAATAACTATAATAGATATAATTGACCTAAATGGCTATGTGATGTACTTTTGTGCTGTATTATAAAATGTGATCAATGAAATGATTTTAATGATTTTCAAAAATGGCACCATAGTTAAGATTGTTGGAAAATATTTCTGAAATTAATATCAGATGTTTTCATATTTCAACACGTCATGGTTCCTATCTAATACAATTGCCTTGTTGAACCAGCTACCAGTTTTCAACTTTTCGCTGGAAATGGTCCATATGTTTGTGCGCAGATCAAATGTTTCTATCGAATCCAATAAGACGTGCATCTGATGACAGCCACCTATTACGTACACCAAACCGTCCAGCGTTACTGCACCTGGTGAACAAAAAAAAAAAACCGTTTGATTTTTTCTTTTTTTTTTATTCTATGAACATTATATGTACACACTTCCTAGACATCTGGGCGCATTCATACTGGCGATTCGGGTCCATGTGTTTGTTCCAGGACAATATATTTCAGCGTCGCTCAACGCCGTCCCATCGCAACTGCCTCCCGCTACGCATATGGAATCGTTTAACGCGCAGACCATCGCTGAGTGTCTACATTGCTGCATGGGCGCAATTGGTGACCACGAATCGGTTTCAGGGTCGTAACGTTCCGCCGAATTTTGACTCGTTCTGTTCTCACCGAGTCCACCTAGCTAAAGTATAATTCATTAGAACCGCATAACAATAGATGCAATATTAATTACACTCGTAAGGACGCTGTTATGTAGCTAAACATAAAAGTAAAAAATAACTTTGGATATAAATATACGGGAAAAAAAGGACTGCAGTGATCGTACGCCAGTTTTTTTGACACTCGAATAGCCAATTGTTAAAATATTATCTATACATTAAAACTTAATACGAATAAGTATATTGATAAATAATTGGACAACCCATCGACGTAGGTGGGTACTCTAAGAATTGTTTTGATATATTGCGAATGCACTCACCACGTATATCGAACCGTTCAGCACGACCGTGTCGAAACAGTCTCTCCAACACGTCATGCTACTGATCTCATGCCATTCTTCTACTTGCACGTCATAGTACTCCGCGTTTTTCTGCGATCTGCCGGTAATATCACGGCCGCCAATCTATGAGCAGGCATAGTGTTTATTTTAAATTAGACAACATTTCATACTGAGAAAATGCTTATAGCGACCACTGACGGTATCGATTATCGAAAGATAATCAAAAGTAGGAAACATTTCTCGGTGGTTAAACCGTCCCTCAAAATGATTCTGGTCCAAGATCAGTTTTTCCTTGAAAAAAAATAAAATCGTTTGGTACTTATATTGAATCGGAGGCAACTGCAACTGACCTTACACCAGTGGACTGGTGGTTGCGGGTCAGTTTATCCGTGTTTGCCGTAAAAGGTTTTGTTCCCACCCTGTGCTTGGGAAAAATTCAAAAGGCAAAATACTACTTTCGGTCAAAAGACATATTGGTGGGGACAATATATGCAATTGAGGACAATTTTTCCATCGTGAGCTTGAACAAATTGTAGTACTGTATTATGTTACGAATTAAGGTGTACCTAAACCATGTTATATTTTTTGTTATTACCTGCTATTATTTTAAAGTTTCACTGACATATTTCATCTATAATCTATACAATTTATGTTTTCTTTGAGTTTACAACATTAGTTAAAAATAATAACGTACATTACAAAGAAATATAAATATTTAAAGGAAAATGGGGAGGAATTTTCTCTAGGGCAGCCCTCCTTGAGTTGACGATGTTGGAGTGGTCCAGAAATAGATGGTAGTGTAGAACTCCGTTTGATCTTGTTCGATGGGGCATTTTGATGTGATCTCCTATATCAGGGATGGCGAACCTTTTTGTACCAGCGTGTCAAATAAAAATGTTGGTTGGATTTTGTTTTCCTTGCGTGTCAACTAGTTTGATAACCCTTCTTTAAACTTAAAAATTCCTACATCTATGGTTTGAATGATAAAAACACAAGTCAAATATTATATTATCAAACAATTTAAAAATATTAGATACCAAAAGTATAAGTAACACGTAAGTATGTAAAAAAATTTAATTTATAAAAAATAAAAAATACTGAAACGTTAAAAAATACAATTTTTATACATGCATTTTTAATGAGAAATTTGTTGCTGCATTTTATTGGCTAATGAATCAATTCTTGGACTGTAACTGGTTGATTTTAGTTGAACACACGCTTCACTTAAATCTGTTCCAAGACGATTCCTTACAGTTGACTTAATAAAATTAATTAAAGAAAAAAGTTGCTCACACGCACAAGTAGATCCAAACATTGTCAATAAAGAAAGCGCTAGTTTTTTCATAGATGCAAATGAATTTGGAAGACTTTTCCACTCATTAAGAATCAAATTTTCCGATCTAATATTCCTACCAATTTCACTATGATTATTTTCCAGCTCATTATTCAAATTAATAAATTTATTTCTCCAAATATTACTTCCCTGAAATTCTATTAACTCCATTTCTAAATTTTCAATACTTAACCACTCAAAAAAGCTAAGTTCAAGTTTGTCAAATTTAATATTAAGTGGATTTATTAAAAATACTAAAGTTTAATCTAGTAGAAGAAATTGGGAAAATCTGCTTGAAAATAATTCGTATGCATTTTTTAATATTTTTACATATTTTGTTATCATTAATTTCATATCAAGCTGATTATCTTTAAAATGTTTTGAATTAATTAATTGCTTTTTCAAATAAGGAAAATATTTCAGGTTTTCATTTTGTAGATCTTTACAAAAAACTTCAATTTTTCTTCAAAAATTAATATTTCATTTTTTTAATCTCAATATATTTTAGTCTACGTCCTACGACCAGTGGTTTTTGATGACAAACTTTTTACACAGTTGAGTATGTCACTAAAATAGTGTGCGCGTGTCACTCTGTGACACGCGTGTCATAGGTTCGCCATCTCTGTCCTATATGGTAGGGCTTTGAACGCGCTGTATTTGAATGACGGACTCCTCTGAGCGCCTACCTACTGAAATTGTCTCCAGAAATCCCACAAACGGGGAGGCTGACACTACATCGAAGGAAACAGGGGAATTACTCGCGTTGCTATTGGTATCATACGATGTGTACAAATGCAGTGCACGGGGGAGGCTGGATACCCTCGGGCCACCCCTAAACACGCCGCTGATCGTCCCCCGTACCACTTACCGCGTACACCCTGCGGCCGAGGCGTGCGACGCCGGGCTGCAGACGAGTCCGTCGCGCCGCGCTGCAGCGGGCCCGGACAGCCGTCCACCGGCCGCGACGGTCCAACGTCAGCGCGTGGCCGGCACTCGGAGCACTGGTCGCGTCCACGCCGCCGACGGCCATCAGCCGGCGGCCGTCGTCCAGGGAGACGCACGTGGACCACGGCACGTCGGGTGGTGGCACCGAAGCGCAACTCTGCCAACGGCCGTCGCGGACGTCCAACAGCTCGGCCGCGTTGCTCGTGTGCCGCTCCGAGTGGCCGAAGACCAATATCACCTGATGGGCCGAAAACAATGAATGGTAAAAACAATTTACAAGTTTGCGAAAATTAACACATTTTCCACATTATCATTAAAAAGTTGAGAACGAAGCAGTATTTTTACATACCTATGGGTACGAAATAGAAAAAAATGTATTTAAAAATCATGAGAAAAAATGTAGGCGGGTGAATTTTTTTGGTTTCTTATTACGATATCAACACCGAGATGAAGAATATTATTGGGCAAGTAATAATAATAAAAGCGCACGTACGTTTCCGGTATTTGGGTTCCGCCGTCGGATTTTAACCACCGTTGCTGCCTCCACGGACTGCACATCCGGTCCGCGCAACATTCTTAAACCTGCTTATATAAAATCAATAATAACAATAACCTATATTGCAGTGGACTTGCTATGATCGTTTTGGTTAAATGAAAATTGTTGCAATATTGATTATGCACGTACAATCCGAGTTGCAGCAGTCGAGCAGCTGTTTGGAGCCGAATCGACGGAAAACCAAAGGAAGTCTCACGAGATCCAACAGTTCGTCCAAATACCGCGTCCTGCGTCCTGGGTCGTACCTCACCCAGTCCAGAACTAAGTCGAAAACCTGAAAAAACCAGCTGGCTTTTATTGCGCACTTTTATACGTAGTCGACTAACCGTTTCCTCTTTCGACACTGCCAACTCGTCGCTTTTGATCAAATCGACGATTTGTTCGTACGACGTTTTCGTCAGTTGGCCCGCCTTCGCGATCGACCTGTGCGCCCGGAAGAACGCAATTCAGTATTCATTTTTCGAAGGTAAGATCGATAAAACATTGTTCAATCATTTTTCTCGAAACCGATTATACATGATAGGATTTACTAATTACTACATTATATTGAAATGTCTCCTATGGTAATACAAATTATCGAATAGGTTATTATTTTTTTTTTTTTACGTACCCTCGTGTGACTATATTATAGAGACTGAAGTTATAAAGTTGAAAATAATAAATAAAAATGTTTTTAAAAAAAATTTTTAATTTTGTTATTTTCAAAGATTTGAATTTTAAAGAAAGACGTTTTATAGAACTAATTTCTTGAAAATATTGGATGATTCCATCTCCTTAACTGCATAAACTCCAATTAATAAGTATTTTATTTTTTTGCGGCAGGACCCGTTTGGACTAACTTTTCTGAAATACAACCAGTTTGGACCAATTTTAATAACCCATTTGGGCCGAATTATATTATTTTTAAACTGCCCATTTGGACAAGCATTTTCCCTTCGCAGGCTTAGGACTGTTTTTTGTATAGTTAAAGATGCTGCTCTTAATTTTTATGAGCTTTTAATATAAATAGTTTTTGTATTGATTAGTCGAATTATTTCGTCGATAAGCTTATTAATAATATGTTGACTTGTTTTTTTATTTTATTTTTTATTAGGTTTTAATTACGATATACCTATACATTAAATTGGATAACTATGGGTTATTGTTCTGTTTTAAAGTATTATCACTAAGTTTTAGTGAAATATAATTTTCTTAGATAGTATGCGCAAACATACTGCACTAGAGTAGCATAAATTATTTGTTGATATTTTACGAATTTAAAATTGGTCCAAACGAATTCATCAAATCGTAGTCCAAACGGTTTGCAGTTTTATTAGGGGCCCAAACGCGTTCCTGGTCCAAACGTGCTTTGGTCATTTTTTTAAAATGATATAGAAAACACTTCAGGCAGGAGTTTATGGAGAAATTATTTGGAAGATAAGCACTCATCCCTAATCCGATAACCAATCGTAAATAATTTTATAAAATAATACTGTTTGTCTGTAATTTGTAAATTAAATGTAGTTCATGAAATTAAGAAAATTAACCGTCCAAGTTTAAAAAAAAATCCTCTGTTACAGACTATAAAATGGTCCCATTTATATTTTACGAAAATAACATGATTAAAAGTTTTTTTTTAATTTTTACCTAAATATTTACATTTATTTTTAGAAATTAATAAGTGGCGCAGTCTTATTTATAGTAATTAAAAACGAGAGCAATTTATACGAAATTCGATCATTTTAATAAACCACCGGAGATGAACGATATCTTAGTATCGTGCAAGACCTTGTGCATGTATGACGTGTAATTACTCAAATCAGTATTAAATAAATATAATGTTATGGCCAGCATGATGATGAATTTACTCGAAATTGTTCAACGCGAACGATAGGCAATCGGCGTACAGCCCGCGGCAGTACGCGACATCTTTTACAACCAAGCAGTTTTGCGGAGTGATCGCCGCGCTGATTAAGTCCAGGCAAACGGCTCGCACGTCTTCCAGTTGAAGAAAATCGGAGCAGCTAAGCAAATCCTGCAACGCATATTATGTCACCGGATCCGATGAGAAAAAGAAATAAAAAACACGTAATTGTGCACTTAACGCGTTCAAGATCATTCGAACACGCATAACTATAAGTACCACGTAATATGTTCGGTAAAGGTACATGGGCGCCGCTGGACTTCGGGTATCATTTTGAAAATTTTAACTTTTATTATTGTTTAAATATTAATTTCATCGCTACAGTTGACTCAATTAGTATAGATTTATAAATTTATAATTTACCTCCTATGATCACGATGGAATTATATAAACATTTTTTTAACGCTCTTTTTCATACTTGCTTTCATTATGTCCCTATTTCCTTTGGACGCCCATATACCTATAGCCTATTAACTTCGACAAAAATGAAGGGAGCCACATAAGTGTTCAATCAGCACCGCATCACCGCATTTCAGTAACTTTTGAAAAATCTCTAAACACGCCTCCCTACGGTATACCTGAACGTTGTGTTCGGTCACGTGCAACTCGGACGTGTAAATGCAACTGACCAGCATCCGAAGCACGTCCGAACCGAAACGCTCCATGTGAACCCGTCGTCGTCCGGTCTCTTTGAAACCGCCAGAAAACATATTTTCGAAGTATTCACTGTTCGCCGCCAAAACGCATTTGTGCGCGTCTATACGATCGCCGTCGGCCGCCAGTAACGAAACGTCGCACATTAGGTTATTCCTGAACACAAAACGTCAGAATGAACAACGCATGTGTCGCCGTGTCAGTGTGATTATATAATTTATTTAAATTATGTATAATAAACGGATATTAACCCTTTAGCAATTTGAATAATTATAAGTACAGTTTAGCTTATCTTATAATGGATTTTGGATACAAAAACAAATAAAGTTAGTAGTACGATTGGTAATAGTAAGCAGCTAAATAAGAATAATTAAATAGTACAGTAAAAATCATAAATTAACAATAACCAGAAAAATATAATAATAATAATAATTTAAACATGTAATTTTAAATTTAAAGCCAAATAAACATTATTTCTGAATACATAACGAGACATGGAAAAAATATCAACATGATCCATAATACAGTTAGCCAAAACTAAAGCTCTGAGAAAAAACGAGGTGGAAGTATAATTATTTTTGCAAAGAGAGACGTGAAAAATATGATATGTGTAATGTATTGAATATTGTACACTGCAGTTGTGGTGGGTAGGAACTCGCACGACTTGTTCATTTCTCCCCCGCGGATTCGACACACTTATTACTGTTTTTGTTTTTCTATATTTCTCCTCTCTTCTAGTCGCTGGACGTCTACCAACACAATGACTCTTTTGTCCACAAACCGTGATAACGTGTAGTTGGGTTGACTGTAATATCGTGAACCGTGCACTATAAACAGTATAAACCGTTTTGCGTTTATAAAGTAGCTATCACGGTACTGTGTATAAACCGCGTTATTCCAAGGTCTTGAGTCAGATGTATAACAATTATTTTACCATTCAAAGTAATAGTGTATAGTGCAGATGGTTGATTAGGACGAAGCAAATATTGCACATTCGTTTTGCAGCGGAATTGTACACGAATGAAGGCGATGACAAACAAAATTGATTCGTGGTTTTATAGTATAACTTGCAAATACACAGTGTACACTCCAATGATAAAGCTAGATTTGTAATTTAATTTTGTTTATTTTACCTTTTTCTTGTTCATGCGATGTGCACGTCGCAAAATAAGTCACTTATCACGTTACGTGGTATACGGATTCAAATATTCAACAGTCAATAGTATACCCACTAATAGGCTTAGATGAATCACACTCAATCAGTCGTACAGTGTTAAGCTTACAATAAAAAATAACGAATGGAAAAAAAACCCAAGGGTACTCCGAAGATATATTTTCTGTCATTCAATAATGGCGTAGTCCAACCTCTCCCGCGAATCAATATACGTCCACTGAATGCGTATACAGTGTATACTATACACTCAATCATGTATAGATAATGTGACAAGGGTGTTTTTTTTTTATAGGTTCAAGGTTTTCAAGTATTATTTTTCATCATACCTTTACACCGAGGGAGGTTTTGTGCTATACGTGTAAATAAATATAAGACTATATTATAATAATATACCTTGCAGTACATTGCGATTCTTTAAAATTTAGAACCAGGATTGATCATCGTATATGATAGAGTATAATGTAAGTCAGAAGGGCAACGGTCGAAATAAGAAACACTCCGCATTGAATTTACAATGTTAGATTTACTTTACAAAGTACGTGACTGTTCTTAATTGGTTGGTATGGACATTTCGAGTTTAATATTAATTTTCATAATAACTATACAGGGTGTCCCATCGGGATTTACATAGAGCAAAATATCCAATGTAAATACGTAATAGAGATAATCAAATTATTTTTTTTCCTGGGCATCCCTGGGTAAAGTCAATTTAGTTTTTTTAATTCGTAACTTATAATAATTTATAATTATATTGAAACCGTTTACTGCTTCTATATAAAATAAAAATTGTACACGTATAATGTATGCGTTGTTACAAAACTGAAATGCTATCATTTTCTATGTAAATATACTTTAATGTTGCGTTGAAAAAAAAATTAAATACTTCTAGGCGTCCGTCCTCAAGTGAACTGTTAAGAAAAATTGTCCTCATAGTGCGCGGCTCACGACTCTCTTATCGCTGGCCACCCCTGCTCTAAAGTGTATAGCTATATACTACTATAGTTTATTATATTATTTAGGTACCATAGGTATTACATCATGTGTAACAATCCTAGCCGTCGATCGCATTAGCTATTTCTTCAACTCGCTTATCGGTTTTAAATTCACGTCGGTTATTAAAGGTTATTGGATATTACTGGCTATAGTTGTTTTTTTCCGTTTTCATTTTTTTCCATACCAACTCGTTTGTTTAACAGACGATACAGTACGATAAGCATATGTATTCAGGTATTATGTCAAACCATACAGCGGTGTAAATATCGATGTGTTTACATTTTCCCGGGCAAAAGTTTGCCTACGGCGTTCCGCGTGTATTACGTACACGTATAACATAACATTGGGAATTAGGTGTGTAGGTGGTACATATTTGTACACCAAAAATAGTCCCCTTTTATTTGTCAACTTATTTTGACGAAATTCGTCACTGCACAATTACGGTAAAAAAAATAATGATCAAACCGTTGCTTGTTTATACCAACATTTTTTTTTTGTTTTATTGCTGTAAGCTTGGGCATTTGTGGCCACTAGCTGTGCGGTTATAACTCTTGTGGGCATAACTCGAGTTATCTTGGGTGTTTTCGTTCGTTTGTTTTTGGTGATTGTGGCCTTTTCTCTACGGCCGGATTCGAACCGCGCCTTATCCGCTCGACCATGCCACCCCGTTATTGATATTGATCTATTATTAATGTGAAGTATTAATTGTTGCACAAAAATCCGCAAGCGCACACTATAAGTCCGTACTGCATAAATTATTCAATTTTAAACGTGCACCGAAAATAGAACCGCGTTGTTTACATTTTATATTTACACGCGAGACAAACGTTTCCGGTTGATCTTGCAATCGAAATACTATTTGAACCCTTCTGTATGCATAGTAAGTACACGCAGTGCTCAACACAACTTGGGTAAGATCCGGTGTCTTATTTCGACCGCAAACAGTTTTTTCCGCGTACACATTCCGTCCACCTACACCGTATGTCCGTTTATTTTACGTACATCCTATTCAGCTGTTTACCGTATTTATATGATATATTAATATGTATACGAACTTTTTGATACGATATTATATATAAGACATATAGAATACATTCACGTGATGTGGACACTTACAATACGATTGTAAATGTTATTTGTTATTCTAGTTTTAGCGAATTTTTTCAACTTTCAATGAAATATAATTTAAAATAATTTAGAATAATATACTTTAAAGCAATCTATGATAATATAAATTCAAACGTAGCAAACTCTCCTCACCCGCGATGGTCTCTGGTCAACTCTAGGAGATTTAGACTAAGTGTAAGTCTAAGAGCAAAAATACTTTTCTTGTCAGTAAATATTACATACATTATGCATATACCGCTATAGTACTGTGCTCAAGTTAACCGATCGAGGGCTGTTTGATTTATTTTCATTAAATAAATACAAATCGCGAAACGATCAGTTTATATTTGCATGAAGTAAAAAGGTCAATAACGTTAGTCGAATTTAGGGTGACCTTATCAGGTGTAGGTGAAGGGTAATTTGTTTTGCTAAAACACACAACATAAACTGCTATTAAACAAATAAATTACGCTACTAATAAGCTAAAAATATTTATTTCAGCTATTTAAAAATACGATGGTGGCATAATTTAAATAAACCACGCGATACATTTATCTTAATTGGTTTCGACTACCGGTGGGGAATATAGTTAAGAAGGTATATATAGTTATTTCGTTAGTTAGTCATAATTTCGTATACGTTGTAGGAAACTGTAATGCTCATGGATATTATAGAATACATATTTAATTAAATACTCTTAAGTAAAGTACATATGTGTTCTTCATTTCAATTTTCAGTGGATTCACAATAAAACATTAAACTATAGAAGATAGAACCTCGGTAATATAATTCATAAATCGTTTTGTGTTAAAAAAAAAAGAACCGAAAGTGTTTAATTATTATGGTTTATATGATAGTAAGATATTATATGTTTTGAATAAAAAACAAAATTATACCCTTTATATTTTAGGTAGTTAAAATGTAACTGTTTTAGTTTTTACAATAAAAAATTATAGGCTCTTAGGGGACGAAAATTTCTTATAACATTTTTTTTATCTAGATGATAGACTAAAAGATAAAATTAAAAATACCTTCGCATAGCTTCCAATTTTGTGTACGACACTGAAGCTCTTCTATTGAATATGATTATTTTGTGAAGTGGCTCGCCGCTATCCACGAATCTACTATAAATGTAAACGAAGTATTATTTTTCACACGTATAAATTATAATCAAACTTATATTGTACACATAATGTATTATGTACGGAAATCACGTACGCATAATGCATATAACCTTTAGAGAATTATGAATTTTCTCGATGGCCGTAAATCATTTTAGTACAATATAGTAATTGTCCGTAACATTAATGATATATATTATGTTTATAATTTTTGTTTGACTAGATTATATAGTCTTAATCGAAATAATAAATTGCTATTGCCAAATCAGATATAAACAGCAAACGTAAATGTTGTTTGATTCGAATATACTTTGAGTACGGTTTACATTAAATTGGATTTTTTTTTTTTTTACTAACCTCTGCACAGCTCTGGGCATAAAGTGTACTGGGGTAACCGTAGATTTTTTTCTGTTCGGTCGGTAGGCTGAAAAACGGGATGTCGAATCATGGCTTTAGTTGCTGAATAATATCGGGTGTTCGTCCGTAAAAGAACTATAGTTACGCCGGACGCAGCTTAACCGCAACGCATAAGGACAACGCATGTCTGCGTGTGGTTAGTCAGTACATGCAGGTACAGTTTGGATTTCTTACAGAGACCTGATTTCGAACATTTACATAATAATTGAGCATCGGTTTGGCTGTAAGCGCCCTACATGCTTTATTATTAATTTCCCTTTATATGCATCAGGATCATCTCTCCAAGGATTCGTCTAACTACGACCACCACTATATGGCGGTGGTTCGTTGTTGCTGATCACTGGTTAGATCAAAAAAGTTGAACGTATACAATAATAAGTATTTTAATACTTCATATTTATTTGAACGCGTTATCAACAGTGACGTAACGGCTGTTACGTTTCACTTTGGATTTAAAACACGCGCAGCGGTTACTCATATATTGTATTGTTACAGTTATACGCATATGTATCGAGTGCTGTAGCGTCTAGGCTCTATAGGTCTCCTCCAATTACATTTGTCAAGACGTTCGGTCTACATACATGGGGTCGCCGAGTGGCAAGTCAATATATAGTCGTCGTATAACGATGACGACGACGAACGACGTATATTAAATTACTGCAGTTCTCGCGCAACTTTACGATGCGGTAGGTATGCACAGTAGACGACAGTTGTGCGCGACAGACAATAATATAATGGCGGGGTCGGCGATACAAAGCGTGTTACGAATACGATTCACGCCATCCTCGTATGCGATGATGGTTACAATGTTGTCATATCGTAAACCGTACGATACGACATTATATAGTATAACGACGACGGACCGTTGAGTTGACACGACGGCTCAAAGGGGGAGGCACGCGCGTACACCGCCCCGAACGCACCTGTCAAACCGCGACACGCTGGAAAATGCAAACTCGAGGCGCTGTTATATTATTATGTTACTTTCGTTATGTCCATACGACGACGCACGAACCGTCGAGATGATTATTAGTAAACATACATACGTCTAAGGCCGAACACACCGCATATATAATCGTGTACGTTATACTCGGATTTTGGACAGTCGATGTCTCGCGAGCATTTGTTAATCCAATGTGACGGGCTCTGATGACAGATGGAGGGTGATAACGAAATTGTCGTCACTCAGGCAACTTTAAAAATAGTAAGTACTCGTGGAACCTGCGGACACCCTGTATCGTCGATGCTTCGCTTGTCGCGACAATAATCCCACTGTTCGTTATGCGCTGCATGGATGCAGTATATTAAATATAAAAAGCATTCGACCGAGCCTAAAAAATTGACAACGTCAAAAACAAACACGTTTTCACGTACACCAGTAATAATGCTACGGATGTGTGAATGCACGGATTTTTACGGATATATATCGTATTCAAAATAGTGAGCATCAACATTTTTTTTCTTACAATTCATTTATGTAAAAGATATAATTGAAATTGTATAGTTAGTTATAACTGTTATACAATGCATGAATGTACTATCAATACATGGACCAATATATATGAATCATATAATGAATAATGTAATAGATGGGTAATAGAGCGAAAACTTCACTACGTGCTCGTTTGGAGACATCATAGAGGCTAGTCTTGAAAAGTGTTGAACCTATAGTAGGTTGATCACGATCGTTTAAATAAATCGGTTAGTTTCATTATCATAGCCATGTACACGATGTTGATTTTGCCTTGAACAACTTTTTATAGTGTAAGATCAATAACCGAAAGAATATAATACCATCTATACACAGAAAAAAAGTTATAGACCATAGTGACTGCAGATTATATGTGTCTAATGACAATTACTAAAGACAGCTCCCCCCCCCCTCTAAAATGTAAGCTCGTATGAGCACCTATGAGTTATAGATAGATAAACAGACACATATCGTTTTACCTATTATACATCATTAAATTGATATATATATGTATTATGTATAATTTGTATATATTATATATATACGAGCTGAATTTCCCGGCTTCTCACTGATCAGTCTTGGTCGGACCATTGGTTTTAACGGATTTCTACGTTACATTACATAAATCTTAGCCATGTTTGGTTAGGGAAGTTACTTTTGGTTAGAAATTCACCGCGCTGAACAGTATACGAACTGGTGGTGAAATTTGCATAAACGAAAATTAAGCAGCCTAAAAACAACATTTACTACAATTCCTTTCTTTGTGCGCATGCAGAGTAGATAGAAGGACCACTATTTAACATTTCAAGTGCATATACGTATTATCGTTATTGAGATGTAGTGTGATCATAAATCATGATGTGGTTACCTATAGTTATGATAATCATGTCTTATTCACTGTCTTAGCTGCTCTGCGGTAACACGGTCGGTTAGAAAAAAATCATCGGTTGTACTAGTAGCAATGACATATCCATGTTAACGTGTTATAGGAAATGACCCCAATCCAAGGCCATAACTGAAAACAAATTTTGGGGGGGTCCAATTTTTTTAAAAATGTAAGGAATGCGCGCATTGAAGAATAATCAAATAATTCACTGCTAAAATTGTTCTACTTTTAAAATAATTTCGGGGAGGGTCCGGACCCCATTTACGGCCTTGCCCCAATCAGTAATTATTAGAATTAACATATTGAACAAAATAAAATATTTGCTTGGTAACCAAATATTGAATAAATTTAACATGCATATCCAGCCCCAAGTCCTTCATTTTTTAATTTGAATGATCAATTACGAACATTCATACTATCGGACTGCATTTGTTCGTCTGTTCCATTTCTCTTGTTTGTAGCTGCATTTGTTCTCGTCAAATTCGTATTTTACCTGTTGGCCAACTGGGAACGAATTTGAATCATACCTAATGGTCTGTGTAGGTATATAATGTGTACAGACTGTAACCCAGGAATCGATTCTGCTTTTGGGAACCAACTCGAAAGCGTCCGACTGGCTAGGCATGCTACATATTTTATTGTTTTCCGGTTAAACATCATTAATATATTACTAAAATATTCTTTATATCGTTTCGTATACCTGGGTACGACGGTTATGTTTTCATAATCCTTCGCGGGCGACACTCGGCGACAGGCCCGCATGTATTGCGCGTCGGTAAACATAATTTTATATATACATATAATATTATGTCGTCGTCAAACCGCGGTAACGATAATACGGTAAAATAAAATAACGATTATCAGCGATTCAACCGACGACGGGCGGACCGAGAAATAAATAATACGACCGCGGAAATCGTCCAGGCGGTAGGGAACGCGTTCGCTAATTGATCGCGTTTATGGTGGCGAGTGCGAGTGCCGAGTACGATCAGATCAGCCGCCGCCGCCGCGTCGTCCGCTGCGCGTTCCTCCGCGCGCTTTTTACCCTTTATTGTTCGGCTTACTACCCTATCTGCTATATCTGAAGCCATATTTCGACAATAGTCGCAGGGTGCGGCTGTACGCAGTAGTAGTGTTTGCACAAAAATACAAACCTATAAAAACTATATGTATGCCTATACACAAAGAGCCGTGCTAAGGGATGGAAAATGGGTGGAAGGGTTAATACCCCGGTCGACAACTCACAGGGGGTGGCGAATTCTATACTTAAATTCATATTCATTCAGGTCGAGTTTACATCCGACCTACTGTGAAAAAAAAAATTCAGCGTGCATAAATAATAACTATACACTATATAACTACATAATATTTTTTATAATCTTAGTTTTCATAAATTATTATAATACTAAAGCACTGCAAATAGTAAATATTCATTTTAAGTTTTTTTTAAACTTTTCACACAAACATAATTGTAACTACACGTTTTGTGAGTTTCAAAAACACAAATATTATGACTATCCTTATTATCACAGGATGGATTTCATAATATTTTTAGACCCTCGTGGGATATCTTGAGCGTAAGACAGTTCGAGAGTATAATTATTACTGTTTGCGGAACATTAATAAATATAATAGACACGTTGTTTTCAACACCTAGTATCGGAGTAAATATTATGTTATATAAATAATAACGTATATTAAATATGTTAGAACGATTATATTGTAAATAATAAATATGTACTACACAAATATTTAGTATGATTTTTAAGGCATATACTTTCCTTATTTTGACTAAAATTCGGTCAACGTCAAACTTATAGGTACCATCGACACGGATACAATGTATAGGCTATCGGAAAACGAGATGCTTAAAGAACATAGGCCATTTGATAGAAATAGAAACCAAAAATAGTTTTAATTATTATCAAATGGATTTCGGAATCTCGACGGAATCCATGGTTAAAGTTATCAATGAAATCGAACTCTAGAGTTACTTTATATATATTTTATAATGCACATCATAATAGATAACGGACATGGTCAGAGTGTCAGACCTTTATTTTGTGATTGATCAGATTGTTAAAAGTAGTATTTTCAAATAAACATTACAATGGGCGCACTTATATTTATATATAGTTTGTAATCTGTATAAATGTCAGCCGGTAGAATAATTGCACTAAATTATAAGAACAATGTTCTATGATTGGCTCAACTACAATATTGTTACGAGTATATTGTTATAGCTTTCACAATACCAATGTCAGTGTTATCGTCCTCACACCGATGAAGATCTATATTGTTTTCATTAAAATAAACTTGCATTTTTTTTTTCGAATAAGTATACATGACTAATTAATAATTGGTTATATTATAATATAGTATGTTTAGATTACAGAAGCGTAGGTTACCCTTTAAATATATTTTCGTCAGACTTAATTTATTGTAATTAATACCTAATAGTAATATATATTTATTAAAGTTCTTTTTTATGATATCAAAATTATTTTAAACCTACCAACAACACTCGTATAATGCGTGTATAGGAAATTTCACATTGACATTGTAGTAATTTTTTTGAATTAATTTCAATGGGCGTATAATTTTCGATAAATAATTGTTTTTCCAGATTAAAAGAAATCCAAGTCGAAGATGTCCTGTAGTTTTGTTTTTTTTCAGTCTAATTAATTTTCTTAAATATCTTTTAAAATGTATACAAAATTATTAAAAATAAAACAATTGAACTACATTTTTTCAATGTATTTTTTAAATTTTTAGGGGACACGTCAAAGTTTTTCAAGGGAATTTTTAGGGTTTTATGGGGCATTCCCATGATTCCCAGCCTTAACGATGACGTATTTATGTTTTCGAAGGGTAACGCATGGGAACGAGGGGAACCGCAATGGTGTTGCGACCTGTAGCAATAACGTCAGTTAAGATTGCACATTACGTAAATACATATAGGATCTACATCAGACGAATATATTATATAAATGGCATTTCGCGTGTACCCTTGTCGCGAGTGCAGTCTACAGATAATGTATGTACCTATATTATTATAATAGGCGGTATACACGTGCATACATATGACGAATATTACAGCATTACGTGTAAGTATATAATGTACAATATAATATTACGATTGTTCCCAATAAACGGTCGGCATTTTTTTTTTTCCTAGACATTCGATACCTTTATACGTCCATACGTGTACGGTTTAGGGTATGCACAATGCATCTCTGATACGACGTTCGGTCGTCGGAATGCGTTTTATTCAAATTTAATACATGTATAATATTATAGTCACGTATTCACGCGTATTCGAGTAAATGTTTCTCTCTATCGACAGTCGAAAAACTGCACCGCACATCGCGTACACAAGACTGTCACATCGCGTCAGCTCGAACTTCTATTGTCTTCGAATTACATAAATAATGATGTATTATATCTGTACCGTTGGATTCGCGCTTTCCCCCATCCCTGGCATAGATCGATTGGTAAAAGGCGAAAGGGGCTAAGCGACGTTTAAGATATATGTGAAGATTGAGAGGTGCTCGGGGGAGGGCTTAGCTCCCTAAAACATTGAGAGCCCGTCCCTTCCCCTCCACAAATTTTAATAATTTTAAATAAAGCATAAAATACTCTCTAAAATACACTCCGTCCAAGCACTCAATATTATGTTTAAAAATATATCGATATTGAAAGCGTTATTGATAAATTAGCTAGTAAAAGTAAGTTTATGTATCGGTAGTTGTTTTAAAATAATAAAATATTTATTGCATTATAAATTAATGAACTTTTAAGTGCATATGTAGGTTGTAACTTGTTGTGAGTATTTGGTAGGTTTAGGACTTATTTTAGGTAATAATGAAATTGCCCTCACGAATTATTTTGTAAACCATCGATAATAAAGCAGGGATTTAATACCCCCTGAAATTCAATCAAATCTCCGCGACTCCGGCCTATGATTAAGGGGCTAGACGACATGGTTTATAGGTACCAGGGTTGGGCAAATAAAAGTTACAATTTTTAGAACTTTGAAATCTTATCTGGCGAGCCATAGCAAAAAAAAAAATTCATTAAAAATTTATTTTGTATACCTACCTAATGTTTATTACTTGTTAACGTGAGTTTTGAGGATGCGTGCAGCATGACTGCAGCGAAATCAACTTCTATTTCAGAAGTGGAAACAAGAAGTAGGTGACATAATATTATACCTGTAAGACGGTTTATTTGTTTTGATTTGATGTGCTTCAAATCTCTGGTGATACAAAAAGGGACAATCTGACAAATCTGACACAGATAAAGCGTTTGATCACCCAAGCATCAGTTGTCCTAAGACTATATTGAGTAATAAGATAGTTATAGGTATTTTTTCGGTACAACAGCGACATTTATAATAACAAAATGTTTTAAAAGTAGGGGCTTATGTATTGTATTCGTCAATCGATAATGACATGTTCCTACTATATATTATCGCAATATCGCTTATCAAATTTTACAATATTGATCTGAAAATATGAAATACATGTTACGTTACGAGAAAATCTGTGCCAAGGGCCAAAAAAAACGGTAAGTTGATTAATTATCATTATGATTCAAAATCACCGTCAATCAAATCACTTTCAATGAAACTGTATACCCAGTGTCGGGGAATCAAGGTACCATAAAAAGGGGATGAAAATGTATACATATAATAACCTCATTTGGCGTTCCTAAAGCTTAGTTAATGAAAACCGCAAATATATGAGAACATGTTTTACGAACATTCTGTTTTGTGCTCCTCTGAAAAGTAGGTGTACCTATAGTATATAACTGTCGCTAAATCCCTTTCGCCCCCACCGTCACGTACGACTATTTCCTACTGAAAAACAATTTTTACTTTATTTTTAGTAGGAAATTATTGAATCCGCAGTCGTTTGAAATTCCAGGTACTTCGGGACTACACCACTATTGAAACTCGATCACGAGTGATACAAGCGTTAGATCAAATAAATATCCTTACACTGTGTACTCCGATCTGTGTTTATATTATTACAAAAAGGTGTAGTACTCGTGTAAAATTAAAATAAATCAAAAAGATTTTTTTTTTTTTCATTTTCATAATCAAACAATATTAAAAAGTAAGTGTTCACAACAATGGGTCCCCCGAGCAATTTAAATTTTAGCCAGGGGTCATACCGATTGGGAACTACTGGTGTGGCCCGGTGTGACGCGATAGAGGTACCCACGACGTCTCATTCGCAATCGTGCCTATTATTATTATTATTATTATTATTACACGGCACGCGGTGCGAGCGCAGCTGAAGCCACGGCGGGTCATTGCGCGATTTTTAAGAACGCGCCGTCGTCATCACTCGGTGTTTCCTAGTTGCGGGCGAAATCTAAAAAGGTAACATACGAAATTGCGTACAAATTTCCAAACGTTGGGAAATCACTGTTTAATATTGACGATATACATAAACTTTATTGGACTGGTTTGTTTATCAGCATTAAGATTGTGCCGGTGCTTTTGAGACGGCTGTCGAAAAATATGTTTAATCAGTTTAGCGACGACCTTACTCGTGCTTGCTCTGTCGCCTTTCTGTATAAAAATGCATACTGAAAAACTTAAAGAGTTACGTGTGGTTGACAGGGGCGTAGCTATGAATTTTTTTTTTGGTTAGGCCCAAATTCCATCTTCTTTTCAACTTGTTTCCCTTTCTATGGAAATTAACGTCAAATCGTTTAGCCTAAGACTTTTTATAGTTGATCTGAGGTATGTTTTCATTCTGCTCATCGTTGGAAAGCTTCTGTCCGCTTCTTTTTCTTTTTAGAGAAAATCTGAGTAGGCCCACCTACTGGCTACGCTCCTGGTGGTTGACGGTTTTAAGTTCCGTTTTTATAGCGTGACGAAAAATTAAATCCGCAACTCATGTGATTTTTATTAAAAAAAAAAACTCTGTACGCAACTAGTATTATGATAACGAAACACGTGTCCGCAATTGTTATGTTACAATATTGACCTGAATAATTTCGTCCGCGACCAGTACGCGTCCTCATCACGATGACGATCAAAACGTGTTGCGGTAATCCGACGGACGGCTATCGCGTGGCCTTGGTCCGTGCGCTTTCCTACGGCGACGGGAAGCACCGTTGCAGTTTCTCCGCACAAGTAAAAGCAACAACCCGCGTGCACTTTACGCGTTTACTTCACCGGCACAGTGGTCCGGGGGCCGCGGCGGAGCGACTATACAGTTTCCCGATCCCCAAAACACCCCTATCCATTTTACACCCCGTTCGAGACATTTAAAAATGCCGACATCACGGTATCGGTACAGCGCTTAGCATTTTTCAATAACAGTACGACTTGCGCTCACGTTTAAGATTTAAAACGATGTGGGTACACTCACAAAAGTGTAAACAACGTTTGTAAAACAATATTCGAATCACGAATAAACACGCGAACGTTCCAAAATATTAATAATAAATTGTACAGGTCTGTATTACCACCTACACATAATACCCAAGTAGTCTTGTGCATTTCAACTATAAGGTATGCTTTATGTTAAACCCTCTTATACGCAGAGGTAATTTTTTACAGATAATTTTTGTTCGGATTGTATTCACAATAAATTCACATCATATTATTGCCGAGATTTCAAAACTTCTGATAAAAGCTAGTGCACTACTGCAGAGGAACACTAGCAACATTTGCTTCATAAGATCTTTGGTACATGTCTTGCGATCGTTTGAGCTCAAGCAATGTATATTTTTTGTTTAATGGAAATAGTTGAGTCGTGAACTCCGTGCAAATAGGCCAATAAGTACTAAATAACCAAATAGGTACACGTCAAAAGATCTACTGAGTTATGGGATTTTCCTAAAATCCTTAAAAATGAGCTCATCCATATTTTATAACCATATATTGATATAAGTGACAGTAATTAGTTGTATTCGTTCAACTTACCTTTTTTTAGTTAGGAAATAATTGATACCTAATCAAGTATAATTATAGTTGTAATCTTTATGACATTTATAATACTTTCACTACTAAGCAATACAAGAACAGTTGTAAATTTCAATGGGATAAGTTTTCATTTCCATTGATTTTTAGTTACATTACGTTTATTTACAAATATTCAATATATGTGAACATTTTATAGAAAATCTAGTTTTGAAATAGTGAAGGATAGATAATGATTTTTGAATTATCGATAAAAATGTAAAAATATAATTAACATTCTAAATAATTATGTTTTTGAATTAGATGAATTTAGGAAAATTAGGATGTCTCTATGTAGTTACAGTATAGTTATAATTTATAACCTTCATAAAAAATAATAAGAAGAGCAAGTACAGTCACTATAGGTACTTCAATGTTTGATAATCATATGATTACAATTTATATGTTTGTACTTCAACTTAAACCATAGAATTGTTCTCTACAAGTAAAAACTGTTATATAATATTAAACTAATTAAGGCATAAACAAAATAAAATATGAATATGATACAGTAATATTTTGTAGTTCTAGTATAATATAATATTGGCACTTTAGAGGCAGTATAACTATATTGTTGTTTTCAACTTATCAAACACAATCTAACATTAAAGTCAATTATATTCTTCTATATCCATACATTACTTAAGTGTAGTTAGCTGTCTTAGTGTCACTAACACTCACTAACGGATAAACAAAAGGAAACATTGTTGTATAAATATTATGATTATGGTATAACATATGATATGAATTATAATTAAGCCAAGTTTGTGACATACTACTAAGTATGTCTTATTTTGGAACACATCAGTCAAAGTTGAATACGAGAACATATTAAATAAATTAAAAATACGCTCTGCTCAGTTTTGCATTAGCCTGATTTGATAAAATATTAAACATTTTGCATATTATAAACATAATGGCCTGAATGGTTAATAGGTCTTAAAAAACACAAAAGGCGTGCTCCTCATTAAGACTATGCGGAGGCCAGTTTACCTCTCTTCACCATTCATAAGGTAACATTGAATTTTATTATGTTTCGAGAACAAACTAAATGGTTTTATTTTAGTTGAAAACCTACAAATTGGAGTACTTTAAAATGAACAAAATACAACATAATTTTAACGACTGAGTTTATAAAAACTATCTTCTTTCTTTAAATGTTTTTAAAACCAACAAAAAACTACGTTAAAATTCATGAATACTAATAGAAATTGTGTTTAGCCATTAGGAAAAGGATACATGAAAAGCAAAAAATAATATGTAATAATACAATGTGGCATAAAAAAGATTCAGTTTAGCGTTCGAGGTATGCACATGCAGATGTACTCCAAACTATGTAAAATACTGTTCAATATTCGAAATTGTTTATTTAGGTTGAAGGTAAATATTTTATATTAATTTGAAAAAATTACCATTGAAAACTTTAAATTACCTATTTTTCAGACAATTTGATTAAAATGAAATCAAATAGTTTATAATCATATCAATGTTTTATCAATTACATGACTTTACAAAGGAAATAATATTAATGATGGTGTTATTATTTATGTAACTCATGCATAATGGGACGCCACTGGATACAATAGTTTTTAATGTTTCTTTTAAAATATTATAATAATGATTTTAAGAGTTAAAAGGTAATTTTTGTTGGTATATAGACCGACAACAAAACAAACGCAAAACACACTTCTTGATATTAATTAGTTTACTTGACAGTAACACTTCTTGACAAGTATAATATAATCGATAATAATAATAATAATAATAATAATAAAAAAAAAACCTTTTGCACATTTTCCGAAATTATCTTTTACAAAATATACATTCAAGGCTAATTGTTTTAGTTTTGTTCTTTTAATAAAAAAAGAAGATATTACTGCAGAAATCAACACTCAAAAATCTGCCAACTGGCTAAACAAACGCGTACAAATTTTAACTAAAACGTGTGCCTAAGTAAATGTTTACTCAAAAAAAAAAAAAACATAATACTGTGTAAAACCTGAACGTTAAATAATATGGTAACAATATCGTAATGCGAAATTTTTTTCTTAGAAAATATTGTTTTATATATTTGAATATTGTCTCGTACTTAACGTTTCAAACAGTTACACAGAAAAAATGTATTTACATATCAATTGGTTTATTTTTTTTAAAAGAGAAACTGAAATGTAAAAGAAAAATATATATTTATATATATCATATTTTACTTAGTCGAATCTATCACAAAACGAGTTTCGCTGTCAGCCAACAAATTAATCGTTGAAAAAAATAATAAAAATAAACAAAACGTATTAACTAATTTACAAACGTTCCATATATAAATTAAATATTAGTCTACATTTGTTTTTTTTAAATTTTTAAATGTATATTTAATATTAAATGTCTTTTCACAAAGTTGTTTGTTATTAACAGAACAATTAAGTTTTGTTGGTCATCCTGATATACTGATTTTGGGAGGCGCAAGTTCTCGCGAAACAATAACATTTTTATTATTTTCTATTTAACAATTAAAAAAAATAATAATAATAATAAATGAAAAACTATTTTCAACTCGCGTAAAGAAAGTGATTTAAGATTTGTTCCACAAAAAAAAAAAAAAGAAAAAAGATAATATAATAATAAACAGTTTCTGAATATAATATACCAAGAACATATCAGTTACAAAACATAATTTATTTGTGATATAAAAACAATGACGAGGAAAAAAACATGTAACTTGTAGTTATATACAAATAATCAAATCAAAAACTGGTAAAAAAAATTTCATTGTCCTTAACACGCGCGTATAATATAGTACAAGTAAACCAGGATAGAAATTAATTTTAATAATAATAATAATAATAATAATTAGAAAAAAAAAGAATAATATATAATTCACAAGATGGAAATTATACGCGGTATTTATGTTGCGCGCTTATTACTTCCTCTTATAATACCGAATGGGTATTTTTTGGACTTTGTACAAAGTTTATTTTCAATTTTTTTCCTAAACCTTAAATTAATTAATATATTAAAAAAACTATCTTGACACTTGATACATCAGTCGTTACTTAAAGTTTTGTGTTTGTGTAATTTAATGGGGATTGGGATAGGGTGTTTGCATCGAGTATTATTTACATGGATTGGGTAAGGGAGTACTAGGGATACAACTTGAACGAGGGCATCGCGAGGGAGGAGACTAGTTAGGCGAACGTTGCGGTTACTGGCCTGAGGTAGAGGAGATTACGGGTGATTGGGGGTGGGTGAGATGGTGGTGTGACAAGGGTAGGGAAAATGACAGATAAATATGGGAGGAATCGGATCGACGTTTGAGATCTGTTGATCATATTTTCGGCGCATCTGTTAGCCCCGTTATCTTCTGTCCCGGTATATTAAGTAAATACGTAAAGACTGCGGCAGATCCAAGGTCATGATGCGGTCTTCTATGTTTGGTTTACCAATTCTCTGTCTAATGACTCGTCTACATAGGTCCATCAGCGGTAATGGTTCAGCTAAAAATATAATAGATTTTAATAAAACTATGTATTTTTCACAATATTGCAATGATAAAAGGTAGAATACTTACGATCTAGTCCGCCAATGTATTTCATTGTAATTTCACAATGGCCCCAGACAGCACTGACAATTGGGAATAATTTCCGCCCCTTGAGGCCTCTAAACGCTACACCCAAATACTGGCCATCTACGACAAAGGATAGAGTACCCTCATCCATGTCCAAAACAACTGTTAATTACATGAAAATGTTTTAATATACATAAGGAAGTGATGACAATAAAATACCAATATACATATATGTAAATACAATATACATACATGTACACAATATATTATGTTTATAATATATGTATAAATCTAATTAAATACATACCTAAAAATTTATCTGGCACTATAAATGTCTCATCTGGCTTGAGCAAGGCCGGATAAGTAATGCCATCATAGCTTTTGGAATCATGGTATAATTTGTTACGCCCTAAATCCCAGCCCCATGACTGGTCGTTGCTTCCCACTAAACTCTGGTAACCGACCGAATGTAGAGGTGCATCCTGTGTTGCAACTCCGACCACTGCATGCGTACCGCGTTGCCTGGTCGACCAGTTAACTTCCCACATGTGCAGACCTTTGGTTAATCCAGTCTTGCCTCTGATGCAGTCCGTACTTTGTGCTACAGGATGCCTATGGAATGTCAATTTATCTTCTTCCTATAGAACAAAAAAGGCATACGTTATAATAGTTGGACACACAATAAAAATAAGAATTTTTTATGAATTTGTCACTATTAATTACCTTAACAAATATATTTAAAGACCTATCGTCCGCGTTCCATGCATGTTTGATCTGCGTTTCTTTGGACACTGGAGGCATATCTAATAATATATCTAATCTGGCCGGACGGGCAAAATCTTGAGCCAGCTCTCTAGGTACTACAGGCTTGTATGGTTGCGCACTTTCGCGGCTAACAGTTTTAACTCCACCTGAAACACGTTATGATTATAATAAAAATGTATTTCTTTGGGTTATAGTTGGGTGTGGAAAGTGGTGATTAGCGCGCGGTATGTATAGAGTAAAAACTATTCGATGATTCATCAAAAACAACCGGTACGACAAACAAAAGCAAATCCTTGGGATACACCGAAAAAATAAAAAGGAAAAACACGTTTTCTTTTCAGGGGGTTTTACTTACTTTTACTCGTCAACACGTTACCACTATCACTGAACGACACGCTCTGCTCTTCGTTAAAAGATGCCGTTCTATTAGTCATCGTATTATATTATACGAAAAAATTGCAATATATATTGACAATTGAATAAAAACTATTATTTATTAACAAATCGACGAAGAACAGAATATTCACTAGAACAAAGTGAGCGTTATAAACGGAAGAAAATTGTAGTCGTTTGTAATTTTAACATTTTATCGTGGGTTATTCGTCTGGCGCAGAACTAATGAGTAATGAGTATATGGATAGCGACGACGGAGGAGATTTTAACGTCGACCGATATGCCAGATAAGAAAACGTGTTTCTCGATATTAATCCGCTGACTGAATAAGACGGCCAACTTAAAACCTTTATATATTTAGAGACTTTTAGACGACAATAAATAATATTGCACACCAAACTGCAACGTTATCGAATCGAATTCGTTAAACACACGCACACACCGAACAGCCTACACATCGAGGGAACAAACTACACGTGATATGGTTTTTAGTCGATAAACACGATTTCGGATCGTCCTGTATACACACACGTCACTTATACACACTCGCGCACCACCACTATTATAGAGCGTACGCGCGGCAGGCAGCACGAGGACGAATGGATTCGAAATACGTGGTGGCGGCGTTGTCGACCATTATACCATGTCCCGACCGGATTTTATTGGAGGGGGGAAAAGGGTGACAGGACGATTGTGCGCCCTAGTCCGGCAGCACCACGTCCCTGGGATTTGTTAAACGATTTTTTCGCGGACACATTGACATTGGTACGCTAATGTTATAGAAAAAACAAAATAATTCAGTACTGCCGGACGATAACCCAAATTCCGTACTTTTTAATTTTTTAAAACGCGGACAGTTAGAGTGGTGACAAGTAATAAGAATATGAATATGGATCACGGTGTCAGCAATGTTATTATTTATTTAATATAGGACTACGATACCCGAAATAATTTCGATGTTATGTAACATGTCATTTCTTTCAATCGTTTAGCACTATATCTCAGTCACTAATTAACAATTGAAAATGTTAATTCTCACGTATTCCGATAATTTTCTTAATAGGTATATTTAATTGCAATGCATTTAATATTTTATCAATTTTATAACGAGACGACTACAAATATACTATACATTATTACTACGGGCAACAAGACATTAGTCGAATTTTGCAGTCGTCCCGAAAACAACTTCCTCGTCACTCGGTGTATACGCGCAGCAATTCACGTAATGAAAAAAAAAGGTCGCGAAAAGCCAACTGATTTTAAGTACACCATCCAGAGATGGACGAGAAAACAACGGAAAGGTTTTAAACGAAAAACGCATCAACCCCACGGCTTTATCGCCACTCCCACCCCCCTCAGAAACGGTCGCGGAGGGCGAGAAGGGGAGGCGTTTCTTATCGCCGCCGCATATATGGCCGTAGGTTAGTTATCCATATAAAAAGGCAGGCAGTGCCGCGACGTTTAGGGGCGCTGGTTGCCCACCTTACAGGGTGTGTACATGCACGGCCGTCCCTATCCACATCGGGGCGCACGCGGGTGAGACTCGATCGGTACGCGTTGCTGTACTCACTAGATATTTTCTGGCCCATGTTCATGGCCCGATGGGCTCTGGTCCGCTGTCGGTGTCCTCCCCCGATGCTAACGTACGGCGACGCGGCGTTGCCTTTGTTCAGGTGCGAAAGCACAGACACGGATGCCTTGTAGTTGTGGCGCCTGAGCTCCCTGAGCTCAACGCCCGACGACGTCACGCGACTGCTACCGCCGCTCAGCACAGCAGCGGCTGCTGCCGCGCCTAGATTGCCGCTGGTGCCTACTATTGTGCTGCTCGCACTACCCAGAGCACTGCCACTGGTGCCCTTCAGTCTGTAAAAATATAAGAAAAAACAAACCGTTATTAATGCGCTCAATGAACACGACACCAGTAATGATTTATTAAAATAAGTTCGGCATAAGCAAAAACATTTTAGCAAGTTTCCGATCATAATAGACAAGCTGCTACGCACTATTAAAAACAAACTCAAAGTTTAAAAAAGTTTTCACAACAATTAAAACCACAAATTTAACATATATTAGATCGTAGTATTTGTCCTTATTTGATGCGTCTTTCAACTGGAGAAAATTTCATCCCAATATGAATAATTAAAGGCTTCTAGAGCAGTTTAACTATCTAATTTTGATCATAGAAAAATTAATACATCTATTACTTGTTCTGCAAAAACTAAATCCAAGTCGCACGGTTTAATACTTAGATTAAATCAATCGATACCAAAATTACAATGAAAATCTGGATAAATAACTTTTGTTCTTCGAGCTTAAACGAGTCTACTGCATTACGCTCATATGTGTATACACGTTATACACCATATAGGCCTAGTGAAATGTTTTCGACGATTACCATAGTATGTGTTCACATTATGTTCGATGCTACAATGTAAATGTTTTCAAAACTGTGTTTTACCAACGACATCAGTTTAATGGGGCTTGTGTTAAATAAAAATTATATTGACGCGTTGTAACTTCCAACGTTAACTATGACAGTCGACGTTGTCATGATAATTAACTAATTATCACATCGATGTATTTACGGGCAATAATGAAACAAAATGTAAAATATAATTATTATAAAAAGGTATTAAAAGAAAATTATATTAGCGAATGATATTACACATAGTTAAGTAACTTAATGATTGTCAATTTCGGTGTTTACGGCATTTAAAAAAATATACATGACGCAATTTAGTATTAACTCTGTCACGCCTGTTAATATAATTTTTTGAAAGTATTTCACAGTACTACCATTTCCCGGTTCCAAATACAACGAGCGCAATACTTTTGAAACTTGTGTTTTTCAATAACACCATTATTGATATTTACGGCCACAACGTTCAGGGGGGGGGGGGTGGTGGAGGAGGAGGTCTTAACTATAATATTTTAATAAAATATTTTTCAAATGATTCAGTAATAGAGTGAAATGAGATTTCAACGTACGGCGAATCAATGTTGTTGCAGAAATTGTATGTCTTAAAACATAATAATACACGGCGCGCACCATTGAGATGTAACAACCGGACAGACGGTTATATCGTGAAAATGAACATTCTTTCGACGACAATGGGAAAAGGAACACTACAAAAACTGGTTGCGCAACGAGTTTCTCGCCCATTCGAACTGGTGAATTTCGGAGCACCAGTGCTTGAACATTATTAGTGATAGTCTATTACCGGTTGACGCGTTTTATAAAAATGTACTATTTTAATAGAACATCGATACGACTACTATAACAGCTATTGTGCTGTAAACTTTGACGTCCCGTGCACACAAACGGCTGAGTAATAATATTATTAACAAAAATATTATCATGAAAAAACACAACAGTTTCAAAGTCAAGGTCCAATATTCACAGATTGGATACGCGGCGAAAATAAATCGATTTCACACGCTCACTGCAAGGTCGAATAGAAAATATCAAGTGATAAAGACGTAGACAATATATATATATATATATTGTATACACATAGGTATTTTATTAATCATTTTTGGCCGGCGAATATAAAACAAAAAGATTGTTGTAATTATAAGAAAATAATTATTTCCTCGGGAATGTAGGAAACCAAGGGTCTAAAAACAAAAAAAGAGAAATCTACACAAGCAGGCCTTGATCATTTTTGCCCTACGCAATTTAGTTGAGTCTCAGAGCAATTTATAAAAAGAAAATACGAAATAAGTTCGTGTAGTGAGCCTGGTCGTTGTGCGCCAACTTATACAAACGATTACACTGCCGTTTGACCTGATTTTTGATTCGGCTAACATTGAAAGTGCTAATTCACTTATTGGTCATGTAACTCGTAGAAATAAAAATAATAATTGGTCAGCACAACATTGTTTTAGACTCCGAATTGTACGTGAAAATTTACCGCGTGTCCGTCGAGGGCACATCCTTGAATACTCTGGAGGACACAAAAATGTTTAAACTCGCAGCACATAATGTATATAATATGATAGTGTTTAACTACAGTCTATAATCAAGAAAATTGGCTTAACATTCACACTTGAAAAACGAAATTAAAGGGGCACCCACCACCTGTACGCGCACGCATAATCCGTCAAATATTTGGTGTCCTCCGACACGCACCGAGGCATGCAGCTGGCAATAAAATGTTATCTTCAATTATAATATAATATTACGTTAAGTGTAGACCGAAAACTTTCCATTTCGAAAACGATCGTCTATAGCGTTTACATAGTTCTCCTACCAGTGCGAGCGCGTGCGGTCTGTAAAAAGAGAAATAGGTACGGCTGTATTGACATCGTTATACGAGAGTATGCGCGTTTAGAAGGTATTAAAAAACTGAGAAAAAAAAACATCTGAGGTAACAAACTTGACGTCGTCAAGGACACAACAAGACGATCTACGAACGTATTAGTGTACTCAAAATGTTCGAAAACAAATTTTGATGTTGATATACTTTTTTCGCCATCGTACGAGAAACGTACGGAGTGCTTACACACTTACACACACACACAGATAAACACCTGTAGTACGTATTATTTTCAATTCGAAATTAGTATTACCTTACGGCGCCGTCGATTTTACATTGTAATCGTTCGGCTATACGGTGCCCGCGAACGGTTGTGAAAACCGTGAAAGTGACGGCCGCCACTGCAACAGTCCGCACATAATGAACAGGTATCCTGTATAGGTGCACACAACAATGCCCGGCATAGCACACGGAGAAACACGTGGACGAGACGGTCCATGTGATCGCAAAGCAAGGAGCGGGGGGAGAGGGAGCTCGATCGCAGCGATCGTTTTCGATAATAGATAATCGATTAAGCTCAAAGTTGTTATAAATATCGTACAGCAATAGGTTTCCACGGTTATCGGACTTGGCTTTATACGGGCGTTAATCCGAATATAATTGTATATAATTTTCTAGGCTGTGTCTGCGCTGAATTTTAGCCGTCGGATCAATACATAATAAATAATAATGTACCACAATCTAAGTTTTCGAAGGATTCAAAGCCTACGACGGGGTCGTTGGGAAAAAAATGAATTTCTAAAGGCCAAGAAACGTGGTGTCGTAACTATGAGAAATTCGTGCGCACGGGATAATTGCTGGTGCACGAATATCTTGAAATACGAACATGTGGAAGAGGGGGGGGACGGAGTTCGAACCCACGCAGTCAGTTTCCCTTTGTGGCCCACGAATAATTAACTTCGGAATCCGAGAGACTGCAGGCCACGATAGCAAACGTGCAGGCACACGCGCACATCGGCACGGGGTCGTTGAACAGCAGCAGCAGTGGCGTAGCGCAAAGGAAGCGGGGTCTGAGCGCGGGCGCGAGTGCTAGGGATAAGGGGGTTGTTTCAGCAAAGGGTGCGCACGGCGGCGCTTTTAAATGTATAAATATAATACATGTATATATATATAAACGTGCGCCGCCAATTGCCGCCCCTGCAGCGGCGGGTCGGTCGGCAGCGCGCGTGTAATGATCTCGGCCCTGAAAACACAAAAGGGCTCAAAGTATTGATTCGCGCGGCGCGGCGCGCGTACTGGGCCTCTTTTTTTCGCGCGCGCCGTGACTCATCCGGGAATAAGCAACTTTATTTTATTTTTTTATTTATTCCGTCCGTCGGCGTACGTATTACACATACACTAACACGTAGCCAAAGCCCTGTACATGTTAAAGGGGCCCCGCCAGTCACTCGTGTGTGTTTTACTGCAAGGGACGCGTTTTAATGAGAGAACCGTTTTTCCATGGAGGCTAACGGTCCGAGTGGTGCGTGCATATTGATCGGCTGCCAACCGAGTTTTTTTATTAATTGAACAAACGGTTGAAAAAAAAGTACCGAATTGTTTGTTTAGAAGCTTAATAAATTTGATTGAAATAATTATCGACTAAACTACGTTCAATGTGTCACTCCAATATACGCACTTTGTCGCTACACTCGATCCAACTCGTCTACAGCACATGTAATACATACATAATATGTATTAAGCTAGATACAATTCGGGGTGGGAATTTTAAAAGCATAAAGCTGGTTATAATCGACATTTTTTAGGACAAACGGAAATGTGAGAAAATATATAGCAGTAAAACTAGGACCTACTACTACTTTCAACAAACAGAAGAGTATTTTAATGTGTTTTCCGGAAAAGCGGAATCGGTTATGACAGTATTCAAAATATCTCGCGGGTATATTCGAGGGAAAAGTAAAATATGAAAAGCGTGACGAGCTAGCTACGGGTTTTCCGTTGCAGAAAAAAAACCGTTTGCTACGGGCGGCGAGATTTAAATTTTTCCTTTTTTTTTTCTTTTAACACGCCCGGACGGCGACGGTGGAAAATCCATTACGGCCAAAATCGTGTCATTGCAAAAAAGTGAACGGGGCGGCGAAGCCCCTTCCCCGTTCATGCACCAACAACGCGGCTCGTTTTGTATATTATATTATGTCTAGTTACGTGCGTTCACGTAACGTATTATATTCGAGCCGCTTTCTCCCGTTATATTACAACCCGTAACTGGTTCATTGCCGACAGACGACGGGATGCTCCGGTTGGCGTTATGATAATAATAATATACTTTTACTTTCTCCGAGAGCGTGTCCTAAATCGAGTAAATTCGCGGCGGCGACGGAGACGAAAACCGAGACGATCTATATTATATATATTATGTGCGGAGAATGCAGACGCGCACATGCCGAGAAATCGCGAGAGGACTTTTCGACCGGTGAAAATAAATATAATGAGATTTCCGACGGGGGTAATCGCGTGGTGCTGTGCGCCGCTGGTTAGGGACGCCGACGGAGACCGTCGTCGAAAATATACACGTACATATGAACGCGTAGTGCACTCGACGATGAAGTGGTTACAGAACTATACGTGTACAGTATGTATGTATAATACGTTCACAGGAGAAACCGTACACTTGCGAGAACTCGGAAACCCGAGAAGTGTGCACACGTGTTCCACGCGCACCCGGCCCCGGCCCGTCCGCGGTCGCCAGTTTATATTTTATAATAATAATAATAATAATAATAATAATAATATACACAGCAATGCGTATTCCATACACACGACGCATATAATACACACATCCGGGCGTACGGACATATGGCCGAGTACGTGCGCGACAGAAATCGTTATAACGTTGTTACGAGGACACGCACCGTTTCGTCCGGGTGGATAGCTGCTATGCGCGGTGGTCACACGGCGACGGAGACCGGACGTGCACGAACATGGTCGGTCGGTCGGACGCGCCGACGAAAAACAAATTAACGGTTTGTCATGATCGTATGGGATACAAAGCGGTATCCGAACGACTAATTGAATCGAATTCTCCGTGGCAAATTAATGCAAATGCAATTTCCCAACGACCTGCGACCGTTCTCTCTCTCTCTCTCTCTCTCTCGCGCGTGCGCGTTCGTTAAAAACATTATTGTAATAATAATAACATCTGTTTTATATTATTACCATATTATTATTATTACTGGTACACCAACTACGCATACTGCTGCTACATGTCTATTATTCTCTAGTATAATACCTATATGCATACGTTTGTCGCACGACTTCCTCATTCCACGGAAATCATGCGCGCGTTATGGAGAAATATGGGCGGCATTCGTATAATATACAAATAACGCGAGATTAACCACATAATAAATTAAATAGATACAACATATTATCACTGCGAAACGAACACGCCAAAAATACACTCTTCTTTTGCCGGACACTCTAAGCGCCTTTTACCCCTCCGATATACTTTGATCGGACAACGTGTAATAAGGGTAGAGAAGGGAGATTTTCACGAAAATTACACAATCGAGCAATAAGTTCCGCTCTGAAAAACGCTCGACCATGAAACATAACTCCATTTTTTTTTCTGCCGAGTGAAAGTTGAGCCGAGTTCTGTTACACGAGCGTGCGGTGAGAGGAGGTTTGGTGTGGAGCCGAGGACGTGGGACGCGGCTGCCGTCACCGCCGCACTGCTGATTCTGTATATTGTGTGTAATACTAATATTGTGACGACACATCGCGCTCACCGAGTATACACACAAAAGAGGACGAATTGGAGAAAGTCAACAAAGAGTAGGTGTTGGTGTTGTGGTGTGTGGATATGGGGATCTTCGGAACATTTTTTATTTCTATTAACAGCACAACGCCAAGGATTCTGAAGTAAGGTACTCGGAGATTAAAAAAATTATGTTTATACTCATAAAAAAAACCCTTCACTTTGCGCACCTATCGACAGGCCCATATATGGTTAACTTCAACGACTTTTTGGGCGCACACGTATGTCTTTGGGAACCAATAGGCGATCGTAACGAGTGGATTATCATTAAAGATAACATATTATGTATAATAAATTGTAATAGTGCACGACGACATCGGCGTACCGTTTTCAAGAGGCGTCTAGTACTAAAAAAAACTCGTATAAATAATATTTAACATATAACAGGTGTGCATGTTGAGTCGTGGTCGTCGTATCGACATGCGTCGGTGAACTACAATTCCGCGTACACGCGCGCGTGGTTTTACAATTACTACTTACGACTCCACCGATGTACACAGCGATAGTAATATTTTAAACAGTATGTGCGTATCATAATATATTTTATGAGAACGTTTACCATATATTTTTTCATTTTTAATATTCTGTCGACGAAAATAACAACAAAGAAAACGTTACAATTAGTAAGAACTATACGATAAAACCAGCAAGTTTTACGACTATATATTATAATATTATCCACACGTATTACGTATACATAACACGCAGAGCTCGTACACTATTATATGTGTAGTAGTCTGTGCTGTACTGTAGTAGCCTCTACAACCGAACTCTCTGGACTTACTCTAACAGTGCTCTCACAATGTTAATGTTACATGTGCGTGTATGTACAATATAATATAATATATATATATATATATACACACACACGTGTTTCGTTGTCTTTGCAATGTTCGCGGAAATACTGAAAACTTGGTCGGCTTATGAATCCCCAAGTCGTATTCAACGGTATAGTAGTAGTAGTACTGCAGCGAAATAACTTTACGATCACGGGCGGCCACGCCCTAAGATAACGAAGGGTTAGGGTAGAGGAACAGAGAGTTGCACGAAGAGCACAACGCACTATACAATCGGGGCACGGGTGTTGCTATGGGGATGGACACCCTAACGCGAAAGCTCCGCTTTAGCTTTATCAATATGGAAACCTATCTGGTCCACGCGATCTCTATCCCGACATCACCAACACGATCCACGTATACCGACAAAAATATATCTTTCAACCCTCAGATCCTTTAGAAAACTACGTCCTAATCAAATTTTTACTCCGCCTATATTATCACGATGATATGGACGACTGATAACAGTGTTCAACAAAATCGTTCGTTTCTACCGTCAACCAGACCTTCGCGAACTTCTGTGACCTTGGAGGTATCTCCGTATTTATAGCCGTCGCTACTGCTGGTGAAGGTAAAAATAATTTTTACACTCACCCTATAAGATTCCACAACTCTTTAAAAGATGCTTTAATATTAGAATGCGTTTCTTCGTCTACGTCCAAATATACTGACCTGAAACAAAAAAAACAAAAAAGATTAGTATTGAAATCTCAACGTAAAACACCTGTTGACACACATCGATATGTTACAGCAGCTCGAGACACATATTTCATATGCGATTAATGGAAAAAAAAACGTTATAATTGTCTATAATTTCTGAAACGGGATTGGCAGATGGTTGACCTAATTTGGGGGTTAAGGGACAGGTGTGTTACTACCGCGGTACGATGAAAATGTGAATATATGACCCTTTTTTCTACGGGTTACTTTGTCTTAACTAGTATGATTATCACACACATTACTATATTATCACAGTACATGTATTTATACACCCACACACATATAATATATACATATCTATACAAAATCATATATATACATATACATAAAACACACAGATATACATATGTAGTATGTACATATACAAATATATATCTACACACACACACACACACACATATAATTGCCGAAGGCCTTCCTGGTTCTCAAGCGTACAAGGCCGGCGCCATTTCAACAATAAAAACCACCGGTCATTATTTTGCGTACTCAAAATCCGAATATTTTTTGTTTTGTGCATAACGCGTCACTACATTTTCCCGTCGTTATGTCATCAAGGAAGAGATTACCACAGTCGTTTATTTATAAGGACACGATCGATACGATAACTTAACTGTCAGTGCCAAGGCTAACGGTTTGCGCAACGTTAATTACGAGTAAAAATTATTTGTTCAATAAACCGATTTAAACGGCAAAATCGGAAACCGCAAAGGTGCTCTTTTTATTGTTTGTCGGTTTCATTTTTGTAACGCAGCGAAAATCTTATTCGGCAAGTTAATTTCGAAGAATCGAAGGCCAACCGGTGGCGATAGGTATTCGTCGCACAACAGATGTTTGTTGTAAGAACGAAATATCACGTCGTAGACTACTATACACCCCGCCACATATAGCGCGGTGACCACGTCATACATAATATACTACTCAATGCATATAAAATACGAACATTGTAAACATTATGAGCCGTAATGAACGAGAAGAAACCACAAGTCGGTGAATTGCACGCATTCGGCCGACGACGAAACTTTGTTGAAACAAAACGACGTCACCTCACGCGAGTTCACCGAATCATCACAGACTCGTCGGCGCAGGAATAGTTGTATTACTACTGGCCGGCGTGGTGGCTCGGGTCCCTCGAGGAAATGGTTTCACGCGAAACCGGTAGTAACACCGTGTTTTTTTTTACATTATAATAAATCGCGTACACGAACGGTGAAGCTATTTCGAAGCGATCGTCGGTTTCCTGCGGTGCGAGGTCCGGACGACGATTCGACGGAACACGCGATAGACAACCAAACAAGCACCCGACCGACGGCGACGGGGGTACAACAACAAGAACGGACGATGAAATCGTCTACGAGATTTTTTTTTTTTTTCTCCGTTTACATACCCGACGTGTGACCGCGAACAATAAAACACGCGGTACGAACCGAGGATACGACTGAAACGCGCGTGTAATAATACACGTTTTCCGAAAATCTGTGCAGCCGTAACGATCTTTTTCTTTCTTTTTTTGGGGTTCACACACGGTTCTACTATGTACGTGTACCTGACGCTGACAATGGGCCCGGGGGTCAAACGTGGGGCGGAGAAAACACATACGCTTTTGGGTGAGATTCCTCTCCCGGTAACTATTTCTCGTCCGCCCCGGCGCGCGCACACGATATTATGTATTATCTTTGGTCGCGGCGCGCGCACACACAATATAGCGGAAAACGAGACAACAAAGAAACCAGGTGTGACGTCACCCGAGAACCAGCCTTCGGATTCGAGTCTGGCCTTGGCGCGATGGTGCGAGCAGCGACTAGAGAGGTGCGCGCAGCGCGCACGGCGACGGCGGCGCGCGTTTAGAGAGTGTTTTTACGATATACGATATATTTTTATCTATGTGCCGTACATGTGCGTGTACAACGAAACCTACGGCGACGGTTGCCTGTCCCCGCACACATTTAAATGCGATATTTTTATACTTTATAATATATACACACACACACACACACACACACACCTAAAATACGGCATTGTACGAAACTTGCTTGAATCGGAATTGTGGGGACCTAGGAAAAATTCGTTCGAAAAGTTTCATATCGACGCATACAAATGTTTGATTACATAATATATAAATAGTGTGTCGGTGTACACATTTGTATATTGCGTACGTAAGGAAAAACGATTCTTATTCGTTGAATGTATGTTTTAAACAACATCACAAAGCAACGATGGTTCAGAAGAAAAACGTTATTTGTGTTGGACGTTGATCACAACATATTATGGCAGTATACGGTTGAAGTGCATTGAAAATATTTCATCAGTGACTTATATTTTGCATATAATCACATCGTTAATATTACGATTATTTCGGTGAAATAGCAACTTCGAGCAACGAAAACAACTCTCACGTAATAACGATATTTTTGCACACGGTTTAAATAGGAAATTCCGGGGACCGGAAGACTTAAGTTTGGCGTATTGACGATTCCAAGTTAATCAAGTTCCACCGTTCATAGTATATTAAACAGTATCTGCTATTCCACATTCCGTTTAAGCGTATACAGTTGTAAAAATACATTAGAAAAAAAAATTGTACGCGCGCAAGGGGGGTTTCCAGTTTTTCTTTGTTAATAATTTTTTTCTGTTGCTTATCATCACCCAAACACACACGTTGCGAATTTCTCAGCGTAAGCTGATGTGATAAATGCCACGGTGTGTAGACGAGACCGTCGCGCGTCGTAACAAACGATAGCTTCGCGGAAGCCCGAGAGCGCGCGCTGCCGTTTCAGCCGCCGAGCCAAGACTGTAAATGTCGACTAATGGCAACTTGACTCTTCTAAACTACGAGAACGATTTTTCCACAAGCATATATTATGTTGCTGTACATAATATAATAATAATATTACGTACTGTTGCGAATTGGAAACGTACTCGATTTCGAAACACTTCTCTCATTGCCGATGCAAACAATTACTACATATTATTTATACAATAATAAGTATGATATACCGTCGTATACTCATCGCGCGGTGCGGTTTCACGTAGTCATCACGTTGCGAGATAAAGTCCTTTAAAGTAGCGTCGAAAAATCAACATTGCGCAAAACGATACGTACCAGAAAGAAAAAAAACAGTAGACCCCCCATACGGATCAGTCGTATTTCGTATATTTGTGATTATTCTCGTCGTAATCATGAAACTCGCACCAAGACGCACAGGATTCTTTTTGTTCGAGCACGATTCATTACGAGGTGATTTTTTTTGCCAGTCGTTTCAGGAAACGTGATCGATAAGATTTTGTAACCGGGGTCGTGGTGGGCGTTTTGAAAGGCGTACGGAGGGGAAACGCACGGGCACCGTCCAACGACGATACGTACAGATGGCATATCATCACAGCGCGGGTGGGCCACAGGCAGTATAAGGGACACACACGTTATTAGTTTCATCAGGCATGTGTACGGACAAATATTATGCACAAAGTGCCGTGTATAAAAACGCCGCCGGACAAGGCCGCCCGTGTCCAAGGTCATTTCCTTTTCGCGCGCGCGAGCGTATTACTTCGTCGCCACCGCAGCAGCCGCAGAACAGCGTCGTTACACGCGGCCGCGTTTTCCCGTCCGTCGCCGTCGCGCGCGGCTTTCCCGGGCACGCGGTGTGTCGCAATCGGTTGCGTAAAAAATAATAAATAAAATGATAAAAAAAAAAAATAAAAAAAAAAAACCTCAGCAGTACGACAACGCAGACAGCAGCTATACATACTATGTTCGACCGTTGTCTAGTCCAACGTGTACTACACACAACGAAATTAAGAGTTCCAATGTACCCTTGACTTAGTTGTACCCAGGCGCCACCGGTTGTCACGCGCATTTCCTAACTAGGACACACACATATATACACACATTTCCCATGTTACGCGGCGTTGTTAGGGTTTCCGTTTGAGGTCTACATAATAAATATATATATATGTATACGTATTGTTGTATACACAAACATTTCCAATAAGAGAAACTCGTCATTCGAGTGGAAAAAATTAAGATATGTATAAAATCTCGTATTGCGCACGTTAAGTAAACATCGAGAAAATGTCAAGGAAATTAAGACGCAAGAGTTATTTGCACAAATGATCAGTTCCAATTGTTTTTTTTTTCTTATCGATCTTACACACGATGCAGATAAAATGTATATTATAACGTCATCTGGGGTCAATAATGTATACGCGTTTGAGTACTTACGGAGGGAATAATGCAGACATTTGGGCCCTAACTGCAGAATGGTAATCACGATCCATGATAAATATTTCAACTATTTGTAACTTGATGTTCACTAAAACTAAGCACCAAAACGAATAAAAAGTTACAACTAAATATTAAATAAAAATGTTAACGAGTCGAAAACTATACTGAGAGCAGCAAGACGGTTTAGAACGACGACGGTAGACGACTAACCGCCCTTGACACAGACGGTGGGAACCAAAGCCAAATAGAAATCCTCTTCTTTCATTGTTATTCTTCTCTCTCTTTTAATTTCTACGCCGAACAACCGGTATTCCCGCACGGGGAACCCTTTAACGCATAAGGGCTGTAACCGTCGAAGGGATATGATAATGTCGTCCTAATGGTGTCATCGCGCCTCCTTTTCTAACCGGTCCCGCCAATGGGTTTCTAAAACGGTATCGGATTTACGACACTGGTTTATGGGTACCCTACGTTATTTGGTCACCACTGTTCGGATAATTGTCCCGCATGAGGGATCCCGTTATAAGCAGGGACGTTTGTACCTGGGGGCCAAAGACAATATTCTATACCACCCTATCTTAAGGTGTGAATCATCCGATATTCACGAGAACAGCTGATCGTGCAATACAAACGGAGAAGGGTAGTCAATTAAAGAGGACTGCTGCCGCCGCAAAAACGATGGCGGAGATTCACTTTGATTTCTAATTTTTTCCAACATCAAAAATTGAATAATATCAGCTGACTAAGATATGCATTTTCTTCATAGTAACAAGTGGATGAAGATTTGCCTTGCTATTTGTAGTGTAAGCTATAACAGAGGTTATAACTGAGAGGGGGCCCCGCTATATCAAAAGGGCATATAATAACGACGAAGTGCTCGTGAATATTCCCAGGACGCAAGAAACTACCAGCTGCTTATTCCGCACAGCTGTGCTGTTTTGCATACTTTGAATGAAGGAAAAATATGTATGTACATAAATAATATAATAAATCCCTGTGTTTGCGCTAAGTTGTGCTCACGACTTAAAAATTGAGGACACTTGGTAAACCGTGGAAAAAAAAATATATATATACACCGTTCCTTTAGAGGATTTTCTGTTACATAATTTGTGTGAATTTAAATGTACTATAAAACTGAACGAGTCTTATTTTTCGAGTCATTACTAACGGGTGAATAAATACATTATTTATGTGCTGAAATAAATAAGTGTCTGTTCGTCGATCGATGATGATTGTAAAATTATATAATAAATTGTAAGATACAAACAGCCTATGCATCACAATGGATTTAATCATTTCCTTCACAAAATCCGTTTCCTTTTGATAGTCGATTACATCTGGTAATTTCTGCAAAATAATTTTCGTGAATACCTTGACCCGTATCGTGGAATTTTCGTTGATACGATATCATTACAAAAAGGTATACTACACTCTGGGTACTCGCATCTGAGAATAATAATTATTACTGGATATATCCAGAAAAGCTAGTTGACCTTGTTCGTAAATGTCAAACACTTGCACATACATATGGCTGTTAATAAGAGGGGATCTGCTGCTTCTTGTTGTCTCCTCTCTCTTTATTAGATCAAATTACAATTAGTTTCAATCAATGATAGTGGAAAAATGGTGGATCTCTATTTTTAACGGAACCGATTTTATTTATTGAATTTGGTAATAAAAAAAAAAAAAAAAAATGGAACGTAATTTCGATTAGATAACTATATAGCGAGAATAAAATAAATAACCGACGTTAATTTTTTCCGCTTTTGCATTGTCGTGTAACAATTCGACCGAAAACTTCAAATGATTTCACTTTTCACCAGAAACCGCGTGAGCAATTTCTAATGACGCGAGAAGAAGGAACAGAAAAAAAAAATACTATACCTATATAAAATACAATATATTATACAATATAACTACTGCCAATATATTACTACACTTCAACTATAAACCCGAGGGAATTAGGCCAAGGAGGCTCCGAAGGTACACGACGCGTATAGGCCGTCGTCGTAGTCTGGTACGACGAATTCTCCGATAATCTCCGAAACACTACAAGTCGTCGTCGGACAGACGTATAATTCTCAACACAACAGGTACATTTAGACGGTGCCACAAAACGAGACGCGATATATTCACTCACACACACACACACAACTTTTGTATTGTTATTATTCTACACACACACACACACACCGTGTGCATGTACATTTATATATATACATATATAATATACGTGGGTGTCTAGTCGAAACCGTCGGGGAAAAATATAATAATAATAAAAATAATAAAAACCACCTGGCGATACCTGCACACGGTTCCCCGCGCATACCTCCTCCGCCACACACACACACACTCGGCCGTTCGTCCACCCGCCGCGCGCCGACGACGGCGGCTGAGGCCCAGGTGTGTGCGTGTGTATCGGACGCACAAAAGGTTACGGAAAAAAAACCTCGTAGTGAAAGGGGGCTGCTGCTGGTGGCGTTGGTTGTAGGTGGACGAAAAAAAAAACACACACACATACATACTTAAAACGAGCTACGACTGTAACTATAAAGAGACAGATGGTACGTGAAAAGTCGTCACAGCTGTACACGTAGTATCCGAACTGTGTGATAAAAGAAAACGGGGAATAAAAAAAGGTGTGTGACCTTTAATCTGATTTTCTACGATCTTCCACCAAGAACGTTTTCCAAGGATCTTTACTTTTCTCTAATCACGGCAAATAATATTACAATCGGCAGCTACTATAATACACGGTGTGGGCAGACAGCACAAGGATTTCACAAAAATGTTTAGGCCCACACCACGACCAGCGGCGACGGCGGGTTTAGAGTAAAAACTAGAAGTACCAGCGATTTAGTAGACTTCGTGTCCGGAGATTTATAATAAACAAAGAACGACCGCACACAGATGGCCGGCGCACGGATCGGCAACGTTGTGTCTCCGGGGGGATATACCTACTACTGGCAGCTCCGTCTTTCGTTCGGATCTTTCTCTCTCTCGCACACTAAACTGGCTTTTAACATGCTTGTCAAGACTATTCGCCGCACAGCACAACCTAACCGTATCCGTATAATGATCGTTATGATTCTTAAACCTGCACGCAGTACATACATCGCATTTTAGGAACCATCGCAGCAAACACGACGACGGTTTCTCCGTGAAGGGTCTACCACCGCCGTCGTCGGAGGGTTCTCATCGTAAGGGATTTGTGGGGTGCGCGCCACCACTGTCATGTCCCTTTTCCTTTGCTCCCTATTCTTACTGCACAAGGGATGCGGCGTTAACGACATTTTTTTCTCGAGTGTGTTCCGAAAGTCATACATACATACAACGCAGCACATCAGCAACAACAAATAATGTGTAATACCGTCAAACAACTGCTCCGGCAGACTGGCCGTTCTCATTGGGTGTACACTGTACATTGATAAAACCCATCAAATACCATGCTCACACTCCTCTAACTCCCCGTCAAGCCGAACACGATGCACAGAATTCCGTAGGTTAAATATTGATAATGTCAAAGTATTAATATATAGCTACGTATCATATCTACATGGAAATGGATATCAAAAGTAACATTTCGAGACAACAGATAGATACCATTGTCTACATAGGGCTCTATCAAACATTATATTGGCAAAATGGCAACTTAATCTATACACAGTTTCTTTCCACCTTAAACTGTCGTGATAAAAACTATACAAATATGTTGTTTGTCGTTTTTCTCTTTCCCACGGAAACGTACACCATAAAAAAGTATTCCGACGAGCCGAGCCCGTAAAAAAATTTGCTACGGTCAATAATACTGTTGAGCACGAACGCGATTTTTGTTCTTAGTGGGCGTAAGCGTAACCTATTTTCGGCGTTTTTCGAGTGATGAAAAACAAACACTATAGAAAAGTAACACGCAGCACAAACAACGAGTGGTAGTTATACGCCGGTATACACCATCTATATTCTAACAACATACGTTTGCCGAGTACTGGCGAGCACACACTACACATCAGCAGCGTGCGCATTTAAGTGCATTTTACATTGTACACATCGCCGAAAACGCATTTATCACGTCATATACACGTATATTGGTATAATACAAAACTACGAGGGGAGCTTTTTTTATTTTTTTTAATACGCATTGTGATCCGACTACCCGCACTACCACTACCGCCACCATAACCCGCACACCCTTTTATGTTCGACGTACACACACCCCGCCATCCCACCGCGCGCACTTCCTCTCCAGAAGGCATTGCGCAACCGAACCGTTACAACAAAAGGGGGATGGTCGTTTCGCGTATAATTATAAGCGGCGGTGGCGGCGGAGGAGGTCAACGTCCCTGCGGCTCGTGCTGACCACCGGGCCCCGGCCGAGCGTAATTATTTCAGGCGACCGCCGCTGCCGCTGTTGTTGTGCGCTGTGGCGGCGCGGGGCGGAAGCGAAAAAACTTTCACTGGTTTTAAAAATTGATATTCTTTGTGCTTCGAAAAAAAAAAAACCACACGGCACACAGTACTCGACGCGCGAAGTAGCAGCAGCTGTTGTGTAACGACGCCGTTGCGCTCACTTGTCCCCTCCATGTTCCCTTATTCACCTTTCCACGCCGTCGAATTGGCCCGAAATAAAGCCCTCGGTCTTCGGAGGACGAGATACCGAGCGACCAAGATAGAGAGAGAGAGAGACAGAGAGGCGGAAAGATAGAAAAAAAAACTTACTGAAAAAGAGAACGGCGGCCGCATGTGTACTCACGTATATTACTTTATATTGTATCTAGTGGCGCGCCGGGGGTATGGGTTCAAGGGCAACCGAAGCGGTTTTTTCAAGACCGGTTCAATAAACGATGGCGTCCGCTGTTGCCGTGCATCAAGTTCTTAACGCGGACGTACGTCGACGGCAGGCAAGTAGGCAGCAGGACACGACGACACGGCGCAAAAGGGTTGGAAAAGAATAAAGACGAGAAACGTCGTGGCCGGGTGTTACCGTCACCACGTACACATGGGTACTGTATATTAGTTACTACTGATAAGGAGAATACCCGACAGTAATAATGCCAACAAATACCACCGGCATAATTAATGGCAATAAACCAAATAACCAACAACGCACGACCGGCAGATAGTATATACGTAGCCGCGGATTGTTCAAAAATAATCATGCGCGCATTGTAAGAGATTAAAAATTGACACGTGCAGAGAAACATAGACGTTCGCGGCCGGCGGAGACGACGACGTGCGTAGTGATATTGATATTATTGTTTGACGACGACGTCGACGCGATAAGCTATCGACGTGAAGAGATTACAGGACGGCCGATCGGGTTATTTACCTAGTCTCCATAATGGTGCCGGCTACGGCCGTGAGGTACGAACGGTGGTGCTGGTGGATCCTTCGGCGGTGTCGTAGGTGATGGTTGGCGGCTGCGACGAACGCGGGCGGCAGGACGATCGGTCGGAAACACGGCGGCCCAAGCACATACGGCACTAGTAGCACGACGGCGGCGGTTCTGTCACACCCGCAGTACGACCGGCCGTAATCGCGGGACGGGGGCGCGTCGACGGGACGACAGACGACGGCGGACGCGGCGGCACTGCTACCGAAGAACAAGCCGGCGGTGCTACGACGATTGCCGGTGACGACCAACAGTCGACCGCCGCAGTAACAGCAGAAACAACACGTCGGGCTATCCACTACAGGCAACCAGTAGAGCGTCGTCGTCGTCGTCACGGTAGCGTTATTACTGGCGGCGGCGGCGGCGATGGTAACAACGGCGGAAGGCGATTTTTTCTTCGTCGTCGTCGTCGTCGTCGCTGCTGCTGTACAGTGGTGGGTCGGCAAAACCACTGCTGGCATGACAAACCGCGCGCTCAACACGAACTGGCCGGCCTCCGGAATCGCGGCGAGCGCCCGTCGCGGTCCCGCACGCACACGCGCCAGGCGGCAGAACCGCACACTATCGATTTTTTCCCCCCTCCCCCGTCGCAGCCCGCAGCACGACGCTGTGGTCGCGGCCGCGGAACAGCGCTGCACGCGGCCCCTCCCCACCCCATAAAACATCGACGACGATTGTCTCGCCGCGCTATCGCCATCGATTGTTTTTGTTTCGAAGAGGTGCTGCCGTGCTGTGTACACCGAGTCCGAGCGGCGGCGTCGGCGGCGGGATCGCGCGCACGATGAGTGTGCCAACAGCTGCGCGCACAACGCCCCGCTCCTTTGTGACGCCCTTGAATCGCCGTCGCCGCGCGTCGCGTTCGAACGCTCGCGCGCGGCAGGAGAGAGAAACAAACACGCGCGCCGCGAGGGGGCTTTGGCTCGCCGCGGCCGGTGGATTTCTTTTAATAATATTTCGGTTTTTTTTTCGTTTTTTAATTGTTTTTTTTTTTAATTCTCTCTCTCTCTCTCTGCGTTCCCTACACTACTAGGTTCCCGCTCGCGTTATTGTTGTGGCGTAAGTAACACACACGCCGCGGTCGACGTCAGTACGTACACGCAGCAAGCACAATGTGCAGCGCGAATACATAGAAATAATCATAATAATAATATTAATATCGCGTTGCGCCGTCGTTTCAGCGGATTACTATTATTACGCACATAATATAGGTAACGAAACTCGAAGCGTTAGAAAAACACCGACTTGTAATCAATTTTTTTTTTCCTTTTAACGCTATCTTGGACGCATTGTTATCGGCGCTGCTGCTGCACAATTGCAACGCAAAAGTATGTGTCCCCGCCGTAAGTGCCGAGCGAGCCGAGTTAAACGTTATTTATCTTCATTTCACCACGATATAATATCACGTAGTAATAAATTATTCAAAAAACTACACTGACAACCTAGTCTACACGTGCTGCGTGGAATAGTGGGGAGCCAGACAGGCGTTTCGTATTGTGTATTTTCAACTAATGTTGTCGAAGCACAAGGAAACTTATTGTAAAACGCACGTTAAACGACCGGTGATATCGTACTGCCGTCGAGTTGTTAATCTAAGAAATGTGGTGGAATGATAATATTATTATTCGTTTCCTAGGCACGTCGTGACGCACAAGGTTTTTGTGGTCGGACTCGATTTACAAAGCTTCACCGATGTTCTGAAAGCCAGTTATTTTTAACCCCGCGGCAGGTTCGATAACACGAGGGTTGATGCGAATCGATGTTGAATATAACTCTCGGGAAACAACATGTCGATTGTTCTAGGCCGAAAATGTCATTATCATTATGATTTTGGAATACGAAATAATATGAGAAAACCACACGGTTACGAGTGACAGCAAGATTGATGGGAAAAACGAATTAAGAGTATTATCTCAAGGTGACAAAACAAAGTTTTGAATCAAGAAAAAATCCGATCGCGTAGCAGCCTGGCGTAAACTACGTCTACGATAATATGTATATGGTTTACGTACATGCTAATCGTACAGTTGTGTATGATAAAAGCATACAAAACATTTTATTATTATGATTACAAAACACTGTTGTCACAATAATGTTACTTGTGTGCATGAGAACATAAATATACATAAATTAAAAGATATAAAATGTATTAAATTCGAGTTCTGGACTAGAGCACCGGCGCCGGGCGTGTGCGATAAAATTTCTGTATCTCTAAGCGATTTCGGCGCACCGTCACTATCAATCGTTATTTATTGTAGTTAGTGGCCACTTCCTTTTTATAAATGAGCCAGTACGAACCTAAAATATAATATGTACGTATTATTGTTACGCGCTTATATGGCTCGTGTAAGTTGTTATGTAGAAAGAAGAGCGTCTAGTGCAACACGCACGCGCGACGGAAATACGGGTGGCAGGCGCGGTTTGAATAACATCGCAATAATAATAATTAGTATATGAATTTAATGCCGAACATTTCACGTGGAGTTTTCGTTTCGCACATGAAACGTAGGTAGATGTGTGCTCGGCATCGTCGTGCCCATCATATTATTGTGTGAATCGCACACTTTAGGATTTACCATGTGTTTACAATATCATCAACCAGCGTGTGATTTACTTATTAAGGAATTTTTGGAACCGATTTGACCACGTGCAGATGGCCGCGTCTACTTCGATAGGAAAATTCCGACGAATATAGTTTCAAAAATTCTACGAATCGATTAATAAACCATTTGCCACACTAGGTAACATTACCAATCTAGTGCACGTGCATAGGTATTTCAAGCGTCTCGCACTCTTGCTCAACACACCACGCTTACCCATTTCAGTGCCCCCTTCTTGTGCATTCTATTCACAGCGGACATTTCTACCACTGAAAACACTCTCATGGGCACTTATGCAGACGACACTGCCATTTTAGCCTCAGATCCACTTATTTGTTTCTCAGCCTTCTCCAAAACCATTTCAAAATGGTGCAACACATGGAAAATAAAAGTTAACGAACTTATATCTCTTTCACTCTCAAACCAAAGGACTGTTCCTTCAACAATTCAGTTATACCACACTCAAGAGAAGCTAAATATCTCGGACTGCTACTCGACAGGCGACTCACATGGAGTCTCAAAAGCAAAAGATAACAACTCAACTCTCGCCTACACCTTATATCAGACATCTCCTAAAATCCAATATGAATCTGTCCTGCCGTTTACTCTTATACAAAAGTCTTCTTCAACCAATATGGTCATACGGAATTGCCCTCTGGGGCGCAGCCAAACCCTCAAATCTCAGGACAATACAAGCGTTCCAATCCATTTGCCTCCGCATGATCACCAAAGCTCCATGGTACGTCACTAACTTCGCTTTACACGAAGACCTCAAAGTTCCATTCATTAACCAGACTGCAGCCACCTTCTATCAAAGACTCCACCTCAAAATGTCTTCCCGGCTACGCTACCCAAGAGACCTTCTCGAGAATGTATTAAACTAAATTAAGATTCGTGTGAAGGTAGCTCTACCGTGAGACTCCCTATTCTCCGTCCCCTCATCGTCATCGCTCAAATTTACTTATTGTACATATAGTATAGATAAATAGATTGTAAAAATGTCAATAAACGTTGTTTATTATTCAGAATAAAAAACATTTCGCGTAACACCACCGCGCGCGCGTAGCGTACATTGCACGCGCCGCGTCCGACGAAACGCCGAGCGACGGCGAGCCAAGAATTCCATACATGGCCGGTCGTCTCGTCGGTAATGGCGTTACTCGTCGTCCTCTGCGCGGAACACCCGGCCGTCGCCCGCGCCATTTTTTTAGCGAGCGACCGCCGCGCGCGAGGAAAATGCCAACTGGCACCGGTTTTCCTTTTGGCCGGGTGTTCTCCGCGTCTCCCGTTTGCTCTCCGCGCACGCGGCGGCGGCGGTTCGGTCGTTTTCGATTTTCCCACATTTACCCGCGGCGTCCCCGTCCCGACCGAGAGCGGCGAGCGAGCGACTGAGCGAGCCGGCGAGAGGAAGTGACCGTCGCTATACGCCAGCGGCGGCGAACGCGAAACGGTGCCAAAAACCGAGGAGTGCAACGGTGTTGGTAGGCGTCCAAAAATGGAAAAATAAAAACGATTCGCGGCGGCGGAGACGCGTTTTATTTCTTGCGCAACTGCCGCAGAGCCGCCGACTTCTGACGACCGATGCCACGGCGTGAACGAGAAGTAATACGGACAGAAAAATAAATATACAGCTCAAGTCACAAAAACGAGGTTATATTCTTGCTCCGTTGTTATAATTCATAATAATAGTAATAATAAAATCTCTCTCCTCGGGTTTTGAGCGCACCAGGCCATAACCCTTAAATCCTAAACCCTAGTATATCACCACTGAAGTGTGTAAAATGGTGTTCAAACAGAAATGTGTATTGTATTAGAGCATAATATTATAATAGAATATTAGATCACACAAGTAAGGTTTCAGCGCACAGCATGTATCTTTATGACTACACGATTCTAGAGACCTTTTATTAAGGCTACATGAATATATTATGTAAGAAATCAAGAGGTAAAGAAAAACAAATTACGTTTTCGTGCAATGAACATAAGAACTCGTAAATATTTGGTCGAAAATAATTTTATAGCCAGTTCACTAGGAAAATTGGAAAAACAAATATCGATTATGACGTCTTAAATATGTATATTGTATGACAAGTGAAAAGGAGGAAAAATGGAAAAACGGTTCAAATATTATTTATCTGGAAAAATATTCACCGATAAACCTTTCCTGACGGCCCGCGACATATCGTACGATAGTATGGTAATAACGTAATAATACGTAATAAATGATAATATGATCGAAACGAAAGAATTTTACATTGTTTAGTAATTTTATTTTTTTATTGAAATGGTTTTATGATGCTCACAATAATGTCATACAGTCAATTTAAAATGAAATGAAAGGTTATACACTAGATTATTTTTAAATACAATAATTGAATCTACAGGTAGTTTGTGGCGGTGGCCTACCCGGAAACTATAACTAAATATAGTATTATCTAAACTAAAGAATAAAGTTCAACGATTTTCACACGAACGACTTCAGCTGCTAACAACGCGTAATCGCATATAATCTGATTTAGAATTTCATAATAGAATGTATTTCCGACAAGATTGTTTCAAGGTCTCATTATAACAATTACTTTTATATTAGACAATCAAAATATTCGTATCAAACCATCACATTCAACCAATTGTATATTTGTCGTGGCCGCTCGTTTAGCTTGCGATATTGCCATCGATTTATATCAAAACGATCGAACGGGAGGACATTCTCTGGCCATTTTGGACTCGTGGAAGGGCTTCTTATTATTTCGAAACAGACCGTTTGGCGCGTATAACTATGTGTGCGCGAATTATAAATTAATGTTCGGGTAACGAACCGTCAATGGATTTTCCTTCAAATTACCAATGCCATTTTCTATAATGTCTATTTACTACTAAAACACATCCGAGTCTATACGTTATTTTCCTATGTCTTTTCAGCCGATTGTCTCTCTGCCGTCCATTTGATACTTACTACGCAAACAAATAAACAGATACCTCTTCGAAACAAACCACATCTTCATGGTATAAAATAAATTATAAAATGTATAACAATTATTTTCTTATCTTATTCATTACGTTAAAATATATTGATAAGAATTGTTTTAAGATTTTAAACTACAAAATTATAGGTATTTCATACATATTGAGTAATGTATATTTATTAATAAACAAAATAAGGTAAAAGTATTGCAATAAACCCAATGGTTATTAACCAACAATAATACAAAACACAGTTCTGTACATACTTATTTAAGCGTTTCATACTTTCAACATTTGATTTTTTTTCTTAGTTATTTTACCATACACACATTCAATAGTTTAAATTAAAAACGTTGTATAACGTGAACGATAGTCTAATGAACATTTCTCCGGCGATTTAGCAGTACGTTATTGTCGCTGTAGACCACAGTAAGAATGTGAAAAGATTAATATTTTATTAAATTAAATTCTTGGTTTTTCATTTGATTTATAGATATCAAAAATACGGATCTAGCCGCTCGGTGTTTACTGTTGCTGACCGACAGTGTGGAATTTATATAGGAACGAAAGAGGGAAACGACTTAGACCCGAGACTGCAGACACACAGGCTCTTAACAGCGTACCGCATTTATACAAATGTATCATAGAACTTAAATAATGAATAATTTTACAAAAGACTGGAGATGCAATACACAAAAGCCTCGTTCGAGGTAAAGTGTTATGTAAACTACGGAAACCTCGGAAACCTCTCGAGTACACGAAATATGCCAACAATTTAGTATCAACAATACAAATAGCATCGATTGCGCTTATAACTATGATTATGTAAATCGCAGAGAAAAAAGGCTTGTTCTATTAAAAAAAAACTACACACAAGAATATAGAACTTGATATTTTTCTCGTACTAACATGACATATACGAATCAAAATAAGCTCGGATGTTCATTACAATCACACAACACCAGCACACGCTATGAAATATTATGAAATAAAGATCCGACTAGGATAGAAGACCATAGTCTTGAGATTGGGTCTTGGAGTTTGGCAAAATATGTTGTTTAGATTCCTCGATACGGAGAAAAAAATAAATAAAACCAAGAATTCGTCGTCGTCCGTAGGGTTCCTCTTTTATGTGAAGTCACCCCCGCGCACAGTGATCACAGGGCTGTTTTGTCGGGTATATAATACTTATATATATATATATATTTTTTTTTTCTGAAGACGGATTCTTTGTCGTGAGGCGTTGCAACGTAGCGCACAACGTGCGCCGGGGGCCGACGGGATCAATATTCCGACCGCCTAGGCAACGCATGACTGTCGATCCTGTGCGCGACGTTGCCAGTTTTCCGTCGGCCGCCCGGCATACACCGACGTCGTTGCACGCACGAAAACAGCGTTCATCCACTGCTATAACCACAGTCATATAAAAAAATAATATAATAAACAAAATGCACTTTTTTCCCGAATACTGCATATGTCGTAGTCCTCGCGGGCATGTTTACGGTATTACTTTCGTCGTAAAATAATCCCATTTAAATTCCATAACATAAGTATATTATTGAAGGATATAACACTCCTAAATATATGATCGTAAAATTTATTGAAGGAAATCGTTTTAATTTTTTTTTAAATTCCGCATCGCATAAAATAATAGTAGTGTACGCGAGCATAGAGCGATAAGTCCTTAATAATTAGTTCCCAGGCCGATTCCCGGTAAACGATTGTTGTTGACACGTTATCAAATTCGCATTACGTGATCGACGTCTGCGCCGCGCCGTTGCAAACATGATAAACGAGGAAATTTCAAAGTATTCCAACCGAAAAGAAAACAATATGTTATGAATGATATTGTACCGACCAGTCAATAAATTAGAAATTAAAATGGTGACCGTTAGAATGTGAACTCGTAAAGCCCTTTATGACAAATATTGTCAAATATAACCGGAGCTATGCCGAGTCGTAGTAATTCGTAGTAATAATAGTTTTTCTTCAAATTATCGATACGTATAAAAATAATAAATAGTCCATAAAACTTACTACAAAAAAACAGCAGTTACGTATATGAGTAGTATGAATTGAAATATTTACCTGAAACAAACAAAAAAAAATCATAAGCATATGAAATAAATAGGGTGTGAAACAATAGTATAATAAGCCCCCATAGGGTAGCAGTGTTTTTTTATTCTTATTAAAACGTATTAATTGTTAAACCAGTTCCTTAATTTAAAAATGAATTCGACAATGAGCTTCCTGGTCGTTTTTCGTCGACGACGGTGAAAAAAAATATATTTTGAAATTCCTAAACGCCTTTTGTTGGGCTATTCGACGGAAAACCACACTGACGAGAAAAAAAAAGAAACCGGTTTATGCGTCGGGTTTCTATGGGGTCTCTATCCTGATGTTGAGTGTATAGGTACAGTCACGTATACATAAAACCGTATACCCCCGAGAGCAATTTAATATAAATATATATACTTGTGTGTACCATACATATAAAATCTTTTTCCTCTATAGCTAGTATAGTCGCGTAGTCAGTCAGGTTGAATTCCGTAGTTTATGATTTCAAACACAATTACTCGATTCGACGGTTTGGATTTAAAATATAGTAGTACACAATAATCAAATAGGACTGAGTTTAAAATATTGATTTTTGTAAAAGCAATGACTCTTCTCGTTATTGCGCCCGATTACAACAACGATGCTTATGATAAGTTCTAATTTAACGTAGCCAGGCAGTTTTTTTTTATTTGGTTCGTATGGATCACTATACGGCGACGAGATTAGTGATGAACGGCAGTGGAGAGGAGCGGGAATTTTGGATTTTGTAGAGTACACACTGTGGGAGAGAATGTTGCTGCTGGGTTTCGGGTCGATAAGGGAAGTATAGCAGTAACAGTTTGTATACAGTATTAGTGTTATAGCGTGGAGGGCAGAGTTGGAGATTCATATAATGTCGGGAGACAGAGCTGGGGATTCAATTACGGACGACAACGAAGCCGGCGTAAAAGTCCTCTAAAATTCCGCGATCCTCGGAACGCATTAAACCGACAAATAAGAAGGACATTACAGATGATAGCCAGAGATTCGGAGGTTATATTCATGCGTTATTATAGATACTAGACGTAGGCCGCGTTGCAAAAATAAAGTAGTAATAATAATAATAATTAGTGTGTAGTATCGGATTTTTCATTTTTTTTCACTCTCGACTGCCCCGCGAAAGACGCGAAACGAAGGACAAACTGACCATGTGATGAAAAGTTTGGAAAACTTATTTTTTCTCCAAACAGAAAACAAGTTTGAAGGTGAACTCGGCAATGACGGTCGGGCTCACCAATGCGTAGTTCCCAAACTCTATCTCTAAACTCACACACACGTGCACATATATAATACATATATAATATATATATATATATATATTATACACATTACATTCACTCGGTCTGGTATGGCAACGGCGGCGGTACAGCGCGGTGCACACCACCGCCGTACTGTGCAGCATATTATACAGTTTTCGGAGGGTGCCGAGGTGGTCCCTAGCGATAAGGCACGAAGGCTGCGTGCCGTGAGCAATAAACCCATCGGGGCGCGCGCGAGGGGTGTGCGTGCGTATATTACTACGGGCAGTGGTGGTGGTGGTGGAGGTCGACAACCCTCGGTGCGGACGGGCAGGGCGGCTACCGCTATATTATCGCGCGCGCGTACACCGCGTGACGTAGCGGCAGCGGGGACGGAGCTGATGTGCTGCTCTGCACAGATATGTCGCCACCGCTGCCAGGTCGGTGAATTTGAATACGAAACGCATTTTGCCACCGTCACTAGTTACCCCTACCGGCCCTACTACACGCACACCGCAGCAGCCCAGCTATACAGTTTTAGGCCTACACGCATGTAGCCGAGACTGAATATTATGCTCGTGTACAACGCCTCCCGCGTTATCTGACGAACAGCCGGCTAGGATACCATCATTCAGGGGCGGACGCAGGAAAAAATGTTGGGGGGGGGTTTTTGAAAAAATAAGAATAATTACCATTGTTTTGAAATAATTATTTATTGTATTTTTAGAAGTCATAACAATTAATTATAAAATCAAATTTATCCACTTCGGTGTTTTTGCCATAATATTCAAGATATCTTCATAAGATACCTCTACGTCTCTGTATAAGTTCAATAATACTAATCCATTCAATCGGTCCTCCGCCGTCTTGTTTCGTAAATAGATTTTTAATCTACGGAGACAAGAGAATGATCTTTCACTCGAAGCAACTGAAACGGGAAGTGTTGCTCCAATTTGCAAAAATCGATGTATAGACTGATATAACGTAGATGACGTAGATTGAAAAATTACAAATTATTACAGATTCACTTTTCTTACCAAAACATTTTTTTCTAGCATATTTTAACGTCTTTTGAATAATTAATTGTTTTTAGGTACATAAGATAAAATAACTATTACGTTTTAAATTAATCATCTATTCATTTCGGGGGGGGGGTTGAACCCCCATAACCCCCCCCCCGCGTCCGCCATTTCCATCATTAGTACATGACTGTTAAGCCACAGGGTCGGCGGCTTTTTTTTTCAATTCGGTTTCGATGGCTCATGTACATCATAAGATCATAAGCGTATATGGTACAGTACTATTTACCATGTGACAACGCCGCGTTCTTACGGTGTTCTCCACGGCGAACCCACCGCACGTCCGAGATATAATGCACACCAGACAATCATAATAACACGAGAATGTGTGCGCTTTCGTTAGATAACCGCCGCCGCTGCGAACTGTACGTTACAGCTGTACTGCAATAACGACATACTACACATATAGAGACGACCACTATTCGTCCGCACCCATTACAATGCAAGGGATCGAGAGGTTTTCTCGGCAATTGTCCGAGGAATGTCTTTGTGCCGGGTAGAATACGACTATTGCCGTTGGGTTATCTACGGTACGGTTCCTAGTCGGCACACGGGGGGGGGGGAGGACTCGAACGATGATTTTATGCCTGTGCCTGTACGGGATGGTTACGTATTTTTTTAGACGACATCGGTAGTATTAACTTCAAGGCTGGGAGAAAATCTCGCACATAAAAAACGTTGGCTTGGAAAAATAAGTGTTGTTGTGAACTTCAAGTAACACGTTATGAAAAAACGAATTTGTGGGCAAATTTATACTACAGAGAAAGGTAAATCTAGACAAACATCGAAGCAAAAACATGATTAAAAAACAAAACTAGATTTTTTTCTCGAACTGGTTAAGTAGTTTTATACTGCACAGATACAAACTTACAATGGCTGATTGACATTATTTGTTTCAAGTCCCAAATAAGTTAAATTTACCTTGACATTGATCACGAGTAAAAGTTACGTCAATTTAATTTCTGGTAAATTAACTAAAATTATATTCTTCCATGATAACTTATAAAAAACGTATTATTTTTTCATTTATCCCAATAAGTTGTTTTTGAATTTTCAAAACCAGAAAAATATTTCTGTCCAGTACTGCGTTCGATTACAAGTTCAAAGAAACTTACCAAAAATTAAAATTTAATGATTCCGAAGAATTATATTACTATAGAATTTATTCTATTACTAGAATTATATACACTATTAATGTTAATTAAATTATCTATGTTGTAAATTGTGAGTAGATATCACTTATTTCTACGCTCAATGCAAACAATTTTTTTTTTTTTTTAATTAACTTAATTTATTAATTGAAGTAAAGTTAAGTCAACGATATTTGTTAATTTATTTAATTGATACTATTCTTATGTGAATTAACTAAAGTTAAAAAATATCATAAACTTAACCAGGATTGCTTATTTACACGCAAGAGAAAATCAAACGGAAAGAAAATGTATTAACTAATCTTATTTTTACATTTCACTATTAACTACATACTACATCATTACATAATTTTTTTTATGTTTCGAATTATTTACGAAGACGACCGATTAGACACATTGTCCCTATTTTACGAAGGTACACGTGGTTATGGTTATTATTAATGTTGTCACATACTCACATACAACATCCACATGCATACATACACATATGTCACCGCTAAAGCCTAGATATGTGGCCTATATTTTTGTAATCTACAAAATATAATGTAGTATATAAACATACGGAATTGATATTTCACATACACGCGAGTGCGCGCTAAAAATGTACCGCAAGTGAGTATACGCACTCTCAACTATATATATATATTATATACCTATCCACATTCTATACGCTCTGGGCAATACATACAACTGCAGCGATGAACGGAATTAATGGAATCCGGTCTAAATGGTATAATATTGATCGTGCTCATAACCGAAACGGTTCGTTTGACAGGAAATGGCGTCTGAAATAATATGATTTTGGGTATCTAGTTACGAAATGTTTGGCCGTCGGTGAAATTTTATGAAAATTAATTGAGTATAGCGTACAACTACCAAAAGAATTTTGTACATAAATAATATTATAAAAAAGGAAACAAGAACTATGGTATACAGAAACGTAGATTTGAATTCGACGTGGTTTGTACACCTCAACAAGTAGATACTTCCAACACATAACAATTTTGAATTTATAGAACCGTCGATTTTTTAACATTTTAAAACTATCACGAGTTAGGAGAAAACAACGAATCTTGAATATAATTATCTAAAGCCAACAGTCAAGGTACAATGTACAAATGTTATAATATAATACTTGTACTTTAAAAAACAATTATTGTTCTTAATTATCTTAAACATTGTTTATGTGTCGAAAGTAGATAAAATTAATTACAATTGTATCTTGAATGTATTAGATAAACTAACATGAAAATTTGAAGTATAATATAGTTTTAAATAAATATTACCACATGGATATTAACACATTTACACAGTCAACAATAATATAATAATATTTTATCCAAAATGTACAGCAGAATTGATAATTAAAATGCGTTTTAAAACTAGTTTTCAGTCAAGTTTTTAGAATTTAGGGCTAAAAGTATATGAAATAAATCACTAAATTTTGATGCAAAATTCAAATGTATATAAACTAGTTAGAATTGGGCTGATGAAAAAGAAAGAAAAATCTAAAGAGACCAAGGCTCTTTCAAGGCAGTAAATTGTTTCACTTTTGCCCTTTGATAATTTAATACTATAAATTAGTCTAAATAATTATGATAATTTCATTGTTTTTAAACAATGAATGGCAAAACGTGTTCTATTCCTCTACCTACAATAGCAGGAAACTTGTATTTTGACAAATTATCATCAGGTCGAGATGGCTCCGTTTCAGTCAATTGTCAGTATACAAATTAATTTCAAGTTTCCAACACACTCAAGGGCAATACAAACGCAGTTTTCAGGTGTAACTACATGATGTATCTACATACTTAAGTTTAACAAAAACGCAATAATATCTCAGTAAAATTTACAAATTTGGCATGTAATATGATTGAATCTCAATATATATAGACCATTTACAATTAACATATGTTTAAAACATAACTATATAAAACTATGACAAAGAAAAGATAAATATTAAGTTAGATCGTTTTAGATGATATTAATGTAAAATATATTTGCCATAATGTGTTTATACGCTATTTTTGGTTGTAAGTAAAGTTAATATTAATCCATTAGAGAAATTACCGATATCTTTTATTTAAAAAAGTTTAACTGTATGAATATGTAAGGCAAATTCATTATTTTACTGATACTTTCTTTTTTTACACAAACTTGGTCAATAAATTGGGTAGTACCAATTTTTTAAAATAACAATAATACAATTTTTGAAAACAAAATTTGAATTTAAGTACAAACTAAAAATTATTGAAATACATGGTCCTGCAGGAATGTCATAAAATAAAATCAAATTTCAAAAAAATTGTAGTAAAAATAATTAAAATAAGTGTTAATGGCTAGGATAAATAATATGAATAATTTTTATATAATGTGTATTGTAATTTAAAGTATATACTATATAGTATATTAGTATACAGAGTATAAACCAAATAATATGTTGTTTTAACACTTTTAACTTCAATTTACATAAAATATCTGGCAGAAAAAGTATTTAATTTATAATTTTAGTTTTTTTTACATATCTCAGATAAGTATAATATTTATCATGAAAAATAAGAATCTTGTCTGATTTAACTTAGTAGGCAAGTCTGGAATCCCGACAATAAGAAAGTATATTAATATTGAATACTTATAAGTTATAAATTATTTCATAAGACAAAGGAATTATTTTATGATTTTAACTTAAGATTATCGAGGAACTTAATTATCACCACGTCTTTTGTCCTTGGAAATATAGGCTCTTGGTCAAACAGATTTGTAACAGTCTCACCACCACTGGTTAAAAAAATACAAATATCATAGAAGACCTTGGCTCAAATTTGCCGACCCATTTTCTTTGAGAAATCATTACTTAATATTTTCTAGCAAACTGTTTTTTTTTATTGTTGAACCAAAAATGAAATGAAATGCATTGATATGGTAAGTAAAAATACTAATGAAAAACACAAGAAATATGACAATTTCATTATACTTTTCGTCTTGAAATGAAATAACAAAAACTCCTGTAGCAATGTTTATCATCAAATGAGAGGCGGTCGCCCTAACAATTTATTATAAGTACATATTTATTATTTATTTAACCATTTATTTTCTGTAACAAACATAATTGTGAATGTTTGCTAATTTCAATAAAATGTTATAAGCAATATTATGCAACACCTTTAAAAAACAATAGTTGTACAAAATAATAAGAAAAAATAATATTTTTAGCTTAGCCTTTACGGTAAACTGTAGGAAATAATGAAGATGTTTATTGACATTTATAAAAAAGAACAGTTTTGTCAAATTTTACAAATCAATTTTATAAACTTGCGGATTAACTATTAAGAACAACATAATAAAAGTATATCATAAATTCATAAGCTTATGATAATTTAAGTAATATTCATTATTTTTTCTTTTCCATATGAAATGTGACCAAGATAGAATACTCTAAGTATAATGGTTACCATAATTTGTTAAGATACTACCAAAATATAAGGTAATTTATGTAATAGAGTATTATTTATTTATAAAGCGGTACTCGTGATTTTTCATCTAATAAAATGTATATGCCACCTACTAAAGATAAACATGAACGGGTTTGAATCAGATTTTTTAAAAATAAATAGAAGGCTACAGTAAATACACAGAACTCCCAGTTTGTCTTAAATATTTACAACGCAAACACCATGGATGCGCGTTGAGTTGCATAACTGGATAATCCAAGGCGTCGCCCATTTCCAAGAGGCAACCAAAAAAAAAAAGAAAACAATATGAAGACACCATTTCAAACCATGATCATTTATTAAAATTATACACGGAGGATTCATAGAAATTTATTAAACATGGTGACTATATCATGAACCTTAATATCAAATTAAAAGTAACTTTTGATTCATCAATTTTTAAAACATAACAAAGTATACAGTTAAGTTTTGTTTGTCAGAAGAATCATAATTTAATAGTACAAATATTTAATTCTTATTAACATTAGCAATGATTGGTTTAGGTCTATCTTTAAACAACAATTTTTTAGTAACTATAGCTTCAACTATGTACTCTTCAGTCTCTCCTTCTTTTTTTTTCATTACAGCTAATGGTTTCTTGAATGTTTCTATTTTTCCATATAGAATGTGATGGCCAATAATAAGTATAGGTACGTTGTCCTTGATTGTTGCAAAAAGGTCACCGACATATTGGCGTTCAAGTTGACTATTGTGACGAGATTCGAGTTCACCTTGAACTTCTATAGCAGCCCACTCGGGAAGAGATGAACATCCGTTGTCGATCAGTTTCACTACAATCATTGTTTTTCGGAGATTCGGAATTTCTACAAAATCAAACCAAAATGCCCGATTTACAAAAGAGAAAACAAAAATATCTTGAAATGATAAAAAATGCAAAAAAAAATAAAAATGTACGATAGAATATTCCAAACAATATTGTATGAGTAGAAAGACACAGAAAAAACAATATTTCCATCAAGTATTAAAAAACACATAAGTCATCATAAATAACTTCTTAAAATTATAAAAAACACAAAAACCACCGTTGTTCAAAATATTGTTTATTAACAAGAACCGTGTCACACCATTGATAAGTAAAATATGTTGCCTATACATAACGCCTGTTCAAATTGGAACTATCACAAACAACTAAAACAAACTCCGAACAAACATAACTTAGTGTTTTTTTTTAAATTTTACTCATACAGCGGATAGTTGATAAGAAATTACATGTAGACATGTAGTAAGAATGCAAATTGTGTATATGTCATAAGTTAGGATTGAAGAGTGAATCATGTTATTTGTACAAATTTGAATGCAATGATGATTCATCAAATATGAAAAATAATCCTGATTGAAGGTCGGGTAAGCAAAGATTATCTTAAAATAATTGAAAACGTAAGTTTCACGTTATATAGAGATTTTTTTAATTAACATATTAATACTAATAATCAAAACACAAACATAGACCTACGATTACACTAACTTTTTAAACTATATTTTTGTTAACTTTACTTAGATTTACCAATAAATTTCATACATTATTATAATTTATTTTGTGATCATTTTTAACAGAATTGTCACAATCGTTACATTCATATATTAGGACAATAGGACATTCCAAATTTCCAAATCCTTATGAACCACGATATAATACTGGTAGTGTTGGTACATGATGTAAGTAATATTTTAATGTTATAATTTCTAATCTTAAAATATATAACTATTTTATCAACAAAAAATAAACAAAAAGCATAGGTAAGTATAATAAATTGTTCAAGAAATATATATTAAATATTTTATAATTCTTATTTTATCATACTTCTAATGAAATGTAAAAATAATAACTTGCTTAAATTTACTATTGAGAACATTTAAATAATTATTTCTCTAATGTATATCAATATTTACACTTTTGATCAGAACCATAACCTACAAAGTACATATATTTAAAAATGTATAACGTCATAGTTCTACTACAATAATATTGGAAACACATTTATGTTATTTATTACATTATCATTCAATTTGAAGCAGTAATAAATTATAGGGAGTACTAATATAAATATGTTAAGCTATGTTAAACATATGAATGAGTGTTTGTATAAATAATTCATCTCACTCAATTGGGAAATTATTATAAAAATGCAATCAAAATTTTTTTTGAAATCAAACGCTAAATTAGATTTAACAATTGATTATCATTTAGTTTACCCCATATAATTAAAAATATCTAGAGAATCGTTGAGTTCATAAAAAAAAACATGATTTTATAATGTTAAATAAGTTATGCTATACATAACAATTAACGCGTACTCGTATTATCTTTCATAATATATACTTATAAGTTATAATTAATTTATATTTAATAGTATTATCAACAAAGCTAGTATTTACATTTTTAAAGAGACTCGATCAAAATTCAAATTTTATAAATAACCTTTTCCCTTTAATTATGACAATATAAAGAGTTGCCGTCGTACACATCCTAACGTTTTATAAAAAAATGATACGAAATCTGGAACCCCCGTTTCAACCCTAGAGATTAACAACTTAAATAATTTTTCTTAAACAATCCGAAAAACTTCAATGCTTTACTTAACAGTATTTTATTAAATCTTATTATAGAATATTTCACGCTGAACTAATAATATAAAACAATTTTTTTCAAAGGTGCATTCATTTTTAATCACCCGAATTCCGAAAAATAACAAAAAAAAAAAAAAAATAAGGATTCCAAAATACTGAATTTATTATTAATATTAAGGAACATGAAGCATCTTTAGTAAAAATAATAAAGAACAATGTTTTTACAGTAAAAATCTTTAATAGAACACAACGACATAAGCTGCCATCATGAAATATTCAAATATCTATTAGGTAACAAACTCCAGTAGGGAACTCATATACTCAAAGACCTTGAAATTTATACCGAATATTAACCCAATACATTTTCTAGCACCATTCACTACCACATTGAATACAACGAACTATATAGTCTTTGTTATATGAAGATAATTTATATCCCCTTCTACTATTCACCTGATAATGTATTTGCATTGTAATGCAATAATAAAACATTACACAGTATGTATAATAAAGTAACAATACGTAAGATGAGATAACAATTATATTCATTGATGGCGTCATGTAGCATGTGATAATAAAAAGAAGACACAAACAAGACAAGTTGGATAATTCTCAACAGTTAAATTAAAAATTGTGTGCAAGATGAATATTACCTTAGCCATTTCTAGATTGCCTTGACTTCTTTTTCGCCCACTCATTTAGGAACAACATTTTAAAAACAAAGAATTTTAAAATATAATACAGAACAATACAATAATACATATTATACATATCATTTTGTATAAACTTACATCACTTATTTTGGGTTCCATGAATATCTAAGTGCATTTTATTCCATTTGAATGAATAACAGATAATAGAACTTTAAATAATAAATTACGTTAGAAATGTAGGAATAAATAAGTGTAGCTTGTAGAAGTAAAACTTAAAAATAATATAAAAAATCTAAGAACGTATTTTTTAATAATACAAATATTAATCTAACACCCAAGTAAAATATAGTTAATTATTTTTCAGCTGATAAAGATATTTATGTTGAATGCATAGATCAAGAGAAAAAAATTAAGTATCTCAATTTAAAATGTTGATAAGAAACTTTGTGTTTAACTCTCATAACATAAAACACATACATACTACATAGTAAATCACTATTACACTCCCATATTAAATTTGTCAAACTTAAATAATGTTGAAGATTTTATAAATAATTTAAAATCTATTCTAATATTTCAAGCGTATTTTCTAGATAACATTCAATATTTTTCAAGCGTTGTTTAGAAGTAGGTAGTCTAGTAGTGTGTTCACTGTTTTAGCAGCATTATCAACTTAAGCACATTCGAATTCAGATAATTTATCATTTATAATTGGTTAAGTTCATCATATAATTTACGTGAAGGAATTATAAGGGGTCAACAATCAACATGTTATAATAAAATGCGCTTTCCTTTCGTTGTAATTGGCCTTTTCAAAACAACGTTATTAGAATTATTACTAAAAATAGTATATTATATTACTGATTTTAAGTAGTTTTATAAATAGGAATTACCTACACATTTAAAATAATTTTAGTTGAGAATGTATTTAAAATTAAAATTTATATATAATAATAATATTTATTTTTGGAATAAGAATAGCTAAACATTATTTTTTCAGTTATATCATAATATTATTTCGTGATAGTTATTGTAAAAGAGTCTTTTTTATGTTACTTTTTTTTACAACAAGAGTTAAAATATCGATGTAAGACCTTACTTGACGATACATAATGACCTCGTAAAAATCTTAATAAGACAAAAAGAACGGAGTGTAACCTAGAATAATAGAACGGTGTTACCAACAGAAATATAGTTTACTATTGTTGTATTCAAAAATAAAAAAGGTAGGTATAATAAAAGATACTGAATCCTACGATATCTATGAATATACTTATGAACATGAAATATTATGAGTCAATACATTCCCTGGTGTTACATTTCGTTTCCAATATATGGAATATTTTCAAAATAGTAAAATAATTAAAACTAGCTATAATTGACACTAAATGACCGCCTCAAGTTGTTTCATAAATTCCAATACTTTTTTTTTACATTGACCTCATCTTTACTAGTATTAGAATTAACACATTACAGCTGATTAGCCAGGAAGAGTTCTATACCCAAGTAAGTACTTACTATTTAGGATTTCGGGGATTTAAGTACAAAATATAATAGTGATGACTGATGGAGGTATCTCCGGATCTTTCTTCCCCAACATAATATACGTTTTTCCGAAATGTAATCAAATGTGATAGCACCAAATCGAGTCTCTTATCATAAAACTATTTCAACTTAAGCTCCAAATATGTGACGGTTTTACTTTGCTGACAAGCTATGCGGAATATTCTATACACTTATTAAGAAACGGGCCAACACTACAGGTAATAGCGGTTTTTAATTTTAATTTTTTTTAAATGGAAAAATTTTAAATTTTATAAATATATTATTTTAAATTTAGCAATAAATTAACATATTTTATATTTATAAATGTTTTTTATAAATCTAGTATTACATTTAAAATTAATTAATTTAAAATTTAAAATTAATAGTTGATGCAATCTAAAACAATAAGAGACCCATCATCAGTATTTCTGTCCACAACTAATTTTTATGTCGATTAACAATAAGACAATTTTCCTATGCCTATTCTTATTTATTTATTATATTGATTTATCACATTACTTAATTACGAGGGTTTTTTCTAAATGTTCTTCAAAATGTTTCCATGTATAATACATCAAAAACATTTAAACACAATGGCCATATGCGTATACTGTATGAAAAGTTTCAGAACAATATAATGTTAAAAACTAAAGGTAACTAAGTGGACACTTATAGAGAATTTCCAAATTGGCAACATTGCATTTTATTAGGCAATGCAAGGAATTAGCTGGAGTCGATAACAATAAGTGTGACTATATTGAATAATAATTATATCATTAGTTACAATATAAATATATATTTATTTGACTGGTTTCATTTTGCGAACTCATTAGATCGGTACCAAGAATTTCACAAACGTGAAAATAATTGATGATGAACATAGTTTAAGTACTTAATTATACAATTTTTTTACAATAGTAGTATGTATACATAATACGACAATTGAAAATAAAATTTATATATGTAAATTCCTATGTAAATAAAGAAATTACATTATATTTAATATACATAAAATGCTATCAGTGGTGTTGAAGTGCGATCATGGAACTGTTTTATTTTATAAATGAAGAAAATATCCTAGAGTTAAGTAGAAAATGTTTAAGCTAATAAAAAACAAAATTTTTTCTGGACATCAACTTATATGGCAACTATAAACTCAAGTGTTGAGTATATATTTTCATACAAGTTACAAGTTGTAAGTTATTTAAGCTCAACAATCATAGTACTGATCACTTATTTAAATAGCTTATAATTTTTCTTTAATTCACTAAATGTTAAGCGATCATATTGAGTGATGACAGTTGTTTGATCAGAGTATTTATTTATTTGAATTATTTCGTAATTTATATTTTTTCAATTTTACATAATTAGGTTCACTATGTTTTTATTATTAACCTTGTCTTACGATTATTATGAGTAGATTCAACAACTAAGGGCGTGAGCAAGGATGCGACCTTCCAATAATAATAATAATATTGTGACTTTCATGTGAAATTACATTAAAATAACATTTATTGGACGTAAGTCATGAGTATAATGCATTTAGACTTGTTACACGACAACGTAGCCTTGTCTAGAATATAAAAATGTTATAGGTTGTACTTATATTTTGTACTTAAATTATATTTAAAATGTAAATATTTATTAAAAAATCTTTCTTTGACGAATATAAAACAATATAAATGTATTATCTGTATTCAAATACGATATTAATTAAAGCAATTGTACTTCACGGAGATTGGGTTTCCCTGTAGAGCAGCAGGTGACTGATATAGGTAAACGAGAATTGTTTTTTTAAATTTGAAATCAATGAACCATTAGTTTCAAAAAATTACTCAGAACGAAGGAAATCCGTTGGAACAGCCTCTGTATCAAAAAATAGTTTTTATTCCAACTATATTAGTTGAAGTACCTAACAACTTCGTAATCAGGTTGTTTTTGAAAAACAGACTTTTAAAAAATAAAAGTATTCTGTGCATTTTTCCGGCTTATTGTTATCGTTCGTCAGTTCCTAGTTTAAGTAAGTACCTTGTAAGTAAACTGCTATAAAACAAATCTTATCTACAGTTCTACATTGCAAATCACTGTACAGGCTCAACAACGTACGTAAACAATACATACACATAACAATAGTTCAAATGAAAATACGACCTACCCGTAAGAAATTGTTAGACGGTATGCGATCAGCTCATGGCGACATGTGATTGATGCAGCAGCAATAGTTTAAGTCGCGCAGTCAAACAACAAATATTAATCGGTTGGAAAACGAAAACACTGCAGCAGTAGTACGTGCACTTATTATAATCCGATCGTTCGTCGTCTTTAACGCGAACGGTACGTACGTCGTCGACGGCCACGAATAATTAAAGTTAGACAGCCACATCGTTCATCGTTTATGCTGCAACACCACGCTACACTATCAGTTGCAATATGGTATCGACTGCACGGAAAACACTGTTAAACGTTTAAAACGCGCGGAAAAAACGCGTGAGGGATGAAAGAGAGTACGAGGTTTTCAAAAGGACGAAATGCTTTACACGCAGCGCGGAAGAGACGGGACGAAAATTATGCACAAGGCGCGTGACGAAAATTTGTTTCGCATGTGCGTCGTCGATCGGCTAGGAATTCAGTAACAGCAATTCCTTGGCGATCGCGTGGTCAAAACTGGAGAGACGTTTCTGTTCGAGGAACCACCGCACCAGTTCGTGTACGCCGTATGTTAGGTGGGGGCTAATATCTGGGGCTCTAGGTCAAGGGCGACTACAAAAACACACACGCACACACCCGCGCGACCACGAGCTAATCGTGTGTTGGTGACGATCGGTGTACGTACATCCCGGGTTAATGCCTACCAGTGCAATGCCACCGCCGCCGCACAACGCGCAACCTACATAATATTATTATAATGTGCGACTTTTCTCTACCTTCCGGACAAATGTGAAATATCACTGTACAAATGGAAAATAAATTGCGTATGTATACCTATTTGTGTGCACGAGCTGCAATATCGCACACGTCAAAAAGCACAACAGGCGCGAATAAAAGTATTGTTTGCATATATATTACATTATGCATTATAATAGCACAGGTACACACCTACGAGAAATACACAATCTTAAAATAACTTATACCAAGTTTAATTAGTGTGTTACCCTCGTAATATCATTGTCATTAATGAGCATTTGAATTAAAATTAAAGGAGTGTAAAAGCCAGTTACCAGCAGCTTCTCCGGTCTAAAAAGGTGATAAAATCAAAAATCATTGAGGGGAACGATTCAAAATAAATCTTAAATTTATAATACAAATATATGTGTATTTTTGTAGGTGATAGAATAAAAATTACATATATTGTTTGAAACTATATGAACTGTTCAATTTTAAAATAGCTTCGTCTATAGAATGACGTATACAACTGTTATCGAATAATTGTAACAAAACAAATAAAACGATTAACATTATAATGTTAATCGTTTTATTTGTTTTTATATTTGTGTAATGTTTTAAAGTCTATAGTTAGTATATTGGAAACTTATATATATATTAGCACTAAGTACTATATCACTATAACTATGGAAGCTATTAATGTTAATCAAATATATTAGCTGTATAATAACACATCAATTGTAGCCAAGTCTCACTCAAAATCATCTTTTAGAACATAGGTAACCATGTTATACATGTACGAACAACCATATGAGTAATATGTATATCCAAATTACAGAAGAGCATACCTAAATTTATATCAAATGAAAACGAGAAAATATTATCTATGTTATGTAAATTATGATATATTGGTAAATAACAGTATTAATATTATCAAGGGCATTAAATTGAATTTATTCTTTGAAAAATATTGATAAGGAAAATATAATAAGTAATAACTGATGTCCCCATTATATACGACCTTTCATAAGATTAACATAAACATAAGATATTCATTATTTAGTCTATTTGTCAACATGATTGAAACAGAAAAATAAAAAAACAATACAAGTCCATTTTCAATTGATAGTAATTAATTAAGTTACTTAAATATGATGGCTTTACATATAAATTATAACTTTATAAGTTAAAATGACTTAGATGCATATAGGACGTGCCCTTGAAATTCCCGGAACTAACTATTCTTTGGTTTTAAAATATTTTATGCATTCATACATTCATTTATTCACCAAAGGTCGATTGAAATCTTAACACATTGTTCAGCTAATTACAATGACGAACTTATTTATTTAGGTTGTATTTCACAGCCTGATTTATAGTCGTATGTATATATAAATATATATACAACATAATTTAAAATTACATTCCAGCAATAGATTTTATGACTCATTATACGAAACTTTATGATTTGTTATTTTTCTATAATGATAGATATGCAATTACGAAATACCAAAAAGAATAAAAAGTAAAAGAATATTGAAAAATAAATATAATATATTATAATTAGTACACAATTCAGTTCGTGCTGACTATTGTTCTTCAAATATTTTACCTGATTTAAAAAAACAAATCATAAAAGGTCAAAATGAAAGTAATACCTATAATGCATAAAATAATTATAAAATTTAGATAATTATAGATACCTTCCTATATTATAATTAGTATCAATAAATAGGTAAATACATGAAACTACAATAGAATAATTTTACTTAAAATAACCTTGTATTACCACAATAGTAAGACATTTTAAATGTTACATATTTATTATGTAGACAATGCATAATGATACATTTTAATAATCATGGATACACTTTTGATATCAATAACAGTTCTTATGATATAAGTTAACTGAAATTGTTGGTGCTATTTTATACATACATATAGGCTAAATTGGGGAATGAATAAATGATAAATGTTCAATACATATCGAGTATTAAAATAAACGGAAATGGCGCCGAGATTACGATACTAAATAAAACTATTATGTAAAACTATTTTTTTTCATCACACTTTGAAATGTCTATGAAAAAACTTTTTTAAAAATGTAATTTTAAATGCATTTCAATTATATAAAAAATTGCGAGCTGTGAAAGCTTAAAAAAATATAAATAAATAACATTATTAAATAACGTTATGTTTCAACATAATTAAGAAAACAATAACAACGCATTATAAATCTTATAATTGAATTCAAATTATATTATACTGTTCAAAAATGAAAATAAAAAGTGTTTGCGTAATTATTTATAATATCTAACAACTCAAATTTAGTCTTGCTTGATAAATTATAATATAAATTGTAATTTCATATTTACATATATAATATATTAGTGATCACATAAAATAAATAACTAATAAGTAATAACGTTCAACAATGAATAAAAATATAATTCTAAAGAAGTTTTATTTTATCAACTAATTTATTAAATTAAGTATAAAAAATAAATAACCTAAGATTTTCAATTGGTGTAAAATAAACTATCAAGTTTTTAATTTTGTTTGTAAGTTATAGTTACCATGTAATAAATATTTGTCATGGTTCGGGGTCATTATCGCCTCCACACACGCACAACGGAAGTAAAATAACCTTGGCAAACGCAAAACCCGTTATTAAGAAGGTGATCATTGATCACACACATATTACCATTGATTATAAATATTTATAATCAATGATATTACTCATATTAGTATTATGGTACGAGTATCCTAAAATTTATAAGTTATAAACTTATAACATACCCCAACATTCTACCTATTTATTTAACTAAAAGTTACAAAATAACTATTAATTTTCATAAATATTTTCAATTCAATATTGAATATTAATTTTCGGATATAAAATATATGCAAAAATCTATAATATGATTCAATTAGATCAGTAGGTTAGTAAATAATATTTGTAAAATGTATAAACACTCAAGCAAATTTTCATATTGTTTAAACATAATTATAAAGTTTTTAAATACGGATTATATTCAAGTTTTGAATTATTTAATCATGAATTTATTGATCGTTGAATTTTCTATATACAACACGATTTATTTTATGTTCAGAATTAATATATAAAACAAAATACAATAAAACTTGGTCTTAAACTAATATCTAATTTATTAAAACTGTATATTTACATCAATGTAAATTAAATAGTTAACTAGGTATGATAATTATAATTAAAATCACAAAATAAACAACTTTCAACATAAATAAAAATGTTTACGAATTAGGTTTATGAGAAGACCAATACATAATAATAACTACCTACTTGTAATAGATTAAAAATGTACTCAAAAAAACATAATTTTTGACAATATAAAAATAAAATAGAAACGAAATAATGAGAGTAAAGTCGTATAGATTACAACGGAAATGTATAGTATACTCGTATATATTTATGTAAATTATAGACAATCGATTTGTCAACAAAATAACAATAACATTGATTGAATCGTACCTAAACATATTAATAATAATGTCATCGAAATCAAATTCAATAATACCTTTTTGAATATTTTTTATAATTTAACTCCTTAAAAAAAGAAATAATATACAATATCTTTTAACATAAAATATCAAAAAATATTCATATATATTATTTATTTTAAAAACCATTTAAATTTTTTTAAATTAAAATAATAGTTAGGTATAAAATGTTTAGTTAGTTAGTAATAAAATTGTGCTTAATCATTTACATATTTACACAATATTATAAATAATTAACGATTTATATTCATCAAAGTTCTCAGTTGTCAAAAAAATTATCTGGTTAAGAATTGGAAACAAAAATAAATTGTTTTTCAGTTTAAAATGGAATTTTGATACAGTTTTTCTAAATAATGAAAGTGGTTTAGACTAAAATACGTTATAGAATATAATACACACAAAATGCAGTAAAAAACAAATTTAGTAAAACATTAAAAAAATACTTTTATAGCACTATAATACAAAATGTATTATAGATGAATCGAATCACCATAATTAATATTATAATGACTTAAATTTTACATATTTTTTTATGCATAAATTCTATAGGTAATACCTAGTTTACAGGAGATAAAGCTATATTACATAATTACCAACTTAATTTTGGAAATGTTTAAAAAATATATAATATACAATATCTATTAAATTACCATATTTGTTTAAGGAAATATATTATATTATATTATAATGTAATTAATTCATTTAATATGCAATTTTAGATACTTGACAGTACATTCGTACGCATTATGTTTGAGTTTATATTAAGCATTATATTTAAATATATTAACCAACGATTTAATTTAATTTCATGAAACATTTGTTACATTATAGAATACGATTAAAAATACAGATTAACGATACAGTATTAATTAAAGGTTAAGAGTGTCAGCACAAATTAGACATAATGCTAAATAAATATTTGATACAGATTTTGTCCAGTGTCTTCGACTACAAAAGCAACCTCTCTACACGGCAATGCAAAATTCAAAGAAGAAAACCTTGAAGGACCAAGGTGACCATGAATGCACTACTATTAAATTCCACAATATTACAAGTCAGATTTATGTATAATCTCGTAATACATGGGTAGTTATAACTATGGGCTGTGGCCATCTTCAATGTTTGCTAGGTATATGCGGAAACTACATTGTTATTCAATTCCAATAATAGAAATAGATATGGACATACATTTACTCTCATCTACACCTAAATCGTACTTATTTAAGTTTAACGTTATAGTTAAAAATTAAAAACATATATAATTTAACTAGTTATCTTGTCTTATAAATCAGTATATATTTCGTTTTTAAAAATATAGAGAAAATTAATAATTTTTAAGTTTATTAATAAGAATTAAATAAAATGGTTTATTTAGTATTAAAAATTTCAAAACAACGAAAAAACAAAATTTAATGATAAAAAAAAATGAACCAGTTTATTGAATTTATTTGTACTGTTTATTCATAAAATTTCGGTAAAAATCTTTAAAGTTTTTTTGGCAACATATTACAGGATTAATTTTGGTTATAAACTTATAACTATACACATTTTATTGTTGTATTAATTTTTTTTTTTTTTAAATAAAATACGAATGTTTATTTTAATGTTGTTTGACCAATATGTAAAAAATATGGCTACCTGCCATTATGTTGAAAACGGAAATTTTGAAATTTTGAAATTATCTGCGATAGTATAACAACACATTATTGGTTAGGAATATTTTATAGTTTTAAAAATAACATTATATACATATAACACTTATGCATCATATTATACTCGTACAAGTGACATGGTGTGGCGGAATGGTCGGTGCTGCGGCTAATCACGATGATAGCAGTCGGATGGGTGACCACACGACTCTAGCGGCGTTGTACATGCCTAAACACATACACTAGCCACTTGTTTAACCCCCTGCAGTACATCTAAACAATTAAAAAATCTACAGACAAAAAACCAAGCTAATGACCTAAGTTGCAGGGTTCCTTAAACAAAATAGATCAATAAAAAATAAAATAAATATCATACAAGGTTATGTACTATGTGGATTACTAATACCAGTAGACACTTCCATGTGTACGTTATACAACAATAATGACTTATTTCTATATTGATTCAACTTTAAAATACACAATAAACACGACAATTAAATCTAACAAAGCAAGAATAATCAATTTGATATACCTGTCCAAGTAATGGAATACTTTTACATAGAGGTACATGATGATCGATGCTCCTATGAGCTTATAAATGATGACGTCATAAATATTCTTTGATAACCAACCAGGCTTGAATAAGAATCACAATAGTGCACAAATTATAATATTATATAAGTACTACACAAATGTGCTTTTATAACGAACATGTGATCACGGTACATAAGTTTATCAGTGAGTTACGGCCGATAAAAATATTGTGATAATAATAACATAACGCACATTATAAAATGTGTATTCACTATTCGCTGTAATGTAAAAACAATTAATACACAATGAAAAATTGTGTAGAACATTGAATAAGTGAAATTTCGTTATTAAATAATAACTAAAAAACAGGATGAGAACTTCGGAAAGTTTTAACAGAATAATAAAATAGAAAGAACAAGTGCATGATATAAAATCTTCCAATACTGATCTGTGATAAACTTTGAGCTATAAGACATAAATTTTTTTTGTGCATTACATAATACCTCGTAATTACTCGATTCTCAGATTGAAATGCGAAAGATACGTCTTGAAAATGTACGGTTTATTATTACATATTTAAAACTTTTTGGACTACTCAAGACACAATATAAGCAACTCGATTGTTCGTTTTAAACATGCCTTGTCGCGAGTTTTTTTCCTTTCGTAAATCACAACGAAAACATAAAACATAGCTAGTGGTTTGTTACGGCCGTCTCCATTTACACGGAGAACTAACACCAGGCTCGTTTGTTTAAACTTGGTGACTCGTGAAGTCCACAACAACAAAATATACAACAATGAGTCATTGACTCCAACACGAAATATAAGTGTAACACATAGCCGACGAACAAACACACACACACACACACGCCTTAGCGCGCCGCGTGCATATAATATGTACGAGGCTAGTTACGAAACTACGTCATCGCACTGTATAGCTGTATTACTATCGTCCCGTCGACGAACGCGCTCTCGGGTTCCCAAGGATTACTTTTACCACGTTGCTCTTTAAGCGTGAAAAAGGTAAATAGTATATAATATTGACGCGCATAACTTTCGTGTGTACCTCTTATTGTTCGCGCCGCGGAATACTGACGAATGAGGAGACCGGCGTGCTGTATGGCTCTTCCGGCGTCGACCGACCGGACAGGCGTGGGTGGAGCACTCAAATCCGTCGCTTCTTCCTCTTCACTCTCGTGTTTTCGAAACACACGCCGACGACGATAATAATAATAATAATAACCGTTACCGTTGTTATTGCGATATATCACATAACTGTGCACAGGGTGAGAAAAAATGACGGAAAAAAATAACAAAAAACAAATAGAGAAAACGGGGAAAGAACCGTCGCGAACTACTCGTTCCTAATTATGACGCGCACCGAGGCTACGGCGATGCACGATAATGTTACCGCGAAATGCGTACAATACAAACACGGCCGCGGACCAGTTACTACGTACGGAAGACGCACGCGCGCGCAAGACACGACGCAGAATGTGTGTGACACGCGGACGGCGTTGTCGTATCAACCGGCTGCCGGCGGCCAACTCTGTATGTGCGTGCGTCGGCGGACGATACACACGACGGGGGTGGGGGCGGTGCGGCTGCTTACGCGCGGCGACGTACGCGGTACGGCGGCGGCGAAGACTCTTCCTGGTGTGGGACACGCGTTGGAAGCTTGCCCCGCCGCGGCCGTAGGAGAACCGCGCGTTACCGGTTCCGTTCCGAGTACGATAAACCGTCGACGGCAGTGTCAAAACCCTATTGTTGTGAACGTCAGCTGTTGTGGTGGTCCCGCGTAACTTTTCCCGTCTTCGAACAGTCCCCCGGGTTGGCGGATCGAGTGCGCCGAAATCAAATTCGTGTTCGTTACGTATGGTACACGTTTACCGAGTAATTATTACGGCGTGTCCATAGGTCGCCCCACCCCCGTTGTGAAAACTAATCGACGAAAAATGGAAAATATTTCGTCTTGGCCAGTTGAAGTTATCACAAATTGTTTAATAATGACATTACGAGACGTATACGTAATCTTAAAGCGTGCGATTCTATACTTATAGAATACATTACAATGACGTGATTCAGAAACCACGAACAACCTTCCAAAAACTAAAAAACGACACCAATTTACACGATCATTTTTTTTCTAGTCTCTTAAATTTTTAACATACATAATGGTTAGACATTCGAAGATATTACATAAAGCTCACGTACTATATTTACTCTTCAGTTTTCGGATAGAATTTACTTTCCCAATATCGCGGTATTTTTTGTTTTCATAAGAAAAAAAATTAAATACCTAAGGTCAGCAACGATTCACATAATATGGCAGTTTATCTAGTGTTTGATTATAGTCAATACGATTGCACAACACATAACGTCATTGTTCATGCATTAATTCTAGATGATGTTATAATTCGCCAACTATTTCTCACCGGGCAACCAAGAAGTTCAAGAACAGTAGTTTAAAATTATTTATGATAACTCCGGTTATTCATAAAGAATAAGGAAACTCATAACTTATATTTCTGGTCTAAATGATGAAATAAAATACACCGAAGTTGTTTACAAAAGAGTTACAGGAGGTGGATAAGCCACTAAGGTGGATTTTAATAACCTTTATTATTTTTAAAACAATGTACCTAGTTAAAAATTATGTTGAGCATAGTTGACATTATTCAACTATTCAAGACTGAATAATGAATATCCAAAACTTATTATATCAAAATAAATCTATTAAACAACACTATAAAACAAATTTGAAACTCAAAGTAGATTAAATTTCCAACTTACATATTAAATTGTAAAACTACCATAAGTCAAAAAGTACAATCTATAGATGTACTTTTCATTATAATACAATTGATTAATTCATAGCAAATTTATAAGAGGGAAAATTTGTGAGATATCCTCTGAGGACTTTATTTCAGTTCCATATGTGTTTCTGTTGTATTTGCATCAAAACATTATAAATAGTAATTAAATGTTGAATCATAACTATGTAATCGTAGAACTATTATTTTATTGAAAGTAAAATATTATTCTCTTATATATATATATATACTTTCTCAGGTTGAAGTGTTATTTATTACGATGGATAATTGATACTTCGAGCAGCGCAAATCAATATTTTAGTAATATCATCTCCATTTGCGAAAAATACTCAACACGTCACTGGATCTTTTCGAATAAATTGCATACTTGGTTATTAAGTTATAAACTTGTTTTTTTTTTTACTTGTTCAACACATGATTTGATATAAATACAAAAACATAGGTAAGCGATATTTTTTGAAAAATACTACATATTTCTACAATGAAATTTACTAGGGAATAGTTAATAGGAACTCGATCAAAATTAATATAATCAAATATCAATTATCATACTTCTGAATGAACCATATATTTTTTTTTATATATATTAAAAACACATAATATCTAATAACCGAAATAAAAAGTACGAGAACAATGTAATAGCGGTACATAAATAATATATAATATATACATAAAAAAATAGATTTAAGGAATACCTGCCTAAATAATTTAGTTGTACATACATTATTTAAATGTGTTTAGACAATTTAATTATAATGACAATATCATTAAAATGTTTTTCACAATATTACGTGAAAAAACATGACTCTGCTGGAAAGACAGCTAACGCGTTTCTAATAGCCTAATAACAACTTAATAATACGATGACCTTTACAAATAGCTATTAGCTGCAACCTGCAGTGCTTAATGGAGAAGTAGGATGGAACAGCATTAGTTTATTGGGCAATTAGTTAAAACAACTGTTAACAATAAGTCATTGTAGTAAATTTAAACAATTAAACTTTTTGATACATACCTAATATTTTTATTTATATACTTAACGTTATCACCATTCACCAGTGTAGTATTTTGATAAATTTCAATATGAATGTTTTGTTTTAATTAAAATACAACACTTTAAAATTGGATTTTCACAATGCATTCATAATTTCTATAACGAAGAGACTAAACATTTAATTCCATATTATAGGAATAAACAGCTTCTGTGAAACGAAAATAGAAACAGTCTATACATAAACTTAAAAACATAATACGAGGATAAAAACTTTTATAGGTTATAAGAAAATTGTTATTATTAGTAACGAAGATCGTATATGCACTCAGACATATTCACAGTATTTTTATAACTTACTATAACAATGTATTAAATCCTCTATTGAATTTATACTTCACAAGTGTTAATTTTAGTCATCTATTGTTCGATGAGAAAATATTTGTCTAGGTACAATCACAGGGCGTCATCTAGGTTAAGTCAACGTAAGAGTAAATAAAGAAAGATGTATCGCTATTCGCTAAGATAAGTTTAAATACTGCAGTCAAATCATTTTACGAGGAACTGTCAATAACTCCATACAATTGAATGCATAAGCTAAATAGAAAATTATGTACATCTACATTCTTTCAAACATAGGTATAACAATTGGTTTCTTATCAGTTGAATACTTTAAAGTTAGTATAACTGCATCTTAAGCCACAGTATAATACAGTATAAACATTGTATTTTTTAAACTGTTAATCTTATGACTTGAATTAAAATTTACATAAATCGATCATAATTATGGTGCGATATAAGTACATTGTATTTATAATGAATAGAGATGGACATTTATTATGCATTATGTATTCTTCTATTAAAATTCCATGTTTTTTTGAAAAAAGATAATAAGATTGATAGTAATTTAACAAAATAATATATAAATTTGATTTATAAGTTAATATTAATTATAAATAATTCACATTTATAATTTATATAATATAATAGACCGAATTCAAATGAAATAAACCGTTTGATCTATACATACTCGTATATTATACGTTACGAAACTACTTAAATATTAAATCTATTATTACACGAACGCGTATCATACGTGTTACAATTAAAAACTAACCCAACTACACTTTATTAGATAAGTTGAAATAATGAACATTATCTTATTGACAGGAAGAATTAGTTAGTTTAAATATATTTTATGAATCCTAGTTATTTATATAAATTCTGAAAAAACAAATAACAAACAATAATATCTATTGATACAGCGTAAATACTGAAGGGTGTCAATAATTTTTAAGTTTTAAAATTGTTGTCATCTCACCTCCATGCATTGTTTGAATAAATAAAAAATGATGTGTGTACACGAAGATTCATTACAATTAATCAATAACGTGTTTCATTCAACATTTGAACGAAGGAATCATTTTGAGTTTTTATTGAATGTTCGCAAATATTTATATACATAAGAATAATAAAATAATATAAAACTTTAACGTTTCTCGGTTTGAATGTGATATAAAAGACAATAGTATGCACAATGCACATTATTTGTAAAATAACTTTATACCTCCACAATTATTTAAGATTACATATATATACATGAGTAAGTTTAAAAATATTTTAGTTTTATGATATATAATGCTAAAATATGATTTCATTGTTTTCACTTAATTATGTATATTATAATTTGTTCGTTAAACCTTTTTTTATTTATAGATTTTTCATTTAATATTTGCTCGAAGTTCCGATGACCCGAGTGAACGTCGATCGAACACGAGTAAAATATTGGATTAAATAAAGTACCAGTTTCAAGGTGAACTCGTAGAGTTGAACAGCTCATGTGAAGCCACAAGGAAGTATGGCGTTCGTGATATTGCAACTATAGGAGGTTTTTATTCCTACTTTATATCAATAATAAACCTGCTAAACTGGACTCGTACCGCCAACGTGATAAAAACAAGCTCACCATGGCCTTACACGAGGCTGTAAGCACTGTGCATTTCTGACAAATATATCATTAAGGAAATCAAAACCTAGTAGACATACGTGAATTTAAAAATCAAAATATATTATTAAATCATGTAGGTTACTATAAGTGTTTTACTCCAAAAAACAATTTTGAAGTTTTACATACAAAAATACAAATTTTATTTGCTTTGAATGAACATATGCTCATATGAACAACTCAACTTCAAACAAATTGATTATACTTAATTACAATAATGTTTTTAACATCGTAGATTATAAATTCTAGCAATACCACCATAACATATTACCGACCGACAGTACCTCGTCAATGTCATAACTCATGATAAATGATAATATTTTATACTATACATATGTTTGTACGCTGGCTTCAATGTACTGCTCTTAAGTCTAAATGTTGATTTAAATTATAGATCCATATTTTCAATGATTACATTATATCAAAGACAATAGATGTAGAGTTAGGTCGAAATAAATATTATAATAGTAAGCATATAAGAAACTTTTTTAACCAAAAAGTTCAAAAATATATAGAGACTTCTGAGCCAGCGCTAAGCACATTTTAGAATTACCTGAATACTGTTTATTTTTAAAACATTTTTAATAATCGCATATTTAATTTGTTTCTTTTGCGTTAAGAATTTGAATTAAGACTTAAGACAGAGGGGCAAGATATTAAATTTGCTCCCTCCCCCTGAATAAAATATCGGGGGGGGGGGGGATTTTCTCTTCCTGGCCATCAGATATCCATAAGCGTATTAGGTATAGTCCATTTAAACTTTAAAGTATTAAATACATTGTTCTAAGTTCTAATAAATATGTGAATATGTACATTGTACTCACACGTCTTGACGTACCTACCGAAAAACATTTGTATGTTATAAAATTAAACTAATACAAAAATATTTGAATGAAATAATTATTTTTTCTCAAATTATAATTATTCTTTATGTATCCAATTAATTAATTTGTAATTTAGTTTCTTGATTTAAAAATAATAATATAATTTCAATACTAGACACATCCCTATTAATTATAAATTGATGAATGATTCTTAAGATATATTTTTGATGATTGGGTAGACAAGGCGATTAAACTATGACGAAACCCAAGTTTTGACTTAAGTGGTGTATGCTAACAAACTCACGATTTTGTTACTAAGAATAACTTAATATCTATAAATAGGTATTATAACATAAGCAACTTTGGGAAAACTATTTTAGTTTTATGTTTACAAAAAAATGTATAAATAACTGCTTATTTATTATTTAGCGAAATATTAAAGAAATATAAAAATAAAAACATTAGTCTTATTTTAAACAACGAACGTTAATTCATTATTTATTAATAATCATAATTATTCATAATATCTATCAGATAAAATCTGGTATAACTTATAATATCTTTTATTTAAGTTTTATATTCAATTGTAATACACAGGTTTTGATTTAACTTACATGTTAACGTGGAACATAAAATCAAGACTAGTGCAAAAAATATCTAAAAGGAATAAATTGTAACCGCATTAAATACGCCGAGTTGTTAACAAGGAAAAATGTTGTATTACACCTAATTTTCAACATTTCTTATTAGTTATAACTTACAAGTTATAACTTATTAGCCATAACCTCCGAGACTTCTGAATATATTATAAATACCTACTTCCTAGGCTTCCGGAAGCATGATAATGACAAATGGATAACTCGTTTTGATAAATTTAACTTATGAACGGTAAATTTAATACATACACAATGCCATCAAATTAAAAACAACATTTTAAATAAAAATCTTATTATATTAAATGTAATATTAGCGTTAATCTTAGTTTTCAAAAATAGCCAATTTATGAAGATATAACACAATCTCCCATTGCAATCTTACTCCAATAATTTTAATCTCGATTTTAATATAAAAAATAGAATTTACCATTCGAATGACGCAAATAACAACTATAAAAATAACTGATCTAATCAAAAATTTTAGAACTGAATGAATCACTCTATTCTGTTTAAGTACAATTTAAAATTATAAATGCTTAGACTCGCATAGAATTGAATTTCATAAAGAAATAATATCAAAGAAATATTAATCATTTTTAGGTCGTTGGAATACAAATTTTTAATTTTGTTAAATAACCAGATGACTTCAATTTTGGTAATTTTAATATTGAAATCAATTTTCTTACCACGTAACATCTCTACATTGACATTTGTATGTAATCATTTATGTTTAACTGTTAAAGAAATCTCGAAAATAACCATTATTGTTACAAAATATGCCATAATTATACATCTTGGTAACAACTAATTTAAATTTGACATCAGTAAATAACTTTAAATGACGTTGTTGAATTAATTGTCTTTTAGGTATTATCAAAATAAACAAGTACGTACAAAAAAAAATCAACGTAAATACATACCTAATTCTCGGTGCTTTTTATGATTTTTGTTCTTCAATTTTTCAAATAGACAAATTCAGTAAACCATGATTAATAAATAATACAATGAGAAATTGTCATATAATAATACATAATATCTATTAATAAAATCAGTTTGGATCTAGGTACAATGATTTGTACAACTTACAATAAATTATTTGCAGGGTCTGATATGTTTGCCCGACACTACTTTAGACCGACACAACATTTGCCCGAGGCCCGACATATATTTTACTGTACGTAATACTGATATACAATATTTTATTACTATTTTACTATCTTATAATTATTATTATTTATTAATATGCAATATTAATATACAACAATTCAATAAAAAACTAAATCGACAATTATATAAAATCCATGCTGTAGTAGGAACAGGAGAAAATGCAAAAATATTGCCGCTCGTGTATGCTTTAATAACGAGTATAACAGAAGAATAAGAATGTTATACTCGCCTTTTTGAAAATTTAAATGATTTTGCAGCCGAAAATGAATTAGATTTAAATCATCGTAACATTAAATTGTAAGTTGTGTAATGTTTTTGTTATTATTAATTTTCACGATTATTAGGTTAATAATTTTAAATTTAACATTAATTTGTAAATAACGTAAGAGATATAATATAATATTTTATTAAAATTTTGAATAATTTTTGACACATATTTATTTATAATATAATTTGAGATTGTCGGGTAAATGTAGTGTCGGGCAATTGAATGTCGGGAAAATGTACTGATCCCTTATTTGCATACCTATTTTAAATTCTAAAAATAATATTTACCAATAGAAAAAAAATCACAATTAGAATTCGTGGTTCAACAGGTTCAAATTAAGTAAACAATTTATGTTAAACCTTTACTTAATAATACAACTGAAGATTAATAAGTAATACCTAACTAATTACTAGTGAAATACCTATGAAATTCCTCAGCAAATACGTCATTATAAAAGGAATAAGTATAGGCAATTTCTTCATTGCATGCGTCTTCGCTTATCTTTGTGCGAGTAATAAATGATTGGTTCAAAAATATCTCGGCGCCTGACAACAAATTATATACTCCTGGTGTTTAAATCGTAGCATCAATTGGATCATATTAATCAGAGAAAATTGATAATTTACTGTTCGCTAAAATTGTATTAAAAAATGTTAGGAGTTATTATTCTCGTAAAAAAATGTTCGTATGAAATAATGCTTCAAAAGATGCAAAGTAGAAAAAATTAATACTTTAAATTTATAGTTTTGAAGTTTCTGTAAGATCACTGAAAGTACCGATATTTTTGTCAAACATTATGTGTGTAAAAGTAAAAAATCAGGTACAAAATGGATGTGGTTTGGAAGGGCCTCTTTAGAACACACTTGGAAGTTTTTAAACTTCCTTTACTTTTCTTCATAGAGGTAAAATACTAATCCAATTGTGTATTAGTAGAAGACTCAAGTTCAAACGAACAATTTTGTTTTTATTAAATAATATTAAAAAGAAAAAAAAGTTCTAGAACTCTAATAACTGATAAAAATGCAAGGTACTAAGTAAAAATCATGAATAACTAGTGATTTAAATGTTAACTTAATAAAATGTACTTAGGTCGAAAAGAATCTGGTGGTAACCAAACTATATTTAATTATATCATACATATTAGTATGTCAGGTTTAATAGCCTAACTTTAAATAGAAATATGTAATTTCTAGTAAACGATGATATACACAAATATATTTGATAACCAATAATTTCATTAACACAGAGGTTTTATATTAAAAATGCTAGTTATAGTTATAGTTTTCCTGGTAGTTGTTGAATGTGAAATTCGGTTTTAGCAAAAATAAGTACTTATTTACAAATCAGAACTATGAGTTCCTTTTGTAAAGTTTTATTTCTTAAAATTGGCTTTTTTTTATATAATTTGATTTTCCATAGATAATATTAAGCTATATATTTACAATTAATACTTGATGAATGAGTTAGGTACCTTCCTTTAAAATTTAAATAACTGGAATATAAGTTCGAATAAGTTAAACATAATAATGAAGTATGTTATTTTACAGAACATTTTAGTAAGAAACAGTTCTGACGACAAAGATCTAATAAATTAATTCATTAAATATACATAAAGTAATTAAATGAAAAAAAAAAAATCTAGATCATATTATGAAATAATATTTTTAATGAATAAAAATGTTTTTTGTTACCAGTTTGCCTTGGTTTATTAACTATCCTAAGTACATAATTTACCCATATATTTATCATACATAACTGTTAATTAAAACAAACACATACAGTCATAATATAATTTAATAATCTTAATAATAGGTATAAGGATTTTGACTTAATAAGAAACTGAATACCGATTACATAATTTGCTACAAAATTTAAATTGATAATATTCTATATTGATAACACCATTTTTAACTCTTATCTTAAATTATAATGACTTTTTTTTTCTGATAACTAGAAGTATGTTTACAATATCTAGAAACCATAATAATTTACTAAACAATTATATAGTTATATCAGTTCTTCAGTTGAATTACATTATGACCTCAGATAAGTTACTTAAATAACTACACCAAAGTTGGAACCTATCTTCACACATTCTTACTCAATGTTAATTCCATATAAATTATATTTCACAGTTGTACAATATAGAAGAATAGACTATATATTATAAAGATTCAATTAAAGAATTAAAAATGTTTCTCAAAAACTTCTCTAGCAATTTTAAGGTCTAGTAATTATTTCAAAACTTAATTTGGTCAAACTAACAATAACTTGTTTAACTGTTGTCCTCGTTTTTAGGTTGCTAATACACTAACTAGGATTAGTTTCATGTCAATGCCAAGTAAACCACTAGAATATAACAATACTTATTAGATTATGAAATGTTACTTTGAAAAATTGTCGATTGTATCAACTAGTTGTGATTTCATGATAAAATAATTATGATAATTAAATGGGTAGGGTGTAATCAATTTATATTAAAAATCAATTCACACACCGTAGCAGTTCAAAAACGGGTGTATCTGAAGAAATAAGATCAGGATTTCGTATATTTTAAAGTTTATTAATGGAATCCGACAAATGCGAAACAACAGACTGCAGAATAATAAATACCTATAAAATAGGTGTGACGTTACAAAACATTCCCAAACTCGCAATATCGAAAACACTTAAATATCTGTCGGTATTTTACCGTTTTAGTGGCAAGACTTTAGAAACGAGATAACAGCACGTAGGGTAAGAGGGGGAAACGGGTGTTGACGAGTTACAAACAAAAGGTAATCAATACACGCAATGTTTACGCAATAAACACAGTACTGGCGGTCATGTACTCGGTTCTCATGCGATCGCAAAGGGCAAGTGAAAAATAAACAAACAATCGGCAGAGAGTGTTGGCGGCGCGGCGGAGGGTTCTGACGAAGGGTGGCGGGAGGGGCTGCCTGCTTACCTTTTTGAAAGTTGAGGAGCCAGGTTGATCCGGTCGGTGGTTGCTTGGTCGTCGATCAAAACGTCGGGGGTACCGTGTGTCTATTGCTCGCCGGCCGATCGCATGTCCGCTGCAAGTCCACTTGGTTCTCGGTCTGGGCAAATCGTCGGGAGACGAGAACGCGCGGCAGGTGACGTACCGAATCTAGTTGCACGCACACTGGACCGGGGTCGTAGTAGTCGTCCGTACAAGGGCTGCTCTCGGGGGTGGAAAATTTTCACGGCGGCCGTGAGAAACTACCGGCCGGGGAGATCGCGGGCGGGACGACAACGACGGGTCGCGCGCGCGATGTGGTGCGTGAAGTGATTGCACGGGAAAACCCGCGAAACGATGTTGTGAAAACGGGAGAGGACAGCACGGCCGCACGGGGAGTAAAAAAAAAAATCCGAGGAAAACGCAGCGAGAGCACAGAAGACTGAAGACGACAAAGGAAATGGCCGGTTGACGCGAACGCCACCTGTCGAACAGGCGGCTAAAGTATTATCGATTGCCGCGCTGCCAAGGAGAATAGCTTGTAGGCAGCTTAGATTATGCCGTCGGTTTATCTTCGTTCGCCGCAATTTTATCACACATACAACTTCTGTTCTATTTTTGTGCCGCAGATTGTCAGTTTACATGGTTCATCTTCAATAGTTCAATCTCCATCGGACGGTGGCCTGCGCACGCGAATTACTGTTTTCCCGACGCCTCGGAGTGAATTCATGTACAATATTTATACCATCTAATAATGTAACTTGTTAATTTGCAACTTTGTCTACAGCATAATTTGATCCAACGTGTTCTGAAACATTTCAGTTTTCACCGGTCAAACGATTTTTGAATTTGGTTGCAGGTGCCAGGGAAACGTAACCCCATTTGATGTGAACGACTATCGGTCTTTTTTTTTTATACGTAGAAATAGAATGACATTCCACATTTAAATCAGTTTAAACGCTTTTTAGGCCAGTTATTGTTTTGATTTCTTTTATTGTTGCATGTTTACATTTTTAATAAAATAAAAGAATAGGTGTGCAGTATACGTAGCAACTAGAATGTAATTCTTAATATTAATTATTATTTTATCATTTTATGCAATTATAATATTTCATTTATGGAATAAGATAACGTTCAGATAAATGCATTCATCATATTTTTGAAGAACATGAATGATTAAATTTTTTAACGAGCATTCAAATCAGAGTTGTGTCAGAATTATAGTCAAGAGTTATAAAAATTATAAACTGTATGTAATACAAATTATACAAACGTTTTAGTTATTATTTTATAAGTTATACACATATGTATTATGGAGCACTATAATAAGAAACTTATTAATGAAATGGAGATAGACACTGCAGGATTCCTGATTTGATATTAATTTGAGTTCCTTAAAATATATCAATTTATTAGCATTTTTTTTAAAATTTAAATGGTTTCAATTTTTAGTAATTGTTTGTTTTATCGCATATCTATAGGGTGGTAAGCTACAGAGTTAAGCTACTATTGTGAATGGTCTTTTTCTGTCATAAGAAGATTTTATTTGTGTTGCATAAATTCAAATACTTATTTATATTATGGACTTTTGTTTTAAAAACATTTTACGTACCCCATTAACAAAACCATAATAAACAGTATCTAAATAATTGTACTTTCCTTTATAATTCTATAAACTGATTGTCCTTATTTAGATATTTATGACCACGGATGGCTGATGATATCAAAATTTACATACTAAGTTGTGAAGCCTGTCAAAAAGTATATCCAGCTCCTTAAGAAGTCATACCAAAATTATAATTGATTGAGGTTCCAAGACAGGTATCACATTCATGTGTATATAATATATATATATATATATTATATGCTAATACAAATAAAACTCCAGGTTTCATATTTCTCTCAAAGTTGTTTTACATTGATTTCAAATTTTTATGAAGTTATAGAAATCCAGTATCCACGACTATTAATCGCCCTTTTACTGTGTCTTACCAGAATCCTGTATTAATGTTTTTGAATTTAAATACCATAATCTAATGTTAGTAGTATAAAAAAATGGTAGTTGATTTGATGACAACCTAAAATTGATTTTTATTAATATTGTGTTGTTTAATGGCAGAAAATATTGTGTTTACATTAAAATCCTGAGGCAAGGTTTAAAAAAAACATTTGTGTGGCTGGTTTAAAATTGTCCAATGAAGAAATTTGTTAAGAAATAGTCATAAAAAATAATTTAGACTACACACCTAAATGAGAAAATTACCTAGTATAATGGATGGTCGAAAAAATGAAGAACTGATTGCCAAAAATGACAAAAGCGTAAACAAAATTGATGATGATGATGTGATATTTACTAGCTATTTAAAATTTAAAGAAGAACGCATTTTCAATCCAATATCAAAATCTTGGCAAGTGCTAAAATGTAAGCAGCTTCAACTGCAATTTAGAAATACATTTAAGAATAAAGGCAAAAGAAAAGTTCTTGGAGAACCAACTACAACAAAAAATATTATTGGAGATGGGAATTGTTTATTCAGAGCTATATGTTATTGGTTAACTGGTGATGAAGATGATCATTTAATCGTACGCAAATTAATAAGTGAAGTAATTATACTTTTTAATAAATTGAAAGTGTATTTCATAGGTTTAGGGATGCAAATTTTGTTAATTTTCCGAATTAGACCTAATTCAAAAATTATATCACATTGGATATATAGGTATATTATATGTTATATTGTTATAGTATATATAACATGATATTGATTATTCTACATAATAACTTGTTATTCCCTACATTGTCAATTGTTGTAGGTCGTCCAAAACAATGTAAATATTATCAAATATGTCGGTGGTAAAGAAAAACATGACATTTATCTTCAAAAGAATCCTATTGAAAATAATGGTAATTCTTTTAAATTATACTGATAATATTTTATTAAGTACTACTTATATCAATAAGATTAGATTAACCAACTATTATAATTTAATTTTAACAGAAATAAACTGAAAGCCCCATATGTTTATTCAAATTTTTTTAACAGCTACACTTAATCATTAACAAATTTATGCAATCTTTTGAAAATAAGAGCTTGATAAAAAAATAAGTCCTGAATTTTATAAGTATAAAAGTATTTAGTAAATATATTAGTTATTACCAAGGGGTAAGGTCGGATGCAGAGGTCCTAAACGGAGGGGGCAATATATATATATATATAAATAAATAAAGTAAATTAATAGGAATTGTCTTATTATTAATCGATATATAATTAGATGTATACAGAAATCGGTCAAAGAAAACAAAAGAAATACTGGTGATGGGTCTTATCATTTTAAAATGCAAAAATTTTTAATTTTGAGTATGAAACTTAATTAAAATCTTATACTTAAATAAACTCAGTACCTATTAAACCATATAAAAAAGGATTTTGATACAAAAAATTCAAAAGTGTTATTGAATATCGATATAGTTGTATAATTGTATAAATTATAAAGAAAATATTGAACTTGCATGAACAACATTTTTGCCACAATTAATTTCAAATATAATGTTTGATACTTTTTTTTGTGTTCATGGGAGGGGCAATTGCCCCTATTACCTCCATTGTATCCGCCCTTGGTTATTACATACAATATTATATCGCTATAGCTTATTTTATATTATCTTAATATTATAATTGTTTTATTTTATAGGTGTATGGGGAACGGATGTAGAAATGTTTGGTGCGGTTTTACTATTGGATACATCAATTTATGTATACACTACAAAAAGTAAAACTTGGCAACTGTTCAATAAACATATGGACTTAAGAAAACCGTTACACAAATCGGAAAAATGTATATACTTAAGAAATATAAATAATGTGCATTATGATGTGGTTATGAATGTGTAAAAAGTGTATAATTTAGAAGTTTACCAATAAGATATGCCCAAAAAAATTTGGTTAAGAATTTTTAAGTATTGTTTAAATTTAAAATAAATGATTTTAAGTTCCTTATTTTCCAGAAAACATGTGTTGTTTCTTAAGTAATTGTATTTTCTAGATTGTCTTGTAAGTTATAGCTCTTTTTTGACAGTTAGAAGATGCACAATTTTATTTTTCCAGCAATATCTTGACAACCTGACAATATTGATCTCACTTTCATAGTACTTTCTAAGCGCTTAATAAAATAGTTCAGATAAATTGTATTTATTATTCACTATAAATGAAAACGTAAGTCTTTCAATGAATGTAAAATTATCCTTACAGCTATAATATCAACAATGGGAGTATGTCAAATATGTCCAAATTATGTATCTTAATATAATGTTAAAGATGAATGATGATGTATGTATATGCTTTACTATTTTATAAAGGCTCGTTTTTGTTTCTAATATTATATATGATACATTAATCATAAATATAATACATTAATTATGTATGATCCATTACTATTTGTTGGGTAAGAAATTCCAACATTTTTTTTAGCTGTTTGAGGATTAGGTATAAACCTTAAAGTTAATAACAAGTACCTACTACTAGTACTACATACTTATAAATGTTCATTTATTATACATTATACATACCTATGTCTTATATTATATAGTTACTTATATATTTATATAATACAATTCAGATTTGTACAAAGCATGTGTTTGATGAATATTTAAGTGCATCAAAGCCATTCAAATAATAACATTTTATTTTGTATACATACCAAAATTTTAACTCGCCTTGATAATTTAACACAAAATATACTTAAATTGTGTCAATCTATAAGTTATTCAGTTGTAATTTTCCATTATCCGAATATTTAAGTATATCAATCATAACATTCTAAAATATAGTTTAACTAATCAAATACTAAAATATTTATACATGTTTATTTTAGGTAGGTACATATTATATTTTACTATACCTTTATGTGATGGAACTAAATTAATAGTTAATTCATTAACATCATACAGTTTAAAGGTGAAATGCAATTAACTATTAAATATAAAGGTTAGTTTGCTAAAGTTATTTTTATACATACTGAAGTCAGAAAGAAAAATATAAATGAGCTCTCGTAAGCCAGGGGCTTAATTTTTAAAAAAATAACAAAACCAATGTTTTTAACTAATGAACAACCATTTTTTTTAATTGGTCAGTAAAACTATATTATAAATTACAATAAGTTTTAATTTGATTATCAATCTTTAACTCAATTTATTTTTATTACTAATTATACATAAAAAACATATGTAAACAAGAGAAACCTAAATTTGATACAGTTTTAAACTACAGGGTTATTATTGACTAAACAGATTATTAACAAGAAATAAATATCACTATACAGATTTATACGTTTTTAATATAATACACAATTTATATTCTAAAGACCGTATCCTATGGAAAAAGGGTTACTTCAATTTTATATACAGTAGAACTTCCATTTTCACAACTACCAGTTATTTGCTTTTACAGACTGTAATGCTTTTTGCAAGTTCATCAGCATCTTTAACTACGTTTATCTGTGATAATATTTGCCTAAAAATGCTAAAAATAGGCAAAAATGCCGCAATTCTGATTACGGCATTTTTACGTAGCATACCAAAATGTACTGATCACTAACCGGTTGAAGAAATAACGCCGTATATTATCTATATAATTTTTTAGTTATAATTATTAATTAATTTAGTTATAACACGTCAATTATAAAATGATTACAATGTCTTTACCTTAAAATCATAGTGTTAATATCTATATAATAATATTAATTCAAATTTAATTAATTAATTTAGTTAATTACATATCGTTATATTTTCCCAAAATTGTTTTCTATTACTTGGTATAATTTGCTTCAAACTCGAAAGTATATCGTCACGTTTTTCTTTTGGTATACCGTATACCACAAAAAGTCATATGATCGATACGCTTACGAACTGTGTACAATCGTCGGTGGTGATTTAAAAACTCGATGACTTCATTATCGTCGTCATCAAATAATTCTAATAGATCCATTATTGTAATTTGTGGAATACAAGTATTTAGAACAACGACAATATTAAAAAACTCTGAACTACTTCTAGCTACAGAAGTTCAGAATTTGGAAGTAAGTAGCAACAACTAATACAAAATTAATAAAATATAAGAAAAAATTTGTTATTGTCTATGGTGTTTTATCAATTTTTGATAGTTATCTGTCAGATAACCACTTATTTGGTAGTAAAAGCACCGAATAACTAATCTGCGATTTATTCACCGAATAAGACTTATTCTTTCATTGAAAACCGGATAATTACAATTTTTTCTTATCTGTCGAATAACACGAGCTATTCGACGAATAAATGTGATTGAAAAACTGGGCCTAAGTATCATTTGTCGGTAAATAACTAAAATTTTGGATTATACCTTGATCTAGACTCTAGAGGTCGGGAACCTGCGGCTCTTTAACATGCAACCTGCGGCTCTTTGGATAATTATCAATAAATCGAGATCCATAAAATATATATTATTAACCATTTTTGGATCTACTTACATTTGTGAGCAAACATTTTCAATTATGAACTTTATTAAGAATAAATTAAGAAATCAACTGAATGATATCAGCCGTGACGCTTGTTTGAAGTTGAAAACTACGGATTACTCTCTAGAATTGAATAAGCTGTCTGGAGAAATTCAGCGTCTAAAATCCCACTAATAAAGTAGATACGTTTTTTTGTGTCTTATTGTGCTTAATTAAATAATATTATATTTGTATAAACAATAATAATAATAATGAATTAATGGAATACAGTTTTTCTATATTTTCTAAATTTAAGACGTATTATGTTTTTATTGCCTACCAAAAAATAAGGTTGTTCAAATGTCTTGGTGATGTTCGGTATCCACTCGATGAAGTAGCATGGAGTTCTTGGTCTGCACGTTGAGCATCTGCTCGTCCACCTCCTTCATGGACATGCGGCCGCGGAATATGCTGGCCGCGGTCAGGTACCGGCCGTGTCGCGGGACGCACGCGGCCATCATGTTCTTCTCGTCGAACATCTGCTGCACCAGCTCGGGCACGGTGAGCGCGCGGTACTGCTGGCTGACGTGAGCGGCGCGAAGCCGGTGATGAAGAAGTGGAGCCGCGGGAACGGCACCATGTTCGCGGCCAGCTTCCGCAGGTCCGAGTTGAGTTGCCCGGGAAACCGGAAGCACGTGGTCACGCCGCACATGGCCGCGGACACCAGGTGGTTCAAGTGGCCGTACGTGGGCGTGGTGAGCTTCAGCGTGCGGAAGCAAATGTCGTACAGCGCCTCGTTGTCGATGCAAAACGTCTCGTCCGTGTTCTCCACCAGCTGGTGAACGGACAGCGTCGAGTTGTAAGGTTCCACCACGGTGCCGGACACCTGTAGCACCAAGGGAGATCGTTTATGTTCGGAAAACACCGGTTGACGTCAGCGCGACCTTTTCGTTTTTTTTTAAAGTTCGTTCTGCTACCATAGGATTCGTATATAATTGTGGTCACGCCCCCCCCCCACCCCACTCGGCAGTAAAGTGGTGCCCAAGTAGAAGGCTCCCTGGTGGTAAGTGTCCCCGCGTGTCACGAGGGAGACCGGTGTTCAATTTGACGGGAACATTTTACGTGAACAAATATATTTTAAACCCGCGGGCCCTCTACGCGTTGAAAGTCGACGCGCAATCACAACAGGTCCACCTATCTTTAGCGGAGAGTTTTCATGTTGTACGGATGTGGTGTGATAACACTGATAACGAACCGCGCCATTGTCAATGTTAGGTTTTTATTTTGTAATTTCCTCCTTAAGATAATTTTATTAAAATCGTTTATTGTTCCAAGAACAAAATGATAAATAAATAAATGCGATAGAAAATAAATCTGTTGCTTCTTTACAACCCCTTATATAAAGTTAAAAAAATAAATACTATCCCACTTATCAAATTTTAATTTATAATCTTTGTTCATGGTTTACTTTTCAATACATAATGATTATTGGTGCAATCGATCATCATTGTTATATACAGATCTAGATTTGTATAATCATAATCTCTCTCTCGATATTACATTTAAAAAAACACCCAACTTGTATAGTCACTCTATTTTTAAAACGAAAAAATAAATAATATACTGGTCAAATTTGCAATACACCCTCATCTCCAATTTTTAGTGCCATTTTGAGTTTTTTAAATGTATTTTTTTAGATTTATATATATATATATATATATATAACTGCAACCGTTGGATTATGACATATTTTTCGTCGGTGTTTCGGACGTTATTTTAAATGGTTAATACTATATTTTATTTGCAATTGGGGAAAGAGTCATAAAGACTCTACAGGTAAATTAATTGTAACTAAAATTGTTTTGATTTGTCATATACCTTGGGTGAAGGGACAATGTGTACTGTATGTGGTCATTATACGACCTGGGTATTCCTCGCGTATTTTTGAAATCAAAAGCGTGCCCATGCCAGAACCAGTCCCGCCACCTAGTGAATGGCTTCTTTCCTGAAAGTCAACACGTTTTTACTAATAGTTCTTACATATAAAATTCAAGATGTCACTTCGATGTGACATTATGATTACCTGACTACGTTCAACACCGAATCCACTAGTTCAGCGCCTTCGGTATAATGACCTTTGGTCCAGTTATTGCCCGCTCCAGATTGTCCAAAAATAAAATTGTCAGGTCGAAATATCTGACCGAAAGGACCGGATCTCATGGAGTCCACTGTGCCCGGTTCCAAATCCACGAGGATCGCTCTCGGTACATACTTTCCGCCTAATATTTTATCATAATATGTAAGCATGTAATTGTTATATTGATAAGTCGTTAATGTTTAAATTAAATCATACCAAGTGCCTCCGAGTAGTAAACATTGATCCGTTCTAACTGCAGATCCGAATCTCCGTGATATGGACCGGTCGGGTCGATACCGTGCTCTTCAGAAATTACTTCACAAAACTAAAGCAATAGAATAATAATTTCGTTTAATTCCGTTGATGGATAACATTTTAGATAATATATTCAAACTATAAGTGTGGAATCACTAATAGTTCTATATTGCAGTAGAGCTGTGTATACTTTGGCGCCGATTTGATTTCCGCATTGACCGGCTTGCAAATGACAAATTTCACGCATGATGAATGATCTTGTTCGCGAGAGTTTAGGAAGCTGACTGAAGCAAAATAAATTACGATCGAATACTAGACTTGTTTCTCAATAAATAAATAACGTTAGAAAACTGAATACTATATTTTAAAACATTGTGGTCAACACTATCAAACAATTTGATTGTAAACGTGTAATACGCGTTATAATGTTGATTAACGATTTTTATGAAGAACAGTAGAAGTTTTACGGTAGGTATTTATGTTGAGTACTAACGAAGGCGAGGAAAATGTACTGTTTAATTTTTTTAAATCGTGGTACATTTCGATAAAATAATCTATAGGTAGATTTAGAGAGAGGACTTCTGTTTACCATAAAATGTATACCTAGTATTATAATGAAATGTTGTAAAACGAATAAATAAAACGAATGCGAGGCAAATTGATTGTTTAATGTTTAAATGTTAGTTATAAATTACGCAATCGATACCAATTCGAAAAAAAAACAATTTATTGGTAGATTTAGAAATAACTCCTGTTCACTATTATTAACATAACATCGAGTGAAACGTAATAAATTAAAAAGTATACAGAGTGGCCTACCTGGATTTACACAGAGCGATAGCTCCCGTGTTAATAAGATAATCAACTTCTGTTTTTTATAAGCTTGGGCATTTGATTAATAGTTTGGTAAATATAAGTGTATTATTAAAGAGATTAAAAATTAACTTTTTATTTTATAATTTTTGTAAAATTTGAAAATAGCCATTTACATGGCTTATTTTTCTAATAATCTCGATGGTTCTCGACATAAATTACACATTAAATAAGTTGCTGAGAGCCACCCCCTTCGAAATTAAGTACTTTATACCTTTTAATTCCCGATAATGTATACATCGTATACTTTATTTATTAATTATTATAAATTATAATATATAAAGTTATGGCTAGTCATGTATTGTATCTTTATGAGAAACAGATAAAATAAAGTTATTTTGTGTAAATTCAAAAATGATGTAAGGGACAATAGGACCAGTAAAAACTTTCTGGTCACTTGATCTAAGACTCAGTGCACATCTTTGCCATCCAAGATCCAACTATGCAGATAATATTTTAAAATGACTACATTATAATTTTTATACTAATATTTTCTTGTAAATACTTATTTATATATTTATAAACTCCATTGAATATTCAACAAAATTATTCAAACTTCCAAGTAGAATAATGACTGCTAGAAATAAGATAAATTTTAAACTCAAACATGGAGATTATTGATCTAATTTGTATTAAAAATTGGTAATATGCATTTTCCTAACGAATTTCATTCATTAAAAAGTTGTAAAACTATTTTCAGGAGCTTTTAACAATATTAACGTCAATAATGATATAATATATCTACTATGCGTTAGTGACACTCGTTTCACACCCATCGAATCCCAGTTTAATGTCACAAAAATCATCTAATTGTCAGGAATTGATTTAAACTATAAACGATTTAGTAGAGTAATGAAAATGTTGTTACAACTTTGAAAAAAAGTATTTATGAACAATCCATCGATACGACTTAGCAAATTGATTTGTGTAAGAATATTAAGTCGGACAGAATATTTTCTACCATTAGTGTGACATTAGTGTACCTATTGGCGGCACGGTCAAATATCATAAGATTATTTTTTTAATTTTCTTATTTTAATTTGCTGATATTTTACAACATTATAGCACAATCTTAATTCAGCGTGTTTTTATTAGAGATTGCGGTCCGACCAACTTTTTACTGAGATTTTCAATAGTTTCAAAGTTTTCAAATTAAAATATGTACAAAAGTCGACAACGTATTGTTATCAAAGAGGCCTGACCGTTTCGAAAATAAATCTCACGGAAAACGGTGCCTGTACTAAATACGTCTACGGATAACGAGTTACCACTTTTGTGAACGTCTCACACTCATGATACCCTAATAAATAAATAGTGTTAAAGAAGACACATAACAATAGAGCAATCTCGGGATTTTTTTATGTAAAAAATGTTTGACGGCCAATGAACATTCGTATTCGTTTGATACTTTTATCGATGCATTTGCCGAGGTGTTAAACTCGTGAGACCCTGATACACCATATTGTACTCTAGAGAAGACACATTTTAACGTGAATAATAATAAAAATTATAATCACAATTAATGTAAATATTCTATGTATATAATGTAACGCTAATAACCTTGTTGTTGATGCTGAATAAAGAATATAAAAAAAATTATAATAATCATAATAATGATAATAATAATAATAATAATGTTAATTCAATCATTAAAAACGAGTAAATCATAGGTTTAGAGATAGTGATAGGAAACAATAATTATAAAAAGCCATAACGTCATCACTTTTATAATCGACTCTTATCCAAGGTTTCTTGAAAAAAAGAGAGTATCTCAGTTTCGGGTAACCAGGGATACAGCGATCTAACCGGTTGTTAGTGGAGCTCTTTCGAATTCACAAAACATGTTTGACTCTCGGCATTTTAATGTTTTGAAGTACTACCGCACAAACTGTTCATATTGTGCCGATGCCGATTGTTGTCGTTTCTAGACGTTTTGTTCGATCCTCTTGAATCGTCTAATTTTCTGTGGTTATGTTACACGATTTAGTCAGGGCCCTATTTAGGGGAGCAAGAGCGTGCGGCTGTTCCACGGGGAAGATTCTAGGAGGGCGGCTAATTTAAAATTTTTTTTTTTATTCAAACATATTTTTGAATATATATTTCCTACATTTAATATTAAAAAGAAATTTCATAGTAATTTGTTAAGATATTCATGGTTTATTATTCATTTTGATACAACAGTGTTTTAAATTAAAATATATTTGATTGTTAAATATTTTTTCAACTAGTCTTTCTTTTCTTGCCCCAGGTGACAAATTCCTAAATACGGCCTAAATACTTTTGGAGAGTAACTAAAATGCTGATAAAATAATTTAAAAATAATTTATTTACAATCCATCGATACGACCGCGACGTAACAGTGCTATACGCAAATCAGATCGTGTTGGAAAATATCAAGTTCATCATATCACAAATTATTACAATTTGTCAATTTACATTATAAAACAAAATCTATAAGTCTTGGAACTTTTGCTATTATATCAATGACCTCTTTGCAAGTCATTTCCACGTATCCGTATAAGTTTAATAGCATCAATCCATTTAATCGATTAATGTCTTAATGTTGATGACAATTTTATATCATGTTAAAAACGAGTCTGTATCAAACATAACTTGCAACCCAGCTTGTTTTATTTTATAACATAAAACATATTAGGTAGTAAAACAAAACACTCGTTTTAGAGAGGCTGTTCGAGCTAAAATTAGGTTGTTAATAACTCTAAGATATTTAGCAACTGGAGATTCGTTTTCCTCTTTAATGTACCTGTTTAAAGTTTCCAAGCCATTCATATCGACTATGTTGCCCACGGTTTTGAAAGCTGTAGTAATTTGCTAAAAAGCACGGCGTGTTGAACGGATTCCCACGGAGCGCGGAAGTCCTTGCGTTTAAGCGTGTGTCACGAAAATGTTGCCGATCAACTCGAAAGGGCATGCGTTATTGCAAGCTTTTTCATGCAACTCGTGGTGCGCTATGGCCTATAACGCATACATCTAACGCACATAAAAACGCACGAGTGTAAACATACCTATATACTATTTTATGTCTCAACTCTCAAGTTGTTGAATTATTATAATAATATACTAAATTACTAATAATACATTATCTCTAGGGCTTGGAAATTAATGTTCTTAAAAAGTACTAAATATGCATGCACTTACGCGCTTAAAAAAGTACAAAAATGCTTTAAAAATATGCACTTTTATTTTAATTTTTTACACAAAATGTTCATTCGGACAAAAATGCAAATAAAAATGCTCTTAAAATCTAAAAATCAAGAATTATTCAAAAATATGCATTATAAACTTATTATAGAAGTTAATTGTGAAGATAATTCTTAACATCTTAACATAATGGCTGAAACTTCACGAAAATTAGATTTAGTTCTGTGATTTTTTTTTATTACAATATATATTGATATTTAAAAAAAAAAGTAATTTAAGTATATCATAAGATATTCATACTAAAATTTCATTTGTTTATTGAAAAAAAGTCCTGATTTTCAAAAACACCCCCCAAAACTTTTTTCTGCGTACGTCTCTGAAAAGTACAATTTCTAAAACTAATAATAAACAAGTTTGAAAGAAAAATATATTATTTTACCTCACTATATATTTACAATGCACTCTACAAGTGTAACAGCGCTTTTCTATTGAATGTTAATCGAACTGGTAGAGTGCGCTAACCATCATTGTACTGTCATCTTCAAGGCGTGTACTATAGGCAATTTTAGCAAATTGTAGAAATTAACTTTTCAATAATCAGGGATTTATTGAATTAAAGTAATTAATTTTAGGTACTCCTTTCATTATAAATTAGTTATTATGGAAATATAATAAATTATAAAAAATGGGCTAGACTCCTTGGTCGGTTGAGACTCCTCGGTAGGAAGAGTTACAGGGATGGGTGAATTATACTGCTGTATCGGTCTTTTCAATTTGAAGCCAATGTACTATTGCTTTCGAAAACACATGAGAAAGAGATCGTAGGATCAGTTTATAATACAAATATTTAAAAAAAAACCAAAAAGGTCACTTTTTAAACGAGAATCTTTATAAAAAAGTTATAGTCTTTATTGTAATTTTATATAAATTTCAAATACCTATAAATAGGGTAAGAATTGTTGAAATCTTTTGAAATTTACACCATTTCTAAAAAATGTTTATATAGGTGTTGTGTAAAAATTTCAAGTCCTTCCAACTATTATATTGTGAGTTACGATGGAATAACTAATACCGTTTAATCGATATCATGGAAACACCCGATTTAATCAGTGGTCTCATAGTGGCGGTTCGTGGAAGGATGTCGGAGGCGGTGATGGTTCCAGAAGCCTCAATTTTATCCTACTAAGATAATTGATTAATGACTTCATATTAATTGATTTGGTTTTGAAACCGATAGTTTATTGTTAGTTTTTTGGTTTTATTGTTTCCAAAGGTTACGAGATTTTCATAAGACTATGATCAGTGTCTAAAAAACTATTTATTATCTATTAATTATTTTAAATATATAGCTTATTTACGTACGCTCACTGTGCTTGAAACCGCTAGATCCTCGATAGTCTATATGATGAGAAAATGGATAGTGCGTACATACTCATGTTTTGAATATCACTCTTGTGTACATTCTAATCGTTTCGGTGTAAAAAATGGTATCCATTTCTTATGAACCCTAGAATAAGCTACAATATGGTCATGGATGGAAAACTTGAAACATTATTTTTTATGTCCATCTTATAATTACGATAAAATCAAAATTTGATTTTCTCTCCAACTTTAAAAAGGTATAAGCAAAATAATAAAATGCAGAAATAACATCATAACATATTAATTTGCATCACATCCAAAGAGTTATTATATAATCAATGATAATACTTATTATACCATTGAATGAACACATTTAATCAAAATACATCAATTGGTCATATACCTATAACTAAATAAATAATGTATAATTGATTCTAGGTTATTTGTTATCATAATAATATTGCTTAAACATAGTTTCTATATGAAATATTTTATAATTATTACTTCGAGAACTAATAAATTAACACTAAATTCCCGATCACATATTATGGTCTATGCACTATGCGTATATGTATACTTAAATTTCTATTTTATACTTGTATCGCTATTTTTAATGGATAGACGTAAAGATTCAGCTATATGTCTAAACACATTTTACCATATTAAACGGAAACCGGTATCATTTTATTAGTATTGGTCAATTTCGTCGAGTTTAGTCGTAGAAACGACCAAAATGATACACAACGCATAAGTACAGTGGTATCATTATACATTTAATTCGTGAGGAGAATCCAATAGCCACTGTAGAATGCTTTTTTAAATAAGTTTATTGGATGGTTTGTTATATAAGATGGTATTTTGTTGTATAGTTTAGTACTAATTATTTCAAAATTTCTGTTAGTTGTGGTTTTTTTAGTTTTTTTTATGAAAAAATAGTTTTTCGCGTATCTTGTGTTTATACCATGCGTTATTGGTTGCAATAAATTATGACTTTTTAAATATATAGCGGTTATTTTTAAATATATTTTCTTAACAGGAAGAACGTTTAGTTCTGTATATAAATTTTTTTTTGGGTACATACGGTCTTTATTTAGCAATAATATAATAATCTGATTTTGACAGATTTGTAGTTGACTTATAGTATTTTCGAAAGCGCCACCCCATTCTATTATACCATATGAGATTAATGATTCTACCAACGCTATATATAACTGACGTAATTTTGGTAATTTTAGAACTTTATTTAAATTTCTTAATATATAAATAATTTTTCGAAGTTTTTTGGTATAAATCAAAGTCACTCAAGATAACACGGTTCTGCAATGGTTCACGGTTTGGACAAATTCCTTTTTCATTGGAAACTTATAATATTCAAACATTGTGCCTTTTTCGAATCACTTTAATAACCGAGAGTAGCGGTGACGGTAGGACCGATGTACCGATTTCATGTCGATATTTTTATCAATATTTTTCAATAGTATCGAAAGGAATCGGACACGTACCAAATATTTGAAAATATCAAATGTGCCAAAATAACTGCGCCGACATATCGGACTTACAGTATTTTTGGTATACCGACTGATGCTTGCATAAAGTATTATACCGAGATGTCGAAGGACAAAAAATGATCTTCACCCTTAGTTTAAACACCAGAACGCCGTGTCCCGAAAGGATTTTTTATAACGTGTTAAGTGTTACCAGGTGTTTTTGTTAACGAAGAAATTATTTACAGCCTGTTTGTGAAACCATTGGATACACGTTTCGACGGCAACCAATCGGTTGATTTGGATCTCCGAACGACGCAGTCTTAGAAGTCGAATCGTAATCGAAATATACTCGGCGACAACAAACAGGTTCCGATCATTTCGAGCTGATACGCGGATCGGTTGAAACGTCGTTGTTCGCGTCTACGACTCTTTGCCCGTGTTGGACCGTTCCGCGGCAATGTCGGGCGTCGTTGGACTTTGGATTCTCTGGGCGGCCGCAGCGGTGCGGGGCCACTACGACGCGGACGACGTGAATGCGCTCCGGGGCGAGCTGAACTCGCTGATGGACGCCCAGTGGCCACCGATCGCGAGATCCTTCGCGCGGCGCGACTCGATGGCCGCGCGTCCCGGGGTCGGCGGGTCCCCGGGGGCGGCCCGGCTGATCGACGGGTTTTTCCACCGACCGGCGGTCGTTCGGCCGAGCACGGTGGACTTTGTGACGTTCCAGTCGATGGACGCGGACGCGGAGGACGCGGAGGACGCGGACGCGCAGGACGTCGGTGACGGCGACGGGTCGGCGGCGGACGCGCGCGGTGCGGCGGTGATGGTGGCGGACGCGCGCGGTGCATCGATGACTACGGTGGACGCGCTCGACGCGGCGATGGTGACGGCGGACGCGCGCGGTGCGGCGATGGTGACGGCGGACGCGCGCGGTGCAGCGATGGTGACGGCCGCGTCGACCGTGTTCAGCACGGAGGACGAGTGCGTGGCGGCCACGTCGGCGGCGCGCGGCGACGGCCGCTGGCTGTGCGTGTGCTACACGACGGATTACCTGGACTGGGTGGGCCAGCGGCTGGACGAGGCGTCGGGCGGCGACGACGCGGCCGACGGCCTGTTCGAGTGCCAGTACTACAAGGCGGTCGCCAAGGTCCTGACGGTCCGTCCCGAGGATGCGCGGCCGGGCGACGACGACGGTGGCCAGCGGACGTCGGCCGTCGCGCCCCCGCCGCCGCCGAGCACCGCGGACGAAGGCTCGGCGGGGACGCGGGTGGATTTCGATCTGGTGGCCGGCTACAGGCTCGTACGGTCCGCTGACGGTAAGTGTTGCCCCGCTCCACCCTCTTCACTCGCGGTGTTCCAGGCCCGATGACTGTACATTTTTCACTTTCTTCTCACCGTCGTGTCGTACACATCCATGTATAATAATTGACGATTGACAGTGACATGAATTCGAAGACTGTTGAAATAATAACTATACTTTTAGACCACTTTTCCGTTCATTACGGTTTGGTCGGAAGTGACGTTCAAGTCCGATGTTCAGATGACCCGGGAAAGAATATGATCAAGTGGAAATATCAGAAACTCGATCGCAAGACAAGTAAAAAGCGTTTATACCATTGTATCTGTCAGACCTCGAAATATAAAAGCATTTTAACGGTCACCGTGAACGAAGTATATTTTATTTGTGAATTGTATTTTTATCCGAAGAATCCACAATTATCAATACCGATTCGAACGAACTTTCAATAATGGGCATGGAACCTGCGGACAGCAAGAATTACACTTGTTCGCTGAAAATGGCCGCAGAAGAAAATGCCAAAAAAGTGAAAAGTGACTCGTATACGCATTACATTATAGGTGAGTAAATGTAATTATAGTTATTATAATAATAAATGTATACCACGACGAAGACGCGTGTATCTAAAAATCTAAATATTAATAGATGTTTGATATTATGATACTAAAAAAAATGCAATAACGTTTCATAATGTTCGCATCGAAGCGCACTGTGTTCATTTTGTGAACATTTATTGTTTCATAATACTTTTTACCGAAAGTTATACCACGAGGTGTTAAAATTTTTTAATTTTCATCCTAAAATTGCTCTAGAGAAGATTTTTTAATTTTCGAGTAAAACTAGGAATGTATTGGTTTTATCATGATGTATTTATTTTTTTTTTTTCGTGTCAGTATAAACGATTTTGACCAGAAGGATTGCTCCGGTGAATTAAAACACGTTACTTTTCTAAAAGTGAAAAGAGTATACTACTAGGTACCTCGAGGAAATCTTCTTTTTTTAATTTCTCAACAGTTTTTCGATGAATTGAGAAAACTGAGCAAAAAGTAGTGCCAATACCTTCAACTAAGATCGAGAATCAAACCCGACACCGTCTAGAATTTTCACTATTAATTTATTTATCATTCATGGATACAAGATATTAAGTTGTTATGCAATAAAAATTAATCGTAGCAATCCGAAACATACATACTTCATCGATATATGGATTTAATATCGACGTATCGAAATGATATCGATTTAATAGATATCTCATAATTTTCAATACATGAAAACACTATCGTGTACGAGATATAATAACATTTTTCCCATGTTGGATGTGCTCAAATAAAATAATAATAATTAATTAAATACTAGACTGTTAGAATCTTATGGTTTATTATTGTAATAAAATTGCATTAAGATATTGTATTCTACTTCTTTATCAACTGTCTTCAAAAATTAAAACTGATGCACCCTCACTCAGAATCGTTTTATTCGAGAGTAATGGCACATTGGTTTTAAGTTTATTTGAAAAATACAATTACTAACCCATTCTTGTATCTCGCCCGACCGCGGATTCTCACCCGACCTAGGTCCTGGAAGCGGGTGCATTTTGTTTTTCAGTAATAATATTTATTAATTAGTTATACATCATCAGATTAAAATATTCAAGTGCGTACATTTGCAAATAAATACTTTTTGTTTCTACCAAAACTATGAGAGTATTATGTTGGTTGTTGGCTGTTACTGGTTTGTTTTCTGCTACAATATCATGAAAATTATCATAAATTATATGAAGGCTTGCTTAGTATAATGGAAGTGACTAAAAAAGGGGTCAATGAGGGGTGGGGCTACAAGACAAGCAAAAGTTTTTTACCAGTTCAGTATTTTGTGGGCAAAAACAACTTATCTCCAATGAAAATCGATATGAACTACGATCTGACGTTAAATGATACTCCAGTATTGGGCGTATTGGCGGCAATAAACACAAAACTACGTTTTTTTTTTATTGATAGCCGTCGAGAAACCAATTTACGAAATCCGTGGCAATGCAACGTACAAGACCGATGGTATTAAGATTTGCACATACGAAATGACCGGGCTCATGCAAAAACAGTTGCCCGCCCTGTTGCGCGCAGAAGTGTGTCCTGAAGGGTCGACGCGGTACGCGTGTAACGTCGTCATCGAAACGGCGAGCTGTACAAAAAATGAAGTAATATGTTGTTCAAATATAAAAGAAATCAAATTTATAAGTAACCCACACATGCCTATTTAATGCTCTAGATGCGTTTATTATTAGTGTTGTTCATTACATTGAGATTAGGAACTATTCTCCGTATCATGAATGACACTGGCCATTGAAAGACGAATATTCTTAATCGTGTCATCGTTACGTCAGACCGCTTAGATTTTACCCGTTCCCTACTAAGTACCAAAAGCCCCAAAAGTAATCCAGATCTTTTTATAAATACGAATATGGTTCTGTTAACAATTTAGGTGCATTAGAAATGTAGATGTATTCCAATAGTCCAGTCTTTTTATTTTTGTTTTGCAGAAAACACTGGAAATCGATTACTCTATGACATTAAATGACAATGCCAATGTCTTCAGCAGGATCAGAACAAGCAAAAAAGGTCGAAATGCTCTGTACTATCAACAAATCGTGGCGACGATATCAAACGTGTTGGCTACGAACCTCAAAAAGACGTTATCGGGAGCTCTAAGTAATTATTATATTAATGAGCTTAGGAAAATCGCCGTGCACGTTGATACTTGTTGAAACCTTCCGAGGTTTTTCATTTGTTTTTTTTTTCGCCGCAGTCGTATCCAAATTTACTTTAGAGGAAACTCAGTTTGAACCCGACCACGAACAGATGAAGATCAACACGTTCGTCTCATGCGTGCCGGGATTCGGGCTCCGTGAAGTTTTCTGCGCGGCATGTCCGCCTCATCATTACAGTTCAGACAGGTCAACCGAGTGCTTGAAATGTCCAAAAAATTTCCATCAGCCGGTCGCCGGGTCAGATAAATGCGTCAAATGTCCGACGCCGTTTGCGAGTGGGTGTTTTGTGGTACGGAAAAAATGTGTATTCAATACTACTAAAATATTTATGCAGATATTGAGATATAGTTAGATAAGGGTCTAAAATTAAAATGCGTAATCCAAAATATCTGATTCCACTAAAAATTTTAAAATTGTCATGGGACCTTCGCATGGTCCAAAATATAGACACAAAATAATCATATCATGATAATAAGCAATTCAGGTTGTACTTGTATGTTTTCAGAATGAAGTTTTGACGTCGTCTAACAACAACTATTACATGATTGGTGCAATCACATTTATAATTTCATTCGTTATCCTAGGGATTTATTTTTATTGTTGCCGCAAACAAAACAAAAAAAAAAGCTTGAGCAGTACGGTGATATTATTTTTAATTACCCTAATATTTAATTAATTAACTTGCATGCACTACAAAAACTGTGAACTTTTCATTTCTTGTATTGAATTTTTAGTTTAAACTGATGGTATAAAATTTAATAAATTCATATCAAGTGTTATATTTTACCACAGAACATTTTATTTTATCACATACAATTTCTATGTGAAACATGAATTATTATTATTGATTTATTCCAGATATTAGACAATTTACGAGCAGTGTGAAAAGAAGATTCAAGTTATTTGAAAAGAAAGACTTATTACCGAGGTTTAGTTCTAAGAAAAGCATCATCTCTAAAGGAAAAAAAGTTGGAAAGTCGTTGTTGAAGTTGGTCAAAAAACCAAAACAGAAAATTATCCAACCGGCCGTACCATTCGAAATAATACATGGAAAAATGGGCCCAGATCAAATTCAAAATAAAAAAATATGAATTTAGTTATGTATACCTAATATTGAAGATTTCAGTACTGTATGTATACCATTTGTTTAATATTCAATATGTATAAATACTTGTAATACCTTTAAATGTTTAAAATAAAATAAAAAATGATAAAAAATAATAAACAATACTATTTTTTTTAATGATTTTGCTGATTATTTTTTACCTTAAATGTCTAGTATTTTCTTCGCACGCAGAAAAATTAGAAAAACAACATACAGAAGACATTTTAAAAAAATGTACATAAAATCGTTCTTTCTGTCACGACTGAAAAAGCGTTTTATTTATAGTATGTATAAGTAACGAACTGAATTACCCGTGGTTCGAAACGGAGAAAAATCACCGGTCGAGCCGTTCTCAAGTCATGATCTTCCATACGTGCAGCAATCAATTATAGAATATATTTATAGTTATCCGTCGCTACCGTGTCAGTTTACATTTTTGTCACATTAGTATAAAATATTTGAATTGCAGTAAAAAGTATTTTCAATGGTACACTAAATCTAATTACACAATCAAAATAAATCAAAATCAAACGGTATGTTGTCACTATGATAATAGTATTGACGACTTTATTGTTTTTGTAATTTGCACCAATATTCAGAATCACTCCCGTGATCAATTCTTCTTTCGACGATGTGAATTTACAAATATTGTGTGGAAACGGAATGAGGCCAGTCAATCGGGATTTTTCCGTTTCCAATGTCAGACAACCGCTTGGAAAATACTTCCACCCATTCATAATTTTGTAGAGCGACTCGCATATCCGTTGCTAAGTGATAACTTGAAAGTTTTCAAATTCGATGATTTCGAGTAAGCGTTTATTTCATCGGCAGCCGTTGATCGTGGCAACTCTACTGGCAGCGTTTGGCGAAAACCACCGGCCGGCAGAATCATCGTACATCCAGAAAGCACTTGATTGTTTCGCAAATTTTTAAACGTTCGATCAGGTGCCTCCAACGCTCGTTTGCGCCCTATCGCACACTAATCCCAAATGATTACTTTGAAATTATGCTTGTACTTTTGCCGACCTTTTGTCGTATTACCGTTGTTGCTCAAATTCTGAATAAGCATATGGAAATATACAATGTTTGCGACTGTTCAAAACATCAATTAATTTATTGTTGCTGTAGAAACGTCACATTTTATTTTATTCTATTCCGTGACACGTGTGGGGTGGTTGTCTTTAGAAATTCGCGTTGCCTTTTTTTTTTATGTTAAATGACACTTGATCAGAAGTAAAAACCATTAACCTATGTGTTATTACAAAAGACAGAAATGCATTAAAAACAAATTGAGCTATGTGAATCGCACCTCCATTAGGAATTTCAACGCAATAGCCAATGTACCTATTGTTCGTGTGACTGATCTTATACGCCCAATACATCTATTATTAGTTGTAACCCATAACAGTAACAATAAATTCGTTAGACTTTTTTATGCAAATGAACTGGATCGGATCTACATAATTCATTTTTTGGAGTAACGAATATGAGAAATTAAATTCAAAATGTTTCTATTTAATTTTTGATTTTTAAATAAAAAGGTGTAAACATTTCGAAATGTAAGCAACACTTGTCATAGTTTAGATAATTGGTTTGAAATTGATGTTTTAGTTTTTCACCCATGAATTACGGTCCGGAGTAATTTAATTTTCAACCCATACCATTAATTATGTTATTAAGAAACATATAGCTTACATAAACCTTGTGCTGGCTTAATACATAATAATCTTAACAAAGTACTCACATGCAACCCACCGTAGCTGTAACAAGTTATCTTCAGTACAAAACTGATTTTTTGATAGACAAGACTGTAGGAATACGAATTCCAAAAAAAGTATCGAGTCTTTAATCCCATAATCCATATAAGCTCGTATATTCGATATAATCAATATATGTGTAATGTCTAAACAAAAATTATAGTATTTTAAATCCATCATTTGGATTAAAAATTAATCGAACACAATAAATGGAAAAACAAAAATTGGCCTATCATATACATTTTCCAAGAGTTCAAAAGAATATCATGGTTATGAAAGTATAAAATTATACACGTCCTACATTTATTCTAAATTTATAAAATATCAATTAGCCAGTGATCCAGTAGATATTTTCACCCTAAGAAATTTCTAAATGTCACACAAAAAAGTTAATGTTTTAAATATTTTAATAAAACATTTAAATTTTCAATACCAATGTCAACTAAATATATTTTGCCCCGGAGTTTTATAAAAAAAATAAAATTTGATTATGTCTATTAACAAGTGTGATATGGCTCTACGCCAACCCTAGTGGGACACCCTGTACATTATATAGTTTTATAATTGATTCGAGTAAATTGGATTTTGAGTGAGGCGATGAATGCATTGGTTTTATCATGATGTGTGTTTTTTTTTGTGTTGAATATATTTTTTTCTAGAAAACGTTATCCTATCATCAATAGTAGGATATGTTTCCGATTTTAAATGTTGTCTAGTGGGTGAATTAGAGAAATTATTTTTGAATTTCTCAACAGTTTTCCGCAAAACAAATACATTCCTCGTTTCACTCAGAATCTAAAAGTATATCCGTTATAATTTGTTAAGGAGGCACTAATTCTATGGAAAAACCATGATAAAACATTTATCATTTAACTTAATTTAATAATAATATTTAACTCATTTAATTTATTAACCTATTTGCCGTGTTAAATATCATAAAAACTATGCCATCTTGTCGGCTAAACTGTACGTTGTTGGAAACAAGAGTTTGCTGTGTTTTGTTTCGTTTGTTTCCATAGCTTTGAATAGGAAAGGGCCTCTTTATTAACTCTATGCCTTAGGTTGGCCATCATAAAAGGACGCCATAATTTGCTGAAAACATAAACGTGTCGAGAGACCTTTTTATATTCTAAATTGTCATTCTGTAGGTGTGGGCAGGGCGGAGTAAGGAAGTAGGATATAAATGAGCTACCAAGTGTAATTTTGCGAACAATGAATCCATTGAAGAATTCTGAGTAGGCTATTGCCCGTCCGTATGTTTTCATTGTGTTGCAAAAAGTATTGTTATCATTATGTCACAACTCCACAAGTCAATACAGGACATTTCATTTATTGTTGTTGTACATAATGTGCATTATAATGTTCAGGCAACATTTTATTTTCACTTTTAGTACATACATAGTGTAGATATGACTGTATTTACGGAATCACTCGAGTTATTCATAAACATCTCAAAGATCATGGGTTTGATAAACTTTCGTTGTACATTTGACATGGGTTTATTAAATCGGCACACAAACTCGACGTACAATGTATTTCTAGAATTGATACGGACATTTGTTTACGCGGTTACTTCTCTCCATATTTTTTTTAATTTAAGTCATTTTTATTCTTTACATTTTATAGTGCTGAAATATTGGTCTTTGATCATTACGGCTAGAATGTTGGAATATTGGATAATTAAGTATGAATATTTACGTAATTTGTTTTTCGTTTGATCTTATAATATCTGTATTTTGCAATGATGATCTAGATTCTAGATGACAAATATTAGGCTATATAGTACGTAATATTATGCTATACAGTATGTTAGTTAATTGGAAAACCAGTCGCCATGACTCGTGATAATATAGTAAGAATAATTGAGTGGAGTTTTTTTTTTAATGTAAGTAGTATTTGAGTATTTTATATTAAATGCCCGAAAAACCATTTTTTTTAACATTTATAATTTATATAAGATATAAATCGTAAAAAATTATAAAATGTTATTATGAAACAATTAAATACTATTTTAAAACTCTATGTAGATATTTGATAACTACAGTCTGTTGATTACGCACGAACTGCCAAATTGTTTGACTACAACACAATTAAAAAAATACTGTAAAATGATTACTATGATTATTGATTTTATTAATTTATATAAAAATGAAGTACGATATTATTTCTGTTACAAGTTTATAAGTTGCGAGCACCCACAAGAGCATCAAGTGTACAATGTAATTTCAATTAAAATTGGACGCCACCGTTTCATAAAAAAAAAACAAATGAAATAAAAATAATAATAGTTTCAACGAAAATGTTGTTTCAGGTTTATAAACGGATTGATCTGTTTCGACCGTAAGCTTATGTTATTCAATTCCGTACTGTTGCCAGACGTCCATTGCGGTCTGCCGAGAAAAAGATTCTGGATGAACATAATGATCGGTTTCGTCGTTTACAACGTGGGATTCCGGATATTCTACGGGTCCCAGTACTCCGTTTCCTTCGTGGAACAAAGCTTCCTGTTGCACTTCCTGTTCGCTTCGCCGGAAACGATCGTCTTCGTGGTGATGCTCACGTCGTGTTTTCACCTTTACAACGCGGGGCACCGGTTCCACGCGCTGAACGCCCTGTGGCTGCGCCTGCCGCCCACACTGATCGCGGTGCCGGGCGAGCGGGCCGACGCCGACGACGTGGCGATGCTCGTGGAATGCCTGCGGCTACTGCACGCGGAACTTTCCGAACTGCTGAGGGTGTTCAGCCGCGGCTACGGCCCCGTGCTGCTCGTGTACTTCGTCTTCACGTTCGTCCACACCGTGTTCGAGACGTTCCTCATAGTGATATTCAAGGACAGCAACGCCAAAATCAGCGTGGTCCCGTTCATATTCTACGCCAATCACATTTTCAACATGGTGTCGGTGCTCTACGTCACGTCGTGGGTCATCCGGAAGGTACGTTGCACTCGGGTCAGCGGCGTTTGTCCCCGCGATTTGCCCCCGCCGAGGCTGCGCGGGTAGAGTGCACCACGCGCGTTACCGTATCCACGCGATGGCGTTATGCTCACATATTTTCGGTCGGTCGAGATTAATGCCTTGTCTACTCGTGACGAGTACTCGGCCGAGAGAGTCAAATCGGCCGAGCACTGTCCCGTGTGAACTCAAGGAACCAGTACTCGGCCTAGTACCAGGTCCGTATTTGAGGGGGGGGGCAAGTGTCCCTTGTTGCCCGGGGCGGCAATTTTATATTGAAAATAAATATTATGGCGTATCTGATGACAAAAAAAAAAAACAAATGTTTTTATTTATACTTCAGTCTTCAATACATTTATTGGAAAAACTATTTTGATAATTTTTTTTTTTTTGGGGGGGGAGAGGGGTACGGGAGGTCGGCTATAATATGTTGCCCCGAGGCATAATACGGCCCTGCCTAGTACTCGGACGAGTAAAATAAGCGGTCGAGTGAATAGAAACCGTTTCTATTCACTGGGCCGAGCGAGTACCTCCACTGCCAAAATTGGCTGTACTCGGCGTGTCTAAAACTCTAAACCGTCGGCCGAGTGTCGTGTAACGAGTAGTTCAGTAGTTGTGAATATATAGTTGTGCCGTCTTAACCTGTAGTTGTATTTTTTTAGTATGAATCGTCATCGTAGAATAAAACGATCTTTCAAGGATTGTTGATAACAAGTGTACGAATTCACAACTACTACGTTGCCCTCGGTTATCCGTTTAGACACGCCGAGTACAGTAAAATCTTGGAAGTGGGGGTAGTCACTCGGCCAAGCAAATACAATGCGTGTAAACGCTTGACTCGATCAATTCCGGTACTAGACCTGGAAGCATAACGAGTGACACGGCCGAGTACTCGTCACGTGTAAACAAGGCATTAGTCCGATTTAGATTGTGAGAATTAGATTTATTCTCTTACACCGTACAACATATTTGGTTGTTTCGTGAATTTATTATTGTTCCCACAACGTATTTCGCGTAATGTATTCAATACCATAACCGTACACACTACTCAATAGATTCCTTATAATAACGCATAGAAACAAGATGCCTAATATAGGGGAATCTAATGTCAAACAATCTGTCATTCAACGTAATACTAACTTTGCAGAAAAAAAATATCGTAGCCGACTTGCGATCGTTGCGAATTTCTGCAATACCCGAAGAAACAAAATTACAAGTAGGTATTTATAAAACAAATATTTATTATTTAGAGTTTAAGACGAAAAACAAATTCAATATTTGTAGCTCTTTTTTTTCTCATGTATAGGTACTATTTTAATTTAAGCGTTGCATATATAGCATTATAAAATCGTTATTTTAACAGTTAAAAGTTATTTAAATCCTACGACTATGAGCATTCATAACCTATTGTATAAATATCAAGTATATAATGTGTCATTGATATTGTAAGTTGATTTTTTTTTATTTATCAAATAGGTTAAAATATTCATGAATCAAATATCGTTATATGAACCAAACGAATTGGCAGCATTTGGATTTTTTAATTTGAACTTAAGACTGTCTACTTCAGTAAGTTGGTATATGTTTGAATAAAAAAAACCACCGATATCCTGATTGATTTGTAAGTAAAACAAAGAGAATAAGAACCGGCGAAAAACTGATACATGATTATTTTAAAATGTGTTTAAAATGTTAAATTGTTTATAAAATTAAACTGGTTTAAGGTACTTTTTGAAATTTTCAGATTTTAGTTTTACTGATAATGGTGCTCGCTACAACGATACAAATGAAAAAACATCCCATCTTCATTTACCTACATAAAATATTAGGAATCCAATACCAGGAAAAAACTTAGACACGCACCAACTATGTAGACGGTAAACTTGAGCTGAAGCTTTTTACGTTTCGACTAAAAATTGTTCGTTCCATTGTTTCAATATTTTTATCACCACTGACTTGATGTATAATTGAATACAGCAATAATTATCACATAGGAATATACTAAATGAGTGTTACTATACTAAAATAAAAAATAACATACAAAGAAAACATAAGAACCCGGTGTATTTATCTTTCGTCATGATTTTACGAGCCATCCAGGATGTAGAATCAAAAACATTCTCCTATTTTTGTCAATCTCGCGTTCAAAAAAAAACACCGGATTTGAAAAGGCCGCCATATTTGTTTTTTATGTTGGTAGCATTGGTTCTGCTATTTTTACTATATGTTATCGTTGATGGTTTGTGTTGAAAATGGGTTTTGTGGTTTTTAGTCATTGTTTGTGTTGTATCGGAATGGAAAGGTACAGTAAAGAACAGTAAAAATAAATGTACCCTCAAAGAGTTACGGTTTTGTGTGGAATTTGGAGTGGGGTTTGATCGATCCTTACTTTTTCGAAGACGAAGAAGGAAACGCTGCTACAGTGAATGGGGTTCGTCACCGTGATAGTGCGCTCAGTAATTTTCTTTGGCATCCTTTGGATGAAATTAATATCGAAAATATATGGTTTCAACAATACGTCTCAACTTGTTACGCTTCAAGAGAAACAGTCGCTCTGCTAGTTTGCTGCGTGAGAAGTCTCGGACATACTAATCTCGTTGCGTGGACACCAAAGCTACCCACCTCGATCTTGCGACTTAACGCCGTGTGATTTTTTCTTGGGGATACGCTTAGTCACGAGTTTACCAGAACTAAGTCCTAAAATTTTTGGAACTTAAGTAAGAAATTCGTCGTGTCCTCAACGAACTTGATGGCTAGTAGTGGGAGGGGGGTCATATGCCTGATATTGTTTTCAGTGTTAAATCTAAACTTCTCCTGAAGAGAATGATATATTTGTTATGTTTTTTTAAGAAAAATAAATTTAATTTATGCAGATTTAAATCCGGCGTTCTTTTTGAGACACCGTTTACCAAAGAAATATAGTAAAAATATGAAAAATTGAATATTACAATACTAATAATTTGTAATACCTTGTAATATGATTATATGAAATAAGATATCGGGAAATACCGAATAAAAAAATAAGATAATTGTGGATAATTATGCCTCAGTTGTTTGGACATGCGGCCTGGATAGAAATGTCACAACTGATTTACTGATCAATACAAGAACCTTACTACTATAGTCTAACCCAGGGGTCGGTAACCATTTTAACCACGTGGGCCATATTTTTTTTCAATTAATCATCGAGGGCCACATTAAAAAATAATTACATATTATGATATAATACTTAAAATTAACCACTCTTGTGCGGGCCATCAAAAATTGGTTTACGGGCCGCGGGTTGCCGACCCCTGGTCTAACCTAAACTATTGAAAAAATAATTTATTCCTTTTTAAGTTTTATCGAGTTCCCTGTTTGATACATATGTAGGATTTGAAAACGCGCATAAACAATTATTTAACTATTTGTTATTTCTTACCAGGACTTGCCGAATCCGTAAATATACGTTAGTAGTGTAATAATTTACGAATATATTGTATGGACATTTTTAATGTGAAATAATGTGTTGCCGAATTCATGTATTCGGTAGAAAAAAGTACGCCTAATTCATGAAACCGGCAATTTCACTAAGTCGACGTAACATACTGATAATGATTACCTAAATAGCTCAATGTGCATTGTGCACGTTTCCTATACAGTTCGTATCATTGAATTGTTTTTTTTTTTTAGGTTAAGTCAATACACTTACACTAACCAAACTATTGTCGATAAAATTACCTTTACCTTTGCCCTGGAATGCCCATACAGAAAAAACATAATTTTAATATCCCTATTAACAAGGGAGATATTGCTCTGTGTAAACCTCGGTGGGACACACTGCATACTTTTTTTTATTAATTTCTACCATTTATTACTATAAGTGGTGTCACTACTTAGTTGTCGATTGAAATGTAGTGTTTAACTATAAAAATGTAAAAAAAATTTTTTTTTGGGAGAATATCGAGTAATATATGACGCTGTACATTGTTTTCAATACGCGAACACTAATACAATTTGAATTAATCTTTATTTTAGAAAAAAGTCAAGAAATACGACGGAAATTGAAGGAAATTTAACTTTTAAAATACAAATTGATGTATGTATAGAGTCAAGTTATGATTCATGAAATCACATTAGTGACACAGAACAAGGAAAATTTTTTTATGAGAATTGATCGATTATGGGAAAACTTTTGATTAAAGTACATCCTTAAAGAATGATCTCGGCAATAGTAAAAATTCTTATTGAAATGCTTCAGGTGTTCTAGAGACTAGAGTTTTAGAAGAATATACATTAATAATATCATCTTATTACACTTGATGTATAGCATTATATACTTCATATTGAATCATTAGTACAAAAAATAATCTGTGACCAATGATAACTATAATTGAAAGCTATTTTTCTAATCGTTTAATTTTAAAATTTCTAATGCGGATAATATTTAATACTTTTGGCTATAGTTTTTTTTTTGTCAAATCAATGCATATCAAATCAGTTTGCGTTCATTTAAATTAATTTTTCGATACATTTAAATTTTAAATATTATTATTTATACTTTGTTAGCTTGAAGCCAGTCTTGCATCATGGAGCTTAACAGGTGGTTGGACAGAAAACGCGTTCGTTCAGCACCATACCAAGTTTTGTACGAACATGCAATTTCTTGGAGGGAAAGCTTGGTTGCAATTTATTGAGGCTTTTAAAATTCCAACAAAAAACTGTCCGATACCAAAAGTAACATACAATTATGTATTTAGTCTTTTCTTATTTTATTTTGTTATCAGAGTAATTATAACGTTACATATTCGTTTATGTTTTTTACTATCGTTAACTAATAATTAGTTACTCGACAATCAATCAACACCATAAGAAGCCCGAAATCAACAGGACACGACCAATAAATTTATATTTGTCTGATAAATAGAAATAAAGACAAAAATCTGGTTCTAAGCCTATAAGTATTTAACCTTTTTCTAAGCTAATAGTCGTTGTTATTGAAGCGTTTATAATATTAAAACAATACTGTCGTATTACAATCAATCCGTATACTTTTTGGCGGCTAATATTTCCATTCCAGTAAGATGGCACATGTTCCGTCGACGATTTATTTACATTCGCTACAGTGATCCTTTTTTGCAAGTATACTAGGTATATATGTACCAACTCTACGGGGGTCTGGAAGCACTATAGAAATTGACATACGAGCATCCTCACTATTGTATCTGCCGTGTGAAAATTGTTTTATTTAGAGGTCTTATACGGCGGGTTATACATATACGTCAAGCAGTAAAACGTGTACGTAGCCAAAAGCATTAAACAATTGATGTGAGGAGGGTAGGGATAAGGAGCGAATCAAAACTATGCTACCAGTAGACAAATCGCTCGTTCTGCGCTTGCTGAGACGGCTGTACGAATTAATTTTTTTCAAAATACAAGAACGATACAGAATGAAAATTAATTATAAGTTATATTTTTAATTTTTTTTGTTCTTACTTACATTTAATTTCAATTAACTATAGTACATTTATCATCTACGACAACTTATATAGATTTTTTTTTTATAATTATTATGCTTATATAGTGTACACTGTGTACAGCATTATTCTTAAAATATTAAAAAAAAAAAATTTATCCTATACATAAAAATTAAATCGACGCTTTCTTAATTTGCGACCAACGGGACGTCAATTTTATATTAGATATGCATATTTTATAATTAAGATCAATTAAATACATACTAAAATCAAAGGCTGAAAATAATTTTTCAGATTATAATAATAATGTATCGTGCAACTCGCGGCGTACAAGACAGGACGTTTCACCGTAAATACGGTAACATAACATAATGTTGTACTCGCGTTCTCTTACAATAATAATAATAATAATAATAATATGTAATAAACGTTAAATATTGTTTACAATAAAAATTAATCGTAGACTTGAGAAAAAAAACACGTACGGATAGCATCAAATGATATGTACAAGTTCATGTTCGTTAAACATATTATATATATATATATATATATATATATATATATATATATAATATATATATAATATATATATATATATATTTATATGTAGAATACACAAAATCGTGTTAAATATTTAATAATATTTTTTTTTTATGGAGAGCCAAGTGTACAATATAAAATATAGACTTGATGCTCACTCATTCGTTCAGTCTTCTTTTTGTTTTATCATTATTATTATTATTAACTTAACGTGATTTTACAAACGCGTTTTTTTTTATGCAACCAATTAAACAAAATGTATTCATATAATATAATATAATATATAACGCACACCCAACACATTTTTATCAGGCAAAATGACCTATGACTAGAGTATATAAAAAATAATTCACTAAAACGATTCTACGTATTAATGGACAACAATATTTCAGTAAAATGTTCACTTTAGAGATTATAACAATACTATTGGGGTCCCGTCACATATTTATTATATAATTATCATAGTTAATATATTATTTGATCGTAACTATGTATATCAATATTATGTACACATGTGTTCAAAATAAATATAACATATTATACTTCTTAATCTTACTACCAAAAATGTATTTCACTAACAATTAACCCTAAAACGTGTTCATTTACACGATGTCCACGCATATAAACTATGTAATTAACATTATCTATTCGCAGCAGTATTATGCTACTGTACAATGTTGTAATAATATTATCTAAAATCATACGTAAATATAGTTAAATTCAAGTGTAGCATATAGTATGTATATAATGAATATGGTCACAAGAAATCAGACTAGAAAAATAAAAATAAGACCACAAAAAGGATACAAGGACAATGTTCAGTTTTTTGTTAAACGGTACACGTAGTACGATCATTATTATCATTGTATAATAATATGTTTGTACACAAATTAAATACAAGTTCATCGTGACGGAGACTGCGTATGTTTTGTAGTAGTAGTAGAAGTAGTAGTAGTAGTTATTCGTAAGCGTACACCAACACTATGCACAGCATTACGGTGTAAAGCGACAACTGGTGCGACCACGATCCGGAATCAAAACCGTCGGACATTTCTTCGTCGTAATTGTCCGGCTCTTTATCTGGAAATGAAGAAAATCGTTTACAATTTCGTTTTTTTTTCTTTTCCATTTTGCGTTCATACACAAACATACGATACATTTTATTTTTGGCGTTAGAGAAAGTATTATATATGTACGGGGTGTCCCACCGGGATTCACACTGAACGATATCAACCGTGTGAATACAGATTATCAGATTCTGATAATATCTGCAAAGGCAATTTTGTTGATAACGGTTCGGTAAATATAAGAGTATTAATATAAAAGTTAAAAAGTCAACTTCTTATTTTGTAATTTTCGTGAAATTTGAAGATAAGCATTTTATAAAGGACTTCTTTTCCTGAACATTTTGACTATTCGACTAATTTTTTATTTAATTATTCATTTTTATTTTTAATAATTATTTTAGTTTACAAAAAATAATGTAAATTATTATCAACTCGTTATTTTTCCGATAATGTTTGCTGATTCTGTTATTGTTGTTTAAAATCGTGTAAAGAGTATACTAATTTCTTGTTAACTAGAAAATTTATTAAAAGTTAAGAAATTAATGAAAATTGACAGTTGAATGGTCAACATTTTCAGAAAAATAGGCCCTATAAAATAGCTATCTTCGAAATTTATAAATATTACAAAATAAAAGGTTACATTTTTTACTTCTTTCATAGTAGACTTACAATTACCAAACTATTTTCAACAGAATTGATTTTGCTAGAGATGCTCATAATGATTTGATTATCTTTATTAACACGCAAGATGTGTCTGAGTTAAGTATTAATTATTATACATGCTCTGTGTAAGTTCCAGTGGGACACCCTGTATTTGTGTATATATTATATAGATAATGCACCAGTTATAATTGTGGTGCAGGGACGAGGGACGTATTAAACACAAGTCCGTTAATTGCAAATTTTTCTTAGAGAAAATATCATTTTGGTCATTTTATTTTTGTTGAAAAACGTGATTTTTTTTTTATGTGATAAAACAATTAACGTTCCGTGACAATCGTTAATATTTCGGAGCATTAGTACTAGACGGAAGACAGTTAAAAAAGTAGAATATACGCTTAGCGAGATTAACTGTAAAAGGCGCGGACGTGATTCGAAAACTCGTAGACGCCGCGAAATACGATCGATACAGTCTCGCTATTGTTGTTCAGATCTTTAGGAATTGTTAAGCTTATCGTTCGAATGAGTTGCGAATTTTCAATATAATTTTTTGTGCGAAAACATGTTTATCGTGTTTTCGTTCCCTTTGCCGTCTGTGATAACGACCGCGACAATATTGCGACAGTATTCGTTGTTGACACGGTGACACGCACTCCGGCAGATTACTCGGGAAAATTACTCTCAAACATCCATTTCGCGTATGAAATAACATGTTAGGGAAAATTGCCGCGGTTAGGTGTACCCTCTTCAAGATGCAAAACGATTGCGGCAGGGACGTGTAGGCCCGACGCTTCTTGCTCAGCGCAATGATCTCATTGTCCTATAACCGGTAACCCGAATGACGTTTGTCTTATCGCAAAGGAATATCAGGTATAGTATACAGCTGGGATCCAACATGTCTTAGGGTTGATGCATATTGTTTGGCGCCAGAAAACACGTTCAAGTCGGTCAAAGCGAAACGTTATCGTACAAAATGTAATATTAATTAAACGCAAACAAGGCTTTGCTTTGCGGCTGCACAATGAATTATCTGCATAGCCTTAATTAACTACTAGACTGCTTAACCTTTAAATCGCATTCGACCTCGAGTAAAAATCGAAATCTCGCAAAAATATTCGTACATAAAAACATATTCGGGTTGTCCGTTTAACGCGACGAACGCGTTACTTCGAAACGAATTAATGTCATTATGCGATTTCGATCAAATGTATTTGAACATTTTTGCGACATAATTTCCATGAAACACCGTCGACGTAGACGTCAGAGAAATTACGTGCGTTGTCAAACGCAACCGATCGGAAAAATTGAGCGAACGCGGGAGATTTTCAATTATTTTTAATGTTATATTGAAGGCATTCGGAATGCAAATCTTATCTGCAGAAATTAAAACTATGTTTAGGTAAACACAATATTTCCAATTACGTCGCAAAAGCAAAACATTTTCGTTTTACATTTCTCTAACAGTGTATGGTTAAGGTGCGACGTACACGAGTCGGTGTAAATTTTTTTTTTTAATTATATTTGTAATGTATTCAAATAACATAATTTACCGGTATGTAATAAAACTCGGTTCGAGTTGTAAACGGTAATAGCCCGTTTCAAAAGAAAACTTTGCCAGTTGTATCCACGCTAAAAGTTTTAGCGAAAAATGTAAACGGCCTTATTTTTGTGTTTACGAAAAGAGACACGCTCCGGGCGAATCCCAAATTATAAACACGGGGCGGAAAAAAATAAAGTAGAAATGAGGAGAGAGGAGGAGAGAAAATAAGAAAATAAAAATCTCTCATTTTATTACATTACCGTTATTATAACTGAACCTTTCTAAGAAAAGGTCTTCATTCTAGATATTGAAAATTATTGTAATATTCTAGCTTTCCTTCGGCGGCGAGAGTCAGTGTTTTTGACACACAGGAGTGATGGGTCTTGTGTATTTTTTCCGAGTTAAAAAAAAAAAGTGAAAAACATTATGATGTTCGTATTATATATTTATTATTACTCTTATTTTTATTTTTTATTTTTTTGACGAAAAAATATCTGTGTTAACTTTCCGATGTAAGCATTTTAAATTGGTTGTGTACAGTCTGACGCACTCGCACAATAACCCAATCAGAGCGAAACCTTCCCCGGGCGGTAAACGTTTTGCTTAACATTATCGCATTGTTGTTAAAGCATTTTTTTTTTTTTTCATTTTTCCCATTTTTTTTCTCGTGCTCCCTGTGTATCCTACACTGAACGTGCCGGATGAATACGAAAATCACAGTAGATGAAATATATTTTTATAGGTTCGACATAAACGTTTATGACATACTTTCGTCCTCCAATAAGAACGCCGAGTCACTAATATCGTTCGATGGCATTCGCATTCTGGTCCGGTTTCGGTTCTTGTCTAGAAAGGGAAAAAAAATAAAACAATTTTACTAAACGTATTAGTTAGAGCGTTAACATTTACATAGACAGTACGTGGGCTAGAACGGAGCGAAACAATAACGCGCGGATATCGACAGCGTAGCCATTTACAACGATTTGGACGCGCGCGTTCGAAAAGTGATAATAGTGAATATCGCATCGCAGTCTCGTCGTGTACCATTGGATCGAAATCGAAATCAAAAATTATTATTGAATTTAACCACGTGTCACTTGAATCCGTCCACCCCGTGATGCCTACAAAATATATATTTGGTCTTATTCCATCCGAATATCCACGGTTTGTACAAGGGTTTCGTAATGGTGTTAATACGTTTGGCCAATAATAGATATCGAACAACTCGGATTGTGACATATTAATATTATAGATTTGGTGACGATTACAATGCTTAAAGTAAATTAGGTTAGGTTAGGATATATACATGCATAGTATTATAATTTAATTGATTTTCTCTTCATATGATTTTGATATATTATTCAAAAGAAAAAAAACGCTCTTTAGCGGTCGTATTTAAAGAACAATTCAAAATATCGAAATAAATCAAATAAAAATTTAATTTTAATGGGTTTATTTTCATTTTTTTTATAGATGCTGATAAATATTCTTTGCACGCATATAATTATTGATATCCTTATGATTCTAAAAATTAATCAAAACGAGAGAAAAATTATTGTTCGATGGTTGTAATATAATTATTCCCACTAAATTGCAAAAATCAATTATAATAACATACTAATAAATTCTGCATTTCAATCATAAATAACTATATAATAATATATTGTTGATTATACCGTATACAGATATTAAATCCCTGCCAAAAGTAACAACTAGACGAAATTTCCTATCAGAAAAGTATCAGGTTTGTGTATTTTATCGAAGCATTCCTTCTGGTCGAAAACAAAAAAAAGAACTATGCTCGTATCATGATAAAACCACTACATTTCTCGTTTCACTCAGAATCTAAAATTGAATTCAGTAAAAAACAATAATATGATAATAAAATAAAAATAGTTAACACGGCGCTTCATGTATGCAATACTGTTACACTCAAGTGTTCAAGAATCAACCGATGATAATATTATGATACAATTACAAGCACGTACTAGTTTTTTAAACTTGAAATATTAATTTATAATATTGCTGCCAAGAAGAAATTTTACTTATCCCATAGGTTAATTTAAATTTTTTACATGGTTAAGGTGTTGTAGTATTTTGTTAGAACTTTGTAATTTCGAGTCTAATGAAACAAAACGAGGAAATTCGATTTGTTTTCAAAATTACGATAGACTCGGTATTTACTATTAAATGTAACATCCTCTCTACGTATTCAAATGTATTTATTTTATAGGAAGAAGAAGGCAATGAAGGAAGCAAGTTTTATTATACTTCTTTTTGAAATGAATGCACAAAAAATTTCAATTTAAATTAATTAGTACGAACATTTTATTAAAACTATTTTTGGTTAAATATTGCGAACAAATATAAAATATAAGCACTATATTTCACACTAAAATTTCAAGACTCCTATTCAACAATAATAAACGTATATATTTTTATTATTATACAATTTAAATTTAAATATGGTTACACAAAAACTCATAAATTAATCAAAAATACACGTAAGAATATAAATAGTGATAAACGATTATGTAATGCAAGTGCTTATGTACGTATGTATGTATTCATATTGTACATGTTTGTTTATATGTATAATTGCATGTATTTGTGTGTGTGCGTATATGTGTGTGTGTGTGTGTGTGTGTGTGTGTGTGTGTGTGTGTGTGTGTGTGTGTGTGTGTGTGTGTGTGTGTGTGTGTAAGATTAAGTATGTTTAGAGGCTTCTAGAATAGCAGTTTATTTGGTTGTAGTTTAATATTTAAAATATGAATGTTTAACTAAACGAATTAATAATTTACAGTTTTAATTAACATTATCCCTACCAAAGAGATTCTATACAATCATTGCCTATTCTTACGTTGTATACTACATACGCAACATTAATTTAGTATTATACAGGATCTACTGGATAAAAATATACAGTTGTTGTAAAGTAATATATAATCATATTATATTATACCTACAACAGATGTACAATTTGTTTTCAAATAAATGAAAATACATTTCAAAATAAGATTTTTTTAATAATTTGTTTTTTTCATTTAATGAGCTTCGGTAACTATGGCTATTAGCTGTAGGATAGTAGCGGTTAGTTTTTGGAACACGTATGTTGGGACATCGCTACGTCGCGCGTCGCTAAAAACCCGGGCGGTCACCTATCCGGAAGCTAGCGACAACGGATGGTGCTAAACTTTAGCACTTATCAGTGTGACTGTGGATAATAATCACTGCGTCATACCACGTTCTTTTTCTTTTTATTTTTACAGAATAATAGTATGTTTTAAAAATATGTACTATATAAAATGTATGCATAATTTTAATTAAAAAATCACATTTTGTTTCAATTTATTTCTAAAAATAATAAAAATTCTCAGTAGCATGTCAATGTTGTGCTTTCTACTAAATTTAATATTATTTACATTTAATTAACAAACTGTTCCTACGTTGACAAAAATAAAAAAAAATTCAGTAGTTATAAAGCGAAAAAGGATGCATATTATATTTAGGTTTTTGTAAAATTTAATGAAAATCTTTATAAATAAATATTTTATTCGACATTATTCAGAGAGAATAAATCCACGTCTGAACTATATGAGAATCCATTTGATTTAATAATATAATCCAGTTTTTCAGAGAAAATTTTGTATTTCAACAGTTTATTACAGTTGTCTTAAAAAAGTTTAAAAATAAGAAATATATTACTATGATTGGTTATTTAATTATTAACTGTCACGTTTTATAGTTTAATTATGATAGAAAATGATAAGTTTATTTAAAAATACTGAACAATAAAATTAAACAACTACACATAATTATTTAAAAATATATTTTAGTGAATTATGTGAATGTTAATATATGCTGACATATTTCAAATAACTAAGTAAATTAAAACTGATCACTTATATTAAATGTGTATAATTATTATAATTATATGGTACTAATATATTATATAAAGGGCGATTCTTCAATCAAGCTTACTCCCTTTTTTTGGCCTTTAAAATGCTTAAATTTGGATTTTTTCTTACATTATATATATATTTAACTAATTATTATTTATATGCAAAAAGCTAAAAATGCTATAGGGCAGTAGTTCCCAAACTTTTTTTTTTTAAAACTCCCTAAAAAAAAAAAAAACATGGCGTCTCTTAGGAATAAATTTGATAAGACACAGATAACAATCTGGGAATCTTTTTAGTCAAGTATTCAAATATTTTTGCTTGTATGACAAAATGGTTGAAGAATATAAATGTGTAACATTTTTCTCTGTTCCTCCCTCGTTAATTAATAATTAAGTGCTCGCGCCTCGCCGTTTGGGAACCGCTGGTATAAGGATAACGGTCCCCTTACCGTTTTTTCGTCACTTTAAGTCCTGCCTATTGCAGTGTTGTATAACATAATAACATAAGCGTGGAAATAATATCCGTCCACTCCGTCTGATTTGCCAGCTGAAAATCCTGCTGTCTGCCTTATGTGTGCACGCCGTTTCGCTACTACGATGACTGGGGCGCAGCAACCGCTTGCGTAGAAGGCTGGAATTCGATCAACGTAAATTCATCAAATAAACAATGCACACCACACGTGGAAAACGACATGTAAATGAGAGAACGCAGACTTTTACTCGTGTTGTGTGTGTGTGTGTGTGTTTGTCTGGTCCTCCGTTCTTTCAAATTACTCTCGAATAGACAACTAATTAACGCGTGGCTTTAAGAAAGAAATGGTTCGGCGCTAAAGAAAGTTTTTACCTTATGTATCTTTATTTCGACGTCTACCGTGCGGTACACTGGTATGTTTTTTCGTCTCTTATTATACGTAGCCGTATTACAGGTGTATTGTGCGTGTATAAGTTTTGCGTCCAGTGACTGTTCACTAAATGTTGACGTTTGCCCAGAGTTCTGTATTTTATTTGAAATCGTTATATTTCCAACATTTGTAATTAGTCCTTCTTAAAGTGATGCCAAACGCTTTTCCGAAACATAATATTTACTCAAACTCTCGGCGTCAATTCGTTCGTCAATTTAAACACTCCTGTGTTTAACTTTTGAGTACATATTTTTTTACGCAAACTGTTTCTCTCTAACGAGCACTAAACGCATTTATTTATTTCTTATTTTACGCCTAGGAGTTACACTAACTGTTACTGAATGACCGACTATCTCACAACGTCAATGAAGTTAGTCCCCCGACTTCATCGTATAAATTCGAAATAGGTACCATATATTAGCAACTTTTTAGCAATTAATTGCATTAAACAATTTGTAACCTATTCCTACACAGCGAAAATCAATATTTTAAAACCAGGAGACCAATTACACGTAGCCCCCTACTTTTTCTCCAGACTGGTGCCAATATTAAGCAACCCTTTTACAAATAGTCGAAACCTGATAAGAAATAACTGCAACCCATTTCTCTCTTAGTTATAATCCATACAGGGTCGGCATTATAAGCTATATAAAAGTTTTCAAAATATAAATAATAGTAATAAAAAACTAACGAAACTCCTAGGTCAGGTGTGACTCTGTGGCCGGGTGAGATATACGGATGGATTTATTCTACTTGAAACCAATGTACCTTTGCTCTCGAAAAAATGACTTTGAGTGAAATGGGTTTGGTGGATCAGTTTATATTTCTAAAGATGGTTGATACTGTAGTAGAACCAAATTCCTTATAAGGTATAAAAAAATAATTCATTATTCATATTTTAATTACCTTGCATATTCATATGGCTTGTATAATTTTTTTTCGAACCCTACGTTTTTAAACGATTGCGCAAACAATTTAGATAAAGTAATAGTTTTTGATATTTTATGATATTTTGAATATTTGATGTATTTTTCTCTCCATTACACAATTGTTGTTAATCGTTGCGACCCTGCGACCAATACAAATAAAATACTTAAACAGTAGTTCAATAACCCATCCCTGTAACTCAACCTACCGTGAAATCTCACCTGACTTAGGAGTCTCGCCCTTTTTATTTATTTTATATGTGCAAAATGTTTCAGTATTATCGAATACTTTTACAAGTTTAGATATTACAACAATATTTACATGTACCTATGTAAAATATCTTTTTTATGAGTTTTGTGGTTTTTTATTTTGCTGCGTTAAACAGTGGACAGGTTTGCTGTCGTCGTCTGACTGTAGAGTATCTTGTGGTGATCGAGGTTTGTAGTTTTCGCTTCAATACTGAAGAAGCCAATTCAATCGGAAGCTTAAACTTTTGGATGAAAGTTTCTGAACTGTGATCTGATCCAGCTGTGTAGGAAGAATATACTCGCATAGTGATGTATATGACTGTTCTCCATGAACCATGGGAACAATAATTTGTTCTAGGGGATTTGAATCTTATTTATTTTTATAGGACAGGCTTCAGAGCCATACTGGCGAAGAAAAAGTTATTAGTGGTCAAATTATTGACGGACAGAGAGCCCAAATTCTTGCACTTATAGTCTTTCGCGAAGTTTATATTGTTTAGGTAGTTTTTCTCACGTGAACTTTTCGTCTTTGGACTGACCGAGTCGTTTTTCTTATTATAGTTTATAATTTGGTTATCAATGACCATGAGCTGGTGATCTTTTTACCGTTTTATAGTCAAGATTATTGTTGTGGTTTTGATTGGTTTCAAGTTATGTTTTTATTTTAAAAGCCCGGTGATGATTTTCTTCAGGCGTAGCTAGTGATTTTGAATTGATGATTCCAGGGCGTTGTCTTGAGTTTTTACAGTTGTATCGTCATCAAACATCACCAGGTTAGAGTTAAGTGGATTTAGGATACCGTAATAGTAATGTTAAAAAGGGTTGGACCTAAGACTGAGCTTTTTGAGATTCCAGCTTCGATTCTAGGTAGGGTAAAATTGGTTCGTATTCTGCCATGGAACGTTTCATTTTATTCAAAGGACATTTTAGAAATTAAGTCTGGTTCGGAGGCTTGTGTTAGGTCTAGCCAAAGAACCGTTTTATATTGTTTCTGTGCAAAGCGTGTAAATTAATTTTTCCCGATAATCTTTTAATCTGATAACACGATATAAAATGATTAGTTTCGAATCCAAATCGTTGAATACGACATGGTTGCTGTTCAAGAGCTCACTCGGTTATTTACACTGTTGTCGTTCGCCGCTATGACGCCGTACCACGTCGCAGCAGATACGGTAGGTGATTTCAATAATAGAATCAACACACTAACGTACACATACACCCACATCATATGCTATACAGGTAGGCGTACGCATATGATAATCGAAAAAAATTGATCGACGATCAAAAAAAGCTTTTTTCCAACGACAACAATAATAAAAATAACAATAATAGCACACACAAAAAAAAAAAAGTATAAATTAAAATAAACGAAATGTACAAACAACAAACAAATGGCATCGTCAATCAATCAACGAAACGCCAATACATATTTATATGTAACCTATACAAAAAAAAAAAAAAATAATAATAATAACAATAATACAAAAACAGGAGGACGACCGCGACACTGGTACACGCGTGTACACATCACGTGTTATTTGACGTTATGTACATTCACGCGTATGTACTCTAATGATATTTCCCATTTATTTTATTATTCCGAAAAGTGTATGGGCGGGTTAGTGTGTACGAGTGTGTGTGTGTGTGTGTGTGTGTGTGTGTGTGTGTGTGTGTGTGTGTGTGAGACAGAGAGAGAGAGAGAGAGAGGGGCTGGTGTATTAGAAAGGGGATGGGTGGGAGAGAAAATACGAATGGGGAAAAAAACGATGATGATGATAATAATAATAATAATAAACTTATGGAAATATAGAAAAGCAATAAATTATGATTTCCTGTGTGACCTGTGTACGTATGTGTGTGTATGTGTGAGTGTATGTCTTTTAGCTGTCCTGCCCCATTGACTTCGGCCCCTGCACACACTTCCCACTTCCGGCCGGTTCGATAATAATAGTTTGGCTCCGTTCAACTCGGTACATATACGCGCGTACCGTATCATTTTAGGTCAGACGTATGTCGCCGGTCGTATTTGCGTTCTCATTATTTATCGTTTGCCGCGCGCCCGGCATCGTACACGCCCCCCTCACTCCCGCCACGACTTCTTCACCCCTACGCGTATACGACGCCGCGACGTTCCTTTGCACACGAAGTCACCTTCCCTTGCGATCCATCGTCACCGCCGCCCCTTGTCGACGGACGAGACCTCCACGCGTATCGTGTCCCGATCTAAGTATAATTTGATTTGCGCGCGACATTAGCAAACACGGTACGCGACGCGTAGGCGCACATTCGGTCTAAAACTCGGGAGTGATAAAATTATTTGCACCAAGTGACCCGTATAGCAACCCCTGCACATACCTACACGGCGTAAAATATTTTAATTTCGAAAATTTCGATAAAATATAATCTTTTAATATCTTATACCACGCAAAAAACATTGGATACCTTCTTTTAAAATATTGATTAGGTAAATTAACAAACATTTTGGATTCTGAGTGAGACGGGGGATGTACGTATTGCTTTCATCATGACGGGTACACGATTTTAACCAGAATGATTGCTTAGATGTATGCAAACACAATACTTTTCTGGTAGGAAACGTTGTCTAATTTCTCAACAGTTTTCCCGATAGCTGAGAATAATAAAAATTGTATGTGATCAAAATTGATTTTTCTATTTGTATATTAATTTCTAGTAACAGTGAAAGAGCTGAAGCCGTCGGAACGCAAATTACGGCCACAAACTACAGTGCAGCGAAAAAATGATGAAAAATATGACAGATGTCTCCGGTTTTATTCATTACTTCATATCATCATTATTTACTTAATTTCAGACCTGTTGATATCGAATGAAATATATTTTCATTTGGGGAACGTATTCGTACAAAAACGGCTTACGAATCTTACGGACATTTATTTGATGACATCATGTTTTTAACAAATGTATATTGGACAGATAATGTTGGCTCTGTTTTCAATAAAAAAAACGACCAAATATATTTCTTTTTTACTTTCGTAACAGTTATTATAAAACCGTATCTACAAACATATAAGTCTGTATCTATGTCAGCGAGGTTCCGAAAGATAGTGAAAACCGCATTTGACTGCAAAAGCTATAACAATAATACGTCCAGTGCGGTGTGTACGCCGTAACGGCAGCTGCAACTTATAGCATAAACGAACACGTGGCAAATACTATAACTTGTAACCGACGTAGAAATATCCTATACAAAAACCGACCATAATCATTAATTGTTTTTGTTTTTTAATGCCCGCGCGCTGATTTATATCCAAATTCACAAGAAAAAATCTCCACAAGATAAAGACCTTAACATACCGCCATACCGGTATGCTACAAGAATAAATTATAAACCGTTTGAGGGATATCACTTGACCGCATGCTTTCGTAGTGTACCAGCGTGACACCGCTTCGTGGGGGCAAAACAACGTTGGCCAGTTTAGTATACCATCGATTTGTAATCATTTTTCACGTACATATTCTTACGAATTAGTTATATTACAATATAGGACCCAACATATCATTATGTCTTAGCGAACGAATTTTAGAAAATATTATGCAATAAATAATAGTACATCAGTTTGATGTATCGATGTTTTAGGTATTTTAGGTAGAACAAAATAATTAAGTGGTTGTCGGATTATAAAAACTAAAATAGTGTGACGCATGTTCTTAAAGACAATACAAAACTATAAAAGTGAAATAAAATACAAAGATATCAATCAAAATATTATGAACACGAATGTAAACAAGAATATTTTTATATTATACACTTTCTTATCTTATATTGACATAATTTTTTTTATCTGAAGTATATAATCTTACATATGTACTGAATTGAATGGTTTCAATGTATGATTCAATAGATGACCTCATATCACTAATTAATGACGCCCAGTTTAAATTCATTAAAAACATTTAATTATATTATTTTATTTTCATAATAAATTGACAAAAAACAGAAAAACCATTTCAAATTGTACAACTGTAATATGGCTTTGTAACAATTCTAAAACTTGGCAACAGAGAGTAGAATTATTGAAGAAAGTTTAAACTATTAAAAAAAAAAAAAAAATGAAAATCTTGCAAATGGTTTTTATGTTTACAAGTTTAATTTATTTTGTTTTTATTTTTTTATTTATTTAAGTTTCAAAATTTTAGCCATTGGCTGATAGTTAATTTAATACTTCAGAAATTCTTGTTTGTACGATTACAATTTATATTTTATAATTTTGTCCCTAATTCAGTTGATTTGTATACATTAAACGTATTGAGAACCTCATAAGTTTTATCAGTGAAAAGAATATCGGCGTTTCTCAATAAAGATGTTGTGAAAAATTAAGAAATCAATTCATCAAATCAGAAATAAAAAGGAAAATATAATTAGTAAAATATGAAAAGTGCTAAATATTATACCATTTTTACGACCTCAGCATCTTACGAACGAAATTTTAGTAAGTTAGAATTAATCAAACCCTATCTTAGATTTTCAACAAATTGACAATTGTTGTCAAGTCAACAGACTTAACCATCTTTCAACTATTTCAATCAAAAATCAAGTAGCAAAAAATTAGATTATGACAATATTATGAAATATTTTGCAGCAAAAAAATCAAGAACAATTTAAATTTTATAATTTGTTATATATATACTCAAATGTATTAAAATAATCATAGTTAACAGTCGATTTACTAAAAATTATTTTAATTTATTAGCTAACAAGTCAAGCAACAATTTTTATTTTAAGATTTCTAAGTCATACACATAATTTCAATGATTATTTTTTTAGAGAGTAACTGGTACATTAATATAACAGCGGCATAACTGATGTGGGGGGGGGGGGCTCAATTAATAGAAGACCCTAATTTTATATTTTACCTCATGTAAAAAATATACTATATCCGGTACTGGCAATAACTATATTATATTCATCATAAACCATTATCGTACCTCGTAACTACTGTATGGAGTATATATTATTATCTAGGGTATATCTTTTCAAGTACATATTGTTTATATTTCCGCGCCACAAATCAATTATAATATCACTTACAAAATCAAACCTTTTTAACATGATGTTTTTTTTTTATACTGTATATTTGTTTATAACTTATTTAAATTATAAATTGCTGTGAAAAGCAACGCAATTAATTGTGTGTCAGAGTCAATTATTCAAAATTTATATTACTGACCCTACAAACTATATTTATCATACGGTAACAATAAATCTCATTAAATTGTTAATAAATATGATCTATAACGTTGATTAATTAATTTTAAATAAATAATTTGAAAGTGATATAATAATATTTTATTTAAACTTACAAATTAAACGGGATACACATACAGCATGTTTGTCCTATATACATAGTTTCTCTCGACAAACTTATCACAGATAGAATGCGTACGGGGACATGTATCTTATCACTACATTTTTTGTAATAAGTAATCAAAATTGACTTTATACAGTTTCTTTGTATTTGAATGCATTTGAAATTATTGATGAATGATTTTATAAAACGAATTTGAGCAAAGTCTTTGTAAGACTGTATTTTATTTAAATTTTAAGGGCACATAAAAAAATGTAAAACATACAAATATATTTTGAAACAGATGTTAAACTTTACCTAAGTCAAAGATAACAATTTGTCATTTTTAAAGCTTTTTATGAGATTACTAACTAGTTTGAAGAATCGCAATCTTTTGATTTATATCAATTTTATTTTGATTAGTAAAAACTTATAAATAAATATATAATACCTACATTATATTATGATAAATTAATAAGTTTAAATACCCACATCTGTTAAATAAAATTAATGTAAATTCATGTTTTTGAGTGACTATAGTAAAAGCTAATATTTATTGAGCTTTAGTTAAGTATAAAACCCTAAATAACATATTTTAAGTTTCAGTGTGGCAAAATTAGAAAAATTATTAAGATATATCATTAGATTGTTATAAAATATACCTATAATAGTAAGAGTTAAATATGTTAACACAGTTTTATAAAATTACATTTTTTTTTAAAAAATGAATTTAAATATGTACGTATTTATATTATTTGTATGCGTATTATGGAACACATTACTTAGAGTTCGTGTTTTTTGAAGTTAAATATCACAATTTTCACCTAGAGGCAGAAAATATACATTTGAGTCTGGACCTTTTTGGTAAAAAATATATATTATATATAAATATTGTAAAAATAAAATGTAAAAGCCGTTAAAAAAAAAATAAAAAACCATCACCAAGAAAATAATTAAATTGAGAAAATGTTAATCTAATTTACGATTATCGTCAATAGGTGCAGACACTTACGGTGTCTTACGGCTTAAACCAAAACGGTTGATTAATGGTTCTAAATTACAACAAAATCAATCTGATGAATCGAATACCTATTAAAATATTTATACGTATCAATAAAAATTAGATATCAAATTTATCGGGGCGGTAAAAGAAAAAGTTAGAACATCATATTTTCATTGATTACTGAATTTCCGCTTTGAACCATGTCTGATAATTTCTTAATCGATAACAGGTTCTAGGCGTGCAGTTTTTTAAACGACTAATTTCGTTCTTATCCATCGCATGGCTGTACACTGTTAAATATTATTTCACAGTCAACACATCCATAACAACAATGGTTTTGCTATCCATCAGTTTTGAAATAATTTAATATTTTATTTTAAAGCGCATAAATGTATCCATCACGTACACGGATCGTTAGAAACGGAAGTGTACGAATGGTGTGAATGTTGTCGAAAACTAGGAATTACATGATTGCTTGATCGAATTAGCAATTCGATAAAATATAACGCATCACGTTGAAATACTACAGAAGATCACACAAGACAGGCTAAATGCCTGTTTATAACATAATCTAACGTTTCTGTTATTGACGCATCCAGTCGGTTATTAAGATTATTGATCATAAAGCAATAACAACATTACAGTTTTATTTATTGTTTTCACAGATGTTTGAGTTTGATTATAAGTTGACACTCGCATAATCTTTCATCTGCGTTCTGATAATACATTTTTTTATTTTATTGAGAGGTCTTTATTAAATACTTTACTACAGTAGGCATAAAATAAAAACATTTTCTATGTTCATAAGTATTTTGAATATTTACTTTCTTATGAGGTTGCAAAATAAAATTAAAGAAAACTGCCAAACATGGATACATAAACCATATTGTATTTATATTACAGCCGTATGCGGTCAACTCTATGATTTGATCTATGAAAGGTATATTATAATTATACACTTTATATTTACACTCCACATCGGTTAATTTTTTTTAAAATTTTTTAATATAGATGTAACGATGTTGGTCGTCAGATGTCCGTATACAATTATGGTGTATATTCATAATCAGAAATCGTAATTAATATATATTAAATCTGAACCAATAAATGGCAGTGGTTAAACATTTAGACTTTAATTAACCATTCGTGAGACATTACTGTTTAAATATTAACATTTGGGATACATTTTAGGTATACGCACGAAATGGTGGTGTAAGATTATTATGAAGGCCATAACCAATTTCGCTTACACCACAGATTATAATATTCAAGTAGCAGCTACGGTGAAAATATATTCTACTACATAGTTAACCAAAACACAAATATCAAATAAATGTATAAATTAATAATTATGATTTTTGTAACGAAACTATGATTACAATAGAGATAATATAGACGTGTAGGCAACTACTAGTATAATTAATCTGGGTTTGTCAGAAAATTAACACGTCATTAGAATTATAATAAATAACTTATAAGACATTTTCAAAGGAAGTGAACTAATAAAAAGAAAAAATAAATAAATTGGCAAGTATAGTCATTTATTTGTTGGGATACTAAACAGTTATAATGAACTATGTGCTTCTATACAGCTTATAAGTCTTTAAACGTATGTTTAAAAATCAAAAAAATCTCATAGTTATGAGCAAAACAAAATAACTTTGAACTAATCTTATTAATGATAAAATAATATTTTTGTTGAATATATTATAATCTATATCCCATTCAAATCGATACATACATTTTAATAAATATTCACTTACAATTTAGTATGGAAAATTTATATTTGTTATGATCAACTTATTGCACTCTTAAGTAATATTGTATTCACGTAATTTTTATTATGATTTATGAAGATGTTTGTGCACATCTCCTTGATAGTTTAACTAAATGATTTAATAAAATGCACGATATCTTAGTCGTAATTTGTGCTCATTACCACCGTGTGATAATAAACGAAATAACTCGATGGACTCTGCAGCAGTATTAGTTGTTCGACCAGAAACAGTCTTAATCAAAACATTTGAAAAGAAAAAAACTTGGCTTATCGCAGTGTGCATTTCAGACGTACCAGTTCACCTCACCCCTGTATCGCGGTGCCTTATGATTTGCAAGTTTTCTGAGAAAATTAAAAATGCTTCTCACCGAACCGGCTAGTCATCTCTCGATCGCCCGACGGTATTCCTCTCTCTTTCTCTGCTCACCCCCCACCAACACACACACACACACACACACACACACACACACACACACACACACACACACACACACACACACACACACACACACACACACAAAAATACACGATGCGTTGCCTCGTGCCTAGGGAATGCGCCTGAAAACCCTATAAGATCGCATTGGAAACGATTTAGATCACCAAAATGTTTTATTCAACTGCCCTTCTCCCCATACCCGCAATACAAAAGTCATATTCCAGACTAAATCGCTTTGTTTCGGACGTGTATGATCAAAACAGTAGAGACCATCAATATCTATACGTCTTACGTTGCCCTCGTCTATCTTTCCCTCTCTTTCTCTCTCTCATCCTTTCTATCCCAGGCTGTGCACTTTGTTATATACTTGGAATCGTACTTCGACCTAATATACATTATTTACAACCACCGCGCGCTGATTTAACTCGGTACAAAAGTTACGATGAGACACTGCAACAGAGCTGATGTCGACCGAACGGGTAACAGTGGACCGAATGTCCAATGGGAAAGTGAATTTCGCAGTGAGACCCTATTATACACGGACGGTGATGTCCTGAGAACATTCCGAATTGACGGGAAATCATGTCTCGGTGTTCGATCTTAACATTTTTCAGCAGCAAACTCGTGTTCTCCGGGCACCGGACTGCGTAACGGATTTACGTTCAAACGTATCGCTGAATGGTATCCTGTGGGTACTGGTCGACCAATATTTGACGACGGAAAATAACGATAGTCCATGCCCGTGTGCTTAGGAACGGTTATCAAATAGTAAATATAGGCAGGTATGTATAATAATATACGAACTCTTATTTGTATTTATTCAAGTTTTCTCCTTTTTCTCGTGCTGTGTGTTGACAAAAGCATCGTTATTTTACTTGTATTATGTTTCAGCGGTAATAAGTATATAAAAACAAACATGTGCTCCTACGTGGGTACCTCTACACAGCGAAAGCAATTGTAAAAAAAATAAAAAAAAAATATGCGAAACAAGACTATCCGAGTCACTTGAATCCGTTCTTCATTGTCTTTGGTACGGTCAAAAGGGTTTATATTTTGTTTACTTTTCATTTTTAACGAACATTAGAATGGTGTATTCGTGTTTTCCCCTCCGTATAATTTATACATCAATACGGATAATTATGTTGTTATTATTATTATTATTATGTACTTATGTATTAAGCTGTATTCGTATTGTTCGAATTACAACAAATTTGTAAAATAATATCCTATTATCGATTCCCGTATAAATATCGTTTTAGAGAATACACGCGTTGTTTCAATAACAATAACTTTACCACGTCATCGTGATCTACATGAAAAGATAATAGTCGGCAAATAATGCGCATTCCACGTATTGTCTGAAACTCTATACGTAATTTAATTTTTATTTTCAAATACGTTCTCGAATAATATTATAAACCCGTCGGGGGAAAAAATATATAATAGGTTCTACGCAGTATTGGCTCTGCAAAGAGATTTTAGCATCTAGAGTTTGTTTATTTTTTTTTTAACACATACATATTTTATGAACGTTTTAATGTAAAGTTGTAATCATAAAGAACGATTACAACAAAACCTTGCGTACACGCGTATTTCGCATTATTGTCTAGCAACAGTGTGCACGTTGTATCCGAATAGTGAATAAAACTGTTGTTACTTACATCTGTGCTTCGGTCGTGTAGTGCTGTGTCCACCGTTATTAGCCACTTCTATAATACGAAACAAAATATAAAAATATTTCAAGTTAAAACACGTTTCAAAATATGTAAAATAATGCATAAAACTATGAAAAACAATGTTATATCTATACAAAAAAAAAAATGTGCGGTCTGTAAAATATTATACGGACTTAGCTGTAAATTATAATAACAAATACTTTTTTCGAAATCAAAGTAATTAGAACACGCAACTGATGCTGCGACGAGTTTGTGTAGCGTTTATTCGAAAAAAAACATGTCAACTGCCGTCGGCTTACATAAATACTGCGAATAGGTTAGTGAAAATGAAAGCTTTTAGAACTCTGGGCCCGCGTATTTTAAATTTTAAATCAATCAACATCAAGAAACGGACAAGCAATGATAACAGTTAAAAAAAACTCGTTGATTTCAAGTATTACAAAATTTCCATTTTTAGGTTAAATGTTTTATATTTTTCCATGACGAAAAAAGCTCTAATCATATTTTGATAAACGATAAATACTTCACGTATAATACAAGTACAACCCCAACATAAATTTGTACATAAATGTAAATATTTGTATCCTTTAAATGTTATTGTCTACACAATGTTATATGTACACAAGCCTAATAACCTTAGATGTTGAAGCCTTTCTTTCTTTTCAATAAAAATTATATGTACTAAAATAATATACTATTTTACACAAATTTAAAAATAAACAAATTAAATGCTTAATCGAATGATTGAAAATTAAAATTAAAATTAATTGAATATTTTTTTTAGTTTTATCAACAATCATATTTTAATTGCAATACAAATCAATGGTCAAATTAATTATTGAGAATGGACGGAACGGTTATAGCTAATAAGTGATTTGCATCGATTTTGATTTATTTATTTTCATTTACGCCAAGCACCTTAAACTAAGATTTATGATTTATGCATAGTTGACCAATAGTGATTGCCGATTGGAATGTAAAGCTAATACAGTTTTCGAATTAAAGTGATGTTCATTCTAATCAATTCGTGTACAAAAAATAAACAATATTTTATTCTGAGCAATGTTTTGATACTAATTCTATGGTGAAATAAAGTATATAGAACTTATATATTTTTATATTATAATTTATAAGTTATAGATGTTGTAAAAGAATTTTGATTCAAAAGAAATATGTTAAATTCGGCATTTCGGCTCACAAATTGGATTTTGCATACGTTTTTATCGATATTTTATCAGCGTTTAATGCAGTACTGGACACTATTGTTTCACCTAAATCGGTTTGAAATATGGTCGAGTTCAAAACATGGGAAAAGTTAAAACAAAACCATTACATTATATTATTCCACAACAAAAATACTATGGGTATGCCGCGGTATATATACTCGTATGTCAGTGCATTAGGTTATATTTTCGTTTAACTGTTCACCGTTATAAATTCAACCGATAAATTATCATTAACCACTGTCTTTATGAATAGTAAAATAAAATGCAAATTTCTAAATGGCTTTGGCGATTAAAAATATGTTTACGTGATTAAGACCTATAGGTGTTTAATAATCAGTAATCGCAGAGTGTAATAATACTATAGCTATTGATAAATCATGCAACGATTTCGATGACATGCACACGAAATGTAATTTAACGGCAAAAATACAACCTAATAAACACGAATATAAATATAAACACCAGATCTGATTTGTTTTGTATTTCAACTGTTCAAAAAAAAAATGCATCGTCGAAGAACGATTTAACTAATAATTCTCAGTGAATATTAATAATGATTGTGAAAAACTAAACAATATTTATCTCAAAGATTTAGTTAGTCGGTTACTATATTTTTATATACTATATATATCTTTATAGAAAGCATATTTGAATAAATTCTTTCCGAGCCATTACATTTTTTTTTTCATCAAAGTTTCGGGAAACCTAGTCAGTGTTTTTACCTTTTTATTTTATTCGCAGTGATTTTCGATTCGCAACACGTACATAAAATCGTTTTTGAAACTATCAATATCGCACAATGACCGCTGGCTAAACGTTACTGGTCCAATTATTTTGACGGTTTTTGATTAATCCGCGAGTACAAAAGTATAAATCTCACAATATTATTGCCCTTTTGTCAAATCGTCATCGCAGAAAGCCTAAATGAATTGTACATGTAACATTACTGAAACGTTTCGTCCAGCTCGATTGCGCTCGATTGTGCGAAAAGTATTGGTGTGAAAGGTGCGACACAATTAGAACGTGATTATAAATAGACAATGTGATGTTCAAACCATTAATTGTATGTTATATTATTACTTTCGTTCTTTGATTTGTAAAGATTATAGATTATTTTACAGTCGATATTAATAATGCTTATTGTTATATAATTGTAGAGCTATAATAGTTTTTACTAGAAGCTAATAAAAAAAAAAAAAATAAAAAATACACAATGTGTACACTCACGGTAAATTTTTATCGTTCCATCCGTGTCTCCTAGCGCGTTTCTGGACAAGCATTTGTACGTGCCGTAATCTTCTGTTGTAACCGACTTGATCGTAAGTTTCATTCGGGTTTTATACTGTTCGGTGACAAACTCTTCCGGTTCGTATTTTTCTCCTGGAAATTGAAAAACACACGTTTTACAAAATAAGTATGCAACCCGACCGTTTAAAGTTCCGTAAAACATTAATATACATATATAACATAGGTTTGAACGAAACGGTTGGTCATGTGGTACTATGTCATGGAGTTCGTGGAGAATTATTGAATTGTCGGGTGAAAAGAGTAAAATACGAAAAACTTTTGCAGGAATCCACATAGTATGTTTGATACGGAAACAATGTTTTATTTTGTGTTCTATTGCTTTATTGTTTTTAACACGCATATGTTTTGGCTACGGGAACGACCCGTGATTTTCTCCGACCAATTCCACGGTACCGCAGAGCATCCGATATAGTAAATAAAAAATGATTAAAGTTACGAAGTATGATCACATAGTAACCGTAAAAATCATATCCATGATTCGATGTTTTTCTGTGAAACGGAAAACGTTTTAGTTAGTGATCGTTACTTTTTCCCATTTACTCGTAAATTGGTCACGTGTCACCGTCGAATGGGTGTATTGACCTTATTAACACTATGATACAAGAAAGTGTCTATATTGTTTAATATCCTAGATGAACCTATAATCCTCGGAACAAGTATTCAAAACATAATGATATCAAATAGAATATATTTTACGGACAGTGATCGCTAATACACGTGCAAAATTATTTGAATTTCGATAACATAATAAATCACAATGCGTTTTATTGTAACGTATAACCGATTGAACCGTCATGGGTTTGATTTGCAAACATTTAATTTATTTCATTGAAGGTTCACCAGCCAATTGCGAAAACGATTTAACATAATATATTATATATTGGTCGAATACAATATGTCAATATGTTATCATCATTGTTGTAATATATTCTACGAAGATTTATAACGTATGTTTTGAAAATTCGTATACTGATTAAATACTGTACGTATAGCGTACAATGAATAAGGTCATCATACCACGTATTATTATAATGTATTTAAATGTATTATGTACTTAGAATTAGATAAATTAAATGTTCAAATACTTTCGATATCAAGTTTAGATACTACAATTTTATTGATGGCTTATTGATTTCACTTGACGAGCAGAACAAATTCCCGCGTTATTTTTCGTAAAAAAATAAATTCACAATTCTATGACTTCTTCGTACGCTCACCTAATAACCTAACTTAACCTACGATTTAAAATGTGCAAGATCTCGGACGTAATACTTAATTTATTGTGTATCGTTATAATGCAATGAAATAACCAACGCAACTGATTGATATTAATGATTGATTTACTGAGCACGAATTAGTTTTTAACAATTCATGACTTTTTTACATTTAAATCGCGTAGGTTATCGTATGGTGCGATTATATCATCAACTATGCTATAATGCGTGTTTAAATACAACTATAATCAACCACTCTAATAATTTCAAAGTAGGTAAAAGTATATAACAGTATTAAAAGTGCTGTTGAAAGTTCAGGTCGTTCGTCACGTTTTAAATAGGTACGAACGTTAACCATTTGCGCATAGTTCTTATAAGTCGAGCAGAGATGTGTGAACAGCACACGGCTATATAATGACATAGGGGAAAGAACATTAATATAACACGTAATGCGCTAAAGTGTCTTCGACTCGCTTTTTTATTGAGCGTCACGGAATAAACTATCGTGATTCAAAAGTGAATTTGTATCACGCAAAACGATGTCCCTCGTTATTCGTATAGTATGTTATTGGAGTAAAATGCAAACGCGAATGCAAAAATCAAAGTCTAGCGTATCAAGCTTTGGTATTGATGTTAATGCGATATAATTATAATATCTTAAACGCATTTGTAAGTATCTGAATGCTCATGTATTGGAATCGTTTATCATATATTTCATAAACATATTTCAATTCATATGGAACACAGTCAAAGAAAAGCATGCATTTTTATTGAAACGTAATACACGAGTTGTAAACATTCATTTTCAGTATTTCATTACTATTTAAAGTATTCGAACTTAATGCTTATGAATTAATACTATCATAATGAAACACTTTGAATTCGTAAAACTTTCCGCGAAATGTAAACGCGTAAGAAACCGTTAATGGGTTCTTAAGCTCGCAAAAAAATGTTTTCTTACCTCATAATATATATCATTTAGTACAGTCGATTTCATCGTATTAGAACACCATTATAAGTATTTCAAAGACGTAAATATTTACTAGAAGTCCAGAAACGCAGTACACGCAATCGTAGAGATTTTTTTTTGTTTTTATTCTTCCGTACGATTACTTTAAGTAATAATAATAATGCTAAAATGTGTATAATACTAGCGTTATGTCACAACAAACTATACAACGTTCTAACTCGTGTCCGATGTTCATACGGTGGTACTCCCTGTGCGGCACGAAAACCGCATGGTATTTAAACTATTACGATGATAGAATGATTCGTGTTTTGAACATCTTCGGTCAAACCACGGCCAACGTCCGTCGACGGGAGACAAAAAAAGAGCATACATCGCAAACGGAGAAAGTGTAATTCAAAAGGAACACGGGAGGCATGTAAAAACGAGCAATACGCTGCATCGGAGTTCTTAAAATCACCGCACGGCGACCATTTCCGGTGGACATCCGGGTTCGACGATATTTTATTTCGCCCAAAGTCATGAATAAGCAAACCGCGAAACGAGATGGGAAATTTCCCCGAACACGTGTAAACACTACGAGCGGCGCCGCAGCACATATACGAAAATTACAATTGACCACTTGGCGGAACCTATACATGATCTCTCGCATATATCCTCTCACCGCACTTTTGGCAACTCTCCGCGTTCCCAAACTGTTATTTTTTATTCGCCATACATCGTCTTCGCCACTGCGGGCACAAGTACATGTATATCAGTGGTGGCCAAACGGTCGATCGCGATCTACCAGTCGATCGCGTACGATTTAAAAGTCGATCTTTGGCATCTTATTAGAATTTGTACTCGCGGTATACACTGATTGCCTCTGGTGGTTTAGACATTCAAATTATTGGTATCATTGTTCATCATTGAAACTCTGGTCGGCGTTCTCTGCTCAAGTCGACCGTCTTAAGAAAAATGTTTTCTTAGTCGATCTCTACTTGAAATAGTCTGGCCGTCCCTGATATATATATATATGAATAATATGATATATATATTCACCCGTTCACCGTGGTACACCGTGCCGAACGAGTAACAAATATCAATGCAATATTATCGTATTATTCTTTCGCGATGCGCAATACGTACATATTATATTATTGTGCCACGTCCCGGCCGTTCGACCGAGTACGGTAATCGAGTGGGAACGTCGCGGCGGCAGCACTTGTTTCGTTAAACCTCAACGCTCTCGGGGTTCAGTGCGTATATGCTATGGCGCCGGATTAAACCAGCTAAAAGCTATTTTTTAACGCGAGCAAAATGAACACCGCGTATTGGCGGTACACGTATTGCTTCTCGTCTTCTCGTTGTTATTTACAATCAACGTAATCAATCTCTTTGTTGTATCCCTCGCAAGCATTTATTCTCACTTCTGCCTCGTCCTTCGTTCTTTCTTCTTTCGTGTCCCGCCCTGTCTCTCTCTCTCGTTGTGATGTATACATATAAATAATTTTCCTCCACACACAGCGTCGTGTTCAATTTTTCCCGTTCGTGCTTTTTGTCCGTGTGTATCGCGCTACCCTCAAATCTATATCATACTATGTGCCATACATCCGCTTCCCCCCTAGTCGGCTCTTAATATAATAATATATAGACGTTCTCTTTAGAAATTCATCATTTCCGATCGATCAAATTTCTGACAGTTGAATAATCGTAACATAACGTGTATGGTACAATGAAATACTTCTACTTCAATTTCAATTTATAAATATTTCAAATTTACTCTCATATTATATGTTACCAATCAGATTGGCTACTTTATTATTTAACTCATTGCAATGTACATTGTCTCGATGTATTATCAAACGGTTGGTCTCTAAGATACATACGCCACCACGATCTGTCTTGTAATAGACAACCATATCGATCTACGTCAATTAAGATTTCATAACTCTATCGGAAAGTTACTTTGCGATACGTGAGTATATTTTCAATTTTATTTCTCATTTCGAAATTGATTATCCATGTCTTATACGCTTACGCACGCGTGCGCATGTCAAACTGCAGTACAGTTCCTACCGACATAATGTAACCGGTACCCTACAAATTATGAGGAAGAACGTGTGTGCTCAATAATTTTTCTCGACGAACGCAATATTAGATAATACAATACTCAACGTAGAAATATGCGCTGAGCACCGAGCATTATCTGAATACAATAGTTGCAGCCCGGAATCATGTGCGATGTTTATTTTACTTTATAATGTACGCACGGAACATTCACTTAACAAAAATATACACAGACAGATTGATTTGTTTATTTTCCATAGAGCTTCATATTAATTACTGCATTAAACGACCATTTTACCCTATAGAGATCTTTTATAGTAAGAACGTTATACAAATAGTTACAATTATATTAATAAGTAATTAGTTTTAAATTGAGAAATTATGGAAACGGTTGCACTACTTCAATCGCGGGAGACCAGATAAAACAACAGGAATATTATATTACATTTATACGGTGTGCTAGCTGAATAACACGTCTTTGCCGGGTTTAAATATAAAAAATGTATGAATTGTAGTTATCTGCCAAGATTAAATATTGTTTAATCTATTTAAATAAAACTTAAATAAGATTGTTTAAAAAATATTTAATTTATATTAATTAGTTATTAAGCTGATTATTAACATTATTTGTTTTATTTATCATAGCTCTTGGCAGTAGGGGTATCATCGGTTGTGCTAGTATACAGATAGTGAATATATAGATTATGGTTACCCGGCTTCACCAGTGATTTCAATTGTTAAATTGATCAGCAGGTAGAGTATTGGTGTTGTTTTATGTTTTATAAAAATCCCACAAAGAAATAACGTTTTTCATTTTTAACCCCTATTAACTTTTAATCCCCTTTAGATGTTGAATTTATGAAAATGAGTTACAGAGTATGTATGCTTCACTCATATGCAGTTTTTTTGTGTTACCCTATTATACCTACTTACTTTAATAGGTATACAATATAAAATAATAATTTATGACAACATTTTTACTATAAATTTCTCTACAAACTCCATCTGATGTATTTCCTGTTGGTGCCAAAATAAATAAATTCGAGGTACTGACTCTGGAGGTCAATATATCGATGATAAAACTGTGTAATCGGTTCGATAAGAATAACAAGAGTGCAAGGGAGAAAAACTCGAAATCTTTTTAAATTAATACCGCTGCGTTATGCTCGTGACGGCCGGCCGTCATTTAGCACAGAACAAGAATCTTTAGCGAGATTCTTCGATATATTGGACCGTGATTTGAAAAAAAAAATTATTTTGAAATCCACAGGTGCAAGACGTATTTCGCGCGATCGGACGGAATAGACTATACTTCGATAATAATATGAAAAATACGTAAAATAGTTGACATTTCCCCGGAACACGTGCACCAAATGTTATCAGCCGACTGCTATTATTATTTAATAGCTTATTATATTTAAGCACACAATATATTGTATATACGAGTATTTGGATATAAAATTTACACGTTAACATTTAATTTTGCCGATTTCAATCCCTTAAAATCAAAATTTTGAAAAATCCTTTCTTAATGCATGGTGAGATCATAATATTAATCTATCCTCAAAAATTCCAGATCGATAACTCTAATAAGTTCGGGTCAGCGTTGATTATGAATCAGGAGAACATTTTCGTCTATATATAGAAGATTTTATGGCTATGCGCTGATAAAATTATATAATATAGTAGGACTGCACTTCAAGATTTAATGAAAATTATTCACTCCAACGTTATTGAACTTAATTTTCTCCTACAACATGAGCGCATCATTTTAGTATCGATAGAAAAGTTAAACAACATCATTATTATGGATATAACAATATCAATATAGATTTTACGTTAAGTATACAATTTAATAGCGTTAAAAACGATGAGCTTATTGCACGTTTGAGTACTCCCGCTGTCTCTATCTGTCTCTCTGTCTCTCTGTCTCTCTCTCTCTCTCTCACACACACACACACACACACAATACACAGTTACACACAAACACGTATATACATAGCGAGAATCTGATGTTGATTATTTTAATTTTAATATAAATCAATGTGTATAGATGGCATTTTTGCTAATTGTTTCAACCTAAGGCCGACCAATTATTATTTTCACCCATTATTATATTATTACCCGCCAAGCCAGAGTTACCACCCTTCTCAGTGGTGCGCGTAATATCAATCTGTTCCATTAGCAAATTAATAGAGCGCCCCTGTGTATTGCAGCAACACAAGGAGTGTGCGGCAGCGGCGGTGTACGCACCCCATTTGCCGCTCCTGTCGTTTGGGGGATTGTGCGTTATAATTGTGGGCCCATTTTGATTTTTTTTTCCCCATTAACTCTGTACGATATATTTGGCCACTATGGTATGTGCACTGTTATTATAAGAATACATAAAAAAATGATTATTTTTATCATTATTATTATTATTACTATATTATCATCGTCGTCATCGACAGAACATGGACGAAAAATAATTTTTCCGCCGATTCTTTGCGATGCGAAAAATGTTTCGACGGTGGTAATATATGCGGTAATAGGTGCGGTTCACCCACCCGGAGACTTCGATGGAGGAGGAAAAAAATTAACGTCACTCCGCGTGTATGCACATAAATAATGTCAAGGCACAGTGGGGTAGAGTGACGGGGAGGTCTTTTACTGTTATATTCGTCTACGCTGCTGACGTTTTTTTTTCTTTTTTTTTTGTAGCTTTACTATATGTGACGCGGCTGACTAACCCTTCGGCTCCCGAATATATTAAACTCGATTTAATATATTATATTTTCCTTCTTTTTATTTTAATACGTCCATCTTTTAAATCTTTTTTTTTTTTTTTTGATGCGTTCAGTTAACCGAAATAGCTGATTTCGCCGTATACTACAAGTGATGTTTTGTGTTTCCGTGCGGTGCCCACCCCATAATTACACACCGACGACGAAAACGTCAATTTGATTTGTATTTGATTGGGATATGACGAGAGAGAAAAAACGGTGATTTTCTTTTTCTTTTTCCGACCGAATAAATTTGGAAATTATTTTTTGACACGCTACGGACGAACATGCCGTGTAATTTACAAAGAATTTGATGAAACGTTGAAAATGCGGTTTTTGGTCCTATCGGTGAAACATTACGATGTCAATTTTACGATCACGCACATGTCGCGGAAAGTCGAACTTTTCGTTGCATTCATTCGAAAAAATAAATGATAATATACTTTTTGATTTGTTTCGAACTTATAATATGTTAAATATAATTTTATAACGTCTGCATCATAATCCTACTCTATATATATATATATAAAATGTTTTCCACGTATGTGCATACGTACAGATAGGATAAATGATTACCATTTTCAGTTTATATGTTTAGAACTAGTCTTATGTAAGCCAACTAATTTTGTTGGAAGATATAAATAGTTAAAAGTTAAAATATAATATGTCTACGACGGGATTAGATATTGGAAAACATTTTATTATTTTATAGTCATGCCACGATTAGCTTTTAAAAATGACGGTATACATATTTGTATTATTTTAGAATGGTTTGGCTTTTTACAGACGGGGAAGAGATTATTGCCTACTGCACACAAAATACCTACTACACCCACAGCACAAACATTCCACGTCAATGTTGTAATTTAAAATAAATATTTCCTTACAGCCAAGTCTGAATATAGGCGTAACTGGTCGGACAGTGTTATTGAAATCAGCCCACGTAAAAACTTCATAAAATGGAAAACAAACAGCCAATATTGATTTGGTCATTGATGCGCGTAGGCATGTAGGTACGGGTACGATACAAATATTAAAAATCCACGTAGATAATATGTATTATATCAAAACCGTACAATGGACGTCAGAAACGTTTTTAATAAATTGGCGGAATATTTAGGTACGTCGTGCATAATCCATGTACGCGCACTATGTATATACATGGCACGGATAAGATAAAGAATAATTCTAGTAATTTCGCGGTGTAATTATAGTCAATAAAAATGGTTATACGAGTCACGATTGTGGTATAGAACCATTAAAAATTCACCCGCGGATTGTTTGAACAGAAAATAAAACGCGTGTAATTATAGGTAGGTTTTTAACCGTAAGACGTTATTTAAATTTCCAACCAATTCGATGTATTTTATAGCGTTACCCGGTGGTAACAGCCATGCACTGCGGTGACGTCGATACGTTACGTATCGTGGAAAAATCGTTCGGCTCGGAACCGCTGAACGCCGGACGTAGGGAATACCAATGGTATTTTGTCGTACTTGACCCCGCGTACTACACGTTGCTTGTTCGCGAGTCCTAAATCTGCGTGACCCGGGCATCACAGGAATAATATTTTATCGATGCGTGTGGGCGCGCGCGCGCGTACGTACAGCTGCCGATGCGGAACAATCGAGACTTGTGAACTAGTTCGAGTGCTGGGAAATTGCCGTGCACTAACCGTATCGTATACACGCGCGATGATGAATTTCACATCGATCCACCGGGCTCATGACAAAAAACAACCACTGCAGTACGCGGGGTGTTGTTGGGTAGTAACTAGTTACATATATATATATATATATATATACTACGCAGCGTATAATGTATATAAGTTTCATTGCGAATCAAAAGTTTCGAAATGCATCTACCGCGTGCGTGTGTTTGAGTACGCATGCGCATGCGCGTTCGCACACGGATGAATGCTATACTTAAATCGGGTTCGGAAGGGAATTTGAATTATGCACAACGTTTGGCGTACACGAGTGTATACTACGATTGTTAAGCAAATCTGAACACACACAAGCACACACACCTATATACGTACCGAACAGGGACTGGCAATTAGCATGTTCGCGCGCATGCAACGCCAAAATATAATATTGTAATATTTGGATGGCTGACGTGGAGTAAGATAATAATTTCATAATTCGATATCAGGAGTAGTGGCATGTAAGAAATACTACACTCGTTAGTCGTCGTTACCAGCAACACGATAAATTGTATGTTTTCCGTTCGCGCGCCGATGTATAGAACACTGTTCGTGATTTTCGTGCAACAAACGCCGTACAACTATTTTATACACACATAATAACACGGTGTGTAATAATAATAATAATGATAATGCTCTTATTGCTGTGCGTTTTATGCTTCCGAGTGAAACGAGAAATGTACTGGTCTGTCATCACGACGTGTGCTTAGTGTTTTTATTTTTTTATTTTGCGTCTGCGAACGTGAATTCGACCGGAAGGATTTCTCCGATATATACAAGCCTGGTGTCCTTATTATAGAACATTTCGTCTAGGTGGTACTTTGAGGGGACAATTTTTTTTTAGTATCTCAACAGTTTTCGGAATAATTGTGAAAAACAGAGAACAAATTGCAAACAATTTCAACCGAGATCGTGAATAGACTATAATGCATGGGTATAATAATATTGGTAATTTGATCTCAAGTGTACAATGATTTTTAGCGGTTTTCAAACGTAACCGTTTTTAAAACCATTAGTCCCGAAAAAAGGTTTTTTGAGTTGTTGCAGTTTTGAACCGAGGCGTTGATTTAGTGTGAACGCCCATTGCGCACAATCGTTTTTCTTAACTCTCGGTGCGCGCGTCAAAAACGTGGTCGAAAAAAGGAACAAAAAAAAACCAATTAAAAAGTGTATAGATATCGCGATGCGCAAAACAATAGCAAACTATAACGAGCGACGGACAGGAATTATTAATGCTACGACAGACCCCGGGTTGTGAGAGCGTGGGTGACGTGTTGTCGCATTGTCTGGCTCTCAAGTGCGACAGTTCTGTACAAACACGTCGCGCAGTTATTTACACGACGTTCGCCGCGTACGAAATATTCAATCGTCCGGACGGAGCCACCGCGGTGGAAACGACGAGGGGATCGGTGTCGGCTGCTATTGCCGCATGCTATGTCGATTGCGGCGAGCACGAGGATTCGAAGCGTTATCTGGACGATGCCAAAAATCGAATGCAAAGGGGTGAGAGCGGCACGACAAATTGGGTAGAACTAACGTCACGAACGCGACGCGACGACGACGACGTCTGAGCCAGATGACTTCTGGACTGATGGGGGCTGCCGTTTCCGCGCTTCAGTGGACCGAGGGGGAGAGACGCGAACGCGGTCGAGGATTTATCGAAAAAATTCGGTAAACGTGGTCGAAAACTTCGGAGTACACACACACACACACACACACACACACACACGGACGCACGCGTAAATATATTATTATGTGCATTGTTGTGTGAACATATATATATATATATATGTTGAATGCGAATAAATATATTATTTCGTGGGTGGGTCGATGCCGTTTGTTATAAAGAAATATATTTATAAATAATACGTATATATTTCAATAGTGACCTGCGCGAGACACGTACGTCACTTGTCAGGCAGCTATCTCGCCAAACCGTGTATTTAGCGTATGCGACTATACTCGGTTAAATGTCCTATGATGGTACTTTAATATTCACATTGCACGCCGAGGGCTCGTGGCGAGGAAAGAGGAAGGGTGGGAAAAAAATCTCGAACCTCTCAAACGAACCACCTGATTTACAACCGCAACGACGATCGTAATATTATTATTACACGCCGGCTCTGTGATTATAATTTTTTCACGGAAATCTGATCTTAGGGTAGACGGCAGGGGGGAGATGATTGCAAGCACTGCAGCGATAGATCAAACGTCGAAAACGAATTTACGATTTGGTTGAAAAATCCCGGGGAAGACGAAATCTCGTTGCGGGCTTTCCGCGAGCCGTGAGAGTAGTATTAATTGTTCTAATAATATCCAAGAGCGAGAATGATAAGACAGTAATTATATTTTGACCGTCCGGACCGAATTCAGAGAAAATAAACGACGTCCAGAAGTTTATCGTTCAAGCGTATTCTTTTAACGGATCTATAATTATTATTTCCTGACTCTTAACTCTTTTAGGACATTTAATTTTGACTCTACGTTCTGTTGGAGTATTATTCCTTAAAAATGTATCGATTAACATTCATCTCATTGAGCCAACAATCGTCTCCCGTCAAGTGAATTGCTGTGCGATATTTTTTGCGAAGCCGTGCAATATTTCTATATCTCAAACACTGCACATTTATAAAAATAGCTAGACGAGGTTTTGCGAGAGAAAAAAAGAAACAAGAATCCGTTTTTCAAAAAGCAATAAAATAAATTAGATGGTTATGAATTCCGAACGCGGTTAGTCTATAAGAGTTATCTAGAAGTTTCGCTTACACAAAATGTACCTACCTTTATTTTTTGAATAACTCACTAAACGACGATGTTTGAATATAAACCGATCGGATAAAGTATATCTGATTTCAAGAAAAAATGAATAAGTAACGACCTTACTTCACATGCATATTTCACCTACATTTATATATTTATAAATATTATACACAATATACGTACCTAAGACATAATAGAATTCCATTTTTCTTTGTATTCATATCGAAACAACAGAGTATTACATTTAACTGTCGATGGTATACGTTCAGTAGTTTTATCATCTTATAAAGTATGAATAAAAAAAAAGGATAACAAAAAATTGAAGGTATAATTCTTTTTGTCAAATAGTTTGGGGGATGGGGGGATTACTAATTTATTGACGGTTAGAATTATTATTAACTCCACTGCATCCGGTTAAGTCAGGAAGTCCGCTAAAATAATAAGGTTTTTTTTTATTTTGAAATTTCAATGCCACTGTTTCAGAATTTTAATAACTTACCACAGGTGCCGGAAAACATTTTAAAATTTAACTTCATACTTTCATTATTTATTCATTATGACTTTTTTTTTACAGCTCTTACTCAATTATTAATATTTTCGCGAACCAAAATCTCTTTAGCGAATTCTTTTGTTCATATATGGTTTGATTTTATTATCTGTTAAAATATTACTGACTTCTCAGGTATATATTCAAACGTTTTTCTCGCTTTCACTTTTATTTTTGAACAATTTATACCTTAGACAGACTATATAAATGGGATATGACAGATACTTGTACACGGTATAGGTATAGAATTATTACTTAAATAATATGCACTTCGTAGCGAGAGACTTGAAAGAAAAACATAGCAAACAAAAACTTTTAAACATAAATTGTTAAAGTCTACAGTCTAGACGAATATACATTTTTACATGAGGTAAGTTTTAACAATAAATCATGCTGGAGTTCTTGATCATAATACAAACCTATAGTAGCGTGTAAAATAAACGGTTCATCATTTTCTCGTTTTCAATTAGTTAATGTGATAATTACTAAAATACAATGCAGATAAGCTGTGTCTCATATTATTTGAATAAAAAAAAAAAATTAACGTTTTTTCAAATTAGTTAGGGTTCATTGATCTGCAGCATGTATAACTAGCCTAGAGGTAAATAAAAAAATAGCTGATGTCAGATTCAAAAAAAGTCAACGGATAATTAGTAGTACTTATTGTTAAATTCTGCAGCTATTATAATATTCTTCTACAAATTTGGTTTTTTGCGACCGAATATGATGTCATATTTGATTATTGTATTAATTCTCTGTGTTTTAAACTCTTAAGTTATACAAAAACAGCAAGGTAATATGTTTGACTTTCAAACGAATTGACTTTTTCTTAATTGAGATTTAATTGCCGGGGTTAGGTTATAAAATGGGTTAAGAATTAATTTTATGGCCATAACGCTGTGAAAATTCATATTATATGGACCATGGGTAATAGACTATTTATTAAAATATGGTTTTCTCCGATGGTCATTGTATTAATTCATAATATCCCGTGAATATACTCATATATAATAGTTAAAACGTATGTAGTCGATAGGCTTACAATAAGTTACGGCTTCCTTAATTTTGTAAGTACAATTAGAAATCATACGCTATAACAACTACCTACGTAAATGTGCACAGTATACCTTGATATTTTAAATCGATATGATAAATTCATTTTTCCTCAAACCACTTGAAGACGTTAATGGAATGAGTATAAATTAATATAATTAACCACGCTTAATTTTAATCAGCATTTTCTATTGTCATTTTAATTAGGTGCCTCTTAAACAATATTGATGAAAGGGAAATTATTTGTTGCCGTTGGATAATGTATCATAACGAAAATTACACAACCGATGGATCAAAGGATAAGATCACAATTTTGAAGTGCGATCCAGAACCACTTAATTGCCCCACTTATAGAGTAGTCGCGTTTATATATGTCATGTGCCTACGACAAAGGGAATTTCGGGCCGTAGACTACTTCAGCCAAGGACCATTGGTTGGTAACCGCTGCCAGGTTTGTGAATTAAATCGTGTCAAATGCGTTGTCTCAAAATACGGTTAACCCTTCTTTAGACCCTTTTAACATTTTAGTCAGTTTTGTGAAATCCACGAGTAAAATGTTTTCAACTACAACTACGCCATGTTACGTACGCGCTTAAACTGTGTGTTTTAATTGCATTTCAAACAACAATACAGTCAGACAAAACATATAACTGTCCTGGAAATAAAACGATTTAAGCCTATGCATTGGTTAAAGCTTTCTGGGATTGATATAATAATATATATTCTTTTTACTGTATTATTTTCAGTTGTGCGCTGACGCCTCATAGATTCATGAAGAAAGTGAGATACTAAACGTACAATCTGAAGATGGAACCAGCAAAATGGGCCAGAAACGTTTGTAGCGCACAGCTGAATAATACCTGGACACGTGTTTGAATATGGAAATATTATTTATTATTATATCAAAACGCCTTTGAGGGCAAACAGCTAAACGTAGATAAAACATACAATATGGAATAACATAGATAAACTACTTGATATAAAATTAAAAACCGAGGAAACCAACGATAATATAATATCTAGTACATCTAAAAACACATTAAGAATATTCTAAATTATATTATAGCATTTTGAACTTGTTCTTAATACGGTTAAACTATCATGGTGAAAATTGTATAATGTTAACCTGTTCATATTTACCGTAAATTTATTTTCATTTAATAATTCGGTGATATAATGTTTCCAAATGGATTATCAGCATTAGACTTGGAGTATAATCTGAGCAAAGAGGAATAGTTATTTTTTTTAAAAAAAAACATGAATGCCAATCTGGAAAACTCGAGATGTTTAATCAAAGAGGTTGGTTCCCCAGAAGGATATCTTTAATTAAAACGATGGAAAGAGTAATTAGTTTTTTTCTTTTATTTTTTGTACACTAAAGATTCCTTTTTTATTTTTTACTCGAAAACATTCATCAGATGCAACAGACATCAAAGGGCAGATAAAATAGGTTTTAAATTATTAGACTAAGAATTTATGACGGTAAAAAATTGAAAACAAGCTCTTATAATAATATACGCCTTATCGCGAGCGAACGAGTGCAACAGAAAAAATAAACACGGCATAGGTTAGGTTAGGAATTGGAATAGGCAGGTAGTTTAGTAGAGGTGGGTAGGCGTAGGTATAGAACATAATATACTTTCTGGTTTTACGTTCCTAAAAAAGGACCGAACGAAACATTATTCGTCGTCGACACCGCCACAATCGCCGTATTCATAATAGTATACTATACTAATATACCCACAGCGTATTGTTATATTTCCTCCCCTGTTTTGTACTCAAATAATACTCTATTTTGGCATATCGAAATATCTCGAAAATTTACACTGTGAAAAAGTTTCTACGACTCGAGTTTATTTACAGACACACATATATACCTGTATACACACACATAAATACATATATACATATATATATATTTTTTTTTACAATCCTGTTTACTACTATGCACCAGTCACGCACAGTCGGTGTAACAGCTAAAATCACGCGAGCCAATTACACTGTGCCTCCGCTGTAGCGCGTGGTGCAATACGCAAGGGTGGACGGTGCAGATTCCCCATTGTTTCACGATACGATTAGAGACCCTTATTTGTAAATCTAATCGAAAATAAAAAAAAATAAAAAATAAATAAATAAATAAATATTCGGAAAACCCTATACTTTACGAACATTTGGTTGTGGGGCAAAGTAATTTGTAAACTTTACGAGTATTTCAGCCCATTACCGCGGTGTGATGTAATTATTTAAGTCAACTCCGCGTATTATTTCACTGCGCGCAACACTGCATTCAGAAGGCTCCTCTGGTACTACTATCGTTACGTCGCCGTCGCGTCGACGTCTTGACACGCTGAACTCCATTGTTTATCCGTCCCGATCGCTAATTTGGTTTCATAACGTCAATAATACGTCCATGTTGTATGTACGTACTGCTGGGCGGTTTTAATCATTGCAGTCAATGCCGTACGGACGAATAACCGGCAGAAACTGTCGGAACAGTCGGCATTTCCAAATCTATTTCAGGATTTCATACGTACCACAAAAATTATGTTTAAAAGTATCGAGGTTAAGGTCGTTTGAGACAAAAAATAAAACATTTAACTTTAAACCACAAAAGTCTCACTTCTTCAAACGTTGCACGTAATGTGAAAACAAAATGAATATGTTTTGTATATTACATAATTAACATTTGAGAAAACGTCGTGGCAAAACGCATGTTCATGGTTTCCAGCAAAAGCAAGTAAATGTGATTGTTTTATAATGATACTTATATTTCTGTTAGCGTTTTATTAAGTACTTTAGAAAACTACACTTAAAGACTTAGCACTGCCACCATCACATAAGACAAAAATAAACTTTGAACGGTTCATTCTTTTTTCACTTTTCTAAAGATTTTTAGTTCCCTAAATGGAAGAGAAACTTTCAAATAACTTGGGAAAATTTGAATTTCTTCAGAAAAATGATGTTTTTTTACAATGGATCTAAATGTATAATATTGCTTTCAATTATACAGGTTATTTTTTATTCGATATTATAACAAAGTACCTATGTTGTGAAATTTATAATGACCAACAAAAAAAAACAAATATTTATTTTTATTTTTAATTTAATTGAATAATGACTAAAATTAAGAAGTGCCTACTGTAGCAGTAAAATTATTGTAAGTTTTTGTATATATCATTTTGTAAATAATTAATACACACAAGAAATATAAATATGTATACACATTGTGTATTAAAAATAATGTTGAGGGAGCTAGTTTCGATAATTGATCAAAATCTATTTATAAACATGATGAGTACAAATAACATTTATATGTTACAGAAGTTTTTTTATAGTATTACGATATAGTATAGTTACGTATAAATATGATTATTGTTAATAATTTAGAAAAATTAAAATGTCAATTTTATTTTTTTTATACTATTTGATCCATCAAAATCTTTTCGCTGTGCTGAACGATAACAAATCATTGGACGTCTGTATATGAACGTTTAATACTAACTATTTTATAGTTTATTATGTGTCTGTCATAGATAAAATATCAAAAAGCAGAGAATGATGTGTACAGTAAAATTAATGAAAGATGTCAAGAGTTGAAAATGTAATTCAAAAGGATTAAAATAGAAATTTGTATCAGAATTCTATATTATAGGTCACAAATCTTTTATAGAGAAAAACAATGGAAAGGCACGTTGATAATATAATATTACTATAATTTACTTTAAAGTTTAATTTCATATGAACGGAGTGAGTAATAAAAAATGTATATACACTTACTAGACAGTTTAATTAGATTCTAATTCCCGTCTGTCTTTATAACATATTCTTTCTTTATTACATATTTTGCTTAATACAACCAAGTCAAAAAAAATATCATATATTACAACAATTAAAACAAATCAATTATTTCTACAATTAAAAACATATTTTAAATACCTATAGTTTCCTAATCCTCTATGCGTCAACAGTAAATTAAAATGTTTATTACAAGGACGAATTTTAATTCCCTAGCCGGAATCTTATTTTTATTCTACATTTGTTTGAACTTGTTGTAATGCATATTAAATAAAGTGATCACACAATTGGGTACTATATTTTACTTATATTTTATGAAAATCAATTGTATAAATTGTCTTTCATAAAATATACAATAAATGTGATGCATAATTAATTATTGGTAACGTAAAATATACGAGCATATAATTATATAAGTACATGCAATTTGTATTATATTTGAAAATTTCATAAATCAAAACTATGTTATTCAAACTTAAATTAATAGGACTGCGAGTAGAAATGAATAGCTACACTTCTTTCTATTCTGCAGAAAAAGTTTAAAAAATATATATAGTAAGTTATCAGTGTAATAATTAATTAAACAAACGATTTTGGAAATACTCGTAATCGAGATTAGAGATACTGCGTGGTTACTCCCTCCTTCTGTTGCACGTATAGTCCTGCCGAAATTAGTATAGGATCATGTTTTCAGGCGAAAGCCGATGGAACGATAGGAATACGGTTCTCGCTAGATTTACGTGTCTTAGTCGCACGTTCGCACGTGTTAAGTTTGTCCCATATAAGTGCCAACACTACCCACTATTATTATTTTGAACCAATATACGTACATACGAGTATACGTACTACTGGAGATCACTCGCGGGGAGTGAAATTGATTCGGACGAGTAATCCACGCTCGGACCATTCGGTTCAACGACCGCGGTTGTAGGTGCATTCGAAAATCGCGCGAACAACGTGATGGGAAATCCACGGTACGCTGATTTGTGAAATAGAGAAATAAATACACGTATTTGACTACCGTGTAGTTTAGTCGTACGATATCGCACTCGGTTATCACGTCGCGGTAATCGTTTGTGTCACGCAGTGCCTGGATCCTTATCAGGATTATTACCTATTTCGGTGTCAAATAATGTAATACTAAATAGTAACCCGACATATTTCACCATAAAACAATTTTCGAGTGTTCCGAATTTTCGATCCCTAAAAGTTGCTACCTGGTGCAATATAATATCACACGGCGTATACGATACAATTTGTGCGAAAATTACTGTACAACGTTTTGATCAGTATCCGCGAGTATAGGCGAGTGTCTGAAGTGGAAAAAACAAATCTTAGAATTAATGAAAAAATAGTAAACTGTTAAAGATAACATGTGAATGATTAAATTTTTCAAGTTTTATACAAGAAAATTACCATTCTAAACTCCGACGAGACCAATGGATATATTTTTTAAAAGAGAATAACAATAGATAATCAAAGCAAACTATACGATGAGGTCAGCGATCATTGTAGTTGATTTTAGAACCACAATATTTCAGTCTGATTTTTTTTTTTTTCTTATGTAGTGCATAATGCATACGAGTAGTACGTGATTTTAATATGAATAGTTTTCCAATTACTTTCTAGAGTTGATATAAAGTACAGTTTTAAAATAAAATAAACGATAGGTACGTCACATATTATAACGAAATTATGTTATTTAAAGGTTAGTACACCGTTTATAATATTTAATAATACGCTATTTATCTAATATCATTATTTAAATTACATTTTTCAAAATAATTTATAGAAATAATACGTTTTTTTTATCAAAATTCTGTTTTTTATAAATTATAATTAACTTTTAAACATGCATTATAGGTTTTCTAAATATAAAATGTTTTTTCTGGAGTGCATTAAAAGCCGTGTTTGATGTTACAGTGTACAAATAAAATAATTTAAAATTGTTTACTACATTCATAATGTTTATAGACATTATCTATATTTACGTAATAATTTCTTAAGCACAATTTCGCTAACGATAATGTTATTTTACTACTTCGCATTATGAAATTATATTGTTTTTCATAATTTAGTGAAAATCAGTTGTTAAAAAGGGAATATTCCATTTATTAGTATATAGTCGATAATACTAGAAGAAGACATAAAAGTAAAATATCATGTAAATATAAGTTTATTTTGAATTTCTCAGAACACACTCGCCAACTTGTATAAATTAATAATTTAGTTCTCATATTTTAATTATGTGTATTTCAGATTTGATAAGGAAATTTTCCTCATTCGAATATTTTGTTTTTTGTTAAGCTAACCGAGCAAAAATGAACCTTACTGATAGGTTTATAAAAAAAATCAATCAAGGATGAACTTATAATAATTCAAAAGCTAGGTACATTTTATGTTGTCCATTATTTATAAGCAACATAGTCAGTGGATAGAGATATTAAAATGGTGATAGAGGTATACGGGTAAATGAAACAGTCGGTAGATAGGAGGTAATATAAGATGACTGCTTTAATTACAATTTTGAAAAATAAAAATCGATAGCATGTGGTGATAAACGGAAGAAATTACTAACAATTAATATAATTATTTTTTTATTCGACTACAGATATCAACATGGCAAACTTCATTTTTATTAGAGAAAATGATGTTAACTTTTGAATTTATGCTATATTGTTACGGAAAAAAATATAAAAGTTATGAAGGTATACACATGAGATTCGATTTTCGCATGGAATTGGCGTTATAAATGATTTTTATGTTTACAAATATATACATATGAATATTTTAAAACATGCATTAAACACATTATTAAATCAGTTAATCGCTATAGTTACCTACAATAAGACCATAGTAAACTAAACTTATGTTTGAATAATTCATTCGCATTGGAACGTCTGTCATTTCTGAAATTCATGGAATGCCAACGAGCGGTCTATTGCATAGGAATGTTATGCATCAGCTTTGCGAAGTGTAATTTATTCATTCGGAGTAGGATGTATTAAAAATGTAGTTGTTGGAAAAAAATGAATATTGCCCATTTAATTATTTGCATAGTGTTTCGCGCAGCGTTCCGACAACCGAATAATAATATAACGGTCTTAAGACTACGTAGAATAGTAGTACGGCGGGGTATTCGTTTGAAACTAAAATATAATGTAACGGTACATACTTCGCATTATATTTAAAAATATTCTCGGTACAACTCTCTGCAGCTATTTACGGCGGATTTTTAAGCGCATAGGTATACCTATAGAAAGTATCAAAGAATTCGCTCCGGTGCGTTTCGGAACGAAATGCAGTCAGAGGCGTTGGTCGACGAAAGCGCATACTGCACACTGAAACGCAAAATGTATAACGTGAAATAACTCTGGTGGGGGGGGGGCTGATTATACGGCCTTGCCGGGGACGATATTTTTTTTGGCATTAGATGCAGTGCGATACAACTTAAGAGCCTGTTAGCGGGCTGCAGTTGCAGAAATGCGAGAACCGACACGCGTCAATTAGACGTGCGTTAAGCCTGTGCAGTCGGCGAGGGATTATGACGGCGGTGGCGGGAGATATGCGCCAAAGGACTGCATTCGTGACGAATTCTAATACCCCTCCGCGAGAGAATTTTTCGGGGGTAATGAACACGCGCTCGACACGTGCCCCAACCCTCCCGTCGGTGTATGTTCAACGGCGGTGTTGAAAAAAAAACAAAAAAAAAAAAAGGAAATACAATAAAAGATCAACACATAGTAAAAATTCCAAATGAAACACGTCGTCTCGTTGTCAAACGTGAAATGCGCGTCGATGTGCGTTTTGGGGATTCAAAAACGTATATATATATGTGGTGTGTATATAATCTATATACCGTATACCTATATATATAATAATATAAAGGGTCTGCGAGAGTATCCCTATTAAAACGGAGAGAAAAACTTCGGGACCGTCAACGCCGCCTGCCGTCCGTTTATTGCCGCCGAATCGTAAAAAAATCCTGCTGAATTTTCAGCTCGTTAACCCACGCCCCGTCCTCGTCCCCCACCGGTCACGATCATCGTTTTATCTCTCTCTCTCTCTATCTCTATTTCTGTATTTCTTTCCCCTTTTTTCTCCCCCCCCACCCCCACCCTGGACCAATGTCGTATTATTCGACATTTCCCATCGGCCGCGTCGGCGGCGCCGTTTATATTCTCTACAGTACGTGTTCTGCTTACCGTGAGCAATGATCTCGCCAGCCTCTCGGGTCCAATAGTTGATCGACTTGGGATGCGCTTCGGACAAGCATTCGAGCGTCAGCGATTGGCCCACGTACGCTCCGATCAGCTGGTTCTGTATCCATATCATCGGCGGGACTGCGAACAAACACAACACGCATAAAACGTTATATATATGTACACAGCAACGGCCATCGACCGTCGTAATGGATAATGATAAATTAATGTGCCAACACGGCCGGGCCCAGGACGCGCGGTGTATCCTTAGCGAACAACAGTAAATTTTATAACAATAACCGTTAATGTTTGCGTTGTCGAAACGGTTATTACACACTGTATACAATATACACGTATTTAATGTATTGGCATTCATTTTTTTCACGCGGTAAGGGAGAGATTGAAAAACGGGCGAGACTCCTAGGTCGGGTGAGATGTACAGGGATGAACGGTATTGCTGTATTGATATTTAAAATTTGAAACAAATGTACCATTGTCAATTTCTCTCGAAAAAACGATTCTGCGTGAAAGAGATCAGTTGATATTTCTATGGACGATCGATATAGTATATAAAGGGTGTTTCATTAAGAGCGCCGGATTTGAATTGTCTGGTAATATTTTTTTTTTGTCATTGGCTAGTTTGCTATAATGAAATTTTTGTGAAAACATAAAAATATGGATATAATTACAGACCGTACAGGTGTCAGTTTTCAATCTGGGTTGAAGGTTTTTGCAATTTTGCCTAGGTTTATCTCAGTTATTCGGAAAACTGTTGAGAAAAAAATGACCTCTTCAAGATACCACCAACTAGTCGCTTTATTTCTTATCGATAACTTTTTAAGATCATAATGATCGGAGCATTCTTCCCGGTCGCAATCGTGTTGACAGAAACAAAAAAAATAACCCACACACACACACTATATGATAAAATCAAACATTCCTCTTTTCACCGAGAATCTAAAAAATTAATTTTCTTTAGCAAATAATACATTTGCATGAATTCAAAGTATGCAAAACCGACTGTAAAAATATATTATAATAATAATTTTCCAAATGTGACGAAACTGTTTTTCTCGTCCCTGTATACGCGGAGGATGGTGACGAGAATTTGGACTTTAAACGAGAACGTTATACGTATAATCAGTTATCGTATTGTTATTGTAAAAATGTAAAAACCGTTAACTTACAATTGACCACCAACATTATGCGTTTGCTGACTGACGGTGGCACCCCGTTGGACGCTATGCACAAATACGCTCCCATGTGAAAGCGGCTGATCCGTGTCAGATTCAGGACTGGCCCTTCAACACTGTGCACTGTAACACGCACAAAAACGCGCAATGATAACATTATCCACAGCCGTAAAATACATATTATATATACATTTAAACATTTTTATACAAATGTCACATTTCGGTGTAAAATTTATAGTTTTTTCTTTTTACCATTAAAAAATAATAAATCATTGTACAACAACACTGCAGCGGTATTCTAAATTCAAAATGAACGCTTAATCAGCCGACTGAAAACCCTATGGAATTCACGTGGCTTACAACTAAATATCTACAGTCGCCTTTATCATTTTAATTCTGAGTATACTTTCGTGTTATAGTCGTTGTATTTTATTTTTTATGCAAAAACTTTTAAATTGGAAATTAGATCCAAAAAGTAATGAAACAATTTTTATTTCTAAACAATAAGTGGCAAAAATATATTTATTTCTAAGTTAATGCTCAGTTAATATATTTCAGTGTAGTTAAAAAATATAAATTATATATGTTAATAATGTATAAGCTATGATATAGATTTTTTTTTAAGTAATACTGCAAGACATGTTCAAAGTAAGTCTCTGAAATAATTATTACGTCATGTAGTTTTTACCAATCGTTATTTCCAAAATCTAGATTTTAATTCACTATATAAGTGATATTTTGGATTATCGTCGATCAATAAATATTGTAGTTTAAGTAATATTACTTGTATAGTATTATCGACTTACATACAATTATTATTTCATATATGGAGTTAAAATATATGCATTGTATCTTCTACTTGATAAAAAAAATGTCATGTTTGAAACTTCATTATTTCAAAACTTAAAATTATAGCTAGAGTAACTTTCTTATTTTGTATTTAATTAATTAAATGTTTTATGCTAATTCCCAGGGTGATATTTCATACTCATGAAAACTATTATTCGTTAAGAACATCAAAGATATACTACTATTGTATAATCTCGGTATTCAGTGTTGATTAAGAAAAATAAACATTAGCGTCTAGTAGATTTCATGAATAATTAACACACGAATTTAACGGTTCGACACAGCCCACGAATGAAACGGCTGAAGTGACATTTCATATGTTACTCTCGAAAAATAAAAGGTATGTCAAAAAAATATTATTTTTCGATGGGTTTGAAAAATAAGTGGTTGGCAATGTTGACATGTACAAGCTTAACTCTGCACATTTATTTACATATAATATGTTAATATATAGATAATTTTGTATATTTCAACTGAATAAATATATATATATGTATGTGTGTATGCTATACTACAGGTGTAGGTCGCTAATAGAGTCCAAAAAGAATAAGAGCATTGACTCCTTATAGGAATGAATGTGTCTACGGAGAAGCGTATAGTAAACACTAGAGAATAGTTCAGAAAACAGAATAACGAGCTGTGCCGACAGTGACCGTTATAAGTACTTAGCCGAACAAAAAAAAAAATCCCAGTAATCTACGACAATAAAATATTCTAAATAATACTGCTACACCCATTGCTACGAACTCTCCGTTTTTAATCCTAAACAAACTTCGGAATTCAGCCTATATAACACGGTAATTATTTATTATATTCAGACCCAGGCCAAACTGTAGCATAAATAATATCGTGTCAGTTCTAGGGAAAGTGTTCGTCGATCGATGTCTTAAGATCCACCCACACACACTCACACACAGGTATAATTTGGGGTGAAATATATACGTGTTCATGTATAATATAGTTGGTCCGTATAACATATATTGTTCACAGAATTACATAATTTAAAAAGAAAATAACCCTAAAAGAATATCATCAATTGGTTATTTATTTTGGATCAATTGGTTTCTTATTTTTCTGAAGACTGCGTTTTAAATAATAATTTTGCTTCTCGTGAGTTGTCTTATACGCGCCTATGCGTTTTTGTTTTGCAAACACTCTGAGTGGACCTAGTGATAGCCAGAAGTGACTAATTCCTACCGACTTAGTTGATAGTACCATGTGGAAATTTAGCTACTCTTTGTGGTATAATTAGTCCATTTGACTTAGTCAACTAATTTTATTGGTCGATTCATTTTATTAGTCTACTAATTTTTATTCGATTTATTTTTATTATTCAACTATTTTTATTCTTCTACTTATTTTTATTATTCTACTTATTTTACTGCTTGTTTAATTTTTATTAATTAATAAATAATTTATATTGTTTGACTAATTGTTATTACTAGGCTAATTTTTACTGATTGACCATAAAGTAAATGTACCTTTTTTGAGTAATAAGTAAATAAGTAAAAATATGACATAAATTGCATTTCGTTTCGTCAGGTTTATTTGGATTGTTGGTAAAATAGTTTGATATACATTTTTTTTTTACTCAAAATTGTATATTATATATTTTATAATAAAATTGTACATCAAGAACTCTTCGGATTCTTCGGACTACGACAGCCGAAATGTCAAATGATAACTTAGGAACTTATTAAATAAAACACTAGATTACGTATCTTGTAATTTCTGAAAATAGTCTATCTGTATATTATATTCTCTACACAGATTAAGATACAAAATGTCTTTAGTCGGTAGTTCGATAATCTGCAGCAGGTAATCAGTAGGTCAGTTATCTATTTACAAAACGTTTAAACGTTTTAGCCCAATTAGTTAACTAACTTTTAGTCAAATTTATTAGTCGACTAAATGTATTCATAAATAGTTGGTCGCTAAAATTTTGGTCGAATAACTAACTAGTCGGTAGCACGCGGTGAAAACCGACAAATTGTCGGTTGCACCAAATAGTCGCTTCCGCCCATCACTCAGAGCCCCTGACGCATTTTTGCTGCGCAACACGTGCTACGTACCGGCATACTGTCACGATGCACTTGACAGTGGCCCGTGATCTGACGAGTATTATTCAAAGTGGTTTTAAAATCGAATCACCGATCGTGACGTTTTTACACGACAAGTATCCGTGTGTTGACGGGACGATGACAAGGTTGGGCAACGGACGGACGACGTCGGGGCGGGCGGCAACGATAGACCCTCGTTAGAATCGCTCGACGGGAGAGCGCCACTTGACCCCGGGCGCGCACGTAAAAAGCCGACCGCACATCATCTCCGTTCGGGGTGTTTTTATTTTTTTTTTCTATTTTTAAACATTTTTTTTTTTTATTCCCGTCCGTTTGATTGACAATCAAAAGCCGCACCCGCCACTATTGCCAAGCGTCGAAAGTATGGCGATATTGTTCGGGCACACGCGCGTTGCTCCCGCGCACCGACGACCGGTCCACCACGCGTGGGCGGGGGCGACGCGGTGTTTTCGAAACGCTTCCGCGAGTGCACACCGCGCGCCGTCGACGTATATTCACATTAATTGTCTTTCGGCCGGTCTCGACAGCGGAACGTTGTTTATTTGTCTATTACACGTGCCGCGACGACGATACTTAAGACTCCGCGACGTACGCGAACATCACGCGATCGTTTGCGCGACGCGGTACCGTACAGCACCGTTGCACCTGTCACAGAACGAATTAAATTATTGCACTCCTGAAAATCGCATCTGCAGGTGCACCAAAAGTTACACAACTCGAGAGTTACACCGCTGATTGTCGAGACACGTGACGTAATGCGATTCCAGTCACCAACAGAACGCATATTATTACAAGCAATGTTATCATATTAGGCTTGTATCGTTATTGCGGTGTTCGTAATAATATGTACCTTTGTACGGGTTCATAGCATACGTACACGTATTAAATAATGATTATTAATAGCTCACGTTTACACCACTACAAGCTGAGTTACCTAACTTTACCCGAGAAAATAACATATTTGTTACATACCCAGTCATTTTTTTAAATACAAATAAATACTATACTTAAAAATGTGTTTATTTTTTATGTTCTTCGCCCGGGAGGTGTTCGACTACTTTGTAAAAAAAAAAAAAATAAGGTTGAAAAAACTACTGTTTTCTTACATTGTACTAATACATTTTTTATCATTAATTTACACTCGTACATATTTTTATTAAGGTTATAGCCGTATAGGTAATACCTTTTTGAAAACAATATAGTTTGTTCTTTGATTAGGTGCATATTGCATATATAGATAGTCTTTGCCGAGATTACACGAGAGCAAGATACAATTTTCCGTAAACAAAACAGGGATTCGTCATGTCAAGGCCTGCGTCCTTCAGTGTGTATACCTGTACATTATTGATAGATAGAACTCATATTTCTTATTAAAACGTTATAATCGTTTCTATAATTAATCGATTTACTATAATTGAAGACGGACATAAAACGTTGGCGCCACGGAGCGGATTGTCCTAAGACCTTAATGTTATCGTCGATGTTATTGCTAATATTACAGTTGTTATCGTCTCCGTAATTATTATTTTTATAATTGTGATCAATGTTATGGGAGTTATGGCTATTGACGTTAGTATTTATGTTATTGGTACTGTAGTTTGTAGTATTATTATTTTCATATTCTTCAATTTGTAGTTGATACAGACCTATTTATAGTATTTTTTTTACTACCCATGTACTATTATTAGGTATAGTAAACCAGGTCAGATACTAGTTTTCCAGTTATGACTTGTTAGTAGACGTTATATTAAGTTTTAGTTAGAGAGACACCGTAAGATTTTAATGGGTGACTGGATACCAAAAAATGTATGTTTGCTCCTTGAAAAATATAATCCTGTGGCCAAGCCATTGATACTTACACATGACGTAACTCGATGAAATCAGATAAAATCAACAAAACCTTGTTAATCATTAACAACTTAAGAAAAAGTTTGCAATTTTTATTTACCTGAATACAAGAGTGTTTTACAAGACAATTTTTTATAATTTTAATTACTATACTCATACCTTATAAATTATAATAAATACGTATTATCATTTATAACATATTTTCAGAGTCAAAATTCCATCTTCTTTTCTTTATGATAACAAACTTATCAACAACAGTCGATGGATTATTAATAAATTGTCCACTTATTTCCCTTTCTATGGAAATTAACGTTAAATCGTTTGCCCAAGTACTTTTCATAGTTGACCCGAGGTATATTTTCATTCTTCTCATTGTTGAAAAACTTCTTTCCGCTTCTTTCTCATTTTAGAGAAAATCTGGGTAGGCCCGGGCCTACCAGGCCTGCCTACTGGCTATGCCCCTGATTTCCATGTATGTTAAGATCTTCATATTATAAAATTGTTACAATAATATTACATTAAATTATAACAGAAGTAATATTAATTGATATTAACAATTAATTTTATGATTTATTATAATCGTTTTCAAAGATTTTTGTGGATGTGATACACAAGTAAGATTCGTTTCATAAGTAGGACGATTTCCTGGGCCGCAGGAAAAAAATACCTATTATAATCGCACATATCATACTTAAAATATTATTATTTACATCATTAATTTCGCCAATCTGGTCCTTAAAACTATATAAAACGGTTCTGCTCAATTTACGAACTCTGTGTGTGTCTATATATCTAAAATCTTGGTAAAGTATGATCAATTAAATGATAAGCCATGTAGCATCAATCCTAAGTGACTTACAGATAGGGAATAAAACTTCTCTGAAATGTAGCAAATAAACCAAAGGTGTACGGAATCACGAACGTTGTAAATAGTGAAAACTTCAGGAAAGTTTTATATTTGATTTACTTCGGGTAAGAACTTTTTTTTACAACATTTTTACAAAATAAACGATAATTATCATGGCTTTTATAATTTATCATTGATATCTCAATTGGATAGTAAAAATATCTTGATCGCATTCAAATAAAACATCTCTAATTAATTTGAACGGCTCACGTTCGCTATCATAATATAAAAATCGTTTATCCGCAACAGAAACTATTTTCCACATATATTTTTCTTTTATAATGCAATTTGCAATCAACTTTTTTTAATCTCATTGATATATAGAAAGCTAAATAATGGTGTAAAAAGGCACACGTTATAAAAATAATGGATGATTTATGCTTGATTGTTAAAGTAATAAAAACAAAATTGCATGTAAATATAGTTGACATGCATCATAAAATTTTAACACAATATAATACTTATTTATAGTACTACATTAGCAACTCAAGAGAAACAGTTTTTTCATTTTAATTTATTAACAAAACAATATCTAATACCCATGTCTCAGGTCGTAACACAATATAATAAAAATACTGCACTTAATGGAAGTGTAATGTATATGATCATGTGACGCATGTACGTTGGATGCACAATTATATTAAGTTATCGCTGTAAAAATAATTTAAATTGAAGTAAGTACAATAAAAAATGTTTGAATTTGTCTCGCGGAAGAATACGGAAACGTGATTAAAATGAAAACGAATCACTCGCTATTATTTTACACAAAACAATTCAACATAAATGTAAATCATAATAATAATAATGATATGAATATATTCCATAGTCAAATTACTCAGTTCCACTTGGTTTCTGAGCTCATGAATTAGAAAAATCCGAATCGATAAACTATTCACTTCCTCTCTAATGTAGGTACCGAAACTAATATGTATATACGGAGACAAAATATTATATTTTTATAACAATTAAAAAAATCCACTTTCCGGCGTTCGGGCAATGTTAAATATTCATACACCTGCATTAATACAATATGCATAATATGAACGATACGTATTCCTGTTATCAAAGTTCAAAAGTCATTATTAAATAAATAAAATAAAAAAAAAAAAACATCATACTCACGCCGGACGTTAACCGGACATCGGATTCATTTTGTTTCGGTTACCTGCCCCGAGGGGTCTCGGGAAAAGCTTAGGGAATAACAACAGCAGCGAAAAAACTTCTGGCCTTTATATATTCAACAATATAATATACGTAGGTACGTATATTTATGTAATACGTATACTCGCACTCACTGTATCGCCACTGAGATTACCATGTATATACGTGTATAGAGAGGTGTATCGCAGACCCTCAGGACGATCCAAAATTACATTAATAACTACACCCTAATGAGCATCAATGGCATCGGTGGTGGTAGTTTTTTCAATGTTTTAAAGCCGTTTAATGAAATTTCGCCTACGGTTGTTGTTTCAGGTTTTGTTTTGTTTTTAACATATATCATTTTTCACTACTCCGACCCCAAAACGGTAATCAGTGGAAAGAAAAATCCAGTAGTATATTTTTTAATGTAGGGATTAAAAAAAAAAAAAAATCGACCGGGATAATCCCTTGTCCGGTTGGCCCTCAATGTATATTTAATATACCGACGGCTTTGGATTGCGGACATTAATACTTAAATCTCCACGGGAAGCATTAACTTTTCCTTTTTGAAACCGAGGCACTCTTTTGCAATATATAATATTTGTTTACTAACTAAACGTGTAACATAGTACTGAGATTTATCGTAAAAATGGAAATCAACGAGCCATTTCAGGCTCATAAATTGTTTATTTCAATGTTACGTTTTCCATTGTATGATGACTTAAATAGAGAAAACGTTTAATTTATGGTTAAGTTCTGTTTAAATTTTTTATTTTTTTAGATTTTAAATATTTTTATAGAGCCATGACGACAGTATTAGGTTTTAAAACGTCGTCATTCCACTTGATACACTATGCCATATAAATCAAATTACTCGTATAAAATATTGCGGTTAAACAATATATTCATTGAGATGAAATTTAGAAATAAATTGTGGTTAAAAGTTTGGAAATAATATTTTTTATAGAATAGTTAATAAATCAGTTTATATTGATCGATATAACATGAAGACTAAACAAATAAAAAGGTAATCCAGCCAAACTTAATTATTCGTAAAAACTTAAAAAAATCAATTATAACTCTTCAAATGTAAATGCTTAGTGGCGAATAAACTCGGATAAACGAAAATTTTTGTAGTATAAGTATCATCTCAAAAAAGGGCCGAAACTCCCAGGTCTAGACTCCAAGGTACCAACTGGACGAAATTTGCTTTCAGAAAAATACATGGTTTGTATACATCGGAGCAATATTTCTGGTCAAAATCGTGTACTCAGACAAAAAGAAAAAAACCCAAACAAACTGACAAAACTAATACATTTCTCGTTTAACTCAGAATCTAAAAAGTGCATGGAAATTAAATTTACGAGATTGGGTGACAATTTATCAGTTATCATCGAACCACAATCACAAAATGATTTATTTTCACTTTGATGAGAGTATTTTAAAAATATTCAATATCTATGTTCTCATCTAATAATGAAAATATTTTTAATTCTATTGGTTACGTAACGTGGAAATTGGAACATATTTATCATTGAAAGCATTTTAAATCGTTGATGCACTTATTTTTAAATTCGTCGACACATAAAATATTTGTTATCCTTTAAGCCTATTTAAACGTAAAACAGGATATACTAAAACATTCTTGGTAAACGAATAGTTTGAGATTAGCATCTGAAATCACCAACGAAGCACTTTTCAAATGGGCAACGTACCAAAAACAAATTACAATTTTTCCAATTTATAGACAATCAAACTATCAAAAATGGAATATTTAACTTGTACTTTTCCTAAAAAACGTATTTTTATAAAACAAACATAACGATTGTTAGTTGATTATTTTAGTTATTTTTGCGATTAATTTGATATTTTGATCATTTAATTGATTTAAGAGACGAATAAATTATTCCAAGAGATTCCTATAACGTTATCATAACAACATTACCATTTGCCCATGATGTTTAGTAGTGGTAACGGCTTAAAAAATTGCTCAACTATTAAGTATGCCAGCTAAATATTAATTTAGCGAGAAATTTTAAAACTACTTTCTAAAAATATAACCCATTTCCAGTCCTGTATTTATTAAAGTTTTGACCCGTACTAATGGTCTCAATTTCCGGACTCTCCTTAAAAAATGGACCAATAAAAAAAAATAAAAAATTAATATACAATTATATAAGACACATAAAACATTATTTGCTTCAATTAGAACCCAAATGATACGAGTATATAATTGTTTTTTTTTTTTTGGTTTAACTGCTATATCAACTATCTTTAGAAATTGAAACTGATGCACTCGACTTCTTTCACTCAGAATCATTTATTCGAGAGCAATGGTCCATTGGTTTCAAATTTAAAAGACAAATACAGCAATTTACTATATCGTATCCGACTGTAGAGTTTCAAACTACCTAGGCGTTTTGCTCTTTTTTTCGCTTAGATTTAAAAGAATTACCAATTTTTAATAAATTTAAAGCTTTAAATTTCCATACAAACTCATTTGAATACATTCCTTATGATTTAAAAATTATTGTTTATGTTTACTAAAGCAAAATAATACGGATATTGTTTGTATTATTATTATTTAATATTTTTACATTTACTTGATCCTTTATTTTATATCTTAAGGTTTTTTATATTTCAATTCATTTAAACAATTGAGTTACTGTTGCAGTGAATTATTCAATGATTTTAATTTTGAATTGAATTGATCAAGGCAATAGGAACAAAATACGGTTAACTATAATATTACATATATAAAAAATAGGCTTAACATAAATATCCTGATCTAGAACGTAAGTTGTGAAAGAAAAAACATGGTACTCAGCGTTAATTACCGATTTTTTTCTTTCGTTTTCATTTTGTAACATTAATTACATATAATAATTGGATAAACAATTTAAAGTGTTGGATTTTTAATTTATCAAACTATTTTTCTTTGCGTATTTGTCTTTTTTTATTTTTGGTTTTGATGTTCTGTGCTTAATAATACTGATCACTCGCGATATACTATCTAATAACTATGCATATTTTTGAATAGTGAAATAAGAGTATATTAATTTGTTAAAAAGTAACTTTTTAAAATTATTTTCAATAAAAAAAAACCATCAACCAACTTATACTATTTAACATAATGATTTTTGTTTTATTTATTCAAATCATGACCAAAATATAGTTTATAAATCACACGTTTAGATAATGGTTATTTAAAAAGTTATTTTTATTACTTTCTTGAAAAAAATATCAATTATTTCAAAAAAATAATAAATTGCGCATTTTCCATCAGAATTATGTAAATCCGAATAAATCTAATAAATATAAAAGGTTTTTACTTATCTCAAGTCAATTTTAAGTTTATGAACTTATAAATAAATACATAGTGCAAATTAAAACTTTTCACTCTCAGGTATAATACAATTGAAAATGTATTGCACATTTTTATTCGATTAAACCATAAAGATATAATTAAACTTTGATTTAGAACTTAACTAAATCATTTATTTAAGTTCTCAAAATCATATAATGATGATTTGAATTTTTTTTCAATTTTAATAATCCGAAGTAGATATACAACACAAAAAATACTTAACATCGAAAGCGAAACCGCAAATGCGTTAAAACCCGAAAATCATATTGAAGAGGGATTGTCGACCGAGCTCTTTTTTAGACTTTGCCCATTGGCAGTTTTGTTTTTTGTTATTTCTAAATACTGTCCTCTATAGTTTATGACACAAACGGAAAAACAGAATCATTCACCGCAAAACAATTATTCTTTTTTCAAACATACTAGTGTCTCTGTACATATGTGATATGCCCTATTATTATCATTTAATTTATTACTTATACATTTATGTTTTTAAATGTTGAAAATTATTTAGGCAATTTTTCAGTGGATTTTTTGTTTGCCATGTAGTCATATTTAAATAATAACTTGATAAGCTAATATCACAGTGAGAATTTTAGCAGCTAGAATTTTATAATGAATGATTAATTAATTGACGTTTTTCATAATACTGTATTTTAATACATAAATTTCGTAAAAATATTTGTTTTTAAACTATCTTTTAACGCTATGCCTATATAATTTATATGGTTTTATAGGCATTCTTTTTTTTTTCTGAACAAAACTTATGTTATTGTGGGTGTTTTTAAGTGACTTTCCACCGAGCCACCGATTCCAAAGTAAATGTATACGATACGCGATTGATGGGCGATACCATTAGAGAATACTCGAAGATTTTATCATCTCTAATTGATTATGTTACCTAAGCCAAATGCCAAGAAGGATTGTCGTAGAAAATATCCGAAAAACCAAATATCCAGAAGTTTCCGATGTTCAGATTGAGTGTTTACCAATTGAGGAAACAGGGGTTACAAGACATGAGAATTGCCCATCGATCACTTTGCAAGCAGAAAATAATTTCGAAATCATTTAAAATGTACTCTCGATAAAAAATTTTCTAGCTGTGGGTAGTCGGTTTGAAACAAAAAATACATATATTCCATACGCATTCAGGTCGTCTTTGTTTGTAAAACGATTCTTTCATCTTGCATACGAGTATGTCCTATAATATGTTTATATTACGAGTGCCGAAACAAATATATTGCATATTATATATATTATAATTTTGTCGAAAGTATAAATCATAGAACAAAAGAATCCAAGTGAATATGTACTCGCATAACAGGAGTTTATAACATTAAACATGTAACTTTTCAAAACGCGTCAAGTCATAACCGAATATATACATATTTGGTCATTATGTTTGACCGTTTTAAAATGTTTATACTTATATATTTCTTGTATAAATGTGCGATACGTTGCAGTATTTATATTTGTTTCGGGTTACGTCGCATATTATGCTCTGTAAAAACGTGACCGAGTAAATATTATTCGCTTTATTTGAACTATTTGCAGTAAAATGTATATCCAAAACACTGGAAACCGTTTATTGTCACCAAGATATTAATTATGAGGTGCGCCATAGCGCTGAAGAACTAAATCTATTAGATTTCCTTGTAACCCCTTAAAAGTTCACAAATGTTCAATTGAATGAAGTTTCCGAACAATATCAATGTACGTCATTTGCAATCATGTGGTTGTCTCTTATTCAGAAATTGAACTATGTGGCAACTGTTACACATTTTAATTGAAAACGTTTATCAGTTCACAATTTCAATTCCAGAATACGTTATAATAATAACACAGTATGGCACATTATATCATAACAATATAATATCATTGTTGTGTCAAAATTATTCTTATGTAATTAATTGCTTTCAAAATAGGAAACCAATACGTCTTATTAAATATGTACTGATATGTATTGCTACGTTATAATAATTATACACAATAACTCGTACCGGGCTACAAATAAAAGTATAGAGATCAAAATCAGACACTCAGCAAAGTTTTAACTATACATACGAATATATATCAAGGATGGCTAACAATAAGAAAGTCGCGATCTGCACAATATAACGAAAAATAAATAAGAGCCCTGAGCTGATTTCGATGGTCGTTTTAAATACTTAAAATCACTTAGACCGTCGCGTCGTTTGGATTTTTAGAAAAACCCTCTCTATTTGATGATGTTATTGAAAACGGTTGTCGAATATTAAAACATACCTGAAGGGATACGAGTACAGTGGCTTTAGAAATTTCACTCTTAGAACTATTGGAAGATAACTGATTTTTGGACCTAACTGATTTGGAAAAGATTTGGACCTAACTGAAGCAGTTCAAATACAGTTGTCATTTTTTATTGGAAACATGTGCGGATGTGCCTGCTAAAAAATATCCAAAAATTACGTTTTGTGCGCTCAAAAATGAAAACATAATTTTTGGAACAAAATTTTCTTGCAAGTCTTAACACTTGACAATGAAAATCATAAAATCTAAACATAACTCAAATTTATCGGATGTTTATTGTCAAGGACTTCTCAAACAACACATAATCCAGACTTCAAAAGCTAACAAAAAAAAAAGTTAAGTTAAGTTAGATATCAATTAAGAATTGAATAAAGGTTAATACTTTATAAATAATTACGTGTTAAAATATTATTTCAAAAACATAATATAAAAAACCCTAAATGTTTTTATAATGTTTTGCCTCTTACGATAAGACGTGAACTGTATGAGTCTATGACGTGAGCTATATACATGCGGCTCGCTAACCACAAATTGGCCAACCCGGCTATACGATATGTACGCTGCAAATGTAAATATAAATTGTTTAGCCGTTAATTTGATGTACAAGTTTGTGTACCGTATACAGTCACGCTTACCTGTATCTGTATGCGTATCTATTTGAAATTAATTACATTTCACTAGGTGTATCCTAGTACAACGTGCATTAGACAGTTAATTTAGTGTTGAGAAATATGAGTTTTCGTGCAAGTTATCATTATTGTTGCTGATGGGGTAACATTTTTGACAAATTCAAATATTTATGTCGTTGAACTATCAAACTAAGTAAAGGTGCATCAACAATTGTTTCGTAAACGTTGCTAAATAATTTTGATATTTACGTAATTATGGTTAATTGCGAGATTTCTCTATATTTTATGGTTCAACAAATGCATTTACGACTTCAAACTTAGTCAAAGTCTAACGTGATATGATAATAATAATATTATAATCCACATAATACGTAACACACTGTATTTTGTTGATTTTGATAACTTGCTACCCTACACGTACGACCTATCCTCCTACTAAGACTTACGAAAACTAACATATTATTGCAATATTATAAGTTGTTATTTTTCAAAGAATATTTAGATATACTTATTGATACACACAAAACACCAGAGCAAGAGAATGATGTAATAACATGAGTACCTACTACACGCATAATAAGGTTATTTTTACTTGTGCGTAGGAGTTCTTTGACAATGTAAACGTTAAGTTGAATAAAATAAGTTAACAACGAACACAGTGCTTGATGTAGATGTTATTGTACGAGTTACATGTACGTTGAATAAAATGTATTAACAAATCTTTAATTTTGATCACCACGTTGCTGACGTGAGACCGTGTCAAATTATGTTTAAAATCTATCTGGTGAAAAATTATATTAGGTTAGTCACATAGCAGATATTTGTTTGACCTTGAAAGTAATAACTATTATACGTAGGATGCTGAACCATTCTACATAACGAGGTAGTGAAAATGAGCTGTACTCCTGCAGTTCAAGCCGTGCTAAAAAAGTACCATTTAATTCATTTTCTTAAGTACGGAATCCAAAAAGTTCATAACCATTCAAAATATTTCCGTAACACGACTGTTGCATATTTACATAGATGAAATGTGCAGCATACAAAATTGATTTGTTAACTTTGTCGATATTTTGTTTAAGATCTTAATAAGAAAATTAAATATCATAAACAAAAAAGATCACTGTAATTCGTTAAAGCAGTTGATCATAACACCACAATGTGCACTACTTTTAAAACTGAAAAAATAAAACTAATTACGTATGAAAAATGTTCGAGATTTATTTTTTACTAAAATAAAATATAACCATTATTTAACGTTTCAAGTTTAAATTGCAACAAAATAATAAATACAATCCTTATATTATCATGAGTTCATTATTATACTTTTGTAAATTTTTGTTTCAATTAACTGTTTGCATTTTGTTGGTTTAGTAAAACCCTAAAAAATACGTTTCATCATAACGTTTAAATTTTCAATCAATTCTTATGCCAACATGGAAATATGAAAAATTATTTTAGCTGTAATAAATGGATATATCAACATAGCACTCATTATAATACGCTATCATAATACTGAACAAACGCATCATATGAGTATAGTGACACTAGTATAATAATTCTTTTTCCATTTCTATGAATTATAGTTTTATTGCCTTTCTTAAAATCTATATTGACACTAATATTTAATTATTTAAATTGAATAAAATAAAAGTTCCTGATCATTTAAAACTTAAATTTAGCAATTCAAATTTAGTCAAGAATGATAACTGTTAATAATAACTTTACCACTAATTATTTATATTATTTCAATGATATAAGTTGAGATAATTCAGGTTTTATTCTTTTATTTCTACATGAAATATACAATCTATACAATTATGCACAATAAGTATATTTGAGATGGGAATAACAATAATATTATGGAGTTAAGTGAATAAGGGCTACCCATTAGTAGAACTTAGTCTAGGCTTTATTCTAGCAGACAAATTGAGCAATTAAAATTTCAAAAAAGCAGTTGACTAAATTAACGTAGAAAGTTGAAAAAACTAAAAAAATAATATAAACACCTAATTGATTATACATAATTCATTTTTCTTAACACGTATGAAAAAAAAAATTATTATAAAACAATTTGATACATTTGTTGTGAATAATATTCTTTTTATAGTTCCCCTTATGCATCAAAATAGTTGCTATATTTTAGTAATACTACGAAATATAAAAAGTATTAGAATTTATATGCCCGAAAAACCGGTGATAAATTGTCATTTTATAATATTTTCAACGATATACTAGGTACAGATACTCGCTAAACGGTTTATTAGATGTTTAATATGGTAAATACAAATCAAAACCTATTGCCATGATGTTAAGCGCATTGAATTCGGTACGAATAGAAAATGTGCCATTATTTCAAAATTAAATCATTATTAGCTGACACGTTATTATCACTTGCTAATTGCTATTGCACCCGGCTGTGATAATAATGACAACTAATAGAAATTCAACTGTTAAAGACAAACAATAAATTATTATTGCAGGTATAATGACTGGTCAATTGATTAATAGACAATAAACACTACCTTGTGTAATAAGAGCAATTAGTTATGCTATAAATACCCTTGGGGCTTAAGCCGCGGTATCTATAAATTGATGAGTAACCGTTTTAATACTTTGTGTGAAGTCAACTATAAACGGAAATAACGATAACGGAACCACAAGCTAAAGATACACTACAACCACTTACCAGTTACGCCATATTATATACATTAGATACCTACATATATAATACTATACTTCCATAACCAATTACGATTCACAATTTAACATCAAATGGTATCACAGACTACCGCATATTATTATAATCTGTATGGCTAGTGGGTTAGTATGTTTTTCATTATATGATTGGATGTCACATCATTCGGCCATCAATAATCTTACATATATAATAAATATATATGCAACGCGTAGTATCGAATAGGAACAATAATATTTCTGCCCTGCTACTAGCAAGGGTAGAAATTACAGAAATATCAAAAATTATGTGATTATTCATGTTATATTATTGATGAGATTATTCTATGTATAATTATACAAAGGTTAAATACAGATAGAACGTCGTCTAGTGAAAGGGTCTTTAACTTATTTATGCAGCGGGCCACATATTATTCTCTAAACTCGTGGGCCGCATTCCTATACAAACATTTTTCGATATCGATACATTAAAACTTAAATGATGGTTTATAGCGGTTCTAATAAAGGTGTACTATGCGTTCGCAAATAATGACACTGCACACTGCAGTTACTGCGTTTACGGTGGGGATCAAAACGATTAACTGCTTTTACCGCATGTTCTCTTTTGGTAACAAAACAACTTATAGTGGTGATCATTGATTTGCCGCAACTATAGGCAGACGTGGTCTAATATGGTATTGATGATACTGCATTTCATAATTTTTCCAGTCACCACTATGCATATAATGTTTAATTGATCTTAGAAACAAAAAAGTTAACTTTTTTCGAAAATTAAATTTTTTTAGTTGCAGCAGCTTTACCGAAATCCAAAAGTCCTGTTTGCGCGTACTATCGATTCGGCATAGAACATTACATTGTATCGCAGTCATTATTGTACCGTATTATTATACAACAAGACGATGTACGCGTGTTAGAGTAGATAATGTTTTTTTCGGTCCGTGTAATTATTATTTAACATGCTCCTGCTGACTAGCATCCGATAAATACGGCCGAGGACTCGCTTGGGAATCCGACGATTATGACGTACCTATATTCGCATACTACAACTTTTCTTTTACTCGACAAACATCTTGGTTTTTTTTCCACAGACCTACCTCAATTTAAAACTACCCGAGACCTATACATGCACGCTTTTCAAATGTACGCAGTGCGAACGATATCATTCCGTTCTTCGCTATTCAGTTTTTCTTTCGAAAAGCGTTTTTATTCATATTGCATGATTATTCATACGTACTTACGTACGAAGTAAGTCTATACGCTAGTCGTTAATACATAACAACTCGTGTGCAATTGAATAACGCCGGTTGGTTACTTATTTTAAATCTTTCCCTACTCATCTTATTTGCCACAATTGTTGTGAACTGCAATAGAAACGCAAGTACTATTACGTTGTAATATTCTGATTACAATGTTTAAATTAAAAGAAGAACATTCCAAATACATAATACGATTGTCATGTTAGAATAACTACTATAAGTCAATTAAAAAAAAAAGGTAAATTGTATTATATACACCAACTTATATAATGTACGCATCGTGTATATCGTTCAGTTTCAAACTGTTTTGCAGTAGATTTTCATTTTTTATCATTTTAAACATTAAAGAGTCACACACCACATTTAACCATTGCTTACTCCGTGTTAACTATATTTTTAACTACGCTTCCTGAAATATTTTTCTTATTCATTGATAACAATTTTTTGATCTTTGAACAACTTTAGATTTAAAAAAAATTAATATACTATTGATTAACAAACACTGACAAACGTTTTCTTTTATGTAGGTAACACAAAAAAAACATAATTTTCTACTCAACCATTTAAGTAAACTCTATCCAAAAGCATCGTAAAAACATTTAATCCTAACAGATATTGGAAGATGTTAATCAGATAATATTGAATTATTATATTCATTTCATTTTAGAAAACTTGAATCTACAACTATTTATAAGATGAATTCATCTCTTTACAATCATCACATTTTTATATCATAATTCAGTGCTTTCAAGATAAAAAAAAGTATCCAGAGGTTTACAACTCGGTTAAAATATCAAATTAATTCATGAATTTTTAAAATAGATTTAATAAATGAACATTCCTAATGAGTGAAATGTATTTTAAGGCATTCCGACTTATTATATTTGTACATACATGACATTGACAGATCTCTAAATATGAATGTGTAGGTGGTATATAGTTTTAGTCTTTTTATTTTTTTTTTGTCACCGACAGCCTTCAAAAATCGTATTGCGCAGAAATACGATGACTATCATTACTTGATGGAAAACTTATCATGTCTAGAACATATAAAAGTCATAGTATATCTTTTTAAAGCATTATCAAAATTGCCAGATGTGAACTAAACGAATCGTTTTCTATAGTCTGTCTCCTGTTTTTCAAATACATTTCACTTGATTATTTTTGAACAGTTGAGCAAATAAAAGAGCATCTGTTTTGTCAAAACAAAGAAATAAAACTTTATTTTTAAGAACTAGGTAAAATTACAGAGAAGAACATGTAAAAAAAAACATATAAATAAACGCATTACAATTATTTTTGTTGTTTTTCGTTTTAATATTTAAAAATACGAGTGTCGTAATGTGTGACAACGTGATTTTTTGTACACGTGATTGTGATTGCCACTAGATGTGATTTAAGTAAAATATAGGATTCAAACGTTAGTCGGTTCGATGTAAAAACGATAGAAGATAAAATTACCTAATTTTTAGCGTCGTCGTTGAGGACAATTTTTGGTTTTCTTAAAAATTAAGTTCTATATCGACCATCTATAGATGAATAAATTGATCATTTATCAGTCAGTACCGTTTTTTCGAGAGAAACGGTACATCGGTTTTAAGTTTAAAAGACCCATCTTGCTGTATCTCACCTGATCTAGGAGTTTTGACCGATTCTTTCATTGCGTTTATTTTAATATTTATTTTTCTATAACTCCTCCCTCCAAACACATAACTATTGATAAGATGGCAAAAATTAGATTTCCCCAGGGCGGAAAAACACCTTAGGGCGACCCTGAGTCCTACCATAATAAATCGAGTTTAATCAAAACTATATAGTGTGCTTAGTGCACGACAAACACGATACATATATTATACTACGAGCAAACACCACAGGTTATGGCACAAGAGCTTTTGGCATCCACTAGGAATTTTGACGACGACGACGAGAAGATCATGTACACATAATGTCATATTATACTTTTAAACCTTGCGCGTATCACACGCCCCGCTATCGTAGTAATATCATAGGCGAGGGCCAACGACGTTAATTTTATACATTTGACATGATATTACGCGAGCTTCGCGCACATAATATACATATTGTGCACACGTACAGTAACGCGGCGTATCGATCGTTAGAACTCAGAACGCGCATTTACATACACGTATGACGAACGTAATGTGCGCAATACATTATCGTTAAATGGTACGAAACGACTGATGATATTGTTATAATAGTATACTGACCTTGTTGGCCGCGTTCCAGCCGTATCAGCTCCGTTCCTTCCTTGCGCCACGTGATGTTCGGCGAGGGCGACCCAGAAGCCGCGCATCTCAGCGACACGTTGCTGCCTTCCCGGACGTTCATGTCCGTGCTCGTCGGATAATCCAATATGTCTGGCGGAACTGGAAAAATGCGATTAAACCCATTATTCGAGCCACGTGTGGAACGCGCAGGGGAAATAAAACCGTGTCGTGGAGACTGAGTGGATTGTGTGCTAATATGAACTTTAATGACGTGTTACGTTATGGCATTGTTCGATGAGACACATGCAACAAAACAGAAATACAGAACCAGAGAGACATAGAGAGAGAGAGAGAGAGAGAGAGAGAGAGAGAGAGATAGACAGACATTTGAAAGTAAGTCACACCGTGTGGACGAACGACGGAGACAACGGTGACGACGAGAAAAAATAGTCAAATTTTTAACCCACTAGGTATTTATTCTCCTACCCTGAAAATCGTGCGGTCCATTGAATTGTATATTTTCATTTCCTTCCCTCTCTTCTCAACCATATGATTCATTAAATCTTTTGTCGCTCTAGCCACGTAAACACTCCACTCACCACGCTACAGCTAAAAGATCAAATTGTGTGTGTGTGTGTGTGTGTGTGTGTGTGTGTGTGTATGTATGTGCGCGCGCGTGTGTTTGTGGAGGGGGAAGTTTTGAAGCAAATAACCACAAACCCTCTGCCGTGCTATGGCGGCGGCACCTAACTGATAAATCGACTTTTTTTTTCGCCCCTGACCCCCTCCTCTCCATATACTGACGACACCGACACCCCAGCAACTATCGGGCAACCGTTTACTTTTTCTTCTTTTCTCCTACAAACTTGTCACTCAAGAACCCCTTCAGCGGTGCGTATAATACGATTTTTATTTATATTAAGTATACTTATATATGTATATACATATATACATAATAATAATATGTATAAAACCTCGACGTACTTTTTATCCGATTACTTACTAAACTGGATTCCACACCACCGTCACTGCTACTACTGCCTGCTAGTTTTGTGCCTGTGGTTGGTTTTGTTTCGGTATTTTGTTATCTCTATCTATATACTTCCTTCTTTTATCCTTTTCAATTTAAAATCAAAAAACCTTTTACGTGCATTAATTGAATACGATATAAATTAATGTCAAAAGGAATAAAAGTTGAAGATATTTTCCTCTTATTCACCAAACTCAATATTCAACAATAACTCTATAATGGTGTATTTATTATAAAGTATGGAAACGAAACAAAATTACGAAATAAACTCTTCTCAGTTTCCAGTCTCCGTCGCTATGGAACTTTATGACATATAAAGTCATACATGATGGTTCCGACAGTCTTATATCAGCTTGATTTCTTACAACTTCATGAGTAATATTCTTTTGGATATAAACATATTTTTGAGTTATAATTTTATAAATTACAATTAGTACAGGATTCGCCTCATACCTACTTCGATCGAAACACATCAACAGCAATATTTTAGTATTTTAAAATTAAAATGATACAAAAGTATGACGGGCACAACACATAACAATACAATAAGAATATAAAAATTTCGTAATTTGTTGTACCTACATTAACCTGGTGAGTAAATAGAATAGTCGTATATTTATACGGAAGTAGGTGACTGTGAACAAAACAATTAGTCATAATACTACTTTATAATGTTTTGATGACCAAGCCAAAATTATAGATAAGTATCGTTCTTTATTATTGTTACATACTTTCAAATGGTAACTATGAGTTATTTAAGCAAAAAAAAAAAAAAAATTCACAAATAAATGTAAGTTTATATTTTCATCAAAGAAAAGGCAAGTTAATTATTATGTTTCTAAATAAATATTATAAATGATTCTTATTATTAAATTGTAAACGATATGTATTACTATAAGAGAAAGAAAGTTATCACATTATTTATAATTATATTAATAAAAATAGCTATAGTAAATCAATATAAAATAAAATTAGAGAGGAACAAAGGATGATGGGTTAGCATCCAAGCGTTGACCCTTAGCCCTTAGGAGGTCCAAAATATACGATACTTATATTATTTTTTCAGTATGAACCCTTTTTTCTGTCATTTCAAAACATCTCGAATATAATTATTAATCCGTAAGCCTAATTTCGTCTGCGGTTTATATTTTAGCCTGTACGAGTGCGAATATTATGTTATCTAAATATATGTTATGTTCATGCATACGATGAGCATCGAACGATAACTTCTAAGGCATTTTCTTTTTCTACTTCAATAGATAATAAATATGGTAGTGTGGTACTTTAAAGACATATAACCGAACATCTCACCTTACATTTTATTTTACGTATTTTATTATGACTAGGTATGCATTTGATAAAAATATAATTATGTTATGAATATGTAAAGCATAATTTCAGAAACATTGTGTAGATCACGAAGATATCTTTCTGGACCAAATTATTAAGTGGCGCTTAATCTGCGCTTACTATACAATGAGTTGTAATTGTTAAAACGTGAAGTAAAAATTAGAATAGTAAATAGTTCTCACAATAACATAGGTGAAAATAGAAAAAGCTTGGGGCTGCTTATCCTATTCTGTTCCATTCCATCTGTAATAAAATATTTATAATGATGTTTTTTCATAAGACTGTTTTTTTTTAAAGTTATATTAACTTTTGATTTCATTTTGTTTTATGGTTCAATTTTAGGAATAAAGGCTGTAGTCACCCAGGATGTTGAATTTAGCTGCGGGCCTGTGATCATATGAAACATTTAATTCTATTGGACGATATTTAAAAAAGCGCATTATTAATTTGATGAAGTCCAAAGGATATTTTCAGCGTGATTTTGATGTCTAAATGAGGCGTTTTAGGTCGAGATAACGTTAGGCGTTTGAACTAAACAATAAGCTAAGGCATATTTGAAGTGTGGTCACACCGTCATCTACCGTGGTGGAATGTTTGGCAAAGCGGTCTTTTGATGAACAACATCCTTATTAAAAACCTTGTTAATCACCACATCAATATTATCTTACGAGTTTATTCAAACAAATAGTGTTTTGTGAGGCATTAACACACCATACGCACATGAGAGTGCGTGCATTGAAATATAAATGACCATAAGCTATACACTGCGTTAGTGGAGCCGACGGAGCGGTTATAAATGATTAAACGATACCTCTTTCGCCGCACCCATGTGTATGTGTGTGTGTGTGTCTGTATATATGTTACAAGTCGTAATTAAGCCACATGGCTGCAGTGCGTAAACTCTCGATGAACACACCCCCACCGTCTGCCCACCCGAGTGTATATTGTGTCCTATGCCAGTACTGTGTACACTTATACTCATTATATATATATATAAACACACACACACACACCACTCCCGTGGCATCGAATCTCCCAATAAGATGCAAATGAGAGGCATTGTGGTTTTCCGCAAAGGGCTCTCTGACCCATTTAACGGAGACCGTTCCAGTGGGCTTCTGTATGCGAGTACAACAGAGGGTGAAAAACGACAACGGACAGAGGGGGTAAATATATGCAGTATACAAACACACAGAATGCGGCAGCCAATAAGACCCCTTTCGGGTGCCTCCCCCTTCCGAAGCGTACCTGGGTAAAGGGTAGTCCAGGGGAAAATCCGGTCGGGTGTGGTGCGGGTGTATATAATATACCGCAAAGAAGGGACATAGATTGGCTTTTAAGTCCTTTGAACAGATCGCGCGCGTCCACTACTACTGCTGCAGCACTCATCATGTCGTCAGTGTAATGTTCACCTTCTATGGTGGATGCGTCGATGGACTGATGCTCTATACCTTATATATTTGTGTGTGTGTGTGCGTTGCCAATTTATAAAGACGCTCGGGCAACAAGTGGCTTATCGTGTCAAAATGATACCATCTATATAATGTTGGTTGTGATGGGAAGCAAAACGAAAGTACCTAATTACAATTGCTAAGCGAATACAAACCGTACCTCTGCACACATAAATTTATAAAATACATATTATAATGTATATACCGACTAGCTCCAGCGGCAACCGGTTGAAAGGTACGACGAGAACTGCATAAATTATAACCAGGCATGTTGCGGCAGCGGAAACAGTAATATGCCACGGCACGATATAGTCAAAGATTTATTTTTATTTTTCATCGATACACGCAATATAGGTGAACAGAACATGGCAATGTTTCGGAGACAAATTAAGAATAATGGCATAGTGAAAATATTGTTAAGCAGAACCGAAACACTATCACCCGGCTGAATTAATCTTGATCATTTACGTATCTCGAAGTATACTATAAAAAGTGAAATTTCAATAAAAAGGAAACTTAAAAACGCAAGCATCGCACATCTTCATCCCTTAGCCTGTCCAACAAATTGTTAAATTAAAATGTTTTTAATGTGAAATAATCCATCTTATGAGATAGAATCACGAGGTTCTGATACGAAATCTCTGGGCCAAGACTGATTTCTGTTAGACAGACAGCTGGCGCATATTTCACAGTCGCGTTATAAATATTATGATGTGAATACGCGGAGGAATATAAAATGTCACTGGAAGGACAGTATAATATTGATTGCGCGTGCATACGCATCAGTATACTATACAACATGAAAAAGTCTATAAATTAAAATCCAGCAGTTTGCCGTCAACGGTAAATCATATTATTATTGATGTATTGCGACTAAAAAATATGCACGTCAAATACGAAATCCGCTATTTCCCGCGTTCGTATGATATACCTGCAGAGTCACGCGCGCCGCCAGGACATGGAAGTAGCTATTTCAAAACTACAAAGACGTATATTATAGTAGGTATCGAGTATATGTATATGTAGTAACAGTCAACAATAATTTATGACTGTTTTATGGGAAAAGATAAAGATGATCGCTGTTGAAAAATGTCAAGCTATTTGTTTATTGTTTACTGTTATCATCACCATCGTCAACATCTACTGCGCTTGCCGTCATCGCGAGCTTTGTATTCGTCTAAGCATAATAACAGTGGTGGTAACGACAGCTTAAGCGTGTTTCTTTGATCGTGCTTGGCGTGCGCGAAAAAAATATATATTGATAAATTACTATATAATATACTCGCACCGAAGTTGCAGAAACTCATTTGGCGCGATTATGGGTTAATTTAATAGGAAACCAAATATTAAAATGGGTAATAATAATGGCGAGCTTATGAAAATAAGTACCTATATGGTTGAACCGTCAACATTTTCATAATAATTAACCCTACAAAACAGCAACCGTTCTAATTATACCAAAATGCGTAGTATCTTTTGCATTTTTACTGAAAATTTACATTTATTTTTGAAAATATATAAAATCAATGTTTTAGCCTGTGGGTTATTAAATTTGATTATCACTATTAACACGGGAGATATCACAATTAGTACATTCTTGTGAGGAAGCTGCCAGCTCAATTATAATATTATACAAACAAAATTTAATATTTTGGTTTTGAAATAACTTAATTAGGAATTAATTCAAAATTAATTCGTTATTTATTGGATTATGACAAATAATAGTAATTGGAAGATAATAATTTATAGCAAAAAATAAAATAAATATTGATTATAATTTCATTAAGAGTGTGTTTAGTAGACAGGAATTTGAATTAGGCACTAACTTATTCCAGATATCAACATTTATACACGGGTCTTCTAATACGAATTCCATACACATTTATTTGTTTTTTGATCGTTTAAAAATCTTTATAATTTAAATAAACTGGCATTTTTTTAACAATAAAATGATACTGCTTTTATACGTTTTTATCAATCGCCACTTACGCTCTAATATTTATTTTCAAAAAGTCTGGCATTCCTAATGTCGGTTTTAATTTTTGTTATTTTAAATTTAAGCGATATAATTGTATAGGTATACTAGTCCGAGGCGGAACGGTAGTGAAGAGTGAATAACCCCCCTTCTGTATAAAACCGGGTGTATGGTGTCGGATGAAATAAAAGCGAAACGAAATAATTTTAGACGAGAAAGTATATTTCAACGGCAGGAAACGCGAAGTAAATAAAAACCAATCGCCGTATATAAATGCGTACTTATGTGCGCATATACGTACATAAAATATATACACCGTGCGATCCGTTGTTGCTCTATAGGCAGGTATATACGACCTCTCCGGCGACGGCGTTTGCAATACGATATGTAAAGCCTCGCCCCCCCCCCCTTCTCCCATGGGAACCATCAAAAAAACGCAAACACATATTCGCACTACGATACACCACTATAAATACTATAATAATATACTATTGCAGCTATGCGGTGCTCACCGACGATATCCAAGAAGCCCAGTTGACTCTTCATCGGGTCCGTGTTGATCTGGCACATGTACCATCCTTTGTCGGACTCTCTCACCTCCTTGATGTGGATGTGCCACGTCCTGTGGTCCGAGTGCGATACGCCGATCCGGTGGTTTTTCGTGATCACGTGGTTGTGGATGGTCAGTATGGTCTGCGTGTCCACTCGTAACCAAGCCACCTGTACGGACATAGTATGAGGTGAGAAAAAAATAGGTTTAACGAAAACTGCGTAGAACGATAGAAAAATCGGTGGAAAAAAAAAATCAAACGAAAACTGTTTCGATTCGAACGAGAAAAAATCCGTTATACGCGCGCACTCAGGGGTGTGTGTGTGTGTGCGCGTGTGCGTGTCCGGATATGGCGATGGCAGCCGCGTGTAAGCGACATTTTCCATATACGAGACGTGGCGGGGGGTCCGCGCTAGGGATAATATATCGCCCCGGATCGGCAGGGCCCGGGTGAATAATGCTTATGATGTACTCGTCCCCGCGACGACGAGGTTAACCGTCAGCCGAACATTACGCCTTACAATGGGCTGTCCCTGATTAATAGCAGCGTACCTGTGCGTGTGCTTAAGCGCGCGCAGTGTACTTGCCCCGTAGATCCGTCAAAGGAAGTCTATGGCGGTAAAACGGCGGTGGGTATATCACACATGCATCTATAACGCGCACACGGGCACGAGTGGCATTAGTGTGATTTATGTACGTGACACCACAGCCACCATACCGGTGCAGGGGCGACTTTGAGATTCGTGACGAATGGCACAGGACCCTCGTGACTTATTATTATTATTATTATTGCATTACTACGTTATACTCGTGTACACAGGTACACACCCTTACGGTTGTACGGGTACACGAGATGACTGTCGAATGTGTTTCGTTGACACGTATCGTACCGCGGTTCTCGTACCTATAGTCGGTTCTCGTGCCGCGGTGTTGTTCAAGCCTGACGCAAGAAACGTGACCCCCCCCCCCGTCGAATCTAAGTCGGTCGGTCCAAGTCGACTACCGGTTAAGTTTTTTCACCCACAGGCCATGTACGGTGTTCGCGTACAACTGCGATGACCAGGATTTGGCCAACAGTTTTCAACTCGTGTTGTTATTACTAAAATCGTAGTCTACGCGTACGTGCGATAGCGTTCATCGTCCCTCGGGCTCAAATCCGCCGATCGACGATAACACCTGCCCGTGCACGCACGTTTTCTCCATGGTCCGGAGAGCACTGATTCTGTGTACGAGAATATCGGCCGATTCATTTAAACAATCTCGACAACTCTATCCGTCTCCCTCACTCTCTACTGTCTCCGTCGCCCGTCGTCTTTTTCGAGTCGTTTTGCGGCTCATCAAGTCGGCGCACGGGCGACGACACTTTTTCATTTTTGTGATTCGCCAACTTGGAGGTGTAGAGCCCCGTTTCGCCGTTGCGACGTCGGGCGGCACATGTGCGGAGCACCATAAGGGTTGGTTGTAAATGTAGTTTTTATTACTGATATGATTTTAAATCAACCGAGGCCGGTATTCTCAGATCTCTTTCCGATGTACCTTCTTATTATTAATATTTTCCGATAACCGTCCGGAGGAGCCGACGGGATATCTATGTATACAGGGTGTCCCACCGGGTTTTACACAAACCTATGTATCCCGTGTTAATAGAGATAATTTAATAGCGATTCCATAGCCGTCGATTCTGCGAAATGTCACATAACATTAATCGTAACGCCGTAGAGCTTAGGTCAGGTGTGTACACATGAAAAAAATTAAATATTGTGAATTATTGTAGGATAGTTTTCCCAATTTTATTATTTTTGATTTTTAAAAACATGAACTATGAACTTTGTATCTTAATTTTCTTTTTCTTATATTTTATATTTTTCGTATCTGAGTAGGTGCGACCTTGTCAGGTGTAGGTACTTTATCGTAACGCACCAACTAAATAATTTCATTTCTTAAGGCTATTGGTCATAATTTACATCCATAACATTCATATCTGTATAATATTATTTTATTTTTTCATTATCATTATACCTAATAAAAATTTTAATATACAAATTACAATGTTATTATAATTATTTTCTTATTATATAAACAACTAGGTATATATAAATTTTATTTTTATTGGGAAAATTAATTATTGGGTAATATTATGTTGGGAAAACTAATAATTGGGGAAAATGGTATAGGGAAAATGAATTATTGAGAAAATGGATTGGGAAAACTGTCCCCAACCATTGTGAATCATATATACGAGAGAAGTCGAACGTGCGTTATATATATTGAATATTGTTATTTCTGGTGAAACCGATCGACATTGAAAATTTTTGAATATTTATTTAAATATCAAACCATCATAAATAGGTGTATATGTAAATACACTTATGAATTTAAATGAATATTTTTGAATAAAATATGTGATTGATCTATAATCAATCGTTTTATCAATTTTAGGATTATATAAGAACGATATTTTCACTACAAAGTTTATAAAAGTTCATATGTTTGAACTTAAATTGTCGTGCATATTTTTAAATATGTTTAAATATATTTTAAATATGTTACGAAAAATTAATAAAATACAAGTATTCTAACTATAGTTCGTGATCGACGTAAAATTAATAGTTTTTCATTCTTTTGACTTCTACGTACGAAATGAAAAATTGTATAGGATATTTTAATCGATGTTTTTACTGAGTATTGAAAAGTCAAAAAAATCTTTTCCTGGGAGAAGGGTATACTTTTCGCTTAAATCACGGGTAAAGGATTGTTTAGTGTATAAGATGCAACCCACTTATTGTATTGTGTTGTTGAAGGTTTTCAATTTAAATGCAATAAATTGTCATCATATTTATATCAACAACTCGAACAGTTGTTTCTACGAATTTTTCAAAAACAATTTTCAATTGATCAATTTTGTTCCAGAAAAATATTCTTTTTTTGACTTTCAGTTGAATGCAAATTAATATTATGTCACATAGAAGATATGTTTACTGCAGACTACACAGCTATATATAGTGTACATAACCTGTATTACAAATTAATTTCTTCAATGTTTATAGTAATTATTTACTTGTTCAGTTTAATTTTTTCTAAAATAAAAAAGTTATACACAATGTTTAACCCATAAATAATCTAAAAAACATTAAACTGTAATAATTTTTTCCAAAAGTTACAAGTTTAAATAAAACAACATAATATAACATAACCTTATATTGTTTTCGTACAGTTTTCATTTCCAAAAATTACAAATTTGATTGTTTCCAAATAATCGAGCATGCATAAAATAAATTGTGTATTCTATTTCATTACTTTGGAAATCGGGGCATTATTAATTCCAGTTAAAGTTTTTTTCAAAAATAACTCACAATATGGTTAAAACAAACGAAATGGGCCTAAATAAAATAATTGTTTACACATCTAAAAAACAATAATTATAATATTTATGTTTAAAAATAAATAAACAATAAAGCGAGTTACTATAGCCTATAGACAGGAAATTTTATTCAGACCAAATAGGTAATAAGTTGATTTGAACCTTTCACTGTTTGTTTTGTCGATAAGCTACTTTATAATATGTCAATGTTCGAAATTAAAATCGATAAAACATTTTTCACAAAAAGTGATTCCAACGGTATATTTATATTTTGGAAAGACCTCTTTAGTGTGTTTAACCGAATAATTACATCCTTACAATATAAAATTAATTACAATATTATGATCGACGTTTACTTATTAATAAATAATACAGTGCTTATATTCAATTTTAGGTCTTAATAATCTTTTTGTTTTTTGAAATGAAGACACCATAATGAATACATTTTTACGCGCCTTATATTTAATCAGTTTTTAATGCTTTAAAGTTTCTTTACAAAATAATAAGTATTCTTAAACGTTAATTATAATTATCTAGAAGCCATCACATGTATAATTTCTGACTACACAAAAATCGAGATATTTATTTAAATAATATATACTCACAGCCTAAAGGTCAGTGTGTTCAAGCGCGGATTTCAAAACAAATTATTAGGTACGTCAAAAAAGTTTTTCCGTCTTGTTCTTACACGAAATCAATCTCAAATACAAAAAAAAAAATACTTACTCGTCATTAAATTAATAATATTATGCAACTGTATTGAAATTACATAGCCCGTCTGAAAATAATGATTTGATTCTCATCAAAACTGACATTATTACGTCATTAAAATATTGAACACACTTTTCATAACTGAAAAAGATGATTGTACTATTATTTTATCACGGTTCTGATGTATATTATCTAGTAGTCCATTTTGCTTTCACAAAATAATGCCCAATCGTTGGAAACAAGAAATAAGTACGAATCAGTAAATTTGTTTTGTAACTCGTACGGCGCAAAACCCATACGGCTGCAAACACCTATTCCACACGTGCGCAGAACTGTTCGGACGAGATATAAAAACTTTTTGTTAAAACGAGTATACTATTCGCTTGGTTACGGGAAAAGTGTGGCTTATGTTAGTGCGATGGGTCACGTTATCATTGCTTTTGCTCATCCGAACCACCTACAACTCGGACGTATATACATGTATTAAAATTTAATTAAAACGTAACTATATACACACATTATTAAAAAAAAATAATAATTACGCATTTAATGTTTTACGATTGTGGCCGTGTGTTGGAAATATTAAATTCAACGGCGGAATCACTCATCATTATATAGTTCCTGTAAAAACGTTCTCTAGGCTTTGTATTATACTATAAATATTTCAACACTGTGAGTCGTTTTATCAGTATTTATTCAAACAACTGAAATTTTAAACACACTTTAATACGATAAACTTCAATACGTATTACTACGTATTCAATATACCAATTGCATTGTTTAATTCAACGTTAAACATAAATCTATTAGAATTGGAATTGTTTACTTTGTGCAATGTTTTCTTGTTTATTATTATATAGAAATCAAGGCTTCGACAGCAAGGGTGATTAGCCTGATATGTGGTTTAACATTGTTTTACGTAGGGTTAGATTTTACATTTGGAAATTACAATTTATTCATAATATTGGTGTCACTAAGGATGTTGATATAATCTCCATCGTATGCTCTTATTTGAGGGCTTCTGTTATGTATAGATGCATTTTGTGTTGCAGTATATTTTTTACATTCTTTAGTTATGTGTTTTGCTGTTAGTGCTTAAGGTATATGTCACATATCTGTTGGTTCTCTTTGCTCATCAAATAGGAGCGAGTCAGGAAGGTGTATCATTCTCCGATTCAGACGATTGCTATGTCTTGTTTTCGGTTTAGATTAGGAGTAGTGTGCAATTTGTTAATTGTTTTGTTTTTTTTATTTCTGAGTTTGATTGATAAAGGTTTTGAACCCCAGTGATTTTTACATGTTTTAAAAATTTTTTTGTGAATTGAGCAATAGTATTATAGTTGTTATACACGATTATAAATTTTTCTTTTTTTCTTATATTCGAATTTTTATAAAAATGTTTGTTTGGACATCAAAACTATCTTAAGTATAATATTAAATAATAACAACAATATTAATATAGGTAAATATATCTTTTTGAAAATATGTATTTATAAATCCAATAAAAAACGCATTAACTTTGAATATTTTATTATGAATTATTTTCTATAATTCCTACCAAAAAAAACATGACATTTTTATAATTATAATATAGTAAACAAATGGTATGCCTGCTTATTTATATAATCATATTCGAATGAACCCATTACTCAAAATAATCTATTAATATATACTTAGAATTGACCGAAACCGGCATTCGTCGAATTTGAATGAATTTTTTATAAAAATACACATCCATTGTGTAGTAGTCGTATTAAAAAAATGGTATTCAAAATGATTATACACTGTTTCCATTAAAGAACTTATTATTTCAATAATTTTTATAGCACATTACAATTGTCGAATTGTAAGATTAGGTATGTCCATTAGGTACATTGGGTAGGTATCATTTACGAAAATAGCTGTATGCGCTGTGACAAATACGCATTAGAAAATGTAAAGCATCAAGCAACGCTGTTAATAAATTGTTTGTCATAGCTTCTTTATAGCTAAATGTTATAATTGCCTATAGCTTAATGAGTTATCATTATATACCAGATACCATATATATAACAATAAGTACAAAAATCACATTATCTATATTATATTCGTAACTTCTTGCTTAGTTTTTTAATTTAATTGACAATACTAACATGTTGAGGAGTTTTATTTTGCTAACGATTTTCGGGATATACAATGTATAATAAACACATAATATTACGATTATTCCGTAATATTTGTAATTAACTTTTTTTTTTACGGTCAAATCATACGAGATCATAAAAATATTTATTTCTTCTTATGATTATAATACACAAATTTGATTAATCTTACAATGATTTTACCTACAAATTATTCAGTTAAAATACAAACAATTTTCCGTCAATAATTATTTTAGGGTTATTTTTTATAAATTTGGAAAACCATTGTTCGTCATTAACAATAATAAAATCGTACTGATTCTGAGAATAGAAAGTTTTTACTTATAAAAATATGATCTTACTTTAAAAAAAACACAGTTATGAACCTGAAGAGATAATTCGGTAATAAAAATAAATCTATTATTTAAATGGCTAACATTTTTAAATATAAGCCAAAAGTATTTAAAGTATACGCCATTTGCAAATAATTAAAAACTGTAAATATAAGGCTTAAAACTATTAAAATTAATTTGAAATATCTAATTCGCCCTTAATTTATTATACCCAGTGACGCTATAATTTTTTTGAAGTCCTATGGAAAATCTAAAACATTTAGCTATCCAACGCTTCATTTGATTACAGTATAAATAATAAAATCGACAAAACACTAGCTATAGCTATCGCTTATCAGTTATAATGAGGTAGAAAACCTCAAAGTTCATCAGGAGAACTGCATTACATCAAACATATTATGGTTTCAAGCGTTTCAAGTGTTTCAACATATAATTTGGCATTCCTGTATAAGTTTTTTCGCAAAACTACCCCATTAATTTTTGTAATTTTTATGTACAGCGAATAATAACAGATACAGTCAAGCCATGTAAAAACTCGGCAAATAAGTAGACAACATTTTTCTGAAGGTTGTACGAATTAAGATAGTTGATCACGACGACATAATTTTGATGGAATTTGCAATTATAGTTCCGTCATACGGGGATTTCTAGTTAATTAGACAGTATGGAGCAGAAAGTCTACTCACCAAATATTATTCAGTAGACAACCATCATATACCACATAGACGTCATGTTTATATTTATAATAATTCATAAAAATTATATGTTTTTGATGTAACGAATGTTTGGTTGCTTATTAAACTATATTCGCTGACTTAGTCTTTCTACCCCACGCTATATATATATATATTTTTATCACTATACATAACATACTGTTTTTTTTACAACTACTTGAATTTGAAAAATATAAATTTGACTTATATTTATTTTATATTAACTTCCAGATTGAAATAATAACATAATACTTTCTTTAACACTAGGCTAGTTGAACAACACAGAGATCCAGCACCAAGTTTTTTCAACTCGTTGACTTTCTATTATTTTTATTATTTATCAAAATCACTTAGGCAACAAATTAACTTGATACTAGTAGTTTGTGCTGTATTTAAAAGTATTTATTTTAAATAATGCATAATGTAAAATGCACAAAATATACAAACATATATCTGCAAAAAACTGCTAAAAAAAAAAAAAAACATTCATTCATATAATATTAATTGTATTTACGTTTAATTAAATTAAATTACTGTCCTTCAAAATAGTTACTTAAAAAAACTTTCTCAAAAATACAATGAAATTATAGTTTCGAGTGTTTCAATTAAAAAGTTATTATTCTTTATTGCGTTTTACAAACGTACAAAGAAATAGAGTTATGCAACCACCGAAAGGAGATTTAGCCAACATTAAAGTATAAGCAAACCAGATTATGTGTTGATTTGTTTATTTATTCTTTTTATTACAGTTTTCTCGGGGTCCCGGAAGTGTTACGGCCAAATCTGTTTGGGTATTAAATAACAGTTTTCGCGCATTTACCGGATAGGAACGACGCGGCGTACCTTTAAATCCGCCTTCTGTGCCGTGGGACACAGGTGAAATAATAATGTATTGCAGCCGCAAATTCACATTGTAACAGAATGTTCAGCAAAATAATAACAGTAATAGTAATAGTGATAAAATAAAACAGCTTTTTTTGTGTTTCTGGTTTTCCAGGTATAATAGAATTGGCCGTTGCCCGATTACCCGCCCATTTGAGGGTGTTAAGGGTGAAAAATGTACCTACAGAGTGAAAACAAAACAACAATACAACTCGATGTTATCGACGTGGACTAGCCAATGGTACTTATGCAAATTGTAAAACTAAAAATGAGTTAATGGTACCGAACTATATTAATACATAATTATGACAAGAAATGGAATACTTGAGCCAAATCGAATGTAAACCAAACGAAAATAATCTGCCAGAGCGATTACAATACTTGTACTCAACAATGGCATTATGTTATCGAATATAATCATAATATAATATTTACAATCAAACAGTGAGCATAAACGATTAGATTTTAAAATAAAATTCGTGTCGAGACCTCCTTAATTAATAGTTTAATTATAATTTATCATGCTCTGAAGGATTATATCAATGTATAGTCTCCCTCATCAAGTTACTCAGTTACTTTTTTATTGTCTTGTAAAAAATTCTTATATTTACTTATTGTTTTTTTTAATACAGATTGTAAATTTTCTATAAGTAAAAAAAAAATTAAAATTAAAAAAAATCTTGCAGTTGATAATACCGTGAACCAATCTATTATGCAATACCTGCATACACGATTTAAAATGGCACTTACGATTTCCCCAAGCTCCCTGCATACGTTTATTCGATTTTACAAGCTATTATTATCCTGACAATAACTAACATAGACTAATCTCGTTTTGAAAATAAAATATACCTAATTGTTATCAAAGTGATTCAAGAATTTTTAGTAACGTTCTTCGTTTGTTATGCGGTTAAAACGTTTTTGACGTCATTATACGTGTCTCATTTTAAATCAATTAAAATTATAGGTTACTTACTATGACTATAATTTATATCATAAAATAAAAATAGATTTCCATCATCTATATTCTATACGATTAAAGATATTAAAACAATCGGTATTGTTGCTTATAATCTCCAATTCAATGAAGTTTATTGTAAATCTATTAAAGGTAAGCAAATCGAGAGGCGATTATTCGTAAACTCCCTAAATAAGGAATATAGGTAGAATATGTAGAGGTACTAGGTAGGTATTAATAATACGGAAAAACTGTAGTAGTCACTGGATGACTTTATAGCTATCTATAATAGCTACTCATCACGACTTCATGAGTTTAGAGTTAATATTGTGAAGTACATGGCGTACTGGTACCATTGGATTCACCTCAAATTTTAAAAGCAACAAACCACGCGAAAAGTAATATTATTAATTTGCTAAAAATAGAAAATAAATCGAATTTAAAAGTAAACAAAAGTCAGATATCAATATCCCATTAGACTCTAACACATTAATTGTATACGAAATTATCTAATTGCAGGTGCATATTTAATCGTGACGATAGCAGGATACCAAACGCAGGTCGTATGTCATAGATATGAAATGAGAGACGCTGCGGAGTCGAAAATATGTTTCAGTATACACTCTACTGATACTGAATATGTACTATTTACTTGCACCTATTCATTTCGTATAAAAACCAAAGTTCGATGGACAACAATATGTTTGACTACACATTCTCGCGTGTTAGTCAAGTCATCCAAAAGCGAGTTGACGGGAAAACCGAATTTTGTTATTTTAATTGCCCTGAAATGATATAGTTATGTATCTGTGGAATATGTTCATTATTATGGTGTAGCGAAAATAGCGAATCCCAAAAATCGTTTGTTTAACTAATTATATAGGTCATACTTAAGTGTTTACATACTTTACATATAGGTACCATAATGATTCGCACACTTCAAGCGGCTATGGATAATACCGTTATGCCATGGTACTCGTACAATATAATATTGGCTTTAATTAATAATTTGAATAAACTAGAAAGAAATTGTTTTGTTTCCATCCACCTAAAATATAATATAAATAACGCAAAATAATTGAAATTTACTCCGTGTGCATTCAATTCACCCCACTTGAAATTTATAAGAACATGGCAGGTGGGAATTTAAACGCCTATTTATCCAATACCGTTGCGAAAATGAAATACTGATATCGTCCGTTACCTTTTTTATCAACGATTGTTTATTTTAAATCTAAGGTGCATTCTTCCCACCGCAATGGGATTCGCACGCGTGATAATATATTTATAAGTAATTGTAACAGTATCAAATAATGGGAATTGTATCTGTTTTATAATAATTGATGTGATTTGACTTGAAAATATTAGTTAATATTTGAATGGATAATGTTTAAAGCTATTGCATTAAGTTATTTTGCACGAGAATCATATAACGATAATTCACAATGTATAGTATATATTATTTAGAAATAACACACCTAAACTACGTGAATTTTAGTTATATTTGATATTTTTTTAAAAGTACACGGATTACAATTAAGAATTTTCGGGTTTTGAAAACAGAAATTAAATTGTTTTTAAAATAAATAGTCATCATAACAGTAGTATGTTACCAATAATCTCAATTTAGTAAGTTGAAATAAAAAAAAAAAACAATTGTATAAGGAAACGCTGAACAAATTCCTAATAACAATAAAAAATATAAAAATAAAAACTTTGGCCACAAGTCAATAAAGGTCACCACGAAGTTTTTTCCTTCGACCTTTGACATGTAATTTCATCGACCAAAAACGACCTTTAATAAGAGTGAAAAATAAACAATGCACGGTGACAGGTTTTATTATATTCATTTTTACTATTACTTTTTATGTTGCCCAGGATATGACGGGAAGGTAAAAGCATAGTCCAAGTGGGAGGAGTTTGAGTATTAAAACTCCATTGACCTTTGGATTCCTCCCCGTACCTCGGAGCAACATTAATTAAAATTTAGTACCAAACTAATTACATTTCAGAGGTTCAACCACCAGTTCTCGTTACTTATCGACACCTGAACCAACGTTGGAAAAAAAAATGTCTCATTTGTTTAATGGACACAAAATGACTATATAGATACTCCGTTATTACCCGGCCATTTAAAGTCAGCAGTTGCCGTGTACCGACGAGGCGCGTGTGGTTTTTAATTGTAACTCGTTACGAAACGCATGTTCATCGCGCACGATCGTCGAACCAGAAGACCCTCCGCCGGTAAAACTATATACGAGTACGTCATTCAATACCGTCACGAAACGGTGTGCAATCATTATTTGTTTCCTCTGCGAGAACAACATACGGTCGATGGTTTCGAACCGGACCATCAAACGCGTCGTAGTTTGGTATACTGACCACGGTCGCGTCTATATTATGTAATAACGTATCTTGTAACTTACTATAGCCGTGACCTGGGCCGGCACCAGATTTTAGGAGACCATAAGCAAAGTTTCCAAGAGTTTTTGATCAAGAACATAGTAACAGTTGTCGAGCAAAAATATTAGGCACACTATAGCGCTTAGCCGCGTTATATCTTATGAAGTATTTTTGGTTGAATAAATTGTGATTACGTTCGAATAACCAAACAAACTGTTTGTGACTGTGACGGTTCAATATTTCCGTATGAAAACTAATAATTAGTAATGTATCTGGTAAATGTGTCGATTAACTATCATCATACGTAAACTGCAATTGGAGGAAATACAATGTGAGCAACACAATTATTTCACCGTTCACGACCAAACGTTAAAAACGATAGTGTGTTATTCACTTTATTAAAAGAAAACCAACGGTCAGACGTCGGAACTTTATGCGCTATGTTGCTGAAAAATATGTGCATAACGAAATAGGCGAAATATGCAGCGGCGACGCAATTTTTCTTTCGTAAAATATGCACATCCACGGGAAAATGTACGTTCGAAAATTTCAACTCGTGCCTCATTTCGCAAGACCTTACCGGGCGCCAGGCGCTGGGCATGTACCCGGTTCGCCGCATCCCGTCGGGCTTGGCCTTGCATGTCTCGACTCGTGAACAACAGTCGTACGGAAACTTTACACGGATACATATAGCGTACGCGTAACTTGAACGTCGGAATCAAATGAAAACGCGTCGTCGCGTCACGATAAAACCCCGCGTTTCTAAGAATCTCGGTAAGTACGGGATTTTGAGCGCCGAGTGTCGCGGATAAATCTCTCGATAAACTTCCAAAACCGCATGCGTATATAGAGAATGACGCAGCGAACGCATAATACCATGGATAATAGCGTATTATAATATTACGTACCGTAGTGCATCGTAACAATAATACACGAACATCTGGTGGTCGTTCCTTCGGTATATACATATTGTCGCGTTACTCTGTGCAGCGCATTTGCGGCAACAGGGTTCGCGGGATTTGATTTCGCTCTCTCTCATCCGGGATATGATCAGAAATGTGACGCCACTACCGTACTCGTATACGACCAAATATATAATCGCGAAATAATTAAACACTTTTGGTACAGCTTATCACTCAAAAGTTTGCAAATACGCAACCGCCTATCTCGGGCAATCACCAAAATGATTTTTAGATGTAATCCATACGATACGAACTGATGATTCGATTGGGAGGAGGTTCACTCTTCATTTCTTTTTTAAGCCACAGCGTTCCACGTCATTAGTCTTGCACACAACGAGATAAACTACACGTTGTGCGTCCATGGAATTTTAGTTTTTTCTAATGGCGATTAAGAAAACGTTAGGCTGATTTTTCACAACGCGAATGATACCCACGCTCGATTAGTAATTTTAACACAGCGAACAATTTCCTATATTAGAAATGAAGACGGATTTAACGATAGAGACACTTTTCGTACGCAATTTTACATTTTAATTATTCCAAATGCACTGGTCTACATTTTCATGTCAAAAATTCCAAAATAATTACCTGAGTAATATTTCGAGTAAAAATATGGTGTTCCCATTTGAAGAAGCAAAGTTTTTATTTTAACACAGGGCACACTTAAGAAAGTCATGGAAAAAAGAGTTATAGGAAACATAGGTTTTATGTTGGTAACTTGAACATTAAAAATATAATAGTCTAAGCATTTTCACGGTCAAAAAAGGGTTGAGCATGGTCAATACTCAAATAATGATTTAGCAATATTCGTTGTTTAAAGTGTATTTAAAGTGTTTAAATGAGTGTTGAACGCATTGAAACACAATTGGTCGAGAAAATTCGTGTAAAACGTATAAGAAAACCCACTTTGTACCACTCGTACACGCGCGCACATATCGCACACACTAGGTGAAACTTGGCGAACATTCATTTTGGAAAATGTATTCGTTTCGTGAAACGACTTTTAAAGTCAGTCACACAACGTTTACAGATTTTTCTTTTCGTGTAACGGGCGAAACGAGTTATATTTATGTATACAATTTTAACTTTATGTTTATATTTTGATTTTGTATTCCATATACATTCGTATTTCATAAATCGCTTATAAATTATTCATTATTCTGTTATTTTTACCATCGATGAAATTATAAAATGAAAATAAAAAATAGTTGTGCAATTAATTAATACATAATCGCGTATGTTTATTAATTTATAATTGTAATTGAAGTTAAAAATTTATTTGTTTGAGCTAAAGCTTCAAGCTATGGCAACGAGCATTGCACACATTTCTTATTTAAACAAGCACATCTATTTTTATTTTGCGTTAGCATTTTTTTTTAATTCCAAGAACGAACGAAATAAAACACCTTGACCCTCAAGAAGGTTCGTAATTATTTCACGAACAGTTTCACGAACATACGACTTGCCAACTCGTTACTTATCTACCCAAATTTGCTATTAGATTTTAAAATTGATTATTATGTTGTTATTATCTTATTCAGATCCATAAAAATGTATGTATGTATTAATCAAAAGTACAAGGTATATAAGGAACTAAAGATGAAAATGGTACGATGAGGGTTCAGTGAAAATTGTTTAGGCATCTGATGTGTTTGCCAAGAAACCGGGGCTGGCCTTTGGTTTTCTCCACCCTAGGCAAAATATATTTTTTGCAACATTTAATAGTTGTGTTGTTTGGAGAGAGGGGGAATAACAATATACATATTCAAATTAATGCAGTGAAAAAAATATAAGACATATATTTATTCACCGAAAATTATTCACTAGTAAACATTAAAACAATTATATGAAATAAATACATTTTACATTGAAAAAATACTATTACGATACTCACAATATATTATATAAAATTTATTTTGAGAGCTTTTTCTTGTGCAAAATCGGTTAATAAATAATTAAAAATCAATTTGGTTCGTTTAAAATTCACCACCCTTAAGCTATTGCCACCCCCGGCTGCCTATTTTGCAATAGCGTTGGGCCGTCCCTGCAAAGAACATACAGTTCGTCGCAGACAAAGTGGCAAGTTTGAATAATAATATTCGTTTTCACAAGTCATAGCAGCACTAATAGAACCAAGTAAATTGTCTCATAGTTCGAATAATTTACTAATATTGTCATAGGTGCAGGCAAATTTGCACAGAGTGCAAATGTTCTACCGAAAAGTGTACACGAACATATTTTTCCTGGGATCGCGTCGTGTGTGTAAGATTTACAAAATGTGACATAAACGCCAATCAACGTTGCGGCGAAAATGTGAAGGGTCAAAACCGGTGTTGGTGATCTGAATTTAAAAAATCACTATACTCGTATGACCTGCACACTACGTACTATAGCTATTTGCGGTTATACAGTATGGGTTGATTATACAGCCCAATGCAAACGCAATAGTCAAGTGGTGAAATGTAAAAATTGTATTGACAGTATTGTTTTCAATAATACTGATTTGCAATGACTATAAACATAAACATACTATAGGTACGTGGATATGTAAAAAGTTTGGCGGGTAAAATCATTAATGAACTACACAGACTTGATAGTTCCACCGTACAGAAAATACAAATTGAACTTTTAACCAAGAAAATATACATGTGTCGTTATGTCGTACTTTTGCGTATGAAATAAAACCATATCAAACAACTGGTAAACTTCCAAGTTAATCAATTAATATCATAAATATTGCACGGTAATCATGCATGGCATCATGAATATTTTTAATCTAAAAAATACCGTCTTTTTTTCGGTCGGTTTTATTCAGAAATTTAAAATATTGTCATCAATTTTAAATTTGGGGTCATAATGTCATATAATAATTGATTCGAGTACAATATTATACTTCTACTCATTATAATACAACGTGTCGATTAGTATTTAATATTAGGGCAGGTGTCATAAACACAGTTTAATCGATTGCAGTACTCCGTATTATTCGGTATGAACTGTACTTCAGTAAAAATTTCCAAGGATAACACTTTAAAATAAACTGTAGTAATTTGATTTGCAAAAATCGAGTGTGGAATATTATATTATTACAATGAGGTTGTGTTACATATTAATGTTTGCATTCGATGAGGAGGTGTTTTTACAATATTTTCATTAAAAAATACTAAAAATAAAATCTATTATACTATAAAATAATTATTAAATTATAATTATTAAAAATTGTATTAAAATAAGTACATTTAGAGTAAATTTGTTGTATAGGTGTATTAGCTGAATATGTATTTAATACAATCGTAGTAAAAGGTGACTTGGTTACTGATGCCATTTGTGTAAGCGGTGTATGGGTAATTTGGTTTGGGTTACTTTGAAAAGTCCAAAGATAAATGACGTATAAGAATTAATAAAATATTGAATTTGTATTGTACAATGCTTTAGTCAAATGAAAACAGGTTCGTTTCGAAGGGCTAAAAAATGTATCATCAAGGTTGTGGTGAAAGATACTGAATATTTTAAAATGTTATGAGTTTATATAAATTTACCACGGGAATCAACACTGTATTCGTATAGCCTGAATATACTAACTAAGTGTCACATCAATAATACATCAACTAGATTGTATTCTAAATAATAACCTTAGTTAAAAATAAAAAATGTACAACTACTTTAGGGATTATAGAAAAGTATAGTGTACAAAATCATATTTTATAGATAGATGTAAAATATTTTAATACGCTTACGAGTATGATACCGAATGAAAACATATTCCAAGGACAGTAAAAAGAACAACTATTTACTAGTTTTTAACACGGTTGTTGTTTTTTTGTGTCTGTTTTCGCATTTAATTCCTCATAATAATGTTTTTATTTAGATTTTAAGAGGTATTATAATTATTTAAATATTACCATAAACGTTTGTACAACAAGTGATTCAGATGACATTCATGACATTATTTTAAGTTGCAGCGTTGGAAAAAGCACTCAGCTGAGTACAATAATAATCCACCCAATGAAAATCTTAAATAATATTTCGTATGCGTATAATAGCGTCGAGAAAAGTAAAAGACTTAACTGAAATAACTGATGTACCTGCTACTCGGTAAACAACATAATATAATATTCTATTATACTAATACAACACGGAAAACACTCTTCTTGACATGTATTATTTGCACATTGACATGGTATGATTCACACGTCAACTGAACAAGAAATAAAATAAAACAAACAGACACATAACTCGAAAATTACGTTTTTCAGAATTCTTATTTGATATACCTATTACATCTCGGATGTAAACTTGTGTCGTACATCAAATTAAAGGGAAATACAAGAAATCGCGAGAACGAGAAAACATCACATCTGTACATATTTTTAAACTCGTATTTTAAAAATATTATTTTCTATAGCCACCGCATTTAAAATAAAATTAAGCTTTGTGAATCCACAATACATACATATATACATACTATACAGGTACATTATACACAAAGTATTCCCTCATAGTTTTTGTTTTATTTTGGTTTTTTCTCTCGATTTCCATAAAATATAATATAAAACAAATACATTGTATTACACAAGTATTTTATATTTATTATATTATAAATATTTAAAATGTTCGAACATGAATGTTGCATTAATAATTCTAAATTAAAATGTCTGTAACGTAGTAGCTTAATTGCGGTTGTTTTTAAACTACCAATAATGAGAAAATATAGTAGTACAGTATAATATTTAACATAATAGTATTATAAAATATAAATGTTTTTTTTTTTACATTTTTATATCAACTGTTTGAAATATTACCGAGTGATAAATAAAATACAATGGCTTCTTCCTGAGGTTAACGCGTTATAATAAAATCATGTCATTTCTATAGGACAACAGCGGCGATTAATAGTTAAACTTAAAAACAATATACCAATAGTACTTGAACTATTCCCCGGGGTTATTCTAATACAAATTAACGTTATGCCTCCTAAGTCATTATAACAAATAAATATAAAGAACAATATCTCGATAACGGCTGTAGAACTCATTTTCTCACAATTGTTCGAAAGTACGTGGGGAAAAGGATAGGTAAGTATAATACATTTGTTTTCCCTTTGCGGGCATCACCTAGCCACTCGTGCCATATTATTAACTGATGCCTGACAAATCTAGTACTTAAACGGTGACATAGGTATCAATTGAAACTTTTAATTTTTAAGAATACGTTATTTTATAATAATACCCGCACAATAAAAGTCTTAAACGGTATACATCAATTATCCTCGATGGATAAGAAGACCGTTTGTATAAATAAGAAAATAACATTTTAGATTTATTTTAAACATGCGTGGATAATAATTTGCGTGTTAATTCATCGACCTAGTTTCGTTGTTTTGAAATTATTAATTTCATAACGTTTATAGGACTAGAAATACTTCGCACGTGTAAATATTATATACAATATATTTTACTGATTTAGACGAACTACCAGGATCGATGATTACTGGATTGGCTGTTTAGTGCAGTATTCGTTCATGAGACCCTAACGCGGAAACGCTCTAAAAATGGTAGTAAAAAAATCGATTAAATCGGTTTAAATCGATAGTTTATAAAACTTTTAATTAAATAGGCACGTCATTATACATTCGTTCGGACATTTTGATGTCTCACTATCGTTGCGACTGCATCTCTATTTATTCTATAGTTAAAACGAAAATAATAAACGCTCACGCAGATCATATTATACTGTTCGCATAATATACGTGTACACAGCAATTATAACAATTACATGTACGACACCGAACCGTGATGCGTATCCCGCTTACACCGTCTATACGTATGAACGATTTAAACCCAAACTTGTTAAACACCAATCTATGTCGTTGTTCGGGCGACAATCATTATATCACGGTCTCGTCGTCGCAGTAAGTGTACATGGTGTATAGGGACACGATATTATCATCCCCGATACGTAATGGTATTATAATATATTGCCGCGTGTATTTTACGAAATAAAATGCGATTCCGTGACATGCGATTAGATTGTCTAACGCGTTGTGATCAACATTGCAAATAACAAATTAAACATTCAAAGTCGAACTTGGTCATTGACACCCGTTGCTCTCATTGAGTATGTATTAATAACATCCCGTGACCCGGTCACCCGGATGATCAGGCGCCGCGTCGACAATTACAACTGAAACTCGACTAAACGAAATACGTTTTAACCCGCGGTAGCATAACGTTTTTCCGCGTTCCTCGCACTAGAGAGAGCGACCTAGTTGGTTGGTGCCCTCCGAAATAAAAAGGTATTCAACGCAATGTATAACGTGTCAATTTACATTTCTGTCTTCACGTGTGAATATCGAAATGCACCGTAACGCATTTTATTTTCTTTTCCGATTTTGGAGATCCGGAGATCCGGATTGGTGATTTTCTGTCTCCCACTACATCACTCACGCGACAGCAAAACAATTTCAATTTTTTTAATTCATTCAAAAACCGAAACGCTGACTGTTCGATCGTAAACCGAATAAAAATCTTTAGCACTTGGCTTGTGCGGGTTGTTGACAGAAACAAAATGTCTAATCCCCTTAAATTATAGTTCATAAGATCAAAAGTATTTTCTAGAAAAAAAAAATCGACCCTTTAAAGTTCTAGTGATTCCGTGCGCAGTGTTATTCGCAAACGGAATGTGTTCTCCAAGAAAACGAATGCAGTTGTCGTGAAAAATATGAAATCGTGTTCATAATGGAAATTCGATTTGGTCCCGTCACAGATAACATAGATATTATTATTAGATTGTTCTGGGTTATCCGGACACCTGTTAAAAACGTAATATTTCTTTGGTCCCCCGCGATATTCTGTACGTGGACGATTTCAATAATATATCATTTTTACGCGGTTCGTCGGCGGAGAAAAAAAATAAAAATCTTAAATAGGACTTGATTTTCACATGCTATTCGACTACATATTATGTACCAGTGGGCAGTGAGTACTGTGACAAATGGTACCGTACACATCGAGCTATCGGTTTTAACGTAACTCAACTGCGCCTGTCGCAATGCACGTATACGTATACTCGTCCGCTCGATACACGAGGAATAATCACAAAGACTTACCGTTAGTCGGAAAATCAACAAAAAATTCTCTTTTAATACAACAACTGTATAACACAATGACGTGCTTTAATTTCTCGAGCTCTCGATTTTTAATGTATTGCACGAGAAACAATCCTCCGCTGCGGCGCAGTGTCTCTGGTGTGCGCCAGTTCAAATGCAGCAAAGTAACAACGTATACAATACTGAACAATATAATTGAAAACAAAACCAACCTTTTAAAATGAAAACACTTGAGTTTCATGAAACCGAAAGAATCATAACAAATACAAATTTACATTTTCAATATTAATTATTCAAAGATTGTACGATTAATATTGATAAAACTGTTGATTTTAATTTAAAAGTATTAAAATATTATTTTACTCGTAATAAACTTTATTCTTTATGTATCGGAAACAGTTCAATTTCATGTATTTCAAATGTTAACCACAACACCACAACGTCAAGTATTATTCAAAATAATTAACTTTAAACATTTTTCAATTTAATTTATTTTTCATAATAAACACTGTCCACTATATAGGTAGCTGCGTGTATACTCTATACGCAATATTACATCATCAACAGATAAATAAAATATGATTATCTTTATCTGAATGTTTAGTATAAAACATATTAATTACTTCTACTACGACGTTTATTTTTTTATTTTTTTCAATCAAAAACTGGCTTTGGGACGTACACACATTACACAAAATAAATGCTATGTTTGAAAATCATTTGATTTAAACAAAGGCCACCACAAAGAGAGAATCATTATTATTGAATTATATGAAGAGTTTAAACTATCGATATTGAGGATACTGCGAAATACCGTCTAAATTCTTGGAAAATAAGTGATGCCCAGATTTCCTATGTAATGTAATTTCTTAATAACAAAAAGTATAATCACGTTACAATTATAAAAGTTTTTGCTCTGAATCCAAGCACGCTATTATCAATTATTGAAGTCACTTATCTTAACAATAATAATTAATAACATTTATATGACGTCTATAATACATATATGTATAATAGGTACGTAAAACGTTTAAGCTATATTTTTACGATTGCCTGCAATGAGTACTAAAGCTAAGATTTAATTAAAACAACGAAATGAGAAACAAAGTGCTTACAAAACTAAATTATACGGTTCTGAAAAATAATAATAATCAAATGTTTAACGTACACTCAAAGAATTATCTTTTGTAGGCTATTTGGTGAATAAGATTTTATACATACAAATATTTATAATGTGGTCTACACACGCAGCAATGGCCTTAAATAATTATTAATATTGTTTCTTTCATTATTATCACGATAATTATACCACGTGTATACAAAACCTATCTAATCAATGTACAATATTATTGTCTCCGAAAGCTATTTTGTTCGTTACGAAGACCAAAATTCCTATATTATAGTTACACTGAAAATTAATTCATCGTAATAATTTAAAAAATAATAAATAATAATAGGTAAGTAAAATATTGAAACTAATATTACTTACGATATTAATAATTACATTTTATTCATAGAGTTCTAAGTTTGTAAGTCGGCTAATATCGATGTTTAATTGCTTTGCCAGTTTAATGTTACCATTAAAAGGGTTTCGTTTTCCGAGTTCTGTAAAGCGTTTCGGAATCGAATATACGTATATATATATTGTTAAGTTTGTTTAGGTCTTGGACAATAATGATTCTTAAATTTAACTTTGTGTTCATGTAAAAAAAAAACATGTTGGACAAAATGTCTGCAACATATGGTTGTTAAAAATTTCGTAGACTACAATCCGTGAATAGCTCAATAGTTTTTTTCCGAACGAACTTTTAAAAGGTATTTTAATCAATTAATTAACAACGTTTATTTTAATAACAGTGCACCACCCCAAAAACAAATTACATGTATGAGTTTATGTACCGAAAATGGACTGCAGTGTCGTTTTTGCCGATATCGCTAATTACTGATATACTGAATACTGATAGAGTCAGTATAGTTGGTATTACAAAGGATTTTCAATCACTATAGGTAAAGCTAAGTCTTACAATTCAATGCTAAGATATATAATATATATATATTATATATATATGCTAAGTATGTATGTATACTCAGTAAAAGCTGAAAATCATAATTTTATTCGGGCTTTTACTTAAAAAACGTTGAGCACATCCCAGGGTGTACAAATTGAATTAGTAAAAGCTGATTCATACACGACAAATGAAAATTAAAGCATGATCGAAAATTGCTGCGTTATCGGTCACACATGAGTTTATTAAGCACTTCTGTCCGTATGGATATTTAACGTGTCAGATGTGTCCAAATTAAAACAACTATCAGTTATTTGTTGTGATAATAAACAAATATAATTCTGTTTTGTGTGATTTTTATTTGTCATGTATCAATCAGCTTTATTTGACCACAAAATTGAATGACACCAATTCGATGTTATTTATTTTCGCAGAAAATCATATGTATACACGTATGATTACTATTGAAGTGTAAAATTAAATATTTTTCTTTAAAATCAACCCTCTTTTTAAACACGTAAATACTGAAATATTAAAAACAAAACAAAACTCTGTTTTGTAACTTCTTACAACTCTTGTACTTCTACAAGAATGCAGGAATTCTCTTCCTTCTACCCAATTGATTAAGTGAAACAATTTTTACCCTCAATGACTTATATTTTCTATAAAAAAACCCCCTCGCGCTTTATGTACATTAACCGTATTCGAAATACTAATGAATTATTTATAACTTGACTGATATCTAAAATAAAAGGAAATATGTATTATACAGGTACCTACCTACTTTTGTTAATATGTAATATTATTATCAAATCTAGCGTAAGCTAATAAAATAAAACCCAACGTACATAATAATATGTTCACAAGGACATGTATAGTCTCATTTAAATGTTATATGTCGAAATTAATAAAACAATTTAACTAAGACGGAAATATTTTTTATTTAAACCTATAATAATCGAATAATTAATATATATAATAGTATCAAAACATAATAAATGATTATCAGTGACATTTTTAGAAGGATGTTCAAAAGCCGTATTTTCTGGACGCTTCGAATGCTAAATTTCATAAAACATTATTCACACCTGAATCGGCAATTATTTATATCAACATGTTATACAAAATAAAAATAAAATGAGTGATAACTGTGTTTGTTATGAACCATACTTCACAGATTATATATAATTAATTTATAAAGGCGTATAGTTATTCTATATGGTAACGCCTGACACTTGTGCATTTTTACTATGCTTCAAGTGACGCGGTGCAATGGGAACGTGTCATATGTTTATTGTTATGTTTAAACTTAGCATGTGTTAATATTTAATTTGGTAGCTATGGGAGTGGAATTAGTGTAAAATGTGGTAAGGGGCTTAAGTTGTAATGGTTTTGTGGTAAGAGACTCGTTATGGGGAGTTTTTCACGTTTGATGTGTAGAACTGACGTATAATTGACGTATCCGTATAGTACCTATGTTTTGAGTAAATATAGATATTAAAATTCCAAAAACAAAAAAAAGTATTTATTTACAATTTATATGTAAATATACTTTGTATACCAATCGACTATTTATTAACTTTCGATTTGAAAATAAAAAAAAACAAACAAAACGAAAAGTATCAATATACAATTATACATACATAATTGAACGGCTATTTATTTATACACGCGAGTATACTTTGTATGTATAATTTAATATACGACAACACAGCGTATTATCGTTATTTTAAATCATACTGGTATGCATAGTAATTGCCAATCACCAATAATTGTATGCATTGTCTGTGTGCGTGCATGTGCGTGCGTGCGTGCGTGCGTGTGTGTGTGTGTGTGTGTGTGTGTGTGTGTGTGTGTGTGTGTGTGTCTGTGAGGAAGAGAGAGACTGTGTGCTTCCTCTGACAAAAATCTGTAAACTCTCAATGTGAGCAATGAAACCTTATACACTTATTGCCCTAACACAAAGATGTCGAAGACAAGAAACAAAAAACGAGTCATGTTCAAGAAGCCCTCTTTGGAATACGCCACAATCGTCGTTACAGAGTTATACTGCAAAAAAAGAACGAAAGAGAGGGAGAGAGAGAAAAGCAAGTGCTCTCATGGTGAGAATTGGGTGCATTTTAAACGTTTACAACTCGAGTTGGAAGGTACCTACGATATACTGTACAAGAAACTATTTAATTTCCTTTGTTAAAAGGCCGCATAATGGGTCGGTATCAACGTGTAATCGAAATATCGACTCGTGTGGCAAACGACCCTTTCTCATTCTCCCTCTCCGTCCTCCTATTGCATAACGGAGACAATAAAAAAAGTTGAAACACAAAATAGATACTTTATTCGGTACTTGCTTCCTGCAAGCAATAACAATTATATCGGAAAACTGTTTTTTTTTTCAAGTCTATTTACATAATACGATTTCACCCGGTGTGGTTTGTAAGCAACTTTGAGATTATACACGAAAGCGCTTCACACAAACCCAGTCAGAATTCCATTAGTATTAAATAAGTATGTAAATTGAGTTTTCGCCGTCAGGTCAGTGATTTTTTTTTGTCTCGTATTCTTTTCACCGTATATTATATTTTTGAATGACACTATATTATAGATTATATATAAAACTATATAATATTATTGTTATTATTAATATTATTATTATTATAATAACTATTATTATTACTATTATTATTTATATTATTATTATTATTTTTATTACTATTATTATTAATATTATTATAACTGTTACGTTAAAACCACGGCGAAAAGGACTAACGCGAATAGACAATATTTTTCCATTTTGAAATCCAAAAATATATTTATTTATATTTAATATATTCTTACAAGCAATATATTATATAAGTAGGATATATTATTTTTATTTAAACTTTTATATTGTTATCGTTATATTTTCAGTTCCACATTTTTACGAAACACACCAAACATGAATAATAAAATGAAGAGTCCGCCAGTCGCCAGCAATATTGTAGTGAAACATCGTGTACAATGAAAACAAGTACACAGAGGTGCATGTTTAATTTAGATGAGCATAATGAAAGTAGGTAACGTATATTTAAACGTAGAGGCCATATTTTATTATTTACTGATTTATTTTTCTTTTTTCCTAACTCGTAAGTTTACCAATGTAAAGCTGTAAATTCGTTATGATATTTGAACAGTTACGATGATCTTCAAGTGTGAGGACGATTATTACGCACTATAATTATTTTAAAAATATTTTTATTTTGAAAGGCTAGGAGTGATGAAATATATTATTTGAAAATTTAAACGAGTAACCGTAACAACCACTTCTAGTTTAGTTATTCTGAGGTTAACATATAATATCTTAAGACGTTAACAAAGAAAGCAATACACTGAAAATATATATTCTAATTTTTGCTTTTTATTCTTTTATTTTTGAAATGTAAGACGTCGTTTTTACGTGCATGCAAAATACGACCCCCAGAAAGTGTATTGATTTAAAAAAAAAAACGGTTAAATTCATTTTCATGCAACTTGCAAACGATATAATTCTAATGGTATTTTATTGATACAACAATATATTAGATACACTCGATGAACATAAATAACAGTACACATACAGTATCATTGTGCAGGGTGTTCCTCGAACAATTCCAGAATAACTATTTGAGGTTAAATACCCAACCAATATTGTTAGAAGTTTTATTTTTAATAGTTTTTTTCAACATTTATGAAATCTATTTGTTTTTAATAATTTGTATAATAAATTGATTACTTACGAAGTATGTAAATAGGTGAAATATTTTAACTATATACCAAGTGGTTCTTTAAAAATATAAAATTAAAATTACATTAATGCAGTATTTGAAAATAATAAATTGTGTGTTTTTTTTTTTTTATATAATTTAAATTCTAAACTCAAAAGTCAATTCTGAACACGGTTAGTGGACATATTTTTCCTCGCGACACTTAAGTGTAGATACTTTATATTTCTAGTCAAATGGATTTCGAATGTTTTAGAAAATGCGTTGACGCGTAACTACCTAGTAAATAGAAACAGTAAATTATCGTGTTTTATACAAAAATTCACAATTGTATTATACGCCTGTACACTTATTTGTATAATTAGTAACACACGTAGTATATCCAACTTAAATGGTATGCAAATAACACATTTACGAACAAATTATCCAGGAAAAACTTCTGACGAACATTTTACCTAGTCTTCTGAATACGTTTGCGTATATATATATATATATACGTATGTGTGCACGATGGGAGTATATCATTAAACAACAAAAACACACATATTTCATAAAATTCTAACCAGATCATCAAAATTCCGTAGGCGCACGAAACTGAGTGTGCATAAACTTTTTTTCGAACGCACATGAATGTATACAGTACTTTATAGTGTAACCAAATATGGGGCCCCGGTAAGAAATCAAACGTATCATAAATCCAACACTTGCGGTCTAAGACCATTCGAAAAATTACCAACGTCGCTTTCTACGTTACAACAACCCGTACCGAATTCCCTTGCTTCTCACTTGTTTATCATTGCTACGCGAGAAAAGCTCCCCTCGGGCTAACAAAATATTTGCAAACGCGTATCATCCCTCCTACCTGTTTCGTCAAAATCCTAAATACAACATTTCACTCCAAAAGTATCCATATAGTCTTACATTTTAGGTAGGTAAAAACAACTTATATCATGACGGGAAGTACCTACTTATAATACAGCTGTCTTAGAAGCCGATCACGTCGACGCCGTGACCTAATAAACTAACACTTCACCGTTAATAGTATCACTACACAGCGACCTATTTATATTTACATACATACCGTATAATATGATAATTGCATCAGCGTGGAACATAAAACCTATTGCGCCAAAATAATATAATGGTATGATCTAATACACAGATTGTATTAAGGCGATCCTTCGTTTTTATTTTATTTTGTTGATATAACAAAAGTTATGCTGTAATATAGTACTCATATATCAAAATCATATGATTTTCACTTGAACAATACGAGACGATGATAATATAAAATATGTATATGGAATATTGTGGATCGACAGACGAATTCTGACTAACAGCCCACGCCTGTATTAAAACGAATAGGTTAGACGGTACACACCGTCCACCCCACGTACAAGCTCCCCGCTAAGCGTGACATAATATTATTATATATTAATTCGTGTGTATGTGTGTGTGTGAGAGTTATGTCCACTCACAAAGCACAACGAACAGCATATAAACTATAGTTAGGTTTTGGTTTGATCACGAATGATTTGCAAAAATAATTGTATACGTATATTTATACGTGTGTGTGTGTGCACTCTGGATGTACGTACACGAATTAGCGATTCAATCGAGCAAAAGTTAACGCAATTGACACGCGTATATTGTTGAATCCGCCGGGCCCCCAGAGGATATCGATCACGCGCGTATTAGAAGAATAACGAGTTTATCGAATTTCAAATCGGCTCTTAGACAATTGTCCTGAAGCCGATGTCGCTGTGGGTACAGTAGCTATCCAAAACAATTCTGCCAGATACCGGGAGAATACTGTGCTCGCTGTCTACCCCCAGTAATTGCGTTTATGTAGCGGAAACGCGTGGGCCAAGGGAGGGTACAGAAGCAGCAGCATCAGCAGCACCAGAAGCAGGGTGGTATGACTCAGTGCACACGCCGGCCGCTGACTAATCTTCAACACCATATTCGCACCGGCGAGTGGTGACGTAGGTTGGGGTTGAAAATCGTCTAGAAAAATGCCAACCGCCGTCGCCGCGGGAAAATACGTTTTAATGGCGGCGCATATTTCAGAGCGCAAGAGAGAGAGAGAGAGTGAGAGAGGGATGGAGGAATTTTTCAACTATGTACATAATTGGATCGACGTCACTCAGAACCGGTAGAACCGCAAAATCCGTTTGCACTAATAGACAATTAAATTACCGAAGCTATACACTTCACCAAAGAGCTTATAACATTTCCAAAAATCGGGTTTAAAAACACAATCTGTCACTTTCGAAAGCATCCAACCGCCGCCGCCACTATTGGGCTCGCATTTTATAAATATTGTTTAAACTGCAGCGTTGGACGCATATTAATATACGTTGTTTTGGATTCAGACTGAAGTGAGGAATGTATTGTGTTTTCAATAACATTTCCTTTTTTTTTCATCCGACATCTTTTCGAGATTATAATCGGCACCAACGGATGCAGCAACTATTTAGACCGGATGTTGGACAAGATACTTTTTACGGGTCATTTTTTTCATAGCCTTAGTGTATACAGCGTGCATGATATCGGTGTAACCATGTAAATAAAACTATTTTTAACTACAGGTGTAATCGGCCGGTATAGTTTCCAGTGTTTCTACAAAATATAGTGCATAATTAAATTGCAATACTGTGTTATTTTTTTAAATTATAGTATCATTAATTTAAATGTGATGATGCGAATATATTAGTATATATAATATATATATTATCATATTATATTGTATAGAGGACTAAGAAAAATCTATATTTTCTTAAATGTTGTAAGTTTTGTTGGTATTTTACCCCTCAAGGGTCCACATTTTCCACCTAACGTTTGTGAACAGTTTTATTGAATTCTTCATATCACTATTAGATATAGTATATACTTTATTAACAGGTGTGGTCAAACCACGGCCTGTCATCATTCGTTAACCGGTCCTCAAAAGTATTGTTATTTAAATGACTTTTTTTTCAAGGGAATCATTAAAAATAAAGTTTTTTTCTTACTGTCCCTGGTGAAAAATAAAGTTTGGCAAAATGGGCACCATGAATTTTCAGCCTGGGAGTGCAAAATATCTAAATACGGTCCTGTTAGTATTGCTTTTTATGAATTACATATACACGTACTGTTTTAGTAATTTCTTTGTTTTTTAAAAATTAAACATTATAATATATTATGATTAATATGGCTCACCTTATAGGAACCCAAGTCATCCACAATACACACTAATGTTGCTTCTCTGCCAACCGGAACTGTAACATTTGTTATCGGTTCAGCAAATTTGGGCATTTCTGAAACACAAAACAAAAAAAATAAAGTAATAATAATGCCTTAGATTTTATTATCATTATATAATATTATATTATATTTTTCGTTGAACGTTTTGAAATATTTTTTATGCATTATTGTATTTTACGTTCAGTGAGATATTTTATAAACTTTTATTAAAAAAAAAAATTATTTCAAATTTATATGATTGTTTCGCCATAGACACCAACATATTTTATAAATCGATTTTAGATGTCATTTCTCAATAATATTCAAACGATTTGTAGATAGACGACAGTAATCGTGCCCTTGGCGTGGTATGATGTTGCATCCGTGAAGATTGACGAACGTATAGATTACGTGAGGTTGAAATTTATTCTATTTGATGGATACGTTCTATTTACGAGAAAACGTAATCATTTTTTATTGCAAATCGGAAATTTATACCATTGTGTAATTTTTTGGACGATTTGCGAAGAAAATAAAATGGACTGAGCACAAAAGTAAAATTGAAAATGGTTCGCCGGCCGTTTTCAATACATTCAATGATCACAAGAAAAATATTAAACAAAGAAAACACGAATGATAAATATTTTATAAAATAAAAGGTTTATTCAATTTTAATCTGCAACAAATTGTTACACATTTTTAACTTAATGACAAATTATAAATACATGTACTACTACAAGAGGGGATAATTAACGTGTTATCTGGTACAAAATTAATCCTTTCTAATTTACGAACAAGAAGTGTAACTTTTGTGAAATGTGCTCACCAATACTGATAAAGTGATATGTTTATAAATTAATACACACTCTTCAGTTTCATATTAAAACGAAAAATGAATAATATACAGAGTATCCCACCAGGGCTTACACAAAGTGATATCTCCCGTGTCTATAGAGATAATCAAATTCTGTTTTTTTTTATGAGCATCCCCGGGCCGAAATAATTTTGTTGAAAATAGTTTGATAAATATAAGTGTATTTCGAAAAAGTTAAAAAATAACTTTTTATTTTAAGTCTTTAATAAATGTCGAATATAGCCATTTAATAGAACTTATTTTTGTGAATATTTTGAAAAGGAAACCGTATACAATTCGAATTTCATTAAAAAAAGTTAATTTTTACTTATTTAATAATTCACTTATATTTACCAAACTATTGTCAGAAAAATTGACTTTGCTCAGGGATTCTGATAGGAAACAGAATTTGATTATCTTTATTAAAACGGTAGATATCGCTTTGTGTAAATTCCGGTGGGACATATTCAGTGTATATGAAGCGTCCACTCAGTGTAATCGTTCATTTCGTGAAAATGACCTTTTTTTAAACTATATATGGACAAGATTTTGACTTATTCCTAAAGTGGATGAAATTAGATTTATCCACATTGTGCAATATTTTGGATTATGTGTAAATATTGTGATTTGATATAAAATTAAGCAATGTATGATAGTTTCCCCAATTGTTATACTTCTTACATGGATATATCTTACTGCCGGGGCCTGGAAAAACTATACATGTTTAGCCTAAGAAATAACTGTTTTAATTAAATTTTTTAAATGTTGTAATTTTAAAAATAAAGTTATTATTTAAGAAAAAAAGTTTTTATTTCTTTGTATTTTAAATAACTAAAAAGTGTGATAATAAACAAATTATAAAATTGTTTTATTATAAGCTGAAAATCCTAGATCAGGTGAGACTCTTCATACTGGTGACATATACAGTTGTTTTACATATTTTATTATATTTTAAACTTGAAAGTTTCAAGTTGAAACCAATGTATCATTGCTCTCGAAAAGTACCAACTTTTGAGTGAAAGAAGTCTGGAGGATAAATTTATAAAGATGGTCGATATACCTATCAGTAGTACTAAATCTCTTAATAAGGTTGGTTAAACTTTTGCACAAAAAAAAAAAAAATCGTCAACTATGAAATTACTATTAAATGTTAGTATTAGTATTACAGTAAATGTTTCAAGTAACATCGATGCAGTTACCATCGTGTAATCAAAATTCGTTGAAATACCCAATTTCGTGGACATTTCATTCACTAACGCTTGTAACATTCGTTTGCGTATTTTCGTTTGAAAATTAATATTTAAACTTTTTTTATTATTATTATCAACTACAAACAAAGAAACAATTTTCAACAAACGGATTTCATTGAGTGGACATAATAATATGTTATACGTATAAAATGTGTATAGGTGTGTACAATAATATATAAAATACATATCGATAGTTTTCAGGAAACGGTTAAATAACAATAATAATATATGTTACCAATGCGTTATACGTGTGCGCGTTCGCATAAATCGTTCGTTCCGATGCGGCATGATAACGTATTGCGAATGTTTATAAATCAAGTGCATCCAACACTATCACATATCTAAGGCGATTATAATGTGATTCAGTTATAAAACGCTCACGAATGCACACGCGTCATGTAGTTAGTAGCACGCATTTATCCATTAAACGCATAAACATCACGTGAACTGCGGACGGCGGCGGTGTCGGCGGTCAGACCGTGTTATTATAATACGCGCATACGGACGACCGTCGATATTTCAGTCGTTAAAATCGCACACTATTTTGTTCGATCGAATTTAAAAAACGGAACGGCACTTGACGATACATTTTCGCAACATAATGAAATCGCGTTACGCGTACCGAACACTGTACTGCATAGGCGCGTGTCCAGACCTCCATGGCCATTAATATAATTCAATTGTTTTACTTACTGCAGCGATCTACATTTGTGACTTGTTTTTTGTCGTATGGCAATTACTTAGCACCTGGAATTTTTCACCCCTCAAAATTAAAGATTATCTTTATTACAACAGTGATAACTAATAAATAAGGCCAATCAACTGATGTGCTACTTATTAACAAAAGAAACCGGCATTCTTCACAGAAACCACGGTTGTTAAGGTTATCTACGTGTTACAATCGTAGTCGTGACGAGAACTCATTGACATTAATCAAATTTCTTATCGATCACCTACCATTATTAATCATGGTATGTTAAAAGCCAATCAGAAAATATAAACACCATAGAGTAATATTACTCTATGATAATCACAGATTGTATGTTATCTGTGGTATAATGTTTAATATATAGATAATGAACATTTTAAAATATTAGACAAACTGATAGCCGTTTAAAATTTATAGTTTTAACCACGATAGATTTTTAGCCAAGAGGCCAAAAATTAAGTCACTGGGGAGGCCGGTGCCCACCGTGCCACCCCCGTAGACACGCCTATGTTGTACAGGTACACCTGTTTACGCGTTATAATATTAATTCCGGTGGTGGGGGGGGAGGATCTGGGCGATAAGCGTCTAGATGGAGAAAAAAAAACCGTGACGACGATAATGTAATATTATAAACTGTACCGCTATGGTGCGTGAACAATAGCCGAGTATATCAAATTGCATTCCCGCTGCCTAGAGTCGTCGCGTATATAATATATCACAATACGAACGAGTCATAGTATTATAAAAATACCGTGGAGTACAGATGGGGTACGCACGATGAGAATACGTCATACCGGATCGAAGTAAAACAGCGAATCGAATGTGTGTGACGGCGGCGGCTAATTTATCGGTGAAATGTTCAAATATTGGAAAAAATCACCCGTAGAGTCCGTAGGAAAACCATCAAAACTAATAAAAATAGATGATTAATTTTCGGTAGTTTTAAATTCTACGAATTTGACGAGGAATGTATCGAGGTTTTTGTTTTTTTTTTATGTCTACGTTCACGGTTTGGGTCGGAAGGGAAAACTTCAACCGAGCTCGAGAATCGAACCAACCACCCTGCACCGTCCAGTATATTTTCGTTTACGCACTATCCACTCGTTGTTTATGTTTCACGGATACAAGATTTCATAAGATTTTCTTTGTAGCCAGTAAAACAAAAAAAGTTTACCGGGAGGTCGCAAACAAATTGTATAAGCCGTAGAAAATGAAATGTTGACGAAATAGGGTATTTCGACGAATTCTGATCACACGATATTAGTTATTTGGTTGCCATTCTGTAAATATTAATCGTAGTCACTCAAAATATTTACCGAGTACTTGTATTCGAACTTAATAGACGTTTCGTAATTATTATTTGCTCGCAAAAGTCAGAACATTAAAAGTTCAACCTGCCTTATTAAGAAACGTTGTAATTATACACCACTGCAGTTATTATATCGACCTAATTTCGAAACATAAACTACGATCCATCCGACGTTTTTCATTCACAATTATTTTTTCGAAAGCATTTGACGATATTATTGTTTGTTGGTTTCAAATTTATAAGACCAATATTTCAATATCATTCACCTATCCCTGCAGTAGCTCAGCTGACCGCGGAGTCTCATTGGACTTAGGAGTTTCCACAGTTTTTATTTTTTTTGTTTCTAATCAAAAGAGTTACGCTCGTGGCATGTTGATATCGTAAGTCCAAATGATAACCTGTATATATTATACATCTAAAGTCAATGTACAGCTCTTACGTTCAACTGCAGTACGTCGCAACATCTGGAAATCTCGGTACATACAAACTTTATAAGTTACATATCCAGGAAAACCCGTAGTCGGGCCCTACACTTTTTCACTTAGAGATGGTTAAAATAATACGTCGGCTCAACGGAATATTGGTACTTATTCTATCTACCGCTGATTTCAATACAATACTCGGTTTTTTACATCACTGACGTTCCCCAACTGATACATTTCGATAACGTACATTTCCCTTGCACAAGCACGTGTTAGTTTCATACGTTATTTTTTATGTTGCAAATCCATATATTCAATAAGCAATTCGCCACGGTCGTAGGACGTTATAGTTTTGGTCACACGGAAAGAAGCTCGGAGCCGCGATGAAGAGAAAAATAAAAACTCCTACATTAAAGTAATAAGTGAAAAAAAAATGTCGCGCCCGACAACATTGTACGTATAATACCAGTATATAGTATTTTATGCCAATACGGCAACTATTAAAAAAATATTCTGTAACATTTTGTCATTTTTAAGTCTTATTTCTTCGCTAATCGTTTGTTACGTGTACATTTAATTATTTTTATTTGACATTCGCTCACGATCAGTATGATCTCAGTACCTGTGACTTGTTCTCAATGTTACATTTTAAACGATCGATATGAATGTATATATTCAATTGGTTGAGGTACAAATGAAAAACGTAGCGGAAATCGAATGAACTTTTATTGTTTGGGCCTGTGGGTCTACCGGAATCGCAAGTAATTTTTATCTCCTTCCCGTCACTCAATGCAGATATTTGCTGCTAAATAGTTTGACCGAAGTTAATAGTGATAATAATATGAATATACAGTTGTATGTACCCCGGAAACGGCCCTTTCGGAGTAAAATATATTTAAACCGAGCAAAACACGGCTACATTTTTAAAACATTTGTTAATAAACGGTCGTATACACATTACACGCGTTATATTGTCATATATATTAGTTCCACTTGATGAAAAATAGAAATATCAGCGATTCGAAAACTCACGAAAGACTCCGGCCGAGATATACGCGCTACAAGCCATATCCTTGTAATGTCAATGCGCACATAAGGTTATCGGAGAATAATCCAATCTTGTGTCATCACGGCGTCTTCTGTTTCAATATGATTTCTGACGAAGTTTAAGATAAATTATTGTAATACGAATAATAATAATAATAATTAATAAGCCAATTTATTGAGTTTACGGCATGATTGTGAATTTCCTTAATTTCAGATTTTCTCACAACTTCTTTATGATATGTGGATAAAGTATAATCAAATTATCAACTAATTACAATGATTAGTGAAAAGGACTGAAAATCTTTTTTTCTGTATACTATACGTGTCTACTGTCTATATGAATTTATATATATATGTATATATATATATATATACGTATGTATGTACTATATATAATGAAACTTTTATGACGTCACAAAAGGGGGTGTCAAAAGTAAACAATAGAACGACGAGGGAATGTTTTTGTCATACTAACCCCTCTAATATTTTCCGCATCGCACAGTATAAGTCAGTTATAAATTGCCTTTTGTTCAATTGAATCAAAAAATAATATGTAATACGTAAAAATATTAAAAATATGCAATGTCGAATTATGTGTAAATAGATGTTTACTAAAATTAGTACAAACGTGCAATACATGTAGAAAAAATTTAAAGATAGATGGAATTATTTAAATAGAACGTTGTGTGTAGAATCGTTATAAAAATATAAATAAATGTCAGTTTTTACAATGATGGTTTCAGTTACGCGTAGTACCTACGTACCTTTAACTATAAAATGTTAAGGCTTATTCTGCGAAATTTACTCTTCAATATTATCATCGTTGTACAGAAACGTAATGTTTGATTATTTTTTTCTTAGAATTTTTCATTGAAATACTTCTATGTAAATTAATGTTTACGGATTTTTTTTCTTTTGATATTATTCAAAACAAATTGTTTTTATAATGAAAATAATAATTAAGATCAAATACTGCTACGTCTATAATATAATACGATCATTGAAGAATAAATAAGAAACGTTTTAACTGAAATTGAAATGTGATCGATTGTACAATAATCAGAATCATTTTGTTAAAAAATGACGCACTTTAGTATAACATTTTCCATTTAGAGGAATAAATACGATTTTATATCTTTATAATAATTTTTACCTCAACTTTAATGATATTTAATAGAGATAATTTTATCTCTATTAATACATACAAAATATTAATTCATACAAAATATGCATGGAACATCTTTAACATCGAATTTATAGGTTTTATTTAAATCTGATACTTTGTTATCATTATTGCTATTTGAAAGTGTACAATTATATTATATTATATCCCGACAAAAACATTTCACCAAACTCCGTATGAAAAACGCTAAATATAAAAAAAAAAACTCTAAAAGTTGTGATGTCATTTAAATTATTGATAAAAATGATCTGCTCATTATTATTTAACTTATCTTGGCTATTTACATTGAAATTTAAAAATATAGCTTTTCTGTTTTGTATAGTGCTTTAAATTTTCCAAGCTTAGGTCAATTATTAGCAAAATATTGTTTTCAATAACTCAAAGACTTGGCTATTCAATTATATCACAATTTTAAAAGTTTTTTATATTTTATATTTAGCGTTTTTGTGTACTGAGTTTGGCGGAGTGTTTTGGTTGGCACAGCCTATACACACGTGCTTGCATTGTACCTATATCGTTGTGGAAAAATAAAAAATAAAACAATGGCGTTTCTCTATAAGTGCCACCTCATACGATATCGGTGATTTTAGAAAACCGCCACCGTTTGTACACGAAAGCGGGCAAATTCAGAAGACGTGTCCATGGTGCTCGGGCAAAACGTAATTTTTCGGATTTTCTCCGGCCGTGACTAATTATTATGCTCACATAATTAATTTTTATCATTCAAGTACAGGATAAAAAATAATAAATTAATGTACAGCATTCAGCATAAAAACGTGTGGTGAATCACGACGACAGCGGTAACATAACAGACCCCCCCCAGAGTAAGGATATATCCGCCACTGTTATATCGTACAGTTAGGTTACCGTAACGACTTCTCGGCAAACAAAACAAAAATTTAAGTTCTCTTCGAAGTGCACGTATTTTGATTGAACTGAATGTACGGGTGTAATTTTTTTTATTTCAGAGGTCTCTGCGCAAGGTTGGCGGTGTAATGTGTAAAGTGCGTGTCGCGACTCTTACAAGAGACATAATATGATCCTAACAAGGTGTTTGACAATCAGGGCGTAGATTTGAAAATGACTTAATTTCGTTTTTCCTTCTCGTTTTACATGTAATCATTTGTATCAACAATGTAACCACGGTTGTATGTGTAATCAAAAAAATATTAACGTCTCGAAAGCGTATATTTTGCGCGCACGTGTATAATGTTATTCAAAATGAAATAAATTTAAATATTATCAACCAACTAGATGTCACGCAGTGCACAGCCTATACACACGTGCTTGCATTGTACCTATATCGTTGTGGAAAAAGAAAAAATAAAACAATGGCGTTTCTCTATAAGTGCCACCGCATACGATATCGGTGATTTTAGAAAACCGCCACCATTTGTACACGAAAGCGGGCAAATTCAGAAGTCGTGTCCATGGTGCTCAGGCAAAACGTAATTTTTCGGATTTTCTCCGGCCGTGACTAAACGTAATCTTAATATAGACGAATGGGTTTACAAATGACGAAAATTTTATTACAAAATTGAAACATCGTCCGAAAAATAGTAAAATTATAGATACATTTCCCCAGCACCCCCACCTCGGAATTTAGGGTTCAAAGTAAGAGCCTTTTTTAAGTGTTCAAAGTAAGACCCTAAATACCGAGGTGGGAGTGCTGGGGAAATGTATCTTAAAATTATTATTCTGTTATTCGTTGCTACACCGTAACACTGTTTTGACGTACGAAATATTATTATAGTGTTATAGTTTTTGGTTTACATGAAATATTTTTAAAAAATAGTTGCTAATTCCCATTTTCCGGCAGTACAGCTTACATAATGTTCGGACAAAAATCCGATACGTAATAATACGTTTTGATCGAATTCCACAGCAGACTGTTCACGTTTTGACTGGATAAAAGGCTGAGTCCATCACGATTTCGGCTTTTGTTCTTCAATCTTCACGTATTGTGCTATATATAATTTTAATGTTTTAATCGATCACAAAAAACTTTTTTTTTTAACCACGATGTGATCTTGATTCCTGTGTGCAGACGGTACATATACTTGGGAAAGATATCGATTCCACCGGCTGCTGATCATAAGAATCATGTATCGACTCCACTGAAAATTGATGATTCGGCAAAATCTATATTATACAGTGTATTAGCATTTAGCACATAGCCGGCCGCGGAATATCATTTTCTTTAATATTTTTAAGTATTTTCTTTAATTGTTTAGTATTTTATTATTCCACTACATACTTAATTTCAAATATACAAGCTTGTTTTATTTAAAATATTATAATTAATTTAAAATAATACATTTGAAATCATATTTGTGTAATATTAATTGTAGTTGATTTTTATGAACAGTAACCGATGGAGTCTACGGACGGTTTTTTTTTCGAATGGTGGCAAAGTTAACTGTTGTCATTTGTGTGCTATATAGCAATACGTATACGCGAAAAAATGTACACAAGGCTATCCGCTTTAGTGGGTACACTTGAAGAATTTATTGGTGCGTAAGGTGTAGCCACTTGGAAATGGATCACCTTGCACGCGGTATACGGTTCGAGACGTAATTAATGATACAGGTGACTCTCGAAGAGATTATGCGATAACATTATAATATTGCGTTTGATCCGTACGCATTATTTTCCATAATATCCGAACCGGATGATGTTTTTACTCGCCACGTGAACAACATTAACACCAAGAATCGCGTGGTCTCGTGTGCCCGGGGATATTTAATAATAAATTCCAAATCATTCCAAACGAAAATGCCATCGAGCGGCAACTGTTTTGCCAAAACTACTCGGCTTACCTCGATTAATTCTAAGTCTATCGATTATATACGTCGTATGTGCAATTTGTGCCTACAATCTACTATAATTCCAAAAAAAATAAAAATTGTTTACTTTTGAGTTTTGTGTCATCCATGTTTATCCATTACACACTATATTAGTTTACCGTACGCCCGTACGTATAAGTAAGGCTAATGAACATTTAACCCAACTTTATTATACAAACAAAGAATTATCGGATTGCTCATACAGTGCACGCATATGTATACATAATGCATGTGTGGAGTACGAGAAATTTTTTGAAATTTTCGTAGTAATGACCTCTACACTCGATCGTATTGATTTGCTTACTCACTCACCACCGGACCCACAAACACACTACACACACACACACACACACACACATACATATATATGTATATATTTATATTAACCGTTCGACTCTTCGTGTGTACACCACTCTCCACATCATATAAATGTATGTACATATACGGCCGCTCGCAAGATCTAAGCTAAACAGGGTGTCCCGTCCCTTTTTTTTCTTATAAATATTTTAAATATTATAATAAACTTGAGCATAATTTGGAGAGACGTTCTTCAACCATAGACAATTTGTTATACTTATATTTCTATGTCAATGTCAACTATACAAATTAAAAATATTTGAGTATCATTATTACAGCGAATTAATATAGCGAAACGAATATTGATATAGTAGATAACATTCTCGTGCACGAAGATTCTCGTAGTTCACGAGTGCAGTGAAAATGTTTACACACCTTATTTTACTCCATAAAAATTGACCACGGATCAACTATTTTTTAAAACTTTGAGTTACGAACCGATCGATAAATCACATCTAATCAACATTCAAAAATATTTACTTTCATTGGAAACTCCATAATACTTATTGGGTAAATGGGAATTTCTAATTACATATACTTATGTTTCATGTATATAAAATATTATGTAGTTTTATGTGGAACAAATAGGTACCCCATTAGTCATAGTTCTGCGCACAGTAACCTGAACCGGAAACCAGCCCGAATCCAAACTGCCCGCGGTCTACAGTGTTGGCGGTTCGATCAAACCGAATTGTCGAGTTGCCGAACCCGAACAGATGTCTGTGGGCGCCCTGTATATTATACGCACACACGTGCTTAGTACTAAGTATATAATTTGTGGACCGGTGGACGAACCCTCCACGTATTTTATTTCAATGAGTACACACCCGTACCTCTAAAAGTCTAAAAGTATAGAACACCCTGTACGTATACTATATATGTACGATTTCCGTCGTATCACTACCACACCGGACCGAAGAATATTTCCATCTCCGCATAAATGTACGAGCGCTTATACATATATACGTATAAACGTATATACAAGCACGTTTGCATGTGTGTGTGTAGCCGTTTCCTTTTATTACACAAGCCATTTCCCTTTTAGCGATCGGAGTGTAAAAGGTCGAAGAGGTGGTCGTGAATAGGCTGGGTTAGGTACACGCACGCGCTTACATGTTCACAGATCGAACGTACGCGATAACCTTTTTTATTTCTATTCTTATTTTATGTTATTTTCCGCCACCGTTGTTTGTTTGTCGTTTTAAGAACGACTACTCCTTTCGTAGCCGGCACACCTCGCCGCCTCAGCCGTATTCCCGATCGGATGATTACATCGTTGTCAACAAATTCAGACGTTATCGAAACTTCCAGATTGTAATTGACTTTTTTGTCCGAGCCGGATTGTTTTGGCGAGCGGGGCGCCGCGGCATTTATCGTATATGTCAAGTCGTTTAAAAAGTTTTCAAACTGTGTTTTCGGAACAATATAAGCGCCGTGCGCTCGGTGTTTGAGAAATTCGTTTAAGTACGCATACACATACTTGTGTGTGTGTGTGTGTGTGTGTGTGTGTGTGTGTGTATGCGTGTGTGTGTGTAAAGACAGTACTAGAGTTTTGTTCTCGAAAAAGTAAGAAAATCAACTTAAAACGTGTTTTAACCTCTTAAACTCATTACCGTCGTGAAATATTAAGTAAAACGTTATAAACGACCAATGAAGTCGTAAATAAAGTAAAGGACCGTTTAACGTTACTTCATTTTTGAGGCTCTTACGATTATACGTTTTCCGGTTTCGTTGTAATAATTATTATGACGCACGACTTATAAAAAATGCATTTGTCTCTTCCGGAGTCATCAATTGGAAAAACGCGATGCTTCTTGAAACGTCTTTATTTACTCCCTCCCCCTTCTTTCTCCGTATCTCGTATACACATCGTATGATATACTCGTACCTTCTTGTAATGTGTGCACAAAAGGAGAACGAAATTATTTCAAGTGATCCATCTAATGCGTCGTCCTTTCGTCGTTTTTTTTTCTTTTCTTCTTTTAGTTTATTAATTCATACGCTCCGTGCGATCTCGTAGACATAATTTTTTCCGTCAAGCGATTATGTAGATTATACATTATTATACATACAATTGATAATATAATTGTTCTGTACTATATATGTATACTACATATTATATGGCATAGCAATATACACGCGTTTACTATGTGCTACTATTAGAACTTGTGACTTATGAAAATAATTTCCTATTTCACATCAGTTTTATTTGATTTTTGTACGTCAGAATTTTCGTTTAAGGTTCGTATAGCAAAATATTTTAATCTATTCGTATTTATATATTGATTCGTTTGATTGTATATTCTCGAACGGAATTTACAGCGGAAACGCAGTGATACGTTATAAATGTTTATAAAGGATATGCACAGGTACACACGTATACTTTATTAGTTTCATTTACGTCGAATTGTAACGAACAATTTAAAAGCTTTTAACGTGCTCGAAGATAAAATTAAACTACAGGAATGACACTGAATGCAATAAATATGACAACATCTACAATACCGTTCACTCGCGTAATGACGTTTTTCTTTTAGAGCTACTCGGTAATAAAAAACATACGCTTCGCGTTTTATTGCGCACGTTAGATATAATAATATTTTCTTATTCGTGTCCAATTATAACACTTAGATGGATTTCATTCGAATGCTTACTACGGCAACGTGTGAGATATTTTACGTCGAATATATATGTAAATACATGAAATTGACCAGAACTAAAAAGGTTTAACGCGTACACGTTGTTCTCGTGCTCGGTGCAACTATTATCAAACAAACAAAACCGTATAACTACCCGAAACCGTATGCATCATAAACAAAAAATACAATTTTGAAATAATCGGTAAAAGTATTGGAACAAATTATCGACCTTGCTCTAGTTTCTGATTTTTCTTCTTTGCGTTCCTACGTGTAGGAGACAATATAGTATCATAAATATACGTACCTACACGGGCCTGGCTTGAAACAACAATAAAAAAGCCGTATAATATGTTATGGTGTAAAATAATAAAACTCACTGGAAACAGTGAGTGTCGCGTGTATTAAATCACACCGTTAAATGTGTATTTGTTTGTAAATATACGGAACGCATCAATGCGAAATGAGTGAAGGAACGGTATAGTGCTGTGATAGTGCGTCTTCTTGCACCGTATAATATTGTAAAGCAGTAGGCGTTTTATAATTTATAAAAGAAAAAAAAACCGTTTTTAAATTTCCACCAGGTTTTAGAAATAATTAGAAATGACCTTACAAATTATCCTTTTGACGGGCGGAGTAAATTTCCGACACCCTCCTACCGCCCTTAAATACGACCATATTATGTTTTGCGCTGTTCACCGTACGCGCCACGTCAAGGTGGAAAACGACGAGGCGAACGGTTCGTATTGTACGCGTACAACACCGCTTTGCACGAATAACTCGCGTACATTGTTTCCAGCATACCGGTTCGAGCGCAGGTTTAAAGGATATAGTTTTCGGGTCCGTGCAAAATCGCCGCGACGTACGTACAGGTCACTAGGGGGAAAAACGCGAAAACCCGACGTAGATTTGTTAGCGTTATTAATAATTTTCTTCTTTTAATTTCCTCTTTTGCGAGACGTCCGCTCCGGTGGCGGTGGAGTCCCCCAAAGAGTTATTGCTCGGAACGGTATGTGTACGGCGGCATACACACATGTGCAGCGTGCACGTAAATGTGTGTGTGTACGGGTTAGTATTAACACGATATATAAATTACCGGATTCGGGTGAGCTGGCTCCGATGACGGCCGACCGGGTAGGCCGAACAGGAACGCCGTCATTTATACGTGTAACGTAGCTATGTATAGTGTGACCCTTGAGTTCGTACTGCGAGGAATTCAGTGACACATACACAGGGCATTGGCATTGTAACCCCCCTCAATCAGAATGTTCCTTGCCTCCTAACCAATGTAGTTTCAGCGGTTTTCTACAGATTTCACATCGGAATTCTTCACAAACCGACACGCCGATTAACTTCCGGCCTATCAGATAACAAACGTTCACGTAGAGAAGGTACCCCGGACACGAAAATCAGTTTACGCCCGAATAACGTTTATTTTGTTGCAATCATTTGTCATATTCGTATCGTTTTATTTATATTGTTTACACTTGCCTTATGTCAAATGTGTATGTATTATGTGTTATGTATATTCGAACGGAACTATTCGAGTTAAAGACCATTAACTTTGCATTGCTTCATAATAAATCCTGGAGACGAAAAAATTCAAGGTGTCGACGATTTCAAGTTAAAAAAGTTCGAGTCGACCGAGTTATACTGTACAAACACATTATGTTGCTTACACAACTTATCATAACTGGCGTGAGTAATTCCGTAATATAGATATTGTAATGTTATGTACGCATTGCACACACGATGTGAACCTCACGTTGGCAAATATTTAAGCTTTCCAAACTTTCAGGAAACGCTGCGCCGCCGCAGGAATTTTACGCGCGTCTGACCGACCGTCGTGTCGCGATATCCGTCGACCGCGTTATAATATGCGCGTACACTCGTCTCCGCGATAATTTTGTTCCTGGTGCGGATGGAGGGAAAAAATTCGCATCATAACAATATCCTATATTATTATTATTATTATTATAATATTCGCGCGAAACCCGGCCCAGCGGCGCGGCCGTATAACGATGTTATACAAAACCTAGAGTAATCCCCTGCCCCGGGATTTTAGAGTGGCTATTTAACATCGGCGGAAATCTCGTAAATAATATTACCGATATATATACATGGACGCACTTGGACCTTTTATACGGTTTTCATGCAAATATTATGCAGAACGCTTCATAATGACGTTGTTAGGGATCCTATTTTTATTTGCTCGCCGCCGACTTTTCCGACACCGCGCGCACGCCACGTACTTTAAATATAAATAATAATAAAAATAATATATAATATTAGAAAAAAAAAAATAATAATAATAATAATAATACACGTATATATTACAAAACCGGTAGATTTTTATTTTTATTCTTTACCATATATACACATACCCTCGCCGCGAGTGAAAAAAAAAAGTTTTATTAACCCGTAGAAAAGCGCTGCGTATATGGTTTCGGTATAAAGTTCAAACATTATAAAGTTCCGACTGGGATTTACCCGTAGCCGTGCAATGAAGGGTGACCGACGGAGGAGGGTGAAAAACGCGTATGGAAAAACAACAGGCGCTGTGTTTACCGCCACCGCAGCCGCGGTACACACACATAATATAATGTAATACGCTTGCAATATAATAATATATAAAAAAATAAATATGATTATTCGGCAGCACATGACTGCGACTGTATATATATAATATATAGCAATATGGTTAAACGCGCTCGCGATATTTTTTTTCAGCTGAGTTCAACAAAATTATGGTTTTAATGTATACCGACCTTTGATGGGGGGGGGGAGCGAAGTGAATTTTAATTATATACACAAATTGGGTACGCAAACATGTCTTATTTTATTCCCTCCCTCTCAATCTCTCTTTCTCTCTCGATTGATTTTCTGACGACGTAGCTCATATTAACTAATACGTATATATTCGTGTTTTCACGCGCATCAACAGTATTCATTAATTGCCTATCGTATTGACGCGTCATTCTAGGCGAGAGAGGGAGAAATAAGCCATTTCGTAAGAGATGAGTTGAAGAGAAAAAAACCATATCATTTGGACGCGTAGGAAAATCCTCGACAATGTTACAGTTTTGTTGGGACTTACGAGTAGCTCTCCGAAAACCATAACTGTTTAGTGAATACAAAACTCGATAACAGGTTTGGTTAAAATTCGTTGAGTTGAATACTTAGCAAATTTATAATACTGATTTTTCCAGTGTAAAATGCACAACGTTAAAATATGTAATCTTGATAATATTATACGAGTACAATTATTATTGTAATTATACGAAACACAAGTTTTTCATCAAAGTGAGTTAACTATTTTCTTATATAATAATATTATTGTATATTATGTTCAGCTTATGTAATTGGGTCTTAACAACGGCAGAGGATTTGAGAGGCTGCGATATAATGACCTCCTCCTACTTCAAAATGCTTTTTTTGGTTATCATATGTGTACCTTACGGATTTGTTTTAATTTTTAAAAATAATCATTTGGCATAAAAAAAAAGAACAATGAAAATAAGGTCTTCAGAAAAGTTTAATGGATTATAGCAGCATATCAAAATTTTAAAATGTTTTCTGTTTATTTCGTTATCGGTTGAACTCTATATGCATAGCTGGTTTTACTTTATATTGAGTACTGGATTAGGCATAACTATAATTGAGAGTCCTTGTTCACCCCACGGGTGCCATTCGGAAAAAAGGCGCCTTAGTATAAGGCAACTATTTGTACATGTATTCAATTTATTGATATGCGTTTAGTGTTTTTTTTTTTGAATGCAGAAGCATCCGTAGAAGCGATACGAAGTAATGAATCTTTTTTTTATCTTACGTTTATGAATATATCCAATCGGACATTCGTTTTATTTTAATGTACACAATTCGTGTACCCGACCGCTACAGTAGCTAAATAAATAAATGAAATTTTATTTAAATACAGTTTTCAATTGGAAACAAGTTATTTGATTTGAGTTCGACTGAGGTAAAAAAAAAAAAATATATCAAAATACTATACATGATAGTGTAATAAACAGGGCTCGAGACTTCTAGCATTTGCATATTTATTTATAGCATGTTTAAATATAGCAGAGTAAGCTACAAATCGGTTTCATACTAAGATGAATACAGCTTTCAAAGTTTTTAATGCATATTTTTTCATGTTTTCTGCTATTTTTAGATGTATCATGCTATTTTTTGCATATAATTTGTTAATCTCGAAAAAATGAAGTAGTTTTGTGTGTTAAAAGATCGCCAATTGCTATATTCCGAAAACTTCCTATTTAACAAAATTAAAATTCGTTCGTTCACTTTTATGAAGTAAATGCGGCTTTACATACGGATAAACCAAGTTTATCAACACCACTACGCTGCTACTCTCCAAGTGATTTATATTTAATTGTCTACCAGCTATAGATAAAAATATTCCAGTTATGTGGGAGCTATAATTTTTATTGTATCTCGTACCTTAATTGTTTCTTTAATGAACACGTAGTTAACAACTATTGTAAATTTAGTATTTAGTAAATCTTGGAGCGTCGACTTGTGACTGTGATCGTTTGCGTTCGTGTAACCGTGCGTGTTATTTTTACTTGTGCTGAATATTTTTGATGTTCGACACTTAAATCGCCTAAAGAAAAAGTATCGTTCGTTCAACCCTTAAGAAGCTATGTACGTGAATTTGGTATTTAGCGTGATCACGGGTCCCTATTTTTAACTGATGCAGCGCCGTATATGGTAAAAATTAATTAAAATACTTTTTCGTACATTTTTAGAGCATATTAAATTTTTTTATTGAGCATATTATAGTGCATATTTTACCATTTTTTAAGGCATATTATAGTGCATATTTCATGTTTTTTTAGTGCTAGAAGTCTCAAGTCTTGATTTTTAATTCTTAATTAATTTGTGTATCGTTTAACGTGCGTTAAGTGGGATCCAGTGCACAGCAACGTAGGGCAATAATTGTATGCAAAGGAATAATTCGAATACGTATTTCCGTACTTACGATGCATGAATTGTTTATGTACATAATACTTATTACATATATTATTATTATAACCACGCACCACAAATAAATTAAATTTTTTTATTTTTTGTGTATGTCATCAACTTTTCTAAACGTTATCCTATCAACAACTTCAGGATGGACTTTCGATTCCGAATGTTGTCTTTTTGGTTCATTAAAGATGTCATTTTTTCAATTTCTCAACATTTTTCCCAGTATAATTGCGGAAAACTAACTAAAAGCTCAAAAAAAAACTGAAAAGTTTACGGAATTCAGATTTTCGATACATATTTTTCCTCGCAATTTAAAAATCATTGGCTGTACAGACTTGAGATTTTGACCAAATATTTAATCGGCTATTTTCTAGAGATAGTGAGAATTTCATTTTATTACTAGAAATACTAGAATTATTTTACTCTAGCGTCTAGTACTAGATCAACCGTCATTAGAAATATAAGCTGACCCACCCGATCTATTACACTTAGATTCCATTTTTCGAGAGCTGTGATACACCATGGTTTCAAGTATAAAATACTAATAACATTCACCCGTCCCTGTATCTCACCCGCCCGTGGAATCACACCTATTTTCATCTTCGCGGTATTCAACACTTGTACTTTTATAATAATTAACACTGATCTTTGTGATCCAAGCTAGGGTCCGTTTTTCGAATGCCACGATGCTCGTTTCATTGCTTTGAGACGTACTAAACACCTGTTCACTGCCCTTGTTTTCCGTTTTCGTCTTACCTATGCGATTGCTGTAAGTAGGACTTAGCGGTTCGTGCGGGAACCGAAAATCTCGCCTCACGACACGCACGTGCAGTGGCTGATTGGACGAAAGATAACGGAAATGGCCCATTAAAATTGAATGTATCTGACTGTTTAATATCTTAATAAAATCTAAATAGTGTTGATCGTATTCGTTCACTTATAGTATACAGGTAATATCCATTACCCTCATTCGTTATTGTGTTTATTATCAATTAATGTAATAATATGTATCAAATTTGAGGGGTAAACTAAAGAATTAAATACGAATACACATCCAATCGCATGCATTTTAATTTTAAATCGCATGTATCAGTTTATACAGCTATCTTTGCGAGAACAGTTTTAAACGCGTATCGGTAGTTTCCAAGCTTATACCTGTAACCCTTATACCAGTAAGACCTGGAGACTTTCCAGTTGTTTTACAGCTTTCAGAATCAACAACATCGACGCTACTATACGGTTCCACGGTAGTTATGTTATTGTTCGTTGGTTACATAACACCGCCTTGTGCCGTTTGGTATACCGAGTGGTAGAAGAAGTAGTAGATATTATACAGAGTATAATTTTTTAGACGTGCTCGCCCCCCCCCTCCCATTTTTGGCGTGAAAATGCTGAAAAAACGAACTTTTTTCTCTCAATGTTCAAGTAACCATAAAAACTATGTTTTCCACAATTTTTTTTTCATCCCATCTTAAGTTTCTTCTGTGAATATACAAAGTTTTGTTTTTTTTAAAAGGGAACACCCCTTTTTCACTGCAGTGTTTCACAGGGGTTATTTTCTATACATTTTGATGTCCCAAAATCAAAATTCGAACGAGTAGTATTTTAATTATTCCAGTTTGAATATTAACTAAAATAACATTATAATATCTAATATTAATTCGAAATATTACGAATATTACACTTTTCATACGCAATTTTAAATTTGAAAATCTCTGAAAGTATTAATCCAATGTTGACAACATTACATCAAAAATTTCAGAAAAGTTAATTAAATAATATTTTGCATAAAAAATCTCGTGTTCCCATTTTAAAACAAAAGTTTGTATCACCACAACCATACTTAAGGTGGCATTAAAAAAAAACATCGAGGAAATATATTTTTTATAGTAACTTACAACATTGAAAAAATAATTTCAAATTACAGCATTTTTAAAGCCAAAAAGTGCCGTATATTTTATATTATAAATACTATAATTATAACTAATAAAAATTGCGCGTGTAAATGTCAGAGATCGGTTAATTCGATCGCGTACATTTTGTTTTAGACATTATTACTAATATTTATAATTGATGCAGTAAGTGGCAGAAAACATGCATACATGAGTATAGAGCACGACAGTAATTGAATTCCCATGAATACTGCGTACACTGTAATATTCTGGAATTGCCACGAACACGAATGACAGTAGTCAGTTGTTATACTTCGTTTTTACAAAGAAACATAATATAAAAGCATCGTCGTTTTGTACCTATTGAAAAACGGTTTTCAGTAGTAAATCGCCGGTGCAAAAATGGAAAGTTTGTCATATGTCTAATTATATGTCATGTGTCTAATTAAATTTTTCAATCCTATCGCGCACATATGTGTTGTGTTATCGCCGCTAAACAGTGTGGCGTTGAAGTAGGTAAAATACTAAATTAGTCAAAAATTTTAAATTAGTTTTTGATCGCATAATTGTATTTTTATGGAGCGTTAGAGTGTAACTTGATGCGCGATCCTTATATTATCTCAATGCTGTGCACTGTATACGTAGGTACATGTAAAGTAGATAACGTGTAAATGTATAATTATGTAAAACCCAACGCCTTTTATTATGGCAATACAATAAAAAAAAATACGTAGGTAACACGTAATATCTATCGCGATTAAGGAAAAAAAATAATAATAATAAAAACCAGTTATTACAGGACATATTCGTCCGTGAGTATAAATACGCAGTGTGCCTCACATACGATGCAAAATTATTTCAATCCCTCAGCTCATTACAATACTGTCTTAAACATATTTTAATGTATACCATTCCAGGGGAGATTAAACTATTTAAAACGTTTCTAATTACGACTGTAATGATCATTATTTATAATTTTTTTCAACGGTAATTTGTGGTAAACGTATGGGAAGTTTAAAATAAGCTTTTTTTTTTTTTTTGTATCACGTTAATCCATTCATTAGATTATAATTAAAAATCCACGCCTTTTACAACCGCAGAAAAAAGTATGAAATTTATAAAATGAAAAAAAAAACAAAAATGTAATAACGCATACATGCAACTAATGAAATGTTAATACTTATACAATATGTCGTGTATATGATAAGGCCAATTAAAACTATAATTTTATTTTAAAAATATTGAAAAAAGATTGAAAGTTGCAATTTTTCATTACACCTGGAGTGTTTAAAATAAATACAAATTGAAATTCTACGCTTTGTTCAACATTTTTAAGCACAATATACTATTATGTGGTCATACGAGAAATAGGTAAAATCTTTTTACGATCACGCATTTTAGATTTGGCAACGACGTGTGTCGTGTACCAACAGTGTTTCTCGTAACAACGTTTTCAATACTAAATTTAATACAAAAGAAACCTAAATCGGGTAAATTTTCGAAACTCTCAGTGCGGGTTTCCTGAGCGTAGGGAAACTTAAAAAAAGACCAGAAGTAAATCATAAATTTGTCCACCAATCGTTTATGTTCACTACACTTGAAAAAGTATGCTTGTAAGCATATGGTTGGAACATTTTGTGTGAAGCCGACTCTAAATCATGTTATTTATTTTTTAAATATCTGAAGATTGAGCCCAATCACTTAGTTTTTAGATTTTGAAGTTTGATATTCCCGCTATGAAAAGGATTGTTTAATAATGACGATCATATATATATACACATATTTTCTATGATCAAATGCTTGGGCAGGAAATTTTTTACCAACATTATCTAATATTACCTTTTTAAATTAGAAATGAGACTCAGGCGAGGTATGATGCGTTTTGATTTTCACATTTTTCTCTCGTTTTTTCCAAAATTAATGATATTTCCGAAAAATTAAACTAAAAAAGACATATATTATGTGAAGTTTTGTCTTGCAAGCTTTTATATTCATATTCATAAGACATTCGAATTTCAGTCTTAATATTTGAATATAATTGTATTTCGGGTTAATTTTTACAATATCTACTATCAAACAGTGAAACAAGATTTTTAACTTCCGATGAATAAGGAATGACTTCGCGATTAAACTTTATAGCTGGTCAGTTTCTAATGACTACTCTCTAGGCTAGATATGGTGCTTTCAAAATGAATTTCAAATAAACACGAAGTACTCAACGAAGGGACCACAGTCGGAACCAAAAGTATTGTCTCCGTTATTAGTGATTTTTCTGGTCGTCGATCTCGATCGAATCAATGAATTATTCCTTTAACATAAACTCTCGATCGAATTATTACTGGAGTTAATATGATATTTTTACTGTTCCAGGATAATCTTGAATCATCTAAATACTTATACTCATTATACTATCTTAAGTCGACATTGTATTACAAACGTTGTTTTAGTTTACATAGTGTATTAAGCGCATTAGCCACGCGAAAACCGAAAACAATGCATGAAACTATGAAACGCATAATGTACAAACGATACCTAACAATAACAGTAATTAAAAAATAACGAACTTTATTATCGTATCGTGTGCGTGGAGCTTCGAACACACACGACTACGTATTTATAATATATACGCTTCGCTCGTGTTTTCCCGGGTGTCCATTGGTGTGCATTATTATTATTATTATTATTTGTTATTGTTATCATTATTACTATTATTATTTTTATTAAGATATACGCGGTGGATAACTAATATTCTTGTCTCGACAACAGCACAATAATAACATCGTATTATGCGCGTAAAAACAACAAAAAACGATTGCTGTAAAAACACAATAATAATATTTCATCGTGTCTCGCGGTTTTCGTCGTCGGCGCGCGCGCGGGGAGCGAAAGTCTCGCTTGCGCGTCTCAGTCTGCAGCGTAATAATAATAATAACGCCATAACGTCTCGTGCAGTAATAATAACGCCGTGTTGCATTATATATTTATGAAACACGCGTTATTATAAACATATCGTGTCGGGTCGCTGCTCTTGGCACCCGAAAATCTTAAACCGTTCCGTCGAATTTGCCGATCGGCGACGGTGACGTGATCACGGGCCCGATCACATATAAATATAATATACGCACGCGTGTGCGACAAGTATTCATGTGCGTTCGTGACCACACATTGTTACCGCGGTGCCTCCGCTAGACGCACGCGGCCGCAGACGGTAATTAAAAATCGAAAATAATATCGAGACGGGAAAAGACCGGGGACATTTTTAAATTAACTTTTCCACTCCGCAGTCAGTCCGCACACGCACGGGCAGGGGTGCTTAGTGCCCCATATACAACACCGGCCCCGCTGAAAATTGCTCGTATTTATACGGTCTTGAACTGTACTAGCACAGATAGATTGTGCGTTTCCCATTCAAGCCATGTAATTCTCAAACATTTAAACAAACCAAAAACCGGACACCTATAATATTACTCTGAAATGAAAAACAATGACAAAATACGACTGTTTCGTTTCGTTAGTAGAGTCTGGTCTTATAAAATGTGTGATCTTAAAATATCTATATATAATTGAAAAAAAAAAAAAAATTCCCTAGCCTGCCTTACAGTCGCTCGAAGAAGAGGAGTCGTCGTCGGGTAAGAGACGAGCCGCGGCCATTTCAAAAGCGAAAAAAGTCAACGGGCTTCATCGGGGCGGGTATACGTAAACGCGATTCGACGAGGGGATGAACGTCGTCGGCGAACGCAAGTATTATTCTCATATATATATATATATATGACAGATGTCCGCGGAGAAAGATTTGCACCGCTGACACTGCGTAGTACGTGCCCACCAATTGCGTACATCTACAGTACTGGTAGTCGTCAGAAGCAATTAACCGTGAGAGACGTGACGCGTAATGATCGCGCGCGCCGTGTAAATCATTATCGCCGTCTATGTACACAGCGCTGCACGGTCGTTTGCGTCTAGACGTTTGACTCGCGTCGATGCTGCATCGTGATCGCGCGCCGTCCTCGCTAATTGTCCGTCAAATGATATACGTTATATAAATCCGATTAGACACGCGAATCGCGTGACAGTTTACCTACATAAAATAACAATAATATGCCTATTTCACGGCCAGTGGCAGTGGCGGATCTAAGAGTGGATTTGACTAGGTAGATTACTTTTGATCCAAACCTCGAACGTTTTTAAAAACGACATAAAAACCATTGCCAAAGTTTAAACTGTACAAGTATTATCATTGTGAATAAGGAAATAACTCCTCAAAATGATCACTGCAATTTGGACTACGCCCCCCCCCCAAAAAAAAAATTGAATCCTGGATCCGCCACTGGTCGTCTGTGTACTCCATCTTTGTGGCGAATGTATTCGCGGTTCTCGCGGACTTTTCGGAAACACTAGAAAACCAAAACCATAATGTGTATTACGTATTTATTGTTTCTAATAAATCGATTTCGCCGAGTGCCTTGCAACTTCTCTGAACATTCGAGGACCACGGTCGATAAACTGTTGTCGTTGCACGCTGTGAAAACCATCACGAATAATTTCCATTTTTCAAAGAATACCCACATTGGTTTTTGGATCCGGTAAAAAAAAGGGTTAGGTTCGCAAGGTTGTATATGTTTAAATTCATTACGTATACATATGTTTACAGTCATTAAGTGTTATTTTTATTTCGTCTTAGGGAACCCAAAAGTTAACTATGTTGGGTGCCTTTGCTATTTTTTTCACACTTAGTTCTATGAGAAAACGCGAGTTGACGCAGTGCACAGATAAACCTCCGTCCAAATTCGTGATATTTTATTAACCGAAAAGCACAATCTAGACGCGAACAAACCAACATTAAGTAGGTAAGAGTTCCTATAGGAAATTAAAGAAATTTTATTGATGCGGATAAACGAATCTCAAGATATGTTAAACGTTATGAAACTAGAACGAAGACATCATTTTTACGTGGAATAACACAAAATATTTCCTCTTATTAATAAATGTTCTATAAGACTTTTTAGTTTTAGATAATTTTAAAAACATCCAAATGACAAATGTACAATATATTTTTGATATTATATACTAATCTTTAATTGTTTTATATAAATAAGTACACTTTATTTTACGTCCAAAGGGACCTAATAGTCCTTATTCGATTATATTGGCTATGGTACGCGGTGAAATGATATGGCTGTAGTTAGCTTAGTTCTCGTTATAACATCCAAACTGTACGACCGGACTTGGTGTTTCGAAGAGGGTTTTAGGCGTTTTAGCAAGGGGATGCCACTATGTCAGGTATACCCGCAGTAGTAATGGGGTTGAAAAAAAACAGTTGCCCCAAAAACGGCGAAAAAAAAGAATGCATAGATGGAAAAAAAAAGTTAACTTTAGCAGTGTCGCAGAGTTGCGGGACGCGTTGTAAATTAATCTTGGCGGACGAGACGTGAAGAGATCGCGGGCAATGAATTTAATGTTTTCAAACATTTGCCGGTAAATTATCTAGTCAGGGGTGCATATAGTGTCGGATTTAGTGGGGATGTAGTGGTTGCAAAGCACCAGGACCTCGAAGCTGAGGTTTCTTTACCTTCACCTCAGATGCAGAACACCATCGAAAATTTCTCTAAAATATAGTCGAAAATGCATTTTACTGCAAGAATATAGCTTAAAAATCCCCTATAATTTTGTTTTATTATTTTTTATGTTTTATTAGATACCTAATTTATAATATACAAAACAAACAGAAATTTAAAAAAATTGGCTTGAAAGAGATGGAGGTGGGTTACGATGGAGTGGATTGAAATTTTCTTTAGATTTTTTTTAAAAATTAGATAAATTTAAGTATGTTATTAAATTATTTATATAGAAATATGCACTAAGGCTAATAAAATGACCGAACAATGCTAAAAAAAATTGTCCACAAATGAAATAACATCGAAAAATGCAAAATAAGAGTTTCAGCTTTAAAGCATACCCGATACACGAAACTATGTGAGCTATGTACGTATACTCGGGATGATCATCTAAAAAAGATGCACTTTGCATTGAAATCCGGGCCCTTATCACCTGCTATCACCGTCATAAGTTATCACGAAGACATACTTATTGTGCTCTATTAAAAATCGTCGTTCCGTATTTGACTTATTTCCCGAAAGTTCCCGAAAATTACTTCCGAAAGTACACAGTAAAGTTAAGTCCGTGACGTGACGGCGACACGGACGACCGGTGAACCAATCAACGTCATTCGTACGCCACGTGCGTATGTCTTACACGCTGCGTTCAAGTGTCTACATGCATCAATAAGTAATAATACAGACGTCCATGCGAATTTGAAAAAGCGAAATTCCCGCTGAGCCGACTGCGCACAATGAATATTCTAAACAGCTCACATGTAATTAACGCGATGCGCGTCACGTGTAGCGAAACGAATGCAATCAATAGTACGTCTGTTATATTTCTAGCGGAAAAGACATTGATATCAACGTACGATTTGATGGCGGTCACGCACTAGCCCGGGTATTTCGCTGAACTATTTTCCTAACCTAACCGTTTATTTGTCACGGTTAATCCGTAGTGATGTGCGTACTATACGTGTACAATATGAAACAATATTATTACGGGGGATGACAAAAGTTGTTTGTGAAATAAAACGCAAAGCCCGTGCAGTTGGACGCACTTTGTAGGAAACGTACTACCGGTACATCGAGCGAAACGGGAGGAATTTATATTTCTATGTATGTACGATTTGTTTAAGACTCGTTTTGTAATAAATGCGCGGCGAAGATACAAAATCTAATTATTATTGCTGTGCGGATTATTTGAAAACAGTCACAAACCAGCACTTAAAAAAACCTATTCTGCGTAATGGTAGTGTAATAGTGTAATATATGCATATATTATGCAAATGGAAATTTAAAAATAACTTATTAAATATGCTCGTTAATATAAGTCTTAAAATACAAAATAGGGTACTTATTTTATCTAAAAATGTTTGATAAAACCCACACTTTAAAGAAGAACAATCGTCACTGTTCGTGATAGTAAAAAAATTGCAAGACCAATACTCCTACCGCGTTGCTCAGAATCTAAAATATAATTTATCTACTGACAAAACCAACACGATTAGTATTCAAAGACATGCATAGCTCGTTTTTTTGTTTGCGTAAAAATTAAGCATTTAAATAAGAATATGGTTTTAGAAAAAGTGCCAAGGTCGTCAGGGTACCGTGTCGAAGACCAGAAACAATAATATTTAAGTTATTATTTTGTTTTGCTTTACATAAGGCAGAGAAAATAGTCTTGCACAGTTTTGTAAATCACGATAAGTATAAACCGATATGAAAAGTTATAATAATCCATGACTTGAAAATATTCATAAATTGTGTCTAATAATATATTTGAACAGAACCACTTGATGCCATTCTCATTCGCTCTATAGATCTAATAATGAGTTTTCATATTTCTTCCTACTTCACGTATTGTTACTTGAATTATATTTTGTAATACTGCTCAACGTAGCTTATATCTCGTTTTTTATGTATTACTACATTTATACGCAATAACTATCGAACATTCGTGCATGATTGCATATGCATATATGTATGATATATACAGGGTTTCCCACCGAGATTTACACAGCGATATCTCCCGTGTTAATATAAATAATCAAATTCTGTCATTTTTTATGAGCACCCTAGGCAAAGGACAATAATTTTTTGACAATAGTTTGGTTAATATAAGTTTATTATTAGGCAATTTTAAATTTAACTTTTTATTTTGTAACTCTTATAAATTTCGAGGATAACCATTTTATAGGGCTTATTTTTCTGAAAATGTTGACGGTTCAACTTTAAATTTTCATTAACTTCTTGACTTTTAATAACATATTTACAAGGAAATAGTGTACTATTTACACAATTTTAAATAGTTATACTATAATCAGCAAGTTAATAAAAATTGAAAGTTGAACCGACATAATTTTCAGAAAAATAAGCCCTTCAAAATGGCTATCTTCGAATATCAGAAAAATTATAACTTCTTTAATAATATTCTTATATTTACCAAACTGTAACCAACAAAATTTATTTTTCCCACGGATACTCATAAAAAAAAACAGAATTCGATTATCTATATTAACACGGGAGATATCGCTCGGTATAAATCTCAGTAGTACACCCTGTATATATATGTATAGATGGACACAATATTATATTGTATATTATGTATACTGCAGGATATGACTGTGATGGCGTTACTTACTCAGTCAAGTACACACGGAGCTAACGAACTGTAACAATAATATGACATTTAAGTAAATGTTACAACTTACTTAAAATATTTAAACCGAACCCAATATGTTTGTGTTTACAGTGTACACAACCATGGAAATCGATAACCTCAACGTCGAGACTCCTTTTTTAACCCTTTTTTTTGTTTTTCATTCCGACAGTGAAATTTCTTGTATAATAAAAAAAATATACAGTTGGTCTTCAACTATTTCAAGTATTTAGTATAATGTATTCGACTCGACGGTATATATAGCGGTGTAGATTGTTTTTAATTAAAAAAAAAAAAACGGCCGCTACATTAAATGCCGAAGCTCGGTCAAAAAATATTATTATGATCACTTTTGCCTCGTATTTATAGTGCGGAAATTAACCGGCGGAGAACGAATGCGCGGCGCGCAATTATCCGCCGCTGTAAGCTCTGGAAATACGAGTTTGTAAAAACTCCTTTCTTACAGATCCCGAACAATAACGAGCACCTGCTTGTGTGTTATTTACTGTGTTCGAGTGGTAACTCAACAGAAGTACAGAGGTACAGTGCCGGACAAAAACTTTTATTTGTACGCGCTGCGTATATTTACTGTTTTGTTCGCAGATGTATTCAACAATTATACTATTATTATTGTATATATACATTCGGCTCTCGATAATTCAAACCTTCGATAGTTCGAAACCTTCGGTAATTCGAAGTAAATACTCGGTTCCTTGAAAATCACGCGGTAATTCGACAATGCATTTAAGTACACTCGGTAATTCGAAATTAAATTTTGGGAAAACTGACCACTAACACTTGACAATTCGAAGTATCATTCGTTCAATGCTCGGAAATTCGATGTACATATATTCACCAAATGTATTTTATCTGTATTCTTATAATCTTTTTATTAATAATTTACTATACAATCGTGTAGAAATTTAAATTATTACTGTCGATAACTATAGAATATTATCGTAAGAACCTTATCGTTTTATTTCTTAATCATCTCTAATCGTAATAAAATTAACAATAAATAACTCTAATAACTAATAAGTATGTATCACCTAATTTACTGAAATAATTAATATGTATGTATGTACAATAATGAAAAAACAATATTTTTTTCTTAACTCTCTATAATTCGTATTTTTTTTTGCCCTCTCGTTATTTCGAACTACTCAACAATTCAAACTCTCAGTAATTCGAAGTTTTTCAACAGTCCAGTCAATTTCGAATTATCGAGAGTCTACCGTATATACCCGTAGAGCAGGGGTGGCCAACCTTTTTCTTTATTGTGCCAATTAATATATACAAATTTGAGAATGTGCCTTAAAAAATATTTATTTATTTACATATATAAATATATGAATTTAGATTTTGGATTTTTTTCATAGGTTATAATTTTATGACAGTTCATTCGTTTTATCACACGGTTAAAATTGTTATTGTACCATAATAATTCTCGTTTCGGGAACTTCCACTTTGCGATAATAATAATCTAATTTAATAATATTTTTTTTTAGAAATATTTAAGAATAAAATTATTTTATTTTATCTGACACTGGTGTGCAATTCAATAACAACAAATGTGCCACAAATGGCACGCGTGCCGCAGTTTGGCCATCCCTGCCGTAGAGTAACGGTAAACATATAAAACAACGATAATGCACAACAAATTGTTAACGGTGTAGTGTAATTAATCATCATTCGCCGATAGTCACCGTGTAATGTCCGCGGTGGGCGGAGTGGCAATAGTGAAAAAATCAAAATAAATTTCTCTCGCAAGGACGTGTCGCGAACGCTAAAACATAATAATGCCGCAGGGTACGCGCGCGGCCTGATCGGTTCCGGCCCTGCAGGATTCGCGAGGACACCGTCACGATGTGCACTTCATGATTTCCGAGAAAAATAGCGCACGCTTATTAAACACTATTCAATTTAATAATACCAACGCCGTGCAAGTAATTCAACCTTCTCGGAATAATGAATATTCGAGGTGCAGAGTCAACGGTAATTCAATGATTTCGTAAGAATAAGTAATAACAGTCGGGGGCGTTATTTACTTAACCCCCATGTTCCGTGAACGACATACAAAAATGTATAAGTTAACAGCACTTAGCTATTCGAAATAACTTCGACGTTAAACCTGTATATTGAATAAATTAGCGAATCAATTACTTGAGATATACGTGTGCAGTAGTAATCGATCGCAGTGGAAAAGTTTACAGTTTGAAAATAAATACTTAATGATTTGTATGATACGAGTAAAATATTGTTACAAACGAACAAAGTATTCGCGGACCCGTTCAGGAATAAGGGGCCCAAAACATTTCAGGCTCGACCGGAAATTGGAGTTTGCGCACGTCCATAACGCCGGAGACGGATTAATTATGATATAATGTACTATAGACTAGTAGAATGTGCTAGCGCGCGCGTTCAATAAAATGGTATATTGATTTTACCTGTGTGATGACTGTATTATAATTTATTGTTTTTCTAAAAAAAAAAAACCTGCGCAACCTTTAGAGTGGCCAAAAGTCGGCAACTAGCGGATTGCGGTCCAAATCCGGTCCGTGGAAGGCAGACTGGACCGTCAACATAATGTTGTCTTACTTTAATACATTTATTTAATTTTTCAAATAATTTTAACAATGATGAATAAAAAAAATAAAAATAATTTATTCGATTTATCGCAATAAAGTAATGCTCGGTAAATTATATTTCATATTGTAATTATTTTTATAAAACGTTTAGTATTATCTAGAAAATAATATAATAAAATACTTTTTTTCCTCTGGACCGCGTTTGTACAATATTTAATCCTGACTCCAATAGAAATTACTTGCCTACTACATTCTAAAGTTTAATCCTTTGGATATATTTTACGATAGAGATTTTATTCGTGAAACAATATTAAGTCAAATAAATCAAGCATAGTAAAACATTATAAGGTGTTTTCACAGAAAAGCCAGAAGCCGACTCGAGGATGTAAATCAAAATCAGGCCTCTTAAGGTTTTTGGGAAACTGCAAACCTATGATGCTATGTGCTTATAGTGCTGCGATAAATTTAAAATTAAATGTAAAAACCACATTGATTACAATATTTATAACATGAGTTCATTCTCAAAAATTACGAGGAAAGCCAAGTAACCTTTTGTACGTCGAAGGTATCAAGGTATTGAATTAATCGTAATGTGAACATGTACTTCAAAATATAAAAACGGATATTTAATGTAATCAGTGGCGTAGGAAGTTTCAGACAAACTTCGAAAGGTCCACACTTATCTCTATTAGGTTAAATAAATACGTTATTAATGTGCAATTTTGCGCCCTTGGCGTAGGAACATTTATACGCCATATTCTCGCCATACTCTTGCTACTGATTTTTGTTCGCCATGTGTGTTTAACTTTGTTCGACACGCGACGCTTATTGCACACGAAAGGACTCGGCCGCGTGACGTGTCTCCACGGGTCCCGCGCTTAAAATTAAACGATTATTTTTTTATGAAATTTATTAAGAGTCGCACACGTCGGGTTACTTATACAAATCTCTAATCGAATTTGCTCGGCGTACACGTGTGACTACCAAGTATATTGCGGTACTATCCACGGCTTCGAGTGCACTTTTTATCTGAACGCGGTCGGACCTAGCGGCGCGACCGGAACATAATTTCGGCATGGTGGGCGAAGGGGGGAAATCGCATCGTCACAATATAATATTTGTAATTACACATTGCACATAGTTCGCAGTACCTGTTATTATGCTCGTTTCACACCCAAAAACTCTGTATGCAGATAGTTTTTGTTGAATATATTAAGTTCGTTAAATAGAGATTAGAGGTTCGACTGTGTACAGGTCTGCGAAAATTGCGTTAACCTAAATGCGCACGAGATGCAAACGAGTGTTGTGCGTTCCGTTCGTTAAATTTAAATTATATCATAAACGTGAGCACGATAATAGTATTACGGTACGTGGGTGACTCGTTCGAATCGATTTCGTGCAACGCCAGCCGATCTATTAGAAAGCAATTCGAGAAGTTCCCAATTGCTACATCCAGGGAACCCGTCCGACGTTTTTCTTTCTTGTTTAGGTCCGTAACAATATTGTTATACATAAACAACGTAAAAATTTATCTTTTATTTTACACTAAAACTCTATGTTAAAATAACATTATGTTATACAACAACAAAACTGTACATACATATAGTTCCAACAAAATATTAATATGAAATCAAAAATATATAAAAATATTATTAACGACGATAGCGTTAGATTCGCTAAAAATCAAAAAAAAAAAAAACACCGAATTCGAAACATGCGTTTTCTATTGACAACAAGAAGTATATTATACGATGTACTTGATGATAGTTATAAGATTTCTTAAAAATTTACGAGACAAATAATTAGATTGTATAAGTTATAAATAATATTTTATTCATTCATTTATAATGTTTAATTGTGGCCTTCCATTTTCTTTCTCCAGATGAACGGTATGGATAAATGGCTTCATCCGAAATGTTTTATTATTATTATCGAGTATACTTAAAATCTAAGTAATAAAGTCCAAGAACAACTACCTTGTTTTTAAAATTAATTTTTGCTATTATGATAATTATGTTTAATCTTCGTTTGCATTAAATAACTAAACACGCTGTACGTCATAAAAGACGTTTTATGAAAATATAAACGTGTTTCTTTTTTGAAGCTCTTTCTCGAAATGATATACTTGCAACTTTATGTACGTTAAACATACAAATATTTGTTCTAGTGTTCCGAGAAGTTTTGGAAGCTTTGGTTTCTTACATTCACGAAGCCGTGAATGCACGATACGTGATCACGCATAAGTTAAAATGCCGAAAAACTGTATTCATGTTTATTAATCGTTCACTTGCACGTGAATCGCGCGATGACCGTGATCGCCACTGGGGCAACATATGTTTCACGCAGTGTGGAGGATGATATATAAATAAAATATATAATTATAATAAATTATTTATAAGATAACGTATGATATGTACATGTATTATTATTATACAATATGTTATACTACCTATACTTGAATATCAGCTAGAACCAATCAACCAAACAGCAGTAGGTAAATATCAACTGTATTTATTTTATATTACAAACATGCTAATTCATAAATAAATAAATGCGCTAAAAGTTTAATCTTAATTTTTCTTTTATTTTCTGCAATTGAAATCGTTCGATCTCCGTATTTCCGGAAAGAAATTCATTTAGACAGCGACGACTAAGACTCTAAACCACAGACTTGGTAACCAAAAGCGTATTCTGCCGTTGCGCGTAAAGCTAATATGAACATATATTTATGTTTTTACGTGGTTGTTATAAAAATAGTTATCCCGCAAGTGGTATGAGAGACGCGCGCATTTGCCGCCGACAAGAGGGTTGATTTTGGAAATCTATTGGCGCGTCTAATGCGACGTTCTATTGGGGGGAGGTAAGAAAAAATAATAGTTCGCTTATCTGCACTTCACCCCTGTAATATATAGTTCCCATAAACACAACGAAAAAGAAAGAGGAAAAAGAAAACCGAAATAGTAAGCGGTGCATATCCCGCGAGATGTATGACACTGACATTTTCTTTGGACAACTAACAGGCGGGCGCAAAATATATATATATGTATGCGTAGTCCACCCCTCTAGCTCTCTCTCTCTCTAACTCTCTTACAATAAAGGCCAACTTGCCGCCACCACCCTTTGGTTTTTAATTTCGTTTGCAAGTCTCTAGAGGACTCGACCTTTATACACGCGGCGTAAACCAAAGCCGTGCGGATTATTAACGTCCCGTATAGTTATTGTCGTTGATTGATTGACTAGTTCCGCGATCGACGGCGGCCGCGACCCCTCCGCAGACGTGCGATTATATACATGCAGCTAGATGAACTCGTCTAACTCGGAACTAGGGACAAATCCACGGAAACCATGTGTCTGTAGTGAGCGCATATTATATACATATATATATATATACAAATAATGCTGCAACTGAGAGTACATAGATTCAGCCCCGCTGAGGTATAGAATATAGATAGAGAACGTGCGTATGTATAAACGAGCACACGAGGGTTTGCGGGTCGTTAAGACGCATGCGGTCGACCGATGTGGTGTATGTCTTTCGGTCGTCATTAGGGGTCGGCCACGGACGCGTATGAGCACGTGGGGTGATTTTGTTCACGGCGAAGAGGGCGAGAGGTAAAAGACAACCACTACGACTACTACTACGACTACTACGACTATTACTACTACCACTAGTACTACTACGACGACTACCACTGCTGCTGCTGCTGCTACAACTATTTCTATTTCTAATACTACCACTACTAAGCTTTGGGTACGTTTCTAAAACGATGTTAGCTATGAACGTGGGAGACGGCCAGAAGTGGGGGGGGGCGCGACCGCCGGGGTGATGGGAGAAAAACGCATTTAAACTGAATAGGATTCGGAAGGGGAAACGATTTCGGATCGTATTAACGACAGCAATAACGACTTGGTTTTTTAACGAGTTACCTACCTCTACTGTACTGTCTATGTTCGCGCACGCACACATATAAATATATATATATATAGGTGTACACACACAAACATATATATACATATACCGTGTATAATATAGAGCACATAAATGTGTATACCTTTTCTTTTTTGCGCGATTTTCGATGCCCCGAGCAAAACACAACATTTCCATTTCCACTCGAACCGATAAAATAAAATAAAAGGCATTTTTTTTCTCGAACTACGACGAGTATATTTAGAGATGTGAATTATTGCTTTTTTTTAAAAAAAAAAATTAATAACCATCGTTTGAAAGCGAATGTAATTTGCCAATTTCGGGTCGAAAATAATTATTTGATAAATCATTCGACTTCCGACGATGGAAATTAGACGAAAATCAAAATTCTTGAAATCGTAACAAACGCAAACGGTACACTACTAAATCAGTGTTTTGCACGAAAATGCTCGTTATTTACACATCGTATAATTTTATTGTTCGACCATCAAAAAATACGCTATCATATAATTTTAATATATACATATTATGATTTTATAATTATATTTCTACGAAATCTCTTTAGGTTACGTATACAAAACGTTATAATAGGTGAGGGAATTCACCGCTAACAAATCCATAAGCAATATAGTTGTGTGTATATGTACACTCAAATCAATTATAATAATATACGATCGAGTAATGTTAATACTTTTCGATAGTGTGGTTCATTTAATAATTGTATTCTGAGCAAAATATAAACAATAATATTATGTGTCGTGGTGAAATGCGCTCAGCAATATTCCATGCCTTTTGATGCGTAAAATTTGATTTTGAATGCATATTATATTTTGGTTTGAATACAAAATCTTATCTCGAGGATATATTATATGGTGAGAAAAACTCAAATATCTCTTTCGAATGCATCAAAGAAACAGCAAATGCAAATGAGTTTTTTAGTGGATACCATATACTTACTATACTATATATTTTTTATTGTACATGAATATGAAATGTAATATATAGGTAAGTATCATACACTTGATCGTACGTAAACCGAAAATTCATACGAAAATAATAATTTATTTACGTTAAAAAGTCAATTCCGCGGGTCAGATATTCATAATAATTTTCGTATACTTAGATGATAGAGGAACGCTAGTACCATTTTTTCACTCATAGGTGAGTGAACCGTGTCTGGAATACTCGGATTTTGTTCTCCTCCTGTACATGCATGGGCTATAATTTGCTATAAAACTAATGTCAAATTTTTGAATAGTAATTATTAATAATGTTCATCAAAAATCTCGTATAGTATCTATTACGTAAGATTCGAAAATGGACTCGGAACATACTTCTCTCAGTAAACTCAGTAAACGCTTCGAGTAACCACGATTAATATTTAAGGAATAACAATAAAATAAATAATATCGTTTGATCAAAATTCATCATAACACATTGTTTCGTCAAAATATTATTTTCTGACTCTTATGAAATTACTTTCCAGTGAAAAAAAATGTTGTGCTACAAAAACAACCTTACGAAACATCTTGTATCCACGAAACATAAACAAGTGGATAGTGCGTGACGAAATATACTAGACGATGCAAGGCGGTTAGATTCTCGATGTCGGTCGAAATTTTTAGCAATTGTTTCTTTATTATTCTCAATTATTCGGGAAACTGTCGTGAAATTAAAAAAAATACCCTGTCGCAGATTACCAAATTAAAAACTAGGTATTTCCCGTTGCAATAACATCACATAATGGCTCGGAGCATTCCTTCTGGTCAAAATCGTCTAGATACACAGACACAAAAAAAACACATGTTAAAACCGATACAATCCTTGTTTCAGCCAGAATCTCAAATATGTTTAACTCATCGGACCCGGTGCAATGGTGTAAAAATCAACGTTATACTGATTATAAAATGTATGGTACTTTTCGGTTATCGCGACTACCGTCGACTCCTGATTTCTATATAAAACATAAGAACGTAAGTATATCACAAACTCACGAAAGACGTCCGCGGCATCTAATGGACCTTTATGGTAATTGGTACGTTTTCAAAATATTTTCAGGTCATCTGAAAGTATATTCCAGATGGGCCGCTACACCCCTTCCTACTACTTGCCCGCTCATAATAAGACCGTCACACGTAATAACACATTAACGCCGCGACGTGTGCGGATCGGCCCGCAGGGAATAACACAATAATAATAATAATACGTTCACCCACCAGAGCCGTAGAACCAGTCGCGCACGGAGTGAGCGTATTATAATGAAATGCACGGTGGAAATGTCGACCGGACGGCCCGGGTAGGCTAAAAGGGTCTCATGTGTGTGTGCTAAACGGTCCACTCACATATGTCGGTTCGTCTGCACACCAACAGAGAGACCTGGCGGCGTTTCGCGTTAAACGTCCACGTGCGTATTGTAATTACTGAGGCGCTGAAATGTTATTGAGTTTGAATCTTTTTTTTTTTTAGATGCTTCATGCTTATATTCGTTTTTTAGTGAGTTCGAAATGGTTTCCACATCAACATTAATTTAATGCAACTTTCTTATTGCAATCATACAGTTTATTAGATATAGTGATTTTCGTACCGTATTAATAAGTTTACCTCATATAGCAGTGTACTGTAACAGTGTAATTTTAACGGTTTTTCATTTTATGAACACTGTACCCATACCAATAACGCAGAGAACATCAATAAATTGTACTCAATTGTTTTTACGATCAAATGATTTTTAATCTTATTTTACCAACGAAAGGGAAAACTTCGCCCACGTGTGTACACGTGTTAAATTTTACTTTCACCGGTGCGAGCGCGCGCGCGCGCGCGTGCCATTCTCGGAATAAAACCCGTTCCGACGGTCGTCGCGGAGGAGCGAAGGAGAGTGTATTTGCGATAATAATTATCGATGGCGCGCCCGCAATGATTCCGCGCAACGGTGGTTGCGTATTCACGGGGCATCATTTAACCCGTCGCCGGCAGCAAAGTGTACAATAATTAGCCGAAAATATCACCTGCGCCCATCCCCCTCTCGCCGCGTCCACCCGAACACATGTTTCCGTTACGGGCCCGGGCTAACATTGCTATTATTATCGTCGCTAAAAGCGTACCTGTGTACGGCACTAAATGTCCACACGTACATCGTAGAGGTACTCCAAACGTACGGTTTGCTGCGTAAACGCATAATGATATTATAACCACGTGTTTTAAATGTTACGAGCCGCACGTTACCCTATGACTACACTTGAGCATGATACTTATACGGCACGGTACCTATTATGTTAGTCCGGGGATCGGGTTTTATGGCGCCGAAGAGTGTTGAAATATGCGCAAAATCTTAAAATAAGCGCTGCATATAATACGCTCTAAGAACACGAAACGCTTCGCGGACATGGTATGAATAGTACCTAATGAATTAATACGCTTGTATAAAATGTAAAAAAAGATGTTTCGAGTTTTCTATAGTCAGAAGTCGCAATAATTATTTTCACTAAAATTTCAACTAGGTACGAGATTTATGAAAAACAAGAAAGCAAATCGAGTCTGATGCGAGTAAGACAAAAAAAAAAATAGCACCAATACTGGAGAAATACCGCCATAAAAGTAAAATTCTAAAAATATGCAAAAACTCGCAGCGCAAAATGTTGGGTTTATTATCGCTCAACAAACAAACTTATATATACCTTATTTTGCTATTTTTATCAGTATTCTCAAATAGTTAACATTTCGTTATTTATGACGTCCACTATACGATTGTTTTCTCATTCGGGAAGAATTTGGTTTTCTTAAAAACATCTTGGAAATTAGCAGAACTTCGGTTAAACCATAATATTATAATATACGTATTATGTCACTACGCGATGTACGACTTTTCCAAACAGACATTGCGCAAACACGCTACGTGTTCGCAGATTGAACTGTAACGCGTGTCTATAGTGTTTTTTCTGTACGAAAAATGAAATCGACAAACTGTACCTATACGCCATGAAAACATTATTGAGTATTGACATAATATTATACTCCTGAACAGTTCCGCGAAGACCGTGATGATATACTGTAGCATGTCGTACATTAAGAGAAGTATCATCTCGCATTTTTACTGCTAGATCGACTGCTTTTTTCTTACATAAGCCGATTCCGTATATTTATTTATATTACAATAGGACATTTTAGATTTAAGTCTAGTTTTTATAACATTTCATTTTTTTTTAACAAGTAATTTCCGTTTGTCAATAAATAATAATCATACTATATACGAGTAAATCGCTTTATTATTGAAAATGTCATGTCAAAATAAATAGGTAGGTTCAAGTAAAAATAAAAAATAAATGCATCTAAAATATGTAGTTTTTGTTTACGTTTCGTCAGAACTAACTTGCACGCGTATTAATATGCATTTCTGGTTGGATTAGTGAGCGATACATTTTTGTTTTGATCCCTAATTTCTTTTGGAAATTTAAATGTTTTCAACTGCAGTCTTGGCTCCTGGCTCAAGGTCTTTCGGAAAATAACACGAGATCTGGGTGTAGGACCATTTATAAATGCGAGTAGGTTACCTGCATATTATGCTTGGGTATTTTACACATTCCTACAACGCAATAGCGCATAAGTTCGTAATTTGGATTTTAATATATGTACATAGCACGAACTCACGCGAATCTCGCTTTACATATTCACGTGGAAGTTTACGATTATTAACTTTTCCTATAAAAGTATTTTTACCTAGTAATACGTTGGAATTCTCGTATCGGCCTCGTCTTTGCTCGCGTGAAAAATCCGAAGTGCGCAACCAACCCAATTCAATTCCCGTTACTTTGAGCCGCGAGTGGTAACGTATTTTCAGTTTACAGTTAACCCTTCCGAGGTATGCACCGCCTTCATAGGTATTTTTATTTAATATTGTTTCGTACGCAACCGGTGGTTTTACAATAACAACGTGAATGACGCGTATTTATCATATTGAAAATAATCCAAGTGGATGATGGTTTTTATGTATTTTTCTTCTTACCACTACTACTACAATCAGTATTGTACATTTATATTTACTGTTGCTCTGCATTCAAATTCAAAATTATACCTCTTTGACGTTTTAAAATCGATCGTTTATTTACCGAGTTACGTCTTATATTTTATTTCTTTACTTCATTCGGATTACTTCTTTGTAGTTCTAATACGACTACCTTTACCGTCAACAGTTTACGAACACGCTAAACAGATATATTATGTAAAACGCATAACAATGCGTTATCATTATTATTATTATTTACCGTATCGTTTCACTGTTTGCTGAAAGTTCCAAAGAAAGCACGTAATTTCGATAACTTTTAAGTTTCTACGAAAATCAACCGTAATAAATAAATTCAACCGATTATAATATGTACCGTCCCATGTTCCTCGTCCTCATTATCGTAACAAAACTATTAGCAACACATTTCGTCGGTCGATAAAATCACGTCAATCTCGATTTCTTTAGTTTTTCATTTCATCGCAGCAAAACACAAAAAATCTTTATGAAAACCTAGTTGAACCGGGGTATTTTTTTTATTTTTTCTTTTAATCGATATTGGATATGAAAAACGTATAAGCTGTCGTGTCGGAAATGATATCAAGCGGATATAAACAGTTGACGATTGACACGACGGTGTAATTTGTGGCAACATGTTCTACGATTACGACGAGTACAATACGAAGTAACATTCTACCGATGATTTAACTAATACCGTAAACGCTGTTCGGTCGACGACCCGATGGGTCCGACGAAGTGTTTATGTTTACCACAGTAATCCAATAAGCGCGCACGTGCCGGCTTCAATGATTCGTAAGTGACACCGTCGTCACACCACTTTGTCGCGATTTGTTGGTCTCTTGACCATCGTGCCCCGATGACGCCGAGAACACGATATGGAACGCAAAAGGCCAAAGTGTTTGGGACTTGATCGCCGGGTGTAACACAAATCACGCCATCGCAGTACACCGACAATGTCGAAAATGTACGATTTCTTACTGTAAGTACGCTGCGCACTAGCCCCCAGGTACTTATCGTGTACTGCAAATAGATAGGCGTACACTCTTCGAGAAAGCCGGGTGGAAGTTTTGATCCCGAGCAAAGCGAAATTTCTATCGATTTTACAATAACCGTTTGTGGGTCGATTCTGGGAAAAGCCGAAATTTTTTTAACGAAGGACTACCTCTATAGTATATACTCTATAGTCTATACACTATAGCAACGGTCGGCTACTTACTGCGGCGGACCGCGGGAGGCCAATAACTAGATCGTCAATTGATTACATTTTTCTAACGATTAATGAAAAAAAAAAAATGATTATCTTATTTGATTTATCCAACTCAGATTATGGTTGTCTCATAACGAAATACAATTTTTTTCTCTGGACGTTTACTTATTATTTTCATCTCCCGAACTCAAATATAAATTATTTGCCGATCTTTGGTATTTTAGCAACTCGTTTTCGCGTAGCAATATTGTTGTACAGAACGCGTATGCGGTATTAAATAAACAATAGTAGTTCTCATCGTTTTTTTACTAGTTTATCTTGTATTATCAACCGAAATAAATTAGGAATATTAATGTTAGATGACTTTCAGCAAGCGTTTATATTTTTTTTTTATAAAACTAATAAAGTATTTATTTTGATTCGTGTTTAAACGATTGGAGGGTGTAAATAAAAAAATATTATGTAGGTTTATAATACGTATAACATATGTCGTACCTATGATGTGTGGGTGCGAGCGAATTAAAACTAAAATCAATGGGTAAATATAAAAATGTGACGCGCACGTAATGATTAGGTAGGGAAATCGATTGCTATCAGAATGAAATACAAATATTAAAAACCAACAGTAAAAATAGTAATGATTAATATTCACCGGATTTATCAAATCTTATGATCTTATAAGTTTTTGAATGCTTTATTATTATTAATAGTTATGATATTATTACGTTTTACTTGATAAAATCTTCCGGTTCACCAAACGAATGTTGTCACGATTAAATCACTAACAGTTCAATATGTCAAACTTTATTCTGAATTCCACAACTCAAATGTACTCTGCAGTTTTTTTTTGTTATTAAGAACTATAAAATATGTGGCGTGATGCTCAGATATGAAATGCATAACTCAATTAACGTTGAATGTACCTAACGATTATTTATTTACATTTGTATACACTGGAGTGTAATGTTAACGCATTATTATCATAATATCATAATTCTCATAAGGCAAATCAATCCATGACCAGTCCAAATAAAAATTTCACGTTTCGATGAATCCAGGGTCAAATATAGCTTATAATAAAATTAATAATTATAGGACTCAGATTCATATTCCCTAAAAACCATCGAAAAATAGTCTAAAAAATAGCCAAAAATGCATTTAACCAAATAAATTCCGTAAAAAAAACCTATTCATTTTTAATTATAAAACTTATTGTTTTATTCGGTACCTCATTTATAATTTACAAAAAAAACTGAAATTTTATTTACTGCGCACCGGTGGTTTTAACTAAAATTATCTTTAATTAAGTAAATTAAAATTAGGTCATATAGCGTATAAATATGCATTAAAAATAACAAAATTACCGAAAAATATTAAAAAGTTCTCTAAAAAAAAAAATCGAATGATGCAAAAAAAAAATTCGAAATAAGAGTTTCACCTTTGAAGTACCTGTTAAGTGAAATAAAGTATGTATTAGCAAAGCATTGTCTAAACTCTAAGGTAACATAAAAATAGATGTATTTTGCATAGAAATCCAGGACCTAGCAATTACGTTATACTCGTATTAATATAGCGGTCGCAGAATGAAACGATTTTACCGAAAAAAATGTTTTAAAAACGTCTTAGCTACACACGTGCTGTGGTGGATAATTTATGTGTTGAAAAATGTTACCGATACGGGAAGTAAATGGCTTGTAATTTACTTACACTGTATTACGGAGTCAATACTATGAGCGTGTGTCGCTTTGATACCACAAACTTTTATCTTCGCCATCTGGCCGTAAAATTGTGATTTTCCACGTCGTTAAACGTCGCGGACGAAACGTAGGTATTTGACATTATATTTAACTTAAAAAAAAAACCCCGTGGATTGCGCCAATGCCGGGAACATAATATCGACGAAGATTTTAACACACTTGACCGCGGTACATAGCGCGCACCATCATACTAATCGGTCAATTACGGCGAAGGGCGAACCATTTATAAATATCCCGTCATGAGAGCGATATCGGTTTATATCTATTTGATCAGGAAAACTTGGGAGGAATTTTCCGACTTATCATTTGCGGTTCGAAGCCAGCAGTACGGCAGGTTAAACTTAGCACTTACCTACCATAACCTATACACATCAGATTCGCTCATTTCCCGGACATTCACGAAACACAACCCGTACAGCATCCGCGAGACGGTTCTTATTTGTGCGTTCATTTAGTTACTTTTAATTCAATACACATAATAAATAATTTAAAATAATTACATATAACGTACGAATATAGTGCGTTTGATAAAATCATTTGGGACCTAAATAAATCTCTGAAGTGTACGTTCATGATTCAACTGGCTAAACAGATTGAACCAGACTGAGAATCGGATACTGTCGCATGATACATTTGTACACAAATATTGTATGATTTACGGAATCAATAAATGGTACAAAGTTCATAGAAGTTTTTTTTTTAAACTAAAATTATATGATTTGAGAATAAGAAAAATATTTAGTCCAACGGAAAAGATATAAGACGAATGGCAGTCGGAAGTTAGCATGTTTAGAGTTTTGTTTCAAGGACAGGCTCAAATCTAAACGTCACTCACGATTGAAAATATCGCAGTCTAATTTTTATGAATACGCATGATACATTCTAGTGCGATTAATATGTGAAAAATTAAGTGCATTTGCGATCTAGAAAGATGAAAATATGATTGCATACACAATACACATTTTCAAAACTGTTTAGACTTTTCAGGCGAACGGAGTAGTGACTACCGCAGCAACTCCGATTAATGTTCAACTAGGAGCTCCCCCCCCACACACACACACACACACAAAGATTTTGATAATACGCTTGGTACACATGACCATTTTAATGTATGTAACCGTTGCAATATGTGTATATTATATTATACATATTTCATAAATATTATAAATTCGACGGACACGATTCGTTCGAACGCGCGCAACTCGTGTTCGATTATAATACAAAGTGAACACGATATTCGGCTTTTGTATATACATAATATCATTAGGAGCAGCACCCTCTAATATACGTCATTCTCTATGTGTATTATGCGACCCTTATCGCAGTCATCGTTTTTCATCCCGAAACCCGACGTGGCGGAACAGCTGTCCCACCGTCGCGTCGGGTATACGATTCTTCCGTGTTCATTGATCCGGGGCGAACAAAACAATGCGCTCGACATAATACATTATATCATATTATTATTTTAATAAACGACTTCTACACGAGGCCTAAACGCCGTATCAATTTTGCGCTAAAAAAATAATATCCATATCTAACTCGAAACGTAATTACTGAAACACAACCTACGTTTAGCGGCACGGTGTAATAATACATTTGTTATAGTGTGCGTGTGTGCACCGTGTTATATACAGGGTGTCCCACGAACCTGTTGCGATATCTACTCAGGTATTATAATAATAAAAATAACCAAATTCTTATTGTTTTATTTTTTTTACGACTCTCTGGTCGTATGGACTACTGATATTCATATTTTAATAATTACACATTCATGTTTTGGAAAATATTTAAACAAAAACTTTTTATATTTATTTTTATTTCAAAATAATTGATGATACCCAATTATTTATAAAGTTTTTCTCATGAAAATTTTAACATTTCAACTTTTTATTTTCATTAACCTGAAATTATCAGAAAACGATATAAAGTATTTCTAAAAACTATTATGGTTGCTGTGAACTAAATAAAAAAAAATAATATTAAAAACATGGGCATAATGAAAATAAAAAGTTAAAATGTCAACATTTTCAGAAAAATAAAATCTTTATATTGACTTTTTTCTCTTTTTTCGAAAATAATTAAATAAAATGTTATTATTTTAGAGTTGTGTACAAAGCATAGACATTTAATAAAAATATGAATAAAAAACGAGATAAGATATTATCAAAACGTTATAATGTCTAATACACAACTTTTCTGTTACTGAAATAACGGTTTTCCATTAATTCGGCCGCTCTTTGTTTCGTAATTTTTCGTAAATTATGCTTCATTGTTTGGAAAATTGTTGAGATATTAAAAAAATAGCCTCCCGAATGCAACAAGACAACATTTGACATCAGAAACCTGTCTTATTATTAAGATGATCGGAGCAATCATTCTGGTCGAAATTGTGTGAGCAGACAAAAGAAAAATATAAAAAATAACACGCACTGTTTTAAAATGTGCACACGTATTGTTTGTTTTCCTATACGGTCGTCATTCTCCACGTGCTCAATATTATTTGAATATTATATCGGCGTGTGTGGTGCATGTCCAATTTTGCAAGCGAGTGTATTATACGAATCCGAGATGGGCATCTCTACATTACACCATTATATGATGGAGCGGGCGCGATGGCTTAACGGTGAATCGTGTTAACAAACTAAAACAAGGTGGTTATAGGATTTTTTAATTTCTATCTTAGGATTTCCGACAGCCGAAAAAGAAACGATTATCACGACACATTTCCCGGTCACGCCTAAAGAACCTATGTGCACACGTTTTTCGGGCAGCACTGATTTCTAAGAGTAAGTACTCAAGAAACCAATGCCTAATGTTCTAGCTTATTTATAAAAGCGCAATATCACGAAAAAGGTAAAAATTAATTGACATTGTAATTTGTAATAAATCAGTTTTTTAATTTTTTTTTTTTACGTTTTAATATCACGGTTTGTACCTTAAAACTATGTCATACAAGCATACAACCGATCATGTACGAGTGTAACGTACAATTAATAATTTATAGATTCGTCCAATGCAAAATAAAAATATTGTTACGCGAAGATCAACCTTATTTCGTTACGCTGTGTCTATGAGAAAGAATAGGAACAATATCTTCACAAACAACCACTTGTCGTGATAATCGCATGTTCGTTATACGATGAACGTAGAATTAACTACAGTCAAAATATAACTATAGCGATTGGCTGCGTCAAATTTTAATTCGAATATTGATCCGTTTTTTTTTCGTATACGCAGAGTCTTATGAAAATTTAAAAAAAAAACAATAAAAAAACTCCGAACCGCTTCGACCGTTTCTAGAACACGATATTGTCGGTTTTTACATTTAATATGCTATAGTTGTGCTGCAATGATTATACACTCCCGTTCAAACGGCTCACTCTATAATAACAGTCCCGTTTACAGCCGGAACGCACGTCGCGTCTTCGATTTTTCCTCATTTGGTAGAAAAATGACTACGTTTCGCCGGACTGGATAAGCCATGCGATGTGTACGGTGAAAACTCACGCATAATACAGGTTTAAGGCCCGCGGACCGCGACGAGTTGCACCCAGTTGCGGTCATTGATAAATAAAAAAGACAACTTTTCAGAAGACACACACCATGTGAATGAGTTTACCAAATCGATTTCGAATTTTAAGCTTACATAATACTGTTTTAACGCTCATAAGCTCTTTGGAAATTGTAATTAGTCTTTGGTCACGCAGAGACCATCTATTTTTCAGCTCGTTTTCGGGTACATAAAATGCTGATGCTTTTTTTCGATTCTGTTTTGAACCCGAGTGTATCAATACGATTACGGCATTTCGACAGTACTCCAATTCTCCATCCGAAAAAAAGTATAGATAAATACTTTTCGAGGAATTCGGACTTTCTCCATAGAACCTATATACTATCATATATGCGTGAGTGGTACTATAATATTTATTATTATTATTATTATTATTAATATTGTTCCTATGATTATAGAATACCTTATTGTTCTTGATTGCGTCGGTTCTGCGCATTCGACTAGACGCTTTTGTACGAAAGGCTCCCAAGCGGGATATATGACGTGCACGCGTTTTTCACGAATCGAGTACGTGAACTACTTTAAAGCAGTAATTAGGACTTTCCGGGGATTTATCGTTCTCACCTGTGGCCGCGTGGTGCGGTACCTTTGAGTTATTGCGATACGGGCCTTTGGCGGAACGAGGGGGGCTGAAAAATTTGTCGGGACAAAAATGAAAGGTTACAACATCGTGGGGTAGGTGCGGAGGAGCTGAGAACTGGGAAGGTTAAAACGACGGATTATTTATGTTTTTTAATACCAAACCACGACGCATTTTTCACAGACTCAATTAAAACCACGCGCCGTTATTATTACTGTTATTATTATTACATTTTTTTTTTCCATTTTTTGCAATACATAAATCTAATTTTTGGATATTTCGATAACATTGCAAACGAAAACGATAAAAATAATAGTATAATAAAACAATTGCCTATAAATATAGTAGAGGTTGGAAAGACTATAAAATTCGTTTTTATCACAATAACTTTAAATATTCAAATATAATATTATTATATTATAGCGCTTTACCAGTATCTCACCGTTATAGGTATATATTTATTTATTCAGCACATAAGCACGTTATATGTATTAATATGTATTACATCATTAAAATAAGTAAAATATTTGTGAATATCTCGTTCGAATTTTAGTTTTGAAAAAATGGAATAATATAATACACAATATTTGTTCGACTTCAGCTATATTCAAATCGTGTCCTTGAATATACGGTTTTCGGGGATATCAACATTTTACAAACTCAAACTGAAATTGTTTTTATCTCAAATTTAACCTAACCTAACCTGCAGGTCATACAATTTGCATACAGCATGCTTACAACAATTGTAACAACACCGAAATGATGTTTAACAATCAGCACGCGTTTCATTTAACATTTATCTAAGTCTCATAAATCAAAAAAAAACTTTTAAAAAATAATGAAACACTCAACATAAAATTTAGTGTGAATATTGACGATTAATGAACGACGATACAATATTTAAAGCTTCAAGGTTTTTCAACTGAAGGGATTTATGACTCGGCCTAATATTTTAAAACTAAATTCGAACGGTATAACAATATTTTTATTTTATTGAAATATTTACGTACTTATATCTGAATAGAAATTGAAATACTTTCCCAAATTAATTAAAAACTGAAAACATCTTAGTGTAAAAAAAATAAAAGGTGAGAGAAGTGCAGTTCTCAACCGTCGAGAAAGTGCTATAACAGTACCCAGATTTTTTTTACGGAACTGTTAATCAGATTTCTGTTAAAATAAAAGTTACTTTTTATATTGTAATAGAATATCACAAATTACGAACAAATTATATTATAAAATTATTATCTAAAACTATAAACCAAATGTATAACATTAAGCATTTTTAAAAAATGTTTGTTAGATCGTATATTAACCCAAAGATAAATATTTAGTATAAAATGTTCAGTATGTTGGTATCAGGTTGGTATCAGTATATTGTATTAAATTATTTTAAAATCCTATATGTAATACAATTTTAATAACAGTTCTTGTACCTAATCGTGATACGTAAATCATAATATTGCTATAACACAAAAATATAAGGGATCGATTAGTAAACATAGACATTGTACATTTTTTTTTTTTTGATATAACTTTAACTTCAATAATTAATTATTCCATGAATAATATATTCGAAGATTGTTTACTTACAATCTCTTTGTAAGATTTTATAGTATTATTTGACATGTTGGCCATAGAAACAGATATATTTTTTTATTCAGACATACGTTTCTAAGTTATCATATTATAACGATGATTATTTCTTACATGTAATACAGAGTATTCGAGAAGAGGAATCGGATTCTATGGGTAGGTACTGTGATTTTAATGACCTCGATGCCATTAGAAACTCGACTGCGGCCTATACAACATCTGCAGACCAAAACGTCTACGTATAACAGTAATATACCGGACTATACGAAGTTTTTTGTGACTGTTTTTCGCTTATACGGTTTGTAAAAATAATCATACAACAGTGCGTGTAGTCACTGATAGAGTATAGTATAAATGTACTCGACGAGACTCTACTCGAGTATCTATACAAATAAAAAAAAAAAAACGAAAAAAACGAAACAAACAAAAACAATTGTATTCCCGACTGCGATACTGTACTATACGGGATAGCTTAGAGCTGTACGAGTTGTTCGCGATGAAACCTACCGAATCCAACGTTTTTGTCTTTGGACCAACATGTCGAGCATTGATTTCGAACATGCATTACCCGCCACGTTAATGGAACTCCTCGGTATGAACCATTGTAAACCCATAATTACATTCGATTCGTTCGTCCGCCGTCACATGAGATAACGTCGAGTGTACAACACTCAACAAACTTGGTCAACGGAAAGCGAAAAGAAAAAAAAAACGTAAATTCGTCGAAAACATAATACGCAATACACATCGGAAACAACTGAGGTAAAACACGCGGAGACCATGATAACGGGTAATGGTCCACGCGGTCACCAGACTTAAACACGTAATCGACCGACGAGTGTCGAGTGATAACTGATAGTACTCGGCTAACAATCAGTAATATGATACAATTTATGTGTGGTCACAATATTAGCGCAGATTAGTAAAAACCTTTCATATTGTCATAGGTGCCTTTCATATTCAAGCCGTGTAACTTCCAAAAATATAAACAAACCAAAAATCCATCTCGAGGCAATTCCATCCAATATTTTTGTTTCCAGTTCAGTTATAGATTATACCGCACCACGACCACGTGTCCGCAGCTCGTCTTTGGACAAGGTTTACCGGAATCAAACCGGATGGTCCGTTGAAAGCGCCCCATATCCCATGGCTGAATCCCTTTCAACTCCCACCATCACCAATACCATTGCCCGAGGGCTGGTACACACACATACATGAAAATAACATTTATAACGTCCGACGTCGTCGTCGCCGTAGTCGCGGACGTTGTTATTATTGTCGACTTGGCCGACGTCTGCGCAAGAGGGTGTTTTCCGCGGAGGACCCGTCGGGAACCGCCGCGGCAGATAGTTGGCAACTACCACCACCACCACTAAGCGCGTGTGCACCCCCGTACACCACGCCGGGTAGGGGTGGCAGCTAATTGATGGATAACAGACCCGGGAGCCTCAAGACGACCGGCGTCGGCGGTCCCGCGCTCTTTTTATACGTCCCTAGAGACTTGGCCTTTTTTTTCGTCGTCGTCGTCAACCCTTCTCTCTCTCTCTCGCTCTTTACCTCCCGCACCACATCGTGGTCTCCTCGACCATTTGCCATTTCGCGCGTTCTTTCGTTGCAGTTATATACAAACACAAACCGTACTACTTATATATAGCCGTTGACCACCAAGCGCCAAAAACGTCTGCAAATGTGTGCGCGATCGTTTATTATTCGCCTCCCTACATCCTCCTCGCCACAATGGACTTATTCGAACCCGGTCCGATTTTCGCTTTTTCCATCGGTCGCATGCGCTCGTGTCATATATACGCACGGCGGCTACACTATATCTTCTATTATCATCGATATTATGTTGTATTTATTAGGTGAAAACCTCCAAACGACGCACGGTGGCCGCGTTAATAGCCGCAGTATATTTTATACGTGGTGGAGACCGGACCCGGGTATCGGGCGATGATATGAGTAAAAAATAAACTAAAAAATAAAACACCGTCGACACGCGCTTTTTCCTCGAACGCGAGTCCACACACACACACACACACACACGTACACACGCACACACAGAGTTATATTTGAAATAATAATATTATTGTCGCGTGTCGAAAGTTCTCCTCCCCCCCTCCCACACTCCCGGGCCATTGTACACGTCAAATTCGAGTCACGTTTCCTCAGTTACCGCGCGACGACCCCGGTCTGCAAGCGCACAACACCACCACCGCGCGCGCGTGTCATACGTATATATACGACATTTGGTTATTATATAGTATTATTATTATTATTATTATTTGTTTTCGTCGCCTCGGCGTTATACGAAATTACGAGCGTATACGTTTTCGCCGTAAATTCACTTTGAGCTGTAATTTATCGACGTTGTGATACATAAAACGCTCGTTGCCGTCCACCTTACGTGCGCACACACATCGACGGGTTAAGTTGTCGCGGTCGTTGGGTGCAAACAACATATTATTATCGTATCGTAATGACGATAAAAAGTGCTGATTATAATGTATTTTAATACGTGGCGCGATTGTCGTGCGGTGAATTAATCACCGTCGAACGCAAGAATAGTAGCCAAAGTGTATAGCGTCTAGACGGCTATGGACATATATCGCGGCGCGCTGTATGGTTAAAACGGTAACAAGAGGTACCCGACCAACGTCTCGTCGATTTGCGAAAACGTGAAATGTGTGCACGTGCAAAAGATAGTAACTATGTTAAGTTGTTCTCGGACATGCGGACATGTCGTGCGTACACTTGTGCGCGTAGCGATAGTTCTGCCTTATGACTATTAAACAATGAAATAATTACTCGTACCTACGGATATTAATGTTTACAAAGTAGAAAAAAAAAAACGGGATTGGTTGGAAAGTTTGTTTTCCGGGCGGATAAACACCAAAGTACGCGCGCGGCGATGGTATGGTATGGTATTGGATGATACCGTTGAACGGAGTAGCGAGCTCTGGTAGCCCTTCCCTCTCATCCCCTAGCACAGCACACCCTTCCATCGCGGTCGGTTATGCATATTTTATATGCACGAGACCGAGTGGTGGGAAGGTAAAGAAAATAGCGGTGAGAGAGAGAGACAGAGGGAGAGTGAAAGGATACAGGTAGACGGAGGAAAAGAGAAAAGGATAAAGACGGCAGAGAGTATGAAAGTGAGCTTTGTTTATATTATTATATGACTGTGTTTCTCACCGGCAATGATATAATTGGCTCATTATCTGCAAAGGATTCGGAAGCGGTGGCGGGAAATAACACACACACACGCATACGCACACGCACCACGCACACGCACACAAATATATATATAGCCCTCGGGGAGCAGTAAAGCCCCTTTGTTACCCTCCTCATCCTGTACTATGCCACAGCCCACGTAAGCCCGATATTCTTCTCGGTCCAACAAACAACCAGCTCTTAACGGTTCGATTCGTTTATAATAATCGCCGGTGCACGACGTTCGACCTTTATCGTAAAGTCGTCGTTCTTCGACTCCCTCGCGTGATTCAACCGGTCAGCGTCGACCGTATTGTACAGCCAACGGCCTTCGACTGGGAAAAAGTGTTTTGCGTTTTCCACATTCGAATGGTCGAGAGGTGCCGAGTCTATATTACAGAGCTCTGCGCAGTTCGTTATTTCGTAAACCGGACCGGACCGATAAAATAAAATATAAGACCAATTTTTATTTTTTTGATTAGCCACACGGATCGATACGGGGACATAATTAAAATATAACATAAACTTAAGACAGGTACGGACGAGATCTCAAGGCCTTCAGTCACAAGGCTGGTGATCATCGGCGCGCTGTAAGGAGGGTTCGAGAAGTTTCACTTGACAATGGACAATAAAAATATAACATAAAATAAAATGTATATCTATTTGAATTTATTATATGATTAGACTCCGTTTTAATAACACAGAATTATTGTTCTTTACCCTCAAATATTCCTACCAATTGCCTTGTAAAATGTAAACGATGATCATTTAGGTAAATATGTCTTACCCGTTTATGCTTTACCAAATCAAAAAATTAGCAATTGTCCCCAAAAAAATAAAATTCGAAACAATCGGTTTAATTGCCGTAGTATATTTACGTCTTTTGAATGGGCGCGACAGAATATTTATTAGATTTGAGTACAGTAAATATTCTAACATTTTTCGACATATCTTCTAGAGAACGGTCGAGCCTTTTTTTCGTAGTATGTTTTCATCAACAGATATTAATAAATTAAAATATTGGAAAAAAGTTAAATTATTTTATACTATACAACTATAATATATAATATACTATAAATATAATGTAGCCGAAAGTTAAGACTTCGAAAAAATGCTCCGACCGCTCTCTAGAAGAAGTATAATAGAATTATTGGATATTTACAGAATTAAAATGGGTTCTAAGATCGGCCTAAAGTCTCACTATTTTGTCAGGTCTATTATCCATATAAATATGACCAACGAGAACCACCTTTAGAGTATTCGAAATACGAAAAGTTATGAATGGTTATAGATAACGGACTATTTATATAATCATAAAATATTGTAAAAACTTATATTTAAGATTCAGGCGAATGTCCTGAATAACTTAACCTAACCTAACTCAGAGTTTTTCCAGTAGTTCTGTTCAAAGAAAAAAAAATTATTTTAAACCAACGGCACAGCTGTCGACGTTTTAACCCTTAAAAAAAATAAAAAAATAAAAAACACTCAGAAAATTCCGATATTATAGAAAAATATATTTATGTATATAAAACACTTATCCATCTTTACCATCATTTCATCACAAACGACCTACGTGCAACACGATAATATTTATAAGAGTGATCGCCAGAGAAAACAACCCACGTAGTGTATTAAAGTCCAAATCCCTTTAATCTAACAAGATCAGATGATTCCGGTGAAAATTAATAAGCGAGTAGTTATCCGAGTAACTAGCCCGTGTAACGCCGGCCGCAACCATAACCCTTTAACGAAATGAGTGAACGCACGGAGTCAAACGGAAAAGATTAGGTACACGTTATATTATTATAATTACCATGAACACATTGTACACTGTACCATAAGCACATATATATTATGCTCGTAATATTTTAACCTCAAGATTACGCTCGATATTACGTGTAGCGTCTATGATAACTTAATTGCTAAAACGCAGTACCGACCCCTGGGGTGGACCCTGATCGAAATTCGGCGCTTACCAGTAGGTACATAATACTATATGGCCATAACTAGTGTTAAGATTCTACGATAGAACCAATAATGTTTTTAATAAATCGCGATCGAAAAAATATATAAGAAATAAAACAGGTCCGTTTCGAAAAACACTGATTCTTAAATAAAACTTTTTTCACATATTTTTATTATTCTATAATATTGGTTGAAAACAAAACTTCACGAGTTCATATTCTCAGTTTAAGGTTCGCTCAAACCGAAGCGGTAGCGGCAACGAAATTTAATGTACATACGTTTTAATACGAGTGCACTCACCAGCGCGAAATTAATACCGCGGCGAAAATGTTACCGCAAGATTGAGCGCGATATTTTTATTTTTCGCTGCAGACACTATATTTTTCGCTTACCACTGCGATAATCAGTTGTAAATTCCCAACTCATATTATTAATATATTTATCAAACACATATCTATTCATCGTAATCGTGCACCTTGAAGTTTACACCTCGCAGTTGAATCTAACTTTTTTTTGGCTATTGATTTCATGAACCCATTTTCGTCTTTTACGTCTAAAAATTAAATATTACATGATTTTTTTATTATTTGTTATTGTAACAGCACAAACCGTATTTAAAAACAGTTGTAGCTAATATATTATAATATATTATAATTTTTTAGAGCTATAAGTCCCTAAGCCTAATTATAAGCCTATGGTACCTTTTTTGTTCTTCATCATCCATTACAGCTTCATCTGAACTTGAGTTTTCATAATAAATATCCATTTTTTTGGAATAAATGGATATTTAAAAATCATAAAAATCAAAAAAAAAAAATTCCAAATATAATTTGGGTTAACAATTTAAAAAAAATATAGAAATTTGTTATTTTATACTTTTAAATATTAATATTAATAAAAAAAATATAATAATAACAAAATACATGTACGCGCATGGGTGTCACAACTCACAATGTCGACTAGTAATTTTTGGCGAAATATTTCGCTCCGGTTAGGTTAGATCAGCGGTATTTAAAAAGCGATTAATACCGCTGAAGTTACCGCTGCCGCTACCGCTTCGGTTTGAACGAACCTTAAAGACATATAGACATAGTTGATCTATTCTATAAGTTATACGAGTAATAATCAGAACCAAGATCTGCACTCGACCTACGACGTTCTGCTGTTGGACGATAATATTTGAAAACTTACGTATTTTTTAATAATATATCATTCACCCGTGTTGTACGATGATCGCACGAAAACGAAACTGTTGATGACATTTTTGAACGACCTATACAAGGAAATCCATATAGTTCCGGTCACTCTGGACGCGTGACACCAGTTGTAAAATATGACGCCGCGGTTGTGGATTTGTGATTATAATGTTTACACGCGATGAGACTCGTCCCATCCGAAATACTGGTAAATATACTGTGCATTCAGTGGTGTATAGATCACGTCAGTTGTAAGTCGGACACTTGCAGGCGAAGTGAATTCTGTGCTCTTACCATGGTATCTTTGTACGTGGTGTTCGACGATCGGCCAACGGTTTTCAACGGTAACAAGAACACAAGTCAATTTTTGGATCACAATTCGGAACGAGTATCCCGAAGTTAATTATACAGTTGATTCCTTTATCGGCTACATATGCCAGTGAGACTGGATCTCATACGACGTGAACACAATTATTATACTACTTGATTAAGCAATCGGCCGGACGTATCACCAACCATATGAATAAGTTTAACCAAATCTTTTTAGAGCCGGAGATTGACAAAAGAATTTCTAACCAGCAAAAACATTCACGTCTGAAATATAGAGTAACGAATTTTTTTTTCTTTCATTTCGTGCACACAAATTAATACAATAGTGATTAACAACCGTGATGGTTTGCAACAACTGTTTTATGCTTACATCATCAAAGGGTCGTTTACAATGTTGGTGACATTGTAGGGGGTCGCGGACTCAAAAATGTTCAGCACCGATGGATAGCGTGTATCTCTATAACTTACTGCGTTTAACAAATAATAATACGCACGCCGAAAATCACGTGACACACGTTCGACGGCGAGCGGGCAATAAAAATATTTCAATCACGGTCGGTAAGAGATATACGAATCGTATCAGTATAATACGATCATGTTTCCGGTTCGGTGTCGGATTTAGGATTTTCTCGCGAGGGAGTTATGAAAGTGTTTACGACCGGTTGAGTTCTTTAAAAAAATATTCTCTACTGTGGGTGTAACATGATTTTGCACTATTTTTTTTATTTTTTTTTTAAATCATTCCCTTGTACACACACTTTCTGTGAATTCGTTTTACCGCGAGAGTTACCAGCAACGCTTATAAGAATAATTAATGTAGAACAATATCCGTATAAAATACACTCAACATTTCTGCGGTCTGAGCAGCATTTTCCTTTTCACAAACGTTACAAACAATCACGTTCGGTTAGGCTGTTTTGCGTTTCTCGATCTTATTACACTTTTCAAGTTATAAAAAATAATTGTTATTTTCGAGAAAATAATTTGTTTTACTACGTTACAAATCTTAAACGTACTTAGGTAAATGAAAACCACAATGTTTAAAATATGGTAAAACCATAGTATGAACAAACTTATCCTACATTTGCCGGTCTTAAAATTCACACTGGCAAATATGTTTCTGAATAAAATCGGGAAAAAAGAGTTAGGAATTATATGTTTGTTAGATACCTTCAAAATGAAAAAATAATAATAACCAGTCTACTTCGTCAAAAACAAATTTGTTAAATACTTTACAATATTTTTATTTTTTTGTTACTTTTCAGTAGACTATTGACAGACTTTTGAGAAAAAAGAACAAATAAGACAACGAAATGCCCGATCTAAATCAAACAATATATCTGTTGAAGTAACCTTGTTCCTACACTGTCTTACTTATTCGAAAATAAGTAAGTAAAAAAAAAATACGTCTAAATCGTCGTAAAACGAATTCATATAATATAGGTATATTTCGTTTCGTAAAATGTCTAAGTTTTAACGCTGTTAAATATAAAAATATATGTTTATTCCTTCCCCGTATCTATTCCTTTTTAAATATATTAGTGATCATAGTCGTTATCATCATGATGGTTAACACCGTTTTCACAGGAAGTCCAGTATTTAAGCACTAGGATGTAATTTAAGTTAACCGTATAATCATTAACGAAAATAATTTATACGAGTCTCGTTAATATAAAATCAAATGCATGGGTATCGAATATGAATACATAATGTTATGTTATATTATTTTATATAAAGCAACCCCTTACGGTAGAATACTGTTTGACGTTAAATTATATACATATTCATTAATCATTATACATACATAAGTATATAACATAAATTATATATATATATCTATATATATATTTATTTATTTATATTATAATATCCGTTGGACAAGCATGTTTACATAACGAGCACCGTATAATACCGCACACAGCCTGCCCGCAGTGATATCTCACCCTAATTCTGTATTAGTATAACAGTTGTCAAGTAATTAAATTCCTAAAACATCAAGTCAAAACAAGAAAACCAATTAAAATGTCGATAGAAAACTTTATTATTAACAGACATTATTACGTATTAATATTAAAGCCATCATATTATCCCACGAAATTATAAATGTTCTGTTGATTAACTCACTACATGCGTGTAGGTACACTCACGTATACTATACTTATCCGTTCGGTACGTGATAGTTTTAAACGTTTTATAATTAGCATTTAAAAATAATCACTAAATCCCTCGTACTGTGTATTAAACTGTTTTATCGTCGAGCAAAATGTTCACTCAATCAAAACTTTGCGAGTACACTATATGTAACACAGGAACTCAGTGGCGTATTGTTGGGAAGGGCGGAGGGGTGTCTTCCATGTCTGGACACCCATGACTTAAAAAATTAATTTTACTCTACAACTTCAATATAACTTTATATATTATAATTAATTAACCGTGATCATTAACATTGTTTAAATTACGAGTATACTGTGTACCTACGCCATGATATAGTATGTGTTTATAAATAATTACAATACTAAGAAAGAAGTTAAATTCACGGAACAGTGGATGTATCATCCCCCTGGCCATTTCAAAGAAGTATCAAAAGCCATAAAATGTTTCGGAAAATAAACGAAAACTTTTTATATAGGTGTAAACGTTCGATATAAAAAATAACAAGTCGTCCGTGGGGATTAAAAACAAATCTAAAAATGTAACTATTGTCGATGATGATGATGATGATATTCCCAAGACAGTAGTTTTAAAAAGCAATATTTCACACGGATCGTAAAATATCGTCATATATTATACATACAGTAATACTGTACTCGTATGCGGTGCCTATGAAGTATGTACCTATAAATAAAAATGTTTATTTGACTATCGTAGTCTCTTGTACTTTTTTTTTAATTTTTTTCGTCGAAAATATTAAAACAATTAAAATCGTCTTGAAAATAACGTCATGTAGATACAGAATGAAAAAAAAAATAAATATTATAATATCGTTGTTATGCCCAGACTAATATCTCGCTCAATTCCAACAGTGGCAATAATTTCGTGCATTCACTTAGCTAAACATGGGCATATCATTTTCCATCGTGCAAAATTTCTATCACAGTGGTGAACGTTTGGGTATCATCCCCGAGAGGGGTTGAAACTGTACCTCTAAGAAATAATGGGGCAGTAACATTTACCGCCTATATTTGATTCTTCCTTGTCCTTTTGAAGACATTGAGAAAGTCAACAATAATCTCAGAGTGGTAGTCAGTAGAAAATCAGGCTTTGTCAGGTCACAGTACACCGAAGATAAAATAAATATAGATGCACCCATGCACCTAATATCTATTTTCAGTTATTTTACCGAATTTAACGGACGAACTAATTCAATATTGAAACAATTGTATGCAAAGAAGTAAAAAAAATAAGAATTTTAATGTTAAATGGTTTCAGTTTATTAGTTAAATAAATCAAGGAGCTCTCGCAACTCTATTTTTTATCTTGCATCTATGATTAAACATTTATACGTAAGTTTGTATGTAGGTGGTGTTTGTACGAGTACGTGATTGAAAATATTTATTTTGTTGTCGTTGGTTTCCGGAAACTCCTAGTCAAGTGATTATACTTCCGGTTGTTGGTTAAAGGAATAAATGTCAGCAGCTCGCCACAACACGGTCGTGCAGCGTACAGTAATGTATATACTCTACGTAAACATAAATGCTCCTCGTTCTCATGTCAACACCCTAAAGCCAAGCACGCAAAAGTTATTTTCTATTGTGTACATATATACGGTCGGTGCACAACCTGTACAGCCGATAAATATACAAACATGTACTTTTTTCTTACAACTTTTTGTTTCTTCAGGCATCGATTCGATGCGTTCCAGTTAGCTATACGTACTGTGGAATATCTAAATAATTAAACGCCTCGGCCTATGACTCATTGGGAAATGCATTTTCTGGTTTTGGAAACGGAAAGGAACAAATACTATACAAATGTTTTCGAAATTAAGCTTAAAACAAATTAAACTTGCATAATACTGTAACCTTTGAGTATTACATATTTAAATGTTAAAACTATATCTATGCATATAATCTTAAATTATAATCGTTTCCCAAGAAAAGCTCGTTAAAGTCAATATCTTTTTTCTTAAACCTATCAAATATTTCAATAGCTTATTTCAAACGTTTGAAACAATTATTATGATCCGTTTAATCTTTTTAATTGAGTTTTAACTAGCGGAAACTGTAGTTTAATTTTTGTAGACGATAAATAAAATATTTTTAGATTCTAAGTGAAACGAGTAATATAAATAAATACTTATATTATTCAAATTTCATAGGCATTTCATAATTTTCGAAAAAAAATTGCAAAAGTTAGAACAATAAAAGTTGAACCTATCTTATTAATAAATTTGGTTCTACTACTGTATCGACCATCTTTAAAAATATTACCTGATTATACCCTGATACATCTTTCATTCAGAACCGTTTTTTTTTTTTGTATTTTTAATGCGACGGACAATAGTAACTACATTGATTCCAAGCTTAAAATACCAATAGAGCAATATCATTCACCCATCCTTGTATCTCATCCAATCGTGGAGTTTCGCCCGACCTAGGATTTTCACCATTTTTTTTTTTTATTATTTAGATATTTCGTAACGAATTTTTTCGAAGAGGGGTTATACTTCGTATTAGTTCTTCGAAATACGCACTTTCATAATTCACCGTTTTCATATTTCCAAAAATAATTTCGGTTCCGTTACGAATTGTTTACAAACCTTAGTGTACAGAACTACTATGGTTATAATTTCTCCGTTGTAAAACGACAACACACGACGCGTATTTGCAGTGTATAGCGTTCTACGAAACCTCCACTACCGCCACCAGGTATCTACAAACATTACAAACAAAACGATTGGAAACTTGTTGTTGCGAAAAAAAATACGTTAAAGATTTTCTCTCCAAACAAACGGACGCTTTTCCGCTCCACGGATGCCGTAGTATCATTAATTTTATCTTATTTCGGGCAAACAAGTACTACTTTGTTTACATTCCGAACGCGTCACTAGCGGCCAGAAAAATCAGAATGCACGAATTATTGTTAGAAAAAATAAAATGCACGCATAATGCGTATAACATAATAACGTATCATCATCTTCATACCGAAGCTACATTAATCACACATAGACACATAGTGTACACATAACTCGAGTGCGTGTGTGTGTTGGTCCACTAGGTGCACTAGACTTTCGAAAACAGGGTATGGCGTTGAAAGCGACCAAATCATGAAAAGTCATAAAAACTTCCTACACAATTATAAACAAATCGAATAATCAACCGAGAAAGAAATGGTCATAGACGTTTTAGGTTACATACTTTATAATCTTGTGTTAAAAATCAAAAAGTGTTTGGCATAAGTATTTCATCGAAGAGTCTATAGAACAAATATCTCTATACGATAAAATGTCTATTTTTTTTCCAATACATTTGATATTTTGACCATGTTCACAGTTCGTGATAACAATATGACTGCGATACATATTTAATATGAATTAATGATTATTAGAATCAAATGTGTAAGAATCATCGTCCATAAAAACTGAAAAGTTTTGATATTGTACACAAACCGATGCAGATTGTACTCAAATATTTTGTGACCTCTAATAAGTGATTTATAAGTATGAAGTGTAAAGTGTGAGTTGCACAGGGATTCGCGCACTACGCGAAGACAAGTTTTTGTCAAAATATTTTCCCAAAACCCGGCGAATTTCACTATTTGGATGTTCCACGGTTTGCGCAGGGACCGATTTTACCAAGTGGGAACTTAAAGTATGTTATGTGCATACACACCGTAGCGTCGTCGGTTTTAAACACACTGGTATTTGTGAACCGATGATAATAATGTGCATAGTGTATACTCGTATTATATTGTACGGCGGGGTTACGGCTAAGACGCGATAAGTACGTTCCCGAAATCCGCCGTCGGCAGTCGCAGACGTACACGATACTATGATAATATACACCACGATCGTACGGACGAGACGAGATTACCTCAGTCTCGGGGCACGATTATAGAAGCGCTGTTCGAACCCGTACAACGTATCACAAGCAAACCGAAACTAACGTCGACCGGTCACTCTCCTGCAGCTCGTGGTCCCGTAACGGGTGACAGGAGGTCTGCGTCAGCTGACCCACGCAGGACATAACACTAGACATATTATTATACATTATCGTATTATAAAGAGCTCGGGTACAACGTGTCGGATAATATTGTTATACGCCCATTGACCTGACGACGACGACGACGATAATTCCGTGTTTTCGATAGCAGCCGTCGAGTGCACAGGTACGCGAACCACCACGATAGCGCGTTGTGATAAGTACGTGAACACGAAATTACAATATTTGCGATCTCAGCGAGCTTCACAGCTGGTCTCGGCGTACACCACCTACACGCCTGGTCCACCGCTTGAACAACAAGCTTTAATAAGGTAACCGCGGCCTGGAAATAACATAATACCACGATAACCACAGCCGACGGCGGCGATTCGATATGACAACGATCCGCTCGACGACGTCGCCATCGGCACGAGAAATAAGAATATCATTCTCAGATAGGTTTCTGGAAACACGTCGGGAAACGTTCAGACGTGGCTGAACGCGTACCCGTGTCGCTCTTGGCAACGGATTATTATTAAACGTCTTAGCGTTTGGCGAAAATGATTTTCTTTTGATGTCGAATCGGGTAGAGTCGAGTACTCCGAACACCTAGACTCTAGAGTATTGAAAACTGAACGAGTACTAGAATATTTTTCAGCCGGCTATATGAATTCAAACCGTTGGTATCGTTATCGGAGATATTTACAGTTTTTACGATTTATATTTCCCATAATACAGTTTAGTAAACTCGAGTACTCGATTCTTGTCGAGTATAAACGACATTATGTAGGTACGCCTCCATTGTCAGTGCATCGGTGGTGATCGGAGTGGTGCAAGAGAGCACCAGAAATATTACACCAGAGAGGTATCAATTTGATCTCTTGAGTATAATATTCTTAAATTTAGATGATACGAAATCATGAGATTTTATGACCAAAAGTAAAAGAAACATTAAAGACAAGTACGGTGTTACCGAAAAAAAATTCGCCATTTCGGAAAAATAATTCACCTGGTGCATTTTTAACTAACCTACGCCAGTGGTCGGTTACCGTAGAATAATAAATTTCACGTTCAACACAATATTAGTGTTTAATGAATCGTATTAAAACTGCAGTACGGACATTTCTTGGACAAAAGTATAAATTGTACTTCGTGTAAAAGACGAATTCTAAAAATCTGATATAAAATGATAACTATACATTACCTACTACCTCTCGCACTCAAAAATAAAACTTTTTCAAATGTCCATGCATAGTAAGCGGTGTCTCGTTAATAACTGGTCGTGGTTAACTTAGCGCTCGCCCGTCAATCGGGTGACTTAATTTGGTCGTCAGCAGTTTAATCGCGGAACAATAAATAAATGCTTGTAATTTGTGCGCGATAACAACGACGATAGGTGACCGTAAAAATAATGGACAATGGTCAATCGCGCCCATAGTGAACAGGTAATAAAGAGAGTTTAGTAAATTGCGCCCAAAACATTTTTAAGCACGAACTGCCGAGCAGTAAATTGAGTCCGGCAGTATTTTAAGCTGTGTTTGGTATAAAATAGAAGGGTTCATAATAAAAACTGCAGTAATGTTTAAAAACGAAATTTTGAAAGATAGGGAAAAAAGTATATTTCATATACCTGGTTGGTTAAATTACATTTTACTAAGTTATTTCACGATGTTTAAATGCGTTTTTTGATATTTAAAAAAAAATTTTGAAGGCAAGGGAAAAATGTATTTTGTAGGATAGTGATAACCAACTCATAGTGGTGTCCTCTGGATAATGCTAAATGGCTATCATGAAAATAATAATATTATTTAAATTTTTGTCGGTCACAGTATACTACATATAGAAGTTCTTATACCTAAAAATGTGTCGGGTACAATTCATTATATTTTTCCCTTTGGTTGGATGCAATTAACATCTGCCCGACTGCCCATACCCTGCCACTGACGTATTATCTGACGATAGTAAACAATATAATTTAGAGCTCCGCCAAGAGTATTTAAAATTATTGTTTCCTACACAATCTTGTTTACTCAGGACGAGTACTCGGCCGTGAAACTCGTTTTGCTGCTTGGCCGCATACCAATATATTTTCTATCTTATTATTCTCTATCATTTCTATGACCAATATTGACCAAGTCAGCGTCAGAACGCATTTTATTCACTGTGCAGAGTGGTTATAGCCGCACTGCCAACATAATATACTGAACTGTGTATTTGGGGTGTCAAAGCCCAGTGCTCCTCAAACTTTTTTCTCGTGGGGCCCTCCAAACTGAACGTAAAATTACCAAGGCTTTAATTATAAAAAATTTGATTCTAAAATCAAACAGTTAATTTATTTCTTATTTTTTCTTAACTAAATACTTAAATTACACATACTAATTTACATAGATAAGTTATACAAGTGTATAGTAAATAAATGTTTTTTATTGTACTTTTGAAAAAACTTCAAAATAGTATTAAACTATTTTAATTAAGCTTTAAATAATACCTTGTATTAAAATAATTGTTTATTTCAGTATTATAGGTAGTAATAAATATTCGTAATTATTATGTATTGTTTGACTATAACGAGTATATTGTTCCATATTACTAACCATGCGGTCACATCATTCGCGCTCTTTAGCCTACGCGATTACATTTCTCGTGACTAAATAACGTGAAACCTTTGCAAGCAGTATAGACTTTTAGTTTAGTAAGTGTTTATCTTCTGGTAAACTTAACTTAGACACTCTATTAAATCTATATTTTCGTTAGACGTATTAGTCCATCAAGTATATTTTTTCATTAACTTTTTGAAATATGCATTATTATAGGCCATTTTAAAATAGTATTAAATAAAAGTCATGTGTATTTAGTTATTGATATTTGAATTGATAAAATCGTTAAATCATTTAATATATCAAAGCATTTATATCGAAAAACTTGATTGGTTACCGTGAAAAATAATTATTTTCGCTTAGTAAAATAAACACAAATACATTTATTGCCAAGAAGAAAACGAAGTTTCCAAAAAATATATTATATTTCTATAGAAAATAAAACGACTCGGTTATAAAGTTGTGTTGCATTTAAAATGAAAAGCAATTCATTTAAAATTTTATTTTTCATAATCTGTAAATATTTATATTTTTACCTCAATCGGCTCAATTCTATTCAACGATTTACTTATCTCTTTTCTTTTAATTTAAATTCATTTACAAAAATGTTAAATAAAAACATGAAAAAAGATTCATTCCTACGATGATATACTTATAGAATAAATGTTTCAAAAACTATACAAATTATAAACTATTGAAAATAAAAAATCTCATAATTAGGTATTTTTGAGCAGACCATAGTGTAGCTGGATATTATAGTTTACATAAACTTCAAAGTTATAGTACATACAAATTGATGAGGACTGAACTGTAAAGCTAATATTTTACTGTAGCTACTTATGCATATTTTGCAATGAATAATAAAACAAAATAAGAGTAATTTGTGATTGTAAATCCTATTTAATAAGAAAACACGTAATTATCATGGATTATATTTATGTAAATTATTTTAATCACTAAATTATGTAGCTTATTATGTCAGCTAACGAATTGGGACCCATGATCAACGAAACTGGTTAGAGTAAAAAATAATGATTTTCCATTTTTTTTCGTATTATTTGTTGTGATTATTACTTGTTTTTCCAAATGTTCGATTTTGATAAATAATCAGAACACAACATTATCGTGAAATATAAAAACAGCAAATGTATTGTTAATAATTAAATAAGTTTTGAATTAGTTTGTACAACCACATTATTACTATCAGTTATCACTATCATGTTAAGTTAGTCCAATAAAAGTATTTTATTTGGAAGTTCAAATTGCAACAACTGCCTTTATATAATTCGCAGTATACATACACTTATATTTTTAAATTATCGTTTTTTAATATTGATATTTTCTTGTGCTGGCTAAAATTTACGTATAGAAATGAAAAAAAAATATACATTTTATATACTAATGATTCTTATTTAGCCTATTTCGTTTATTTATAATTGTATTTAAAATCACTAAAGGTCAAGTACTCAGGTTCATATTGCTTCGATATAAAATTGCCCTACGTTTTTGGCGTTAGCTTTTGCATTTAGGATATCTTCTTGTTTACAACGAGTAAGGACAATATTTTTATTTGTCCCATTGTCTGCTGAGTATCATGTTCACATGTTATAGATCAGCCTAAAAAAGTCTTATTTTCTTCAGTTTATCCTTGGTACGTTCGCCTTTCGTTCATGTACAATTTATTATTCACCATATGTACCATTCTAGCTGGTTTCCTGGTGGTATCGATTGGTTGAGGATCCACGTCATTACTCAGCTTCTACCTCTATTTCGTGGTCGTCGATAGACCCTTGGTTATTTTGAGAAAACTATTTTAAGGGTTCAAAGAAACAAAAAAACCTTTACTCGTTGTATATACTTTTAAGCAAGGATAATTTTTCCAAATCCAGAATCCAAATCCAGTACATCATACGAGTATGTCTCACGAAAAATACCAGATTAGAATATCATTAATGCTTAAGTTTTCATTAAAATTAGTTGAATAGGCTATAGTAAATTACAAGCTAATAATTAGCTCAATCCATTTTGTCCTTCTTTTGTTTCTACAATATTTGAACTCGTTTCATTAGTTGTTAATTCCATCAAGTATATTACAACTTTTAAACCATGGATTTAATCTCCGTTAAATTAAAATAAAAACAAAAGACGAAAAGAAGCCCATTAAAGAACCCATTCACTCGGCAAAACTTCAAACGTGCAAAACCAACGCATGATTTTTTGGATTTTCGCCGAGTAAATCATCTATTAAGAGATAAAATGTGATGTATCATGGCACTATACTTATATATTTTAATAATATCCAAGTAATATTTCCATTCGGTTGACTGAAAAATATTTGAACAGTGTTCCCCGTCTGTTCGCACACGGTCATTTCCGAAAGTAATTCACTCCGTAAACAGTATTAAACACATGAACATACTATTACCATCACGATAGAGAACAGAGATGCGAAGAATTTGGTCGGCGTACTCTCTCACTCCCTATTTTTCCTGTCTCTCTCTCTCTCGCTCCCCCTCCCCCTCCCCCTCCCTCACACCACGCCTTCCTCCTCTCACCATCATTTACTCTCTTGCGCCCCGAATCGTAGCACGCATTCCTCGAGTCGAATCTTCGTGGTACCGGCGGTTTACCAGTTACCACGAGTGGTACTCTGCAAAATTATTATCTGCCGTTGAACTACTGGTAACAATTATAATAACACGGCATACCTGGCAACCTCCTCCACCCATCCATCCCCTCCGATACACGGCGATACGGGCTAGTCGGGCGGTGTCCGGAACATTGCTTAATGTACCGACCTGGTGCAACACACCCGGACAACCGTGTACGGTACGCTACAATAATGCTATAATGCCGGTTAAAATGCGCGTGCCAGCGGCAGATGATGCGGACACGAGGCTGGAACGTGCGTGTATACCACAGCTACCCGGTCAGGTATACGCGTGTTATACCTACACAGTTGTTGTTGCGTTAATATTTTTGAGACCGAGAACGCGCGTGATAACACCGCGTGTAAATTATTCCGGGGAAATCGCGTGCCATAATGTAAACGGAATCGAAAACAATGCGGCGAGGTGTTGGTGTACGGCTGGTTCGCGGCCACGCCGAGGCTGCACGGACCGCCGCACCGGAAGACCCGGCCTGACCGGCGTGAACTCCGACCGGACGCGACCGACCCCGCGCCCCGATGATGGACATCGCCGGGCCGCAGGGGTTTGTTGTTATTATTATTACGATTATTACTGCTATCATCATCGCAGCTATTATATTGACGTTACATATAACAATAATTATAACAATAATAATACGATGTGTGCGCATAATACGTGTACGTAATACCACGGGAGGAAGTACCGGTATTATTTGCACTTGTTTCCGTTCCGACGAAACTCTACCCGTACAGTGTATACGTGGAACTGGAGGTATCGGGAACGCAAAGTCAGCAACAAGGGATGATGATGACGTGGGGGTGGGGACACGTGCCGCATAATGTTGTGTAGTTTTCAATCGTCGTGTGTATGTGGGCTTAAATCGTTAAATTTTCTGTTCTTATCGCATTACTTTGTTTTAAAATTTTAAGTTTAATCGAGGGATATGCTTGAAAAACACAATCGAAATGAATTGCGCGTGAGAAAAAAATAGCACCAAAACCGGAGAAAATTGATAAAAGTATTCAAAAGAAATGTAGAGAAATAATGTTAGGTTTTAAATCTTATTGCCACGTGAAACAAATGGCATGCCTAGCTTTCTCCGTGATTTATCATTATTCTATTTCTGTGCAATAACAATCAGCGCAAATGCTGTTATAGATTCCGAAGCCGGCCGACGAATAAGAATTTGTGCGTGACGTGCATATCAAAGGTCGAAACGGTGACAGTTGAAATTGCCGTGCCGGGTTATCCGGAGGTGGATGACTCTGAATTTTTTTTCAATTCGCGATGGGCGAGCGGGCAACAATTTCCTTTTTATCGTATGAACTCGTCCGTCGTCGTTGATTGTGCGACAAATATGTATTTGGTAACCAGCGTTAAACGTTCGCACGCAATAGCCGATGGGTGGGCTCCGTCGGTGCGTGTCTGGGAATTGGGGAAAAAAGTCCTTGCCTCCGAAAACATATATTCGAGTTCGCCGCGACGACACCGTTGCAAAATGTTCGTGACACCGAGCAAAACGTATTTATCGTCTAATCCAGCGTTTCTTAAACATTTGTATCCATGGAACCCTTTTTGATGCCCATTTTTAACGTGGAACCCCTACTTTTTTTAGTTTTTTATCTTTTTTTAGGATTATTTGCAAATCAATTGTAATTATATAATTATATTGTGTTAAAGGTATTTAGCTAACAAAATAAGAAACCTCGGTTGCTTTTTATTCATTTTTTTTGTAGTTTGAACGATAGAGTTGATTTTTATAGTTCATCACGCTTTCGAGCAAGAATTATACATTTTTTTCTCTAAGTTCACCATGAACAGATTCTAAATGACGACTACGTCTATGATGCATACTTTTTTCCCCACTACTAATCTTCAGTTGGAAATTTTAAAGTAATTTTCTTGCAAATTTTGAAAAAATTACTTAAGCTTCGCGGAACCCTAAAGTGATCTTCGCGGAACCTCGGGGTTCCGCGGAACACAGTTTAAGAAACGCTGGTCTAATCGTTTGCGTGTCGTTCCGCCGCGAGAAATCGCGAACACCGAGGGCACTGATTTGCACGCGTCGTGTTCGGCGACCACCCGACGCTTATCGTCTCGCACTACGTTTTCCGCTATGAGGTGCGTAATCCTTCCGCGTAGCAGGACCCGCGCGTCCCGTTAATTCCTTCGTGATTACCGCACGACACGGCGGCGTTTTCGATTTGGATATGCGTACACCGTATCCGTGATTATAACAATAATAATAATAATAATAATAATGTGTGCAGGAGAGAAGCGCGTTAAGATAACACATTGTAGCGTGGTTAGGCGGAACAGTGTTAAAATTTTTTTTTTTTTTAAACTATGAGACTCGACTCATCGGGTTGATGGAACTTTTCCACATGCTAATCTGGAAATCAACCTGTTTGATTAGAGTCTCATTGAACGTAGGTAGTATTCGACGATATTCGATAATTTCTCTTTCGCGTTAATTCGCATCTCGAATCTCACAAGTCGACCACACTCATTCGTGTTTTAATAATTGTTCTTTCCGTAATTTCACGAATACTACTGGTTTGTGTACAACTTGGCGATTATAGACTATCAAAACTATAACATTTTAGTGACTTTGAATTGTTCCGTAACTAGGTTTTTTCAATTCTTGGTTATTAGACATAAATAATGTCGTTGTTTTCCGTACGTTTTTTAGAACAAAAAGTACGTAGCAACGACCTGGTTTATTATCAAAAAAACTCAAAACCTGCAGTTAGAAAAAAATTTTGATAAAATTGTCGTAAGGAGATTATCATTATAGAATTAATTATTATTCAAATAAATATCATGTCAAAAAATCAAAAATTTTGGATAAGTATGAGAAATTTGTACGCACCCTTTCAGCAAAAGTTAAATTATATTCATTATAATTGTTTTATTGCAATACGCTCGTTATTTATACAGAAAATGATATTACATTGTACTATACTGAACCATACGAGCATTTAATATATACTTATATATATTTATGTATAATATATATATATATGTATTTATCAATGTAGTTTATGTCCGTAGAAACAATACTTGTTAATTAATTAATTTATTACGTTCATGTTTGTGTAGTTTTTTTAGATCGGGTATGGTTAACCAAAACAAAAAAAAACGGTATTCAGTATTTGTTATTGTCACCGGAAAGTTCCCAACAGATTTATTCGGTGTTTATTTTGTACCGATTTTTACGTATCGTATAACAATTTTATTCGGTGTTTATCGACTATCATCGTAGTACGCCAAACAGTCAAATACATTTCGAGACATATACTGTCATCAGCTCATTGTTCAAACAATTCATCAATTATTTATATTTTTTTTTTTACTTTTGTTTACTTTTGTATCCTTTTGTTTAATGAAAATTTATCAAGACCGAAATATACAGCATAACGGTAACACATTTCTAGGACCTTTTAGAAATCCTTGCCCCTGGATGCCATTTGTATAATGATGTTTCATAGTATATAAGCATTGCTGGAAATATATTGTGAAAAATCCCAAATAATACATCCGATAAATAAATACTATAGAATGTAAATAATAGACATACAAAATATAATCAAACGAAAAAAGATAGCAATAAATGAAATAGGTATCGGTATCTTTTAAGGTCTCTCAATTACGAGTAATACTAAAATATATTTTTAATATACCTAATATATTTTTTTAATTTTTTTTTTTACTTAATGTAAGTGACTCTTGATGCTTACGCATGATTTACTAATACATATTATTTTAATACTAATTTTACATTTGATGGAACTGTATTGCTTTATTTCTTCATTGCGCATTGACATTTATATTTCTATCAAAAATACAATAAAGTTTCTAAACAATAGACTAAATTAATAATTTTTACAAATACAATAGATGATACCTTTAAACCTAGCTAGTATGTAGTACTAGAATGCAATCTACCTATATACAATGACGTAAAAATCGAATAACAGGACGTTTTGAAAACAATAGGTACTTTCGATCATAATTGAAATTTGAAACGTACCAGTTGCTAAAATTGTATTTGATGTAATTACGAATGGATATAAACACTAATTTGATGAGAGGTAATTGAAAGTAAATTGTTTTTTCATTACAAGTTTAAAGCATTTGATACTTGTGTCAAATTATTTTTCTAAAACAATTATGCATTAATTAATTATTTTGTCTGAACACATTTATACATCAAGTATCGTAAATGTGTTTAAAAAAGGAAACGAATGAGGTGTTGTCGATTTAATAAAAATTAAAAAATAAATAATACATCCACTTCACGGAGCAGGAACTTTGTCGCGGCCGAATACATCAGATAAACAAATCGTTTTACCGCACGAGGGGCTAAAGTGTCTGCACAGTATAAAAAAATACACACATTATACTGATTTATTAAGTTTTTTGATAGTACGTTCATATAGTTACCAGATTTTATGTACCCATCGTGAATATCGCTAATGGGGAAAGACTTATAAACGCAATGACGATAACTGTAATAACGATTAAATGCGGTAACTGCAGATAAAGGCGCAATTACTCTTGTAAGGAGTATTAATAGAATAACATGTAAACTGCTGTCGAGAGATACACATAAAACGTGTTTCGAGATAATTTTCACTTCCATAATTTTCAAAACCCTAGAGACGTTTCTATTATGTGTTCATGCCACACTGTTTATACAAACTTTTATATGAAACGTTTTTCTTACCCCCGCCCAACTCCACCCCCTCTGAGCTACGTTCTTAGTTACTTTGAACTTGAAGAGTTCAGTTTGCCGTTCTTACTTCTTTTACCAATCTGTGTATGGAGAAAACAAAACAAATAAGATTTTTCAATTATTGAAAAAAAAAGAAACCGTTTACATTTCCAAATAAGAAGTTCAATTGAAGTTTTGTGACATTCTCTATTCAAAAATGTACATAATACACATATATTATTTGTTTGTTTTTTAAAAAAAAAGTAAAAATATTTTTATTCCAAATAACATAAATACAAATCATATCAACTTCATTCGTTTTAAATGATAAATTCTTTATAAGCCAACCTTTTTATTGTAAAATTTTAATTGTTTATTGGCAATTCACGAGTGTCTTATTAGGTTCTTTATTTAATAAATTTGTTTCACAGGACAGAAGTTATACATAATTTTTAAATCAACCGCAATAAAAGAATTTTTGACGAGTTACCAACTATAATATTTCTTTTTTAACCAAATTGTAATTAAATCTATAATGTCGAATAACCTCTAAAGATTATATCATTATTTACTAGTAATAGACTAGTAATGTTTCTTTTTTCAAATTAATTAGTTATCGAGTTAATAACAATTCTCAATTATCACTTTTCAACAAACCTTGTACCAGGTAATGAAAGGCACGGTACGTCGGTATATCACAAAAAATGACTAACTATTTTCCTTCAAAGATGTAAACAATAACATTATAATTTTACAATACATTTTAATGACTCTTCATCGTTTAAAAAATGTTTTTTATTTATAAAGTACTTAATCAAGAACGTATAACTGATGGACATGAAATATTTATAATATAAAATAATAACTCGTCTGTTATATTAAAAGAAATGGATTTTATAATGTTTTTAACATTCCTTAAATGGTATTAAAATCGCAAAAGTTGAAAGAATTGATTTAAGACATCGTTTTATAGAAACTGAAAATTTATAGTTTCGATTCGAATATTACCAAGGCTTCACAAACGGTGATTCTTGATAACGAATTTAAAATTCTTATAAAAGTGCATAAGTTAGCGAAAACACATTGAACATGCTAGCCTTCTCAAAAAATCTGATTTATACACCAAAATATAATCATACTGTTAAAGAAAATTGTAATATAAATTCAAATAGCAACTATATATAACTAACACCATATAAATATTGTAATTTTTAATCAACACTATGTAATTTAACAAAAAAACTAATAACCTTTGTTGTTGATGTTTTTTAAGTTCAATAAAAAAAAAGTGCATTAAGAACTAATATACTATACTACCGTACTAGTTTACATATAGAACTATTATCGAATTAAATTGGTGGCATGGTGTAGCGGAATGGTCTGCCGCAATCACTCTTCAGTGTTGCGGTTGATCACCGTCCGGCACTGCTAAAAGTCAAATGTGTGACCACACGACTCTAGCAGCATTGTCTACGTCTATACACATATACTACCTACGTGTTCAACCCTCTACAGTATCCCTAAAACAATTAAATAATCTACAAACAAATACCCAGATTTAGGGCTTTTGATTGCCGGATCCTCCTTAAACAAATAGATCAATGGAAAAAATAAATAAAAAAATAACTAAATAATTGAGCTCCCCAAATTAGCCTACCGTAAAATTGATCGAGATGATTAATATTATAACTATAATATGTATGTAAACGTTCAAAAAGTAAAATATAGATCAACGGTAACTTTAGCAAGAGTATGCGCACATTTTTCCGAACCAGTGAAACAAACACAAAATCCAAAATATGACTTTATATTCAATAATATAGTTTCAAATACACTTTGTTTTTTAAACAAGTGCTCCGATAGAAATTCAAATAAATACGGTCAGGAGTTCGAAATCCGTCCCTCATAACTTTCTAAATATTCTAAATTTGGCTTATCCTCAAAATCAATCTACATTGGTGTACCTACCAAATGTGTGCACTCGTCAATAGATCTGTACGAAATCGTATCGAGCGGTGATCCGCTGTTTATCACGTATACTATAGAGCATCTTATACATTGATTGTTTCCCGCGGAGTTTTGATATTGCAAGTCTCCCGTGAATTTGATATATTATTGCGATTATTGTTCCTGGGCGTATCCTATCGTGAATAATCGATAGTAATGTACTTTTGGTACGTCTCCCGGTACACCAGAAAATAAAATATTCATTAGATGCACGGTAAATACCGCGGAAACCCGGTTGCCGCGGCAGTAATCCAGCCGCGCGTTACTTTTTTGTCTGGCAAAGGATTCTATATTCGAATTCCACTATCAAGCCGATGCCATCAATATCCAATTGACGTTGATCCGTTCGCCGAACACGGTTTCCGTAAATAATTAGCCTAATCAACGACGGAGTATATACCTCTATATATCTATATTCATCTAAGCACACGCCGTCTAACTTACTCTATTTCACGTGATTTCACAAATGTCGGTTCAAACGATCGACGGAAGATAAAAAAAAAAAATTGATAACTGAGAATGCCATTATACTTTAGATCCATTGAGCACGTTACCGGTTAAGTATTTTTACTTGAAAAAAAATTAATAGCACTTTTGTCGTCGCGTTTAATGCGAAACAAATCGTTTCAACTTATCGTTACGCCGCGGCCAGAGATGATAACTATAATGTTGGTTTGTTTGTTGCGTATAATGTTTTATGAAAACCCAACCCGATTTCCTCAAAATATCAATCAAGTTTTCTAGACGTTAACAGGACAAACATCGTTCGGCAGAATCATGGAGAAAAAAAAACGGTCGATCATAACAAGTAGCGGGACTGAACTGGAGATCTTCAGCTTAAAAAAACCTGTATAACCTGATTATAATTGGATTGATTATTCGGCGTACCGATTGTAGGCTTTATCGATCGCGATTCGCAAAGATCATTATCAAAAAAGTAAATTGCAAGCATCTCGGGTACATATAGTTTTTACTATAATTACGCCTGCATCCGGTTGAGATCGATGGTTGTCTTGACTGTACCGGCGGATTGTTGTCTGAACGACCGCTAACGCGGTTCGGGTAAGTGGTCGTCGTTCAACAGTCAGCGGGTAACACGATAGAACGTGTGTTGGACTTAGGCAACGTGATCATAGTACTGCACGCGTCTCAACCATGCGACTACCTGTTTGATGGCGTTGACGGAACGTCGCGGCCCATTATATCGGAAGAGCTCGTAAGCCTCGCGACGCGTTCATGGGTCAAAGCACACGAAAACTCAGCAGTGATTATAATATTATTCCAAAGGTCTGTGTGGCGAGAGACCATAACGCGTTTTTAATTTTCCTCCGGTCGTTTAGCGATCGGACGCGGCGAAAACGTACAATCGTAATAATTGTTAAATCGCACGTCTTCTCTCGGGAAACGCGCGTTAGCCGTTCTGCCCACAAATATCAGTGCACTTTTATTTACACGAAGAAATTACGCGTTTAATGCCGTACACGCAGCGAGTGGAGTGTGTAACGATGTGTAAACGCATCGTTGTGTAGGTACAATGAGATCATACAGTACGCGTCGTGACAGGAAAACGTGTGATAATGCGTACGGTTCGAGAATGGCGTAATGCGATTTGAATGCGCGAAAAGAATCAATTAAAAGGGAAAAGACGGTGCGCGCGGCTGGAGACGACTCGACGAAAACACGTGCACGGGGTGTGTAATTTATGACGCGGTGGGCAATTATTTCGGAAAAATTGTTGAAAATATTCCGCGGGCGGAGAGAGCATAGGGAAGGTTTAGGTTAACGGGGAGGGTGGATTTCGTAAGCGTCTCCCGGGACCGAAAAAAAAACCCGTCGGGGGGGTGAGTTTACAGTGTACATATATATATATATATACGTGTTTGTGTCTTGAAAATAAAATATACGTACACAAGACCGTTTGCACCACGTACATACAATACGTACATTATATTATTATAATAGTCGTCGTGTTACATATGACGCCGCGGTGCTGCGCGTGTATACAGATATATATATATATATATATATATATTATGTACAAGTCGGCCCGTTGCGATGACGGGGGCGGCGAACGCACCTCGTTAAAAAAATCATAAAAAAAAATACACAAGGCGCGGTCGTATATATTATACCGTGGTCGGCCGGCCCCGTGTTGTTATAATTCTACGGTCCCTTCGCACGGTTTCTTTTGGCCCTGGTACGGCCGTGCACCGTTTATTTTATTTGTTTACCGAGCACCTATAACGTGTACGCGCCTAGCGTGTTGGAACCGCTAACGAGACGCGGCAAAGGGACGACGACGCCGACCGACGCGGCCCTACTGACGTTCCGGGCGCGCAAACGCTCTTGTCGTTCCGGCGCGAGCACCGAGTGTGTGGGCCACGGTAGCGTGTGTGTCGAGATCTTGCCGGCCGATAATACGTTGCAACTTGCAGTGCACCTATATCGTATCAGCGGCGTTCCGATAACACGACGTGGGCGAAGGTACCTGGTGAATACGTCGTCTGCGCGCACGTGTAAAATACGACATGGTGATATTTATTTATTTATTTATTTATATATGAACGGGTCCCACAAAATGGAAGAATATTCTAAAAGAGGCCGTACAAGGGAGCAATATAAAGCTTTGAGAGAACTAGAGAGCCTAAATTCTTTAGAAGTGCGTATGACAAAGCCGAGCATCTTTAATGCACGACAGCAAACAGCCTCAATATGGTAATGAAAATCGAGATTTGGACATAAAAAAATACCCAAGTCTTTCTTCATAGTAACAATATTAATGCTTGACCCGTTTATCAAGTACGTGTAGTGAATAATATTTCTACTACGGGCAAAAGACATAGATTGGCATTTGCCTACATTGAAGCTTAGCCTCATAGAATTATCATAATTATAATAATATAATAATTATAATAATAATATTGCGCTGTCGCCGGCATGCGTATGCGCACGTTTCCGTCACACCGTCGACAGACGGTTTGTTATAACAATACTACACCGTGGGAAAAGATGGGGTTGACAGTTGCGATAGTAAATAAATACGACTGCGGTGTGATCAATAAAATCTTCTAATATTCTTATTTACACGCGCGCACGACGTTATGGCGTGTGTGTTTTGTACACTTTTTCCCCTTTTGAATCAATTCATTTGACGTTTTGTTCGAGTTTACTCGAGCCATCAACAGTTTGATTGCACCTACGCTGCGTGTAGCAGAAAAACTGCGCTGTAGGTATGTGCCTACTAAAGCGCACTACACTGCAAAGTTGGACAGAAATCATTTTCAGCAACTGGTTTCAGATCTAGAGCAGGGATGGCCAACCTTTTTCTATATTATGTCAGATGGAAAAGTTTATTGAAATGTGTCATAAATAATTAACTCTTATGTAGGGAGGTAACCATTTATACATATATATTTAAAAAATATTTATACAATTGTATTCTTCTTATATTTAAGGTATTATAGCAAAATTAAATTTTAAAAAATTTATATTTTACCGTCTAACAACACTTAATATTAATATTAAATTATGGTAATTCATAAAGTACAGCGACTGTTGATATTTAAATATCCCGATGAATATTTGGCATTGCTGATCCATTTAAACGAGATTCCCCGGTTGTATTTCCTAGATAGGTTTTGAGACGGAGAAGAATCGAAAAAGTCCTTTCGGGGGTGGCCGTTGTCACTCGTTAAGTAACAAGACTGTTATTTATAGATTAGGTATATATTTATCTTTGGGTCTATACTATGAAGTAGATATCAACGATATTACGATTTACGATTTCGTACCCATTATACACATATTATATATATATATACGTATGTGTATAAACGTTAGTACTTTGACGGTATAGCATATACAACCGTGTAATAAATTAATATAACATGGTCAAACACTAAATATTTTTCGGCATAAATGATTATTACATATATTAAATGTAATATTCCATGAAAGAAATCATAAATATTTTTCTCATAGTAGGGGGCGGTTAAACCCCTAACCTAATAGAAGAGATGAGTTTAAAGGAATGATGAGGAAGTGAACTGTGAATGAGATGATTAGATGACTAGAAATCTTTAAAAATCTTTAAACCAAAGAGACTTTGGGATAGTGGAAACGATATGTATGTGCCATGCGGCATAATTAGGAGGTAAAGAGGACCATTTAGATTACCAAGCATTACGTAAGAGTTTGCGGTGAATAAGGAGAAGGTCGGAAGTAGGTATCTTACATGAAGACAAATTATTGTTAAATTGAGTTGAGAATGCTAGATTATCTACTCGTTTGTTTCCCGCGATACCCACATGACTGGGGAACCAAAAAAAAATTACGAATTTATTCTCAAGGCTGAGACAATATACTAAGAATTTGATGATAAGAATAAGAGGGAATAGAAATTAATTAAACGAATCTGAGGAAATAGTAAGTAGACGTAATTGCGAATCGGAAACAATAAAAAAGTTGTTAGAGTCAAGACAGAAAATAAATTGTAGGGCATTAATTATGGCGTAACATTCAGTTGTAAGAACACATAACACTATAAATGTTATTTTGATACAATAATCGTGTAATACAATATTTACGACTTTTACGAGGTTATTAATAATATTGAATAATATAATACATTTAATATAAATACATAATTTCAAATTGAATTTTAAAGATTGATTAATCACTGTAAACATTGTAATATTATGCTATTTTTTCTGACTCTACGGTGTTCCATTCGGTAACATCAAATGTGCCGTATGTTGACCACCCCTGATCTAATGTATAAGACAATATAATACAGCGAGAAAAATATCATAAAATCATAAGTATTTAGGGTACCTTAAATGGCGCGAGGAAAGTAAAGTATGGCTTTAAATCACCCTTGGGATTTTCAAAACATAGGTATATTTTTAATTGTGATCTCCAACACATCTGCCAAATACATTTGTGTATTTGCAGAACACTTGTATTTCTTTGCACACGAAGAACAAATATACGTCTTCGCGTTCAATACAAACACATTCACTGATCATCAAAAACACACATTTAACAGTTAACATTGAAGCATATAAAATGTGCGGTTGTTCCAGTTGTTTTTTTTTTAATTTTTTTTTTTTTTAATGTTAATATTATAGATTTTTGAACTAATATTATTATTCCTGTCGAATTAATGTACTCTTAAGTTGTAATAACTTTAAATATGGGTAATTTTCTTTACAGATATTTTGGAATGCGTGTTTTTGACTCTTTCCGTGTAACAGCGATCCCGAGTTATTTATTTTGAAGGTACAATAATCGCTTTGTTTTTAACTAAGTCCCTCCACAGTCACTTGTTAAACAAAAGTCTTACTTTCTCGTTGATTAAGTACAATAATAACAATATAAATATAGCTGTAGGGGCGCATCTTCGAGACAACAATTATTGAAATTTTATAAAACTTATTAGTTATTGTACCTAGGTATATTTTATTGATTGATGTTCCTTGTAAGCCGCAGGCCTACGACCAGCACGAGGCATTTTGTTTCTTATGATTATCAAGTATATTACTTTTATAAAACTTTTGATTTTTTAGTCTCGGTAAGTGATTATTTACTTTATCTATATTCTATTGATTTGTGTTCTTTGTAAGCCACACGCCTACGTTCAATAAAAGGCATTATATGTTTCTGTAAGGAAGAGTATATTACTTTTTAAAAACTTTTGATTTTTGATTCTCAGTAATCGTGTGATATAAAAATATATATTTAATTTAATCCTAATCTTGATTCAGTAACTGTTTATAACTTTTTGATTGTTATACTTTTTTTGTTTCTGGACATAACAGGAATTGATTGTATTATTTTAAATCAGTCGAAAACCTAGGTACACATTTACCACAGCCGAAACTTTTTTTCGAATACTATTTGGTTATGGTTAAATCAATTAATGTAATTTTTGGCTGAATCTTTTTTTATCATTTTCCAAATGCGATGGCTCGCCATCGTTTTAAAATGGACATTAATAGTTTAACTTCAATACATTCATCTTGTCTTAACAAATAGAACTACACAAAGTTCAATTAATATCCGATTTGCTGAAATATCCATGTTCTGTAATCAACTCAATGAGCAAAACGACGAGATATAAACTTTTTAATTTGTCTTAATATACCACCAACTTTTTGATATTCAGAATAAAATAAATCATAACTATACTTTTACATATCTATTTATATACGAACTTTTGAATTTGTTTCACAAGCATAAGTAAAGTTGTATGTCAATAACTATATATAAATAACAAGGTTTGTTAAATTAAATATAAAACTAATTTATTTTCGGTCATTTACTTAAAAAAAAGTTTCAAAAATACGCATATTATTATGATTTGGAATTTAGCAGGGGAAACTGTCCTTACACAAATATATACGACGGCCATAGTTCTTTGGGTTTTTTCAAAATACATTTTTGTCAGCAAAATTATAAACAAAAAACTTTACATAAAGTTTAATATGGATTTAATTTATTTAAGATAAATTAAAAAAAAAATGTATAATATAATGATCAAGGGCAAAATGTTACTAAAAAAAAATAAAGCTGGGACTGAAATGTATTATTTCAGAGACACTGAAAAATTGATTGAAGAAGTATCAAGAGCCTGCTGAGCTATAATTACAGTTAAAAGAAAGCGGATGAAAAAAGTTTGATTAGTTTTCTTTCTTTTCAACATTTCTAAATTCTCTCTTCTTAAAAATATACTTTTTTAAATTTTATTAAAAAAACTAATCAAGTTTAAGTACACAACTTATTTTGAATCATAGGAAAAGTGAGATAATATACTATAGGTTTTACAATTATATGGTGATTTTTTTCAGAAAATATTATTTTGGGTGTCATAAAAATTCATAAAAAAAATTCATAAAAATATTTTTGGATTTCTTTATCGTAGACTAAGTAGTAAACTATAAAACAAAAAAAACATTTTTAGAAGTTCTTTTTTTAAAAAAAAAATGTATGTTTGAATTATGATGAAGTGTATCAATATAAAACTATATTTATATATTAAACTTTCAGCTAACTGAGAAAGCTATTGTTTTACATTATGTTTTTTTTTTTATTTTTGGTTAAAACTTTCCACGACCGAAAAAAAAAACTCTAAATGTTTCCAAGGGATCCAAGATTTAACATTACTTTTCAATTTAAATTAAAAATACACACACAAAAATATTTTAGTTTATTCTTCAGTATGGTTATAACAAAATGTGTGTATGAAACAACAATAAATTATTACTTTCAATCACCAAAACAATACAATTTACTGTACACATGCTTGCGATAAGGCACGTAAATTTGAGTACATAATATACAAAAACTATATTTATCTCGAATGGTTACGGAAATTATTTAAATGATTATTATTATTATTATTGCTTTTATCTTTAATGAGAAAAAAATCATTAAGAGTGGTCTGGAAATGGCATTATGTTACACACGATATAAAGCCCGTTGCAACTTGAACTTTCCGATACTTCTTGTTCTAACCCGTCGGCAAAGAGTCAAAGTTCGGAGAAAATCACCGCCACAACAACGGTCGACGAAAAAACTCTATTATTGATACATTTATTAGCCGGTACCTTATTGTACCCATGTGTTATGACTATTTTCTATATTATTGATGTTTTATAACTCTATGACGTCTATATTATTATACTTAATTATTATTTTCAGAGTAGGTAACAATATAAAATCACAATAATATAACTACATTAATTCATGTTAATACAAAAACTCAAATACACGATTAACTATTTGATTACGAATTATGATAAGGCACTGAAGTTTAAGAAGGTGCATGCTCTTTTATCATAGTCAAAAAAATTATAATCTTTTAGCAGCATACTTTTTATTTTTTCTATGTGGGAACAACCTTTTAACAATTAAAGGTATTCAATAATTCTTCTTTTTATTTCTAAATATTTTTTTTAATTTTAAACATATTAAAAGGCATCATAAATATAAATCTACAACATTTGTCATTATATTTATGAAAAAAATGTAATGATCAAAGTTCTGAGTACTTTTTCGACATGAAATAGTCAAGATTTATTTTCAATTACATAGTAAAATAATAAGCCGGACATAATATAATAATAAAAATGTATAACAGTTTGAAATTAAAGATTGTAAATTGTTAATTGTAGAGAAGCAAACGATCTTGAAATTATGAAATATCATCATTCTTACAGTTCTAAAATAATGTCTATATAATGTCTTAAACACTTTGTAATCCATTATGTTAAAATTAAATAAATATTTCGTTGATTATGATACTTATACAGTTATACGTTGTTTCTTCAAAACAATAATTAACACAAATTAAAATGGTTGTATTCCAACAACGTAGTATTTAATTCAAATTTAATTTTACGCATTATTAAAGTATTCAAAACGAAAGGCAAGTTGAAAAGTTTTGAAATAATTAGGTATAATTTTCCGGAATATGGTTAAATTAACCATACAATAATGATTATTGTAATATCATAAAAACACGTCTTACAGTATAATTGTATTTTTATTGCGCGTAATGTTATCAAACATCAAAACTATACAGACATCTTTCAATTTTTTAAATACTTTATTCTGGGAAGGATCGACGAGTTTCAGGTATGCTATTTATATCAAAACATAACAAAATTGACTTATTTGAAGTTTAAATATTTTAAAAAAAAATTATAACCCTTAATCATAAAGAGTAAAACCAATTCGTTTTAACTCGGTAAAAAATACATGAATATATATCACAATACTTAAATCATTCTGCATAAATTGCTTTGTCATCTTTCTAAGACGTACTGAATAAAAATTAGGGAAATACTTTATACATTTATTATTCTTGTGCGTGTATATATGTATACATACACACACATTCACTCATTCAATTACCAGCCAAGCGTTTTATTAAGTATAGAAATTATGACTCCGTAGCGCAAAAAAATTACATTTCTAACAGATGATCTACACCGTAAAATATGAAATCAATCGACGCGAAATATACGGTTATCGTTCTTTGATTGACGATTGATTATTGTTAGTCAAAAGCCTTTTATCTTATGTAACATGTTAAATTACTTAATGCTATTGACAAATGTCTTCACCTTCGCAATATGTCTCAGATAAAACTTTTTTAATATTCTCAACAACTTTAGTCCAATTTTGTTTTCTCCAAAAGAAATATTATGTAATACACTCATTTTTTCATGTACTAAATAATATGTAGTAGGTACTATGAATTCTGCCGTTGTTCGATACTGAGTACTTTATACTCTGATCTTTACGTCGACAGATTACACGTACCTAGTCTACCACGTCTCCAGAAACTATACGGTAGAGCTGTAGAAGACTAAAATATTTACAGAATTTTCTTTTTCTTTTTAATTAAAATTTTTCATTTTCACAAGCTGTCACAAAATACAGTCGAACAAAAAATGAATGCGATTTAATAGAGAAAAAAAAATTAAAATTAAAACAAAAATATGACATAGTTGACCGAATGAAGAATCCTCCCTTCTACACAATTCACAGACTGAATTTTATTTATTAATTGTATTGCCAAGTATATAGAAATACCGTTTTATTTCATAATTTTTATATCTGACATCAATTAATGCCTAGGCAATCATTTAGATGTGTTATATTGCAAATATCGGATGATAATAGTATATTAGTACTAGAATAATTATTATTTATGAGCTTTATTTATCTATATATTTTTATTTCGATTATCATAAATCTCGTTGGTTCAAAAATTGCACAGGTAAAATAATTATTCTTTACTAGTTACATTTTTATCATTTGCGCAATAATCTTCTTGGAACTTATAAGAATAAAACTTAAAACAACTTTGCATTAATCAAAGCAATCGCAATTTTACAATTATATTTCTTTTGATAGAATAAGTTTTTTTGAATTTAATGGATTGAAAATTGAATGCAAGGCCAAATAAGGAATTAGGTGCAGTCAAATTTTTTTTTAGTATTAACTCCTTGGATATGATAATAATTTATAAAAAAAAATTAAATTATTTGAATTTTAAATATCAATTTCAGAAATTTAAAATTCTTCTAAAACATTAATTATATTTTTAAGCACATACGTGCCCGTATATTATTCTAGTATATAAAGTACTTCGTTATGAATTAAGCTTAATTTTAAATAGTCTAATGGATACAGAAACCAAAATCTATTCATTTGTCGCTTTACTTCACAGACAGAATACTGCGCGGGAGGGCGAGACACCTTCGCGCCAGGTATTGGTCATCCGGAAGAAACGTCTTATATTAATTATAAACATTTGAAAGTTTTCCCTTAATAAAACATGTTTTATTGAAATAACTGATTTCAACTTTCAATCTGTAATAATTAATAAAAAGAAAACTGTTGTTATTTTTAGAGACTTTTAGAAGGTCAAAAAAAAGACAAAGCCTTAAATTTTGATTTTTCAAACCTCCTTGATATAAAATATAAAATCAGATTTTTACTAAATGTTAAACACCTTCAAAACAAAATGTCTTAGTAAATCAAGAAATAACCGAAAAACCTCATATTTTGAAAGTTTATACCTAGACCGAAAATTAAATGCAAGTATTACTAAGTTGTACATAAGTATACTAAAAGTACTTAGTAAAAACAACAAAGTCAATAATATATTTTACATACATGTAAATATAAGCCATTAAATACTTAACAACATTTGTAAGAGTATTCAAAAACACTGAGTGACAGAAACATTTTTAAAAAAATATTATACAAGAAATACTAATTAGACTTGAAGAAATTCGATTTATTATTGTTCAAATATTAAATAACCAAAATTACTTTTGTGATAAGATGTATTAATAATATGACTTACTATTTTTCATATTTTTTCAGTAAACCGTTGATAACAGTTTTTCCATATTGAGAAATAAGAAAATAATAGTTATATAAAGCATCAAAAAGATAAGATTTCTGATTGAAAAAAAATGCTACGTATTTTTTCCAAGTACCCCTATAGCTAAAAGACTTAGGGAGTATAAAAATGTTATTAAGTCTTATAATATTATTAGTCATTTGACGTTTTTCTCAGAACCCAAGAAAACAAATAAGATTGATGTTAATACTTTTTTTTATATAAAATATTGAAGTAATTAGACAGGAACCGAGTATTTATTTGTTGTTGACGTATGAAAAAATCGTATGGTTAAGTAGAGTTAGTAAGTAATGATTTTATAAATGTATTTTTTACAACAAAGTTAATTAAAATTATTAGTATTATATACCTGTATTTATTTCATCCATAAGAAAAATAATACACCACGTTTTGTGAATGTGATGACAAATACATTTAGTTTTTCGATCGATAATACTAAAATGTATTACATATTAATCGAAAAATATACCAATTATTTGCAACACGTGTTAAACGTCTATCATAAGAAGCAACTATTTATTGTATTTTGAGAGAATGCATTTTTAATTATAAATACACTAGGTCTGTTAAATAAATATGAATTTCATAATGAAATCGGCAAAAACTCATCTGCGTTATGATGAACAATGCTGACATAATTTATCACAAATGGAACCATTTTTTTTTTTATTTATTTGACAGGTAATATTTGTTTATTAGTTATAACAAAAAAGTGTAAATAATATTATGTTCTATAGCGATATAATTAGTTATAAAACATGTAATATTATGATTCCTTTTTTAATTTGATCCGGTTATCGTTGTCATGTTTGACCAAAATATCCTCGGGACGTGTTCGTCAGGGGATACAATCTACGAACGATGATTCATTCAAATTCGTATGGGGACGCAGGTATATTCCAAGATAGCAATTTAATAAAAATAACAACGACGTGTTATTAAAGTGACTATATCCGGATTCCACATAAAAAAAGTCTATAAATGTACTGAAGAGTTGCATTCGCGACTTATGGGTAGTAGGTTCGAAAAGCATATACTAATATGTTATAAATTAATTCAATTAAAACCAGTTTTTATAGTTTTATATATTAATAGGTATAAGCCATTAAGTATATTTAATGAGCTACATAGTTTCAAATTCCAAATTTCTATTTTGTTACTTTTTCAAACCCTGTATTTTTTATATGATGTTTGTACACTTTTTTTCATTTAACTCATGATTGTTTATCAATAAAACATTAATATTTAATTGATACGGATGTGTTTAAATCGCTACCTACACCGGAGTATCTTATAAGGGTAAAATTTTATTTTATACAAAAATGAGCAAACTTATAAAGAACTGAAGCTATACTAAAGCTTTTGTAATGTAAGCTAAATCCCACATGTTTTTGCCATATTATGTATACAATGGCCAACCCTGACAAAATTCAGTCAGTTGTAATAAATTTGGGCAAAGGACATAATATGGTCTCAAATACGTGTATTATTTTATTCTAATAGGGGTACATGAATAAAATACATGGAGACTGAACATGTTTGAATGATAGATAGTGATTATTATATTCATACCTATACATTTATATTTGTTAATTTATTATGAAATACACACGCACAAACATTATACATACTATCAATATTTGTTATAGTATATAGTTGTAAAAACAAATTTAAATTTGAAAAAAAATTAGTATTGTTGGAGCTGAAGTCGATTATTGTAAGAAGAAATTGTCACTTGAACGCTTAACTTAATATGAATAGTTTTATAAATAATACAATTTAGAAGAACGCTGCTGCTGATCAAAACAAATAATATTAATTAATACTCAGAATTTTTACAACGATCCTTCGTCTTTTTTTTTTGTTTAGGCGCGCAATATTTGTTTTTCCTAACGTTTCCTTAAAACGAGATCGATTATTTTGATTTTCTGTATGCCATTATATTATTGTGTATGTACACCATCAGTAATCGAAAAACGAATGTTCACTTGATTCAGAGCCTAACGTTTTCGATTGTTCGTACTGCACACTTCATTTTAATCGACCGTTTATAGGCTTGTAGGTAGCGCGTACACGGACGAAAATGAATGATGGCTTCTTACGATATTTTTATAGTGTTATGTAAGGGAAAATGTTTGCGATTTCGATAAATAATGCATTTTAAGCATATGTTTTTTTTTTTTGATTCCTTAAATATACGTCATCGTGCGTTTCGCATGTTTCGCCTACGTGCGTGGTGCATATTTCAAACGGCGTGTTTCAATGAACCGAAAAAAATATTTGCCACACGCTTTCGATACTCGTGGTGCGCACTTTCCGCACGTTTCTGTGCTGCACGCAGCAGCATTAATGCGTTAGGTTAGCCAAGGGTGGTCGTGATTCGCACACGTTAAACCGAGCTTACGGCGTACGCGTCCTAACAATATTACAAATAGGTTTGCGATTTGCGTTTTTTTTTTTTTTTTTGTGTGAAAATCTTACCGACGACGAGTTCTCCGCAGGACGGCGACGAGACGGCGGCCACGGTGACGAGTGCGATCGCGATCGCGCGGAGCACATGCCCCCGACCGGTGCGCATGGTGGTGCGGCAGGTCCACACGTTCGGCATGACGGACGCGAACTGACGCCGGCGAAGCGGTCGCGTGTCTCGGCCGGCAGCGTGTATCGCGAGCGCCGCGGCCACCGCACGAGGACGACGACGACGACGCCGGCGTCGAAGGGTTGTTGCTCCGCCGCCGCCGCCACCGCCGCTAGAAGTTTTTGCCGCCAAACGTGGACCACCACCACCACCGCCGCCCTCACCCACCTCCGAGCCTATAATGATAAACCCTTTTGCGATCACCACACCCCCCTCGGCCGACACCACCGCCGCCGCCGCCGCCCGCCGCGTGTAATGAAGTCGTCAAAACGTTCGCCATTCGCGTCGGAACTTGCCCGCTCGCGCACTCGTTCAACAGTGATCGCAATAACAATAATAACAATTACACGTAGTACACGGGTACCTATGTTTGAGGGATGTAAAGGACGCCGTATACGCGCTTCCTGCGTTTTAGAATGTACGCGATTGGGACCGCGAGTATGCGCTGAAAACGTACTTCCTGAGGCCGGCGGGCCACGTGCGGCCTCCAAAGATTTTTCCTGTGGCTCAAAAATTATCCATCCAGTCGAAACGTACAACATTTCAAAACCAATATAGTAAATGATCAAATCAAAATTATGCGAGTATTAGCTGCATTCAGATATGATTTTGCATAGATATTTGACAAACTTGAGTCTTGATGAGTTAAAAAATGATAAAAATTTGGAAGTTATGTTCGAATAGAGAACAAAAGAAGTATATCGAATTTTGGAATTTAGTGCCGACTGAAAAAAAAAAAACAGTACAAAAATGTGCCCACTTGCTTCGAACCCATGTTCACATCAACAAATCCTTGTAAGACTTCATATTATTCAAAAATTAAATATGCAAAAAATGTCTATGAAAATCGGCTTACTTATTCACATCTTGATGACTTCTTATGTAGCGACATAAAAAATCACACTTATTAAATATTAACATTTTTAATATAACATTATTTTTTCTGTGATGTTCGCTAACAAAAGCAGAATAAATAAAAATAAAATAATTCAAAAGTAAACTGTGGTCTGTGGGATACTCTTAAATTACCTAGATGACTATTAATCGTACCTAATCTATAAAATAAACAATAGAAATGTTAATGAGCTACTTTTTACTTTTTTTCTATTAAGTAAAATTTCATTTAAAAAAAATAGAAAGATCACAATATTGTGATAAAGTTATTTACTTAAAAAATGTATCCAAATGTGTGTACTGGGCCAAAGCCCCCCCCCCATCAAATATATTACCTACATTTTTAGCACTTCCACAAATTATTTACCGACTACGCAACGTGAGATTTTTGTGATTTTTTTTTTTTAATTATTATCAATGAGATTACTAGGCCTCACTGACAGAAACTCGTGTGGAATTTTGCCCGGAGTTATCATAGTTTGCAAATATTCTTAATAGTCATAGGTACATGTATCTTTTATTTTAGAGGGTTTGATCACATCGATATTTAAGTCCCCAAGTAACATTTTATAATTAAGATTATTAAATGAGCAATTAATTGATTTCACTGCATTAACGTTACTAAGGACTTAGTGTAAAATTACTGTCACAATTCATGATGATATGCGTAAGGTATAATATGCAAATTTGTTTTTCATTAAATAAAACTGGTTGTATAGCCATTCTGTACTATTGAGAAATAGATAGCGACAGCGTTCAATTAATATTTTGTGAAGACCCAGTAATAATTAGAGTTTGAATGTCCGAGACCGGTATGAATATGGCGTTAACAAGTAAATCCATCGAAATCGATATAAAAATAATAATAGTCGACAATTTGTGTAACACCAAACGTGGTGAAAGTAAAAGGTTTGATGTGTAGAGTAAATAAATAGTCGATAACAATATACCGAGGTACCAAAACAGGTGATGTGAGTACTGATATAAGTGAAAAAATTATAAATTCGTAGGGCACATTATACGCGATATGCGATGACGTCTGTTGTGCGAACCGTGTACGGTCTACGGCGCGGGGGTAGTAGGTACGTCCGACCGCACGGCGCAAACCGTTTTCCAGCACGTTCTGCTGACTGCGATATCCCGCGACCGTGCATTATTACGTTACGGATAATAATACACTGTTGGACGTAATCTCGACGTTATCCCGGACGTCAGCAGACGGCGTACGCGCACACGTTACGAGATGTGCGTCCGGCGCCACCGCACAACCCTTACGTACGAATACACGCGTGATAAATGTGTTACGTTTTGTTGCTATGCACCAGGGATGGCGAACTTTTTCCGGGTCAAGTGCCTAATTGTTCCGATCGACGGTTTAAAAATTGTTCTAGTGCCCGAAAAAAAAGGAAAAAAAATCCTGGACGAACATAAAGTTACTTATGTATTATTATCTGTATAATAAATGTAATTTACGTAGTACAATAGGTTTGTTTTTATCATATAAACTGTATGCGCTGAATAATATCCTTCAATTAGATGGTATACATTTTATTCTATGCGTTACAAAAATAATGATTATATATTTAGTGCGATTTCTGTTGCTGTTTCTTGACGGGTTACGTTTTAAAGTCAGCAGTGAAATAACTCTTAAATGCGTATTTATAAGATCTACTGACTCGCGAGCCATTTAAATCCGCTCAACGTGCCTCCTCTGCTATATACTGTTCGCGAAACGTACCCGATGACTCGTGTCCGTGCGCGTAATATGATAACCGTACACGATTGTTATTTTACGAAATGTGTGCGAGCACGTATAATGCGAACACCTATAACATGTAGGCAACACCGGGTGTTATGCGAGCAGCACCGTGATAATCGGTCACGTTTGTATGCAAAAATCTAGCTGAACTCTGCTCGGCGTGCGCATGCTCCGAAATTCTACTTCAACAACTTTTCAGATTTCGTGAACTCCGCTTCACTTGGTTTTTTTTTTTTTTTCGAAATGTCGTCAAAAGTTAATCGGAAATTCCGAAAACAGACCGTTAGACGGTTAGACCATACAAAACCATGATGCACCATCGACACATCGGTTATTTTTGTGCAATTGTTTTTTTTATTTTTCAAATCCATCATACGAAACACTAACGAACGTCATAGTTTGTCCAGTATACTTGATAAATCGAGTGGAATACAGAAATCGCGTGGCGGTGATGCTCAAATTTACTCGTTGTTGCATACGATCGTCCGGACGACTGCAGTTACGCCAATGTGGCGCGGTATTAGTCAAAGTTTAAGGTTCTCGTCCGAGATGGACCACGTTGGCAGCACTTCGCATTTTTACTTCGACTTCGACTCTTTCGCGGCTCGGCCCTCGCGCACATCGTCGTCGTCGACATTTCATCGCATATGCTGACGCGAACGCCTTGTATCCGCAGCGAGCTTGTTTTCGACGAGCGTCTGCGCACGCACATAGTGGGTGAACCGTATAATATATTACACGCGCTCTTGCGCGTACTGCGATTTCGTGCACGCGCCTTTGAGACGAGCGACCCCTCGAAATGTGCCCCGATCGGGAGACGGCATCGCCCTCGTGGGTTTCTCTACGGTTATAGCCGAGACGAATTCGCTCGTCATACACCGCCTCCCGTAGGGTGGATATATTGTACCGATACATCATACGCCAATAACACAAGATTTATGAGGACCTGCAGCAGATTTCTACCCCACGTGGATCTCGAAACAATCTAATGCCATCCAGTGGAAAAGACCATACGGCGCGATAATATAAGAGTTTTCTCCCTCCCGCCCGCCATCCCCAAACAGATTTCGTGTGAAACGGATTTCAAAATTCATTCGAACCGCTTCATAATAACTATTTACTTGTGTTTACGGATATCGATGGCAGTTTGTGCGTAAAAGCGTTGAAAAACCGTTCGATAAATGATTCGAAAAAATATTTTAATATTTCACTTAAAAGTATGCTGTATTCAACTATCGGATACGTCAAACACATTCAGTGTTTAAAATCGTTTCTTTTCAAAACATTTTACTCCGGCGCCAATTTCAAGCAATACAACTATAATATCAAATTAAATCAATAATACAATTTAAATTCAGTTTTTTGGTGTATATTTTTTTGCAATCAAACGTGTATGCCTAGAGATTACAATCCCGGCCCAATTTTATGATCCCGGGATTACGGGATATTTAGCTATTAATCTCGGGATCCCGGGATTATCCCGAAATTTAATAAGAAAATATTTAAAAGAATTATGCACAATTTTGTTTTTTTTAAATATTTGTATTATTATACATAAGAATAGATATTAGTTAATAAAGTTTATATTAGTTAAATAAATTTATAAATATACATTGGTTCTAATTATTTTGAAAATATGAACGCAGGAATAGTAGAGCGTCTAATGTTCCATCTCCCAGTATGCTTCTTAGCTTGTTTCCAATATAGGCTGCTGCTGAGAATGCACGTTCGCACTCGATACTTGTAGGAGGAATAGACATTATGTACTTAAATGCTAGCTTTAAGTGATGCCTGTGAGTTCCTCCATTTTCAAATAAATTCATCTCTTTTTTGATTATTTTTATCAAATCAGTTTCTTTTTGTGTTATAGAATCAATTGTTCTTTTACTTTTTCCTATTTCAAGCTCCAACTTTTCTTTCAATGATAATTGAGTGAGTGTAATAGATACACTTTCTATTTGTTCAAAACAATGTTGTTCTTCTTCATTAGGTGTCATTAGGCGTTCATTATAATGTATCCTTTCAATTAATTTTATTATTTGTTTTGTATTTTGAATTCAATTTTTGTTTTCACTTTTTATTAATGTGGGCTAATATTTTATAGATTGAAGATAAAGATTGTTAAATGGCGAACTTAGTGAAGACGACAAAATACTTTTTTATATATTTAAAACCTTTTTATACCTTTTTTAATACTTCATTAGTTAATACTTATTTTTAAATAATTTTAAATAAAACGTTTTCAATTCAATTTTAAGTGCATATTTAAAAATAAATGCATATTTTGTAGCATATTACAGCATTTTTAGAAGCATATTTTGAGGATTTTTGTGCATATAAATCCGGTCCCTAGTGATAAGAATTTCACAAAAACTTAACAACAGAATTTTATTATAAAATCTTCTATTACGGACTGATGTTGTAATATTCAAAATTTTAACTTATCGAAGCACTTTTTCAGAAGCATAAATAATTTTACCAGAACATTTACAGATAATACTAATGTTATAAATTATAATATTTAAAATTGTTATCTTTAACTTGTCTGATACACCGGTGTGTTTTATTCACTAAAATGATTTCTTTCCTCTACCCTTTATCTACAAATGTATTCCTATCCAAACTTTTAAACTTCGTCGAGAAGGCTATATTTATTTAATTCATCAAACGACTCTTTATAGCGAATATAATAACGAATTTCTTGAGAGTCTGCATTCAGTGATGCAATAAATTTATCTTCACCACCGATGTTGACAATTTCGGACTGTTTTAGTCGTTGATAGTGTACAAGCTGTTTTTCATTTACAGTTTTTGCGACTTTGGCGTCATTTAAAAATGAATCATATGGTTGTGTATCTTAAGGTTTCCTATGTTTCGTTCGTAAAATTCCGAACTACAATAATAATTTGTAGTTATACCGTTTCATTTTATATACCTTAAAATTTATCGAGATTAGTCGGTAAAAATCCGAAATTCTGACTTTTACCGAGGCCAGTATAACCTAACCTAACCTAAGTTTAACCGCTATACGTACTTTTACCGTAACATAAATAATGTACTCTATTAGCTTACAATTTACAATTTACAACAATGAATATTATACAAGTACATTAGCATCGCAACGTAAATACTCCGTATAAAAAACCTTGTTATATATACAAAATAATAAATATCTGATTCGATTCATCTTGCATAATATTATATTATCACCGTTTTATGACGAAAGTCGTGCTAGTGTATTTGAATAGAAAGATTTGGTTTAATTTTTGAGAAAACGCCCGCCATTAAGAATTTGTTTGTGTATCATACCATGTAAACATTTGTTGAATATTTATAATGTGTTATCAACTAATAATATATTATAATATTATTTGTATGTCTTATTTCACCATGAATACGGAACAAAAGTAATTATTCGAAATATTTTCTTGTAACTAAAAGGTATACAATTTAAACTATATTATGATCCATACTATTTTAGTCTTTTTCTTATTTTTTTTTTTTTGTACTTGATATAACATAAAAATGTATTTATTTATACTTTTTGTATCAATGTATCATTAAAGAAATTAAACGATTATTCCCACAATATTTATTTAGTATTTAAGTGAAAGCATATAAAAAGCTTAAATGTAGCTAATGTTTAACAATTTTTGATCGGGTACAGTTTGTGTTTCACATAATAAACTACTTTCCTCAAAATTGAAATCATACTTAATTCATAAACATTTTTAAAAGTAAATGTTTGGTATACATTTCACACATTATATTATAAATATTTTCTAACGGCATTTATTTTTACTATTATTCAATAAAATCAGTTTCTTTTACTTGTGAGTTTATTCATTAAAAAAGAACCTCTGGTTTCAGTGTTATTTTTATAATTGTTGAAAAATGTTCAGTTTTAAAAGTAAGATAAAAAAAAGTAAGATAAATATTTACGATGTATTAAAAATATATTAACAACTAAAAGCATCTTTTTTTTGTTTACATAAATTGTGGTTAATGGTCAGATGAAAATAGTTATTAAAAGCTAAACGTTATACAGCTTATACTATTAGTAGATAAAGGACGACAACTTGGGAATTTCAGCAAAAAGGTACTATGTGTATATTCTTTTCCCCCGGCACAATAGTTATACTTAATGCAAAGGTCTATAAATATACATTTAACTTGAATCGTAATTTTACAAAAAAAAAGTTAATTTGAATATGTTGTAAATGTTAGCATTATGTATTAAGATTCTAAACCAAACATTCCTGGCTAGATAAAAAAACCCGACATGTCATGGCTAATTTTGATGTTATCTATCAGTTGATATGTTTAAAAGTCCAGGTAGAAACAGTGATCTATACTCTATAGCATAGCTTTAACATAAATACTAAATACTTTTTTGATCAATATAATTTCACCATTAGTTCAATATGACAATATGCTGCTTACTTTTTATGTATTGGTAATTTCATATATAATCCAATAAACATGATCAGCCACATAAAGTTCAAATATTCAAAAACCATTTAAATATATAAAAAAAATTGATAAATGTTCTTCTACAACAGACATTTTTGTTCACAAATTAAATATGATTATGACGTTACGACGAAATGAGTGCTCAATGTCCACTGAAGTGCATAATATTTATGAACTTATGAATACGTACGATTATAATTTAAGAGTACGATAACATAATATTAATGCAGCTTATTGTTTTGAACAAGACGTTTATAAATACGACTATTGCAGTGAAACATAATTACGTTAACAGCCGTGATTTAATGCGAATTTATTCGGTTAACCGGTCGGTCTTGCGCCACGTTCTCTCGTAAAAAATATCCACTGTAGGTACATCGTCGTGCCACGTTAACACACCCGCCCCTATTAAACTATATATATATATACATATATTATTTACATTATGTATATAATACGTGTATGCCGAACCCAAACGGTATGTAATTAAAACTAATACGTCCGCTTTGTTACGCGCGTATGCGTGCCGGCAATCAATGTCATCATCGGTAATTAAAAAAATCGCAGCGGTACCGACCCCGTCAAACCGGACGTTTCGGTAAACACTGCATGATAATGTATTCTATATAACTATGACTAGGTACAGTTCGCGTACACCCTCACAAAGTCTTTGTACCCGCGTGCGCGTATAACAACGATATTGTTCGGGCGGTGCAGTGGCTCGACGGGATCAATGGCCGATAAAACACAACGTTGAAAACAATATGTAACGTATAGCATCGTTTTATTTTCCCATCGACTTCCAAGTGTGTGTGTGTGTGTGTGTGTGGGTGTGTGTGAAATGGCGTCGTGCCGAAATAATTACGAGGGGTGGGGGGCGGTCATTTTTTTAACCCTAAAGTTACAAAACGTAATAGTTGTACATTTTAAAATTCTGCGTCCGGTTTATATTGCGACACTGAAAAGATTTTCCGATCGTTTCACTCGCCAATAAATATTCCCAATTTCACCGTTTTTACATTATTATATTTAATCATATTATTGAAATAATGTTATTTAATAATTAGGATTTTAAATTATCGCGAATTCGATTTGTTTCTTTCGCGTAAAAAATTCCAACTAAAACTTAAGACAGTTGGGGGGGGCAAAAAAAACTTCCCCCTCCCCCTCCCTCTATACAATTTCTGAGGGGGCAATTGCGCCTCCTTCCGCCCTTGTGTGTGTGTGTGTGTGTAATATAAATATAATACACGCTGATATGATATGATATGGGGGAAAAAGATTCCAAGGAAAAAACAACAATATTAGCCAAACTAAGAACACTGCTAGAACTTCTGTACCTATCTTACATTATTCGTCAAGGATCTCGGCACCAACGGATGCTGAACAACAGTGCATTCGGATGGTCTCTGAAACTATTATTACAATGACGGTATGCGATTATATTGTCATATTGGTTAATCGCCTGGGGGGTGCACCATGTTACAACCTATATGTATCTCATGCATATCAATAGGGGTCGTTGCCATCGTCTTCGTCCGCCGACAGCATTTTCGCGTTGCACTTTATGCATCCACACACACACACACACACAATGCTGAAATCAAGCCGGGGGTTTTCCTATTTCCCTTTACTTATTTAAAGATACATTTCTGCAGCTCCGGGCGCGGCGGCTGCGCGTATACCACGTAAGTTTGTTTGACCGAATTGGTTTACTTTGTAAACTAATAATATAAGCCCCAGGGCCCACGATCTCTCCTCTCACACTGTCTATCGTCGCGTGATCTTTGTGTCGCGACGGTATTATGTAGTCGAAATGAAAAACGAAAAACTTTTTTTTCTTGCCTATTTTTTTTTTTTATTATTATTCTCGCCTTTATATCTCTTTGTATCTCTACACACCTTTCGTAAGTCCGCTTTATTCTATACTTGTTGTTCTTTTTATCTATGTACGCTATCAGTTTCTCTCCTTGCTCCTCGTTCGATTACTTTTCCCGACACGCTCTACGGCAGATAATACAATTATAATTAATAACAATAATATCCGTCATAATGTTCGTTTTACGCATAATATGGCATAATATGTGCGTGCCTATTTGATTTAGAGCGTGAATTACATCGCTAATAATATGCAATGGTTGTTCTGAACACAATACTCCGATTACCTACGGCATGAATATCAACGTATATAATTTGTTGATGATATAGGAGACATTTTTCAATCTCAACTGGCTTCTGTCTCCGCCACTTTCCTCGTCTACAAATTATCCTGTCATTCACGTTACCGAATTCGTCGCAAGGAAATTGTTGTCATGGTTAGTGAACAGTTATTACTTGCTAAACTGATAACTCAAAGAGTTCAAGTTGATCAACAAGAGCAATAGTAAACTAAGATTTCTCGAACATAAGGATGGCCTCGATCTACGATCTTAATAGGTTTATTTTCGTAAAAATGTAAGAGACCAATGACCATAACTGCGGTTGAAAAATATGTACTCTACTCATACAATAAGGTATATCAAATTATTAAAAATTAGAACGTTCTTGCGGTAAAAAAAAATGTACAAGTCGTTAATATTAGTGACACTCAAGATATATTAAATAATATTATTTTTAGTTTTATTAATTTGTGTTCAAAACGCCTTCAGCAGAGACTACAATTCATAAATTACATTTATATACAGGATGATTTTTTTTATTGCTACCTTAAGGGTGTCCTGTAGCGATACAAACTTTTTTTTCATATGGAAATACCCTATTTTTAACTGTGGTATTTCATTGAGGTAATTTTTCTGTACATTTTGGTGTATGGAAATCAAAATTTGACCTAATAGTTTTTAAGTTGTTATAATCTAAGTATTAAGGGACATAGTCTCATAATACCAAATATTATGATATAATTTGTTATTTCATAAAATAGCTACTGATTCAAGATAATGCAAGTTTTACTCTTTTCATACGCAATTTTAAATTTGAATAATTCCAAAATTATAATATTGGTTCAAATTTGACTAGATTACATAAAAAATTCTAGAAAAATAAACCAAATAATATTTTGCGTAAAAAAATAAGGTGTTCCCATTTAAAAAAACAAATTTTGTATATCTATAGGACACCTTTTAAGTGATATGAAAAAAAATTACAGAAAACATAGGTTTTATGGTCACTTGAACATTTAATAGAAATCTAAATTAAAACTTTTTACGGCCCAAAAAAAGGATGAGCATGGTCAAAAAATCATCTTGTATTCGTGCGTTGTGTGCAAGTACAATTATTTGTTTAAAAACAAAATAGTCGTCATTATTCAATGTAATTCAAATTTAAATGTTCGAAAAAAAATTGAAGGGGCCAAAACCGTTTCCTAATTTTTCGTAATGGTAACGGTTATAGCTATTCATTAAATTGTCAAGTCATTAAACACAATACTACTTTTATTACTTATTTTATTAATAAGAGACATGTAATTAATAAAAAAAACCCACGCTTCCTAATGAAGTTCAGCATTTTTAAAATATTTCCTTCCGTATTTCTTTTAACTTAAGACAACTATTGAGATAATTGAAAAATGACCCGTTTAAAGTACCCATTATGGGTCCGATTTCCGATTTAATGAGGTACTACATGAAACTTTTGGTGCAATTTTACTAAACGAAAGTTTGAATCAGAAAATCCATTGTTGTAAGAATAATATAGTCTGTGTTTCTTTCACAATTTAAAATACATATATTATAATAGGCTTAAAACGCTCATTGGTCAGATATTTTGCTTACCAAATGCTGTTTCATTTTGTTATACTCGTAGTTAAAAATCAAGATTTCCGAAATATTTTTGAGTAATAATCGATGGACACCGTATATTTTTGTTGAGCCTTAGATTAATAATTAAAAAAAAACTCTTAACCTGCATTGAAGTTAAAGTTTTAAAAATATTTTTTCTTTATGATTATCTCTTCAAATTCTCTCCCAGAAAAACTACAAAGAACGCTACTTTCATTAAAGATTAAGACCAAGACACTTCATATAATAGGTACATATAAAGAGAAAAAGAAAAAAATGATTTAATTATTTCATGTTTTATCATTGCCGTCGCTAGGTGGTCTCTTCAATGAAGTGCCCGTACAAGTATTATTAATTGTTGTACGTCATATTTATATTCTGTACTTTATTAACTTTATGCCATGATAATAAAATATGTATAGGTTGCATACAATTCAAAATAAAAATATAACTTATACGATCGCGTTATTTTCCGAGTCACGGGAAAAGAACAAAAATTCATTGTATCTGTGAAATCCGCTATACCATAAACTTTGAATATTTAATAATACCTACTTATAATAAAAATAATTTCAAAAATGAAAAACAACTTACATTCAAATTTGTTCAGTTTTTAGCCTATCCATTATGTGCATGCATAAAATCCTTTGGATTTTCACCTATCAAACGTACAAAAACAAAAAAAAAACAAGTAAATCTCGCATAATTATAAAAGAAGGACCATTAGCGTCCCTCATTGCGTATATCTCGTAGGGGTCGTCGAGTGCATTAAATTGAGACAAACCATAAAATGAGCAATTATGCTTCGCGGTTACAAGACGAGACGTTCCCTCGCCCGCCGTTCAAATGTCATCATATTAGTACCATCTGACGTAACGTTGACCATCCGTCGAGTTTGTCAATTACATTCATGTGAAATATACACATTATAAACGGTATATCAATGACCACATCGTCCACTATCTGCTCGTCCATTTGCGCGACACTATGTACGATTACTACGACCGCGGCGGTTGCAAAGATTCCGTTCAGTCATTGCACATGCCATCGATAGTCGTAATGGCCGCGGGACATCAGCCCGCACTAAGTGCGACCCGGCAATGGCACAACACGTACCATAGCACGAGGACTTATCTGCGCGTACAAGACGATAACGCGGTTCGATGTTTTTCTAATGGCTTTCACAGTCAGAAACGCATTATTATACCAAGACCGATCGCCGCTCCCGATGGGACTCGGTGTCTACTTCGTTGCGTTAGGTTAGGGTTGTATACATAGGCTGCACGGTGAACGCTTTGAATGTTTTCGTCGTTTGTCTCACGGTTCCGTTACCGATTTTTTAACATGGGTAACTACGGAATAATTGTGACATTTTTTCATACGGCTTACGGTTTACAGTTAAGTAGGCGCCTCTATTTTACGGCTCTATTAACACGGATATGTTATTGCTTCGAATGTGTGCTTCAACCGAAGATTTTTTCCGGCCGACTTCGCGTTCATACAGATCATCTGTTTTACAGTAAATAAAACACTGTTGAAGTTATTAAGTAACCATAGTAACCGGAAAAAACTTTTTCTGTTTAGCGGAAAGCATTTTTCATTATTTAAACATAAAGTACAATTTTTTAACTAGTAACATCAATCAATAATATTATAATACGTTGAACGTACACATTTTTGATCCTCTCGGTTGAATTGAAATACTTGATCGTTCATAGTAAATAAATTTTACTTAAAATCTATTTCTAAGAAAACTACATTGATTTCAACGACTTCGAACATCTTATCAATAACTTATCGTGATTTGTATACGAACTTCACCGTGCGATCGGCTTCGATTTTGTTTTGTATATAAGAGTACCTATGTAAGTCGAAATCTAAAATCGACTGAAATAAATAATCAATCGACAGCCAAAAAAATAAATCCTTTTTCTAATGATCGATAGTTGTAATGAGTATTCAGTCTCCGCTGTAAATTTGTTCGGACCTAAGCAATTTTTTGAACTCAGTAAATAACACAATAACACAATGCGTCTCTCATAAATTTGAAGCACTTCAATAATTTATAAAAGGGGTCACATGTTATATAGCATGCAACGATAAAATACTAATTTAATTTCACTCGTGGTTAATTTATTATGTATTGTTAATTAGTAATTAGTACTATCAGTCATTGTTATCTTTAATTGTTGCGTGTTATCGAGTAATATGTGATCCCCTTTACAAATTGGGGCTTCATAACTTGAGACGGCCACGACGTATAATGACATGGTGGTCTTGGCTATAACAATTTGCACAGAAAATCACACATATTCAGTTCACGCAGACGTCGAATTTTTAAGTGAAACACCTCTTTGGGACCAGCAGGATTAACCAATTGTAAAATAAAAAAATATCCATCTACCGCTAATACCTAGAAAAGTCGATTATGAAAATAAAATTTAAAACCAAAATTTAACAAACGTAAACGGGTTGAGATTAATTTTGGTTTTATGTCTTGATTGCATGACGTCCATTTTGTGTGTGTGTGTGTGTGTGTGTGTTCTGACTATGGAGAAGAAGTAGAAAAAAAAACTTCTCCACTCTATCATAAACATAAATAAGATATTGGATAACAGCAGTCTTCGCCCGTTGCGTTTCTGAATGTAATTAAACGTTTGAAATGTCGACTTATACTCATGAAATGAAAACACCAAGGAAAAGTAAAATAAAACTCCTCGCATTATAATAAAACAAAACAGAGAATTTGTATAAACTAATTAAATTAATTTTAAATCAACAACTGCCGAAGGGCCTGTACTCTTATGCCTTTTATACGTTCAATAATAATAAACCCAAGATATTAATTCATATTGTAAATATTCTATAGGTTTTACTAAAATTTACTGTGATAAAATCGATTACAAGCAGTAAAATATTCAAATGAAAAAAAAAAAAACGTGAAATTATTATTTAAATCCTACTGAATTTACCAACCTCAAAATATATTTACTTGTATGATAAATTATATATTCAGAAAATCAAATTTCAATAAAACGAGAAAAACCTTCAACCATAAATTATTATTCAAATATATTTTTACAATCAATATTTAGCAACATACTTTGATTTATTGGAGGTATATAATTATTAGATAGTAGAAATGAAAGATACCAAAGGCGTTGATTAAAATATATTTACACGTATTAATTTTTTTTTGCAATTTCAATACTCAAAAATATTTATTGTACAGCAATATTAAACAGACGATCAAATATTTTAAAGTCGGTTCGAACTTTAAACGATAAACGGAAATAGTGACGACTTCAAAATGTTTTTACTACTGTGGTATAGTAATATGTTAGTATTGAATTAAAACACTTCTGTGTATAAACTTCGATTTAAACTTAACTGCAGTGAAATAACTTACAAAATTCGCAACAGTTTCATTTCAACGTCACGCGTAATGTGCATCGGTTGACAGCACTGTAGGATTTGTTTTTTACAATTATTACAGTGTCTAATTGCTGCACACATATTATATTATTATATTGGGTGAAAGTATTGTGATAAACTGTTCTCGCCTGATCCCCAGTTAAACCGGAAAAAAAAAGAAGACAAAGTATATTATTATATATTACATTTATAGAATTAAACGGAGTAAGGTATGAGTAGGATAACAATATAACTGCGTTTTAGTGTAAGCTCCGAATAATTGTGCTCGGCTGTACATTAAAGATGAAATATCCGTGGTTCGGTCGTCAGTATTTTTCCTCTCTCGTAGTCTCGTTTAAATCAAAATCATATTTATTAACCGAAGTGCATAAATATGAAGAGATGGTGTAATATTCATTTAGCATAATAAAGTTTAAATCGTGTTAAAATAACTAGTAGTATAAATGTTCTCTTCGAATTCATTAACTATTATTGTTAAAATCACATTTTCCCATTAAAAAATTGTCCATTTCAGTTTAAAATTGTTTCTTATACTATTTTATTTTCCACACGGTAGTTTTAATAATTAATTTAAAGCCTGCGAGACACTTGCCTAAGGCCAAGTGTTCTATGATGTTTACAATATCTCTAGGCAATACCATTCCAGCAATTGTAAATCATCGAAATTAATGTAAGTAAACATAAATTACAACAAATATCTACAATGTATAAAACTAGTATTAGTATAATATAAAACATGGTCATAGAGTAAAATGTATTTATAATATACGCAGTACATAATAACGTACAAATAAATTGAATATTTTATCTTAAACTATATTATGTTAACAAGATGTATTTGAATAAAGAAATTTACCATGTTTGTATTCAAATCGCAAGTACTAAAACACAAAGGTTACAATCGCAACGCTTAAAAGATCAAAGAGAAAAATAACGACAGTGCTCATAAGAATTATAAAAGACACACCGTATTTAAAACTTTAAACGATTTTAAAAAAATGAATTGAATGAGCCTAGCCAGATAATAATAAAATATACATAATACATATGGATGGTCCGTATCAAGCCGTATGAAATATAAGAAGATTTGTTTTATCAAAACAAAACATTACGAAAAATTCAATGGAAACGGATGTTCGACGAATCACGTCATTCTTGAGTATTTAAATTCGAGAAATACTGATGGAAAAATCTCGACCCTCCTAAGAACACTATTCAAATTTTTGTTTTTACGAAACAAATGGACAAACGTAAACTGCGCTCAACGAAGGGAAAAAATTGTAAATTGCGTCCGGTATTTTTCCGGTATAAATTTCTATGAAGAAAATTGCGCACAATAGAAATATTATCCGAAATCCTATGGAATATTTTTGATGGTCTTTCACAGATATCTTCAGTTACTTTCCGCTTTGCACTAGCGGACACAATTTGTCGTTGTAATTTTTGAAAATCAATTTGATGATTACGATTTACATTTTTTTCTGTAATATGTTTATTTTCTGTCATCGTTTTCAAAAATGCTTTACAGGTTTACACCCGAAGACAATATTCGCGTTTAATTTTTGAAAATTTCTAATTATCATAGATTATAATTTTCTTTTCTTTTCGGCTAAATTCAGTTCGAGTTGTCGTGTGGTTCGAAGAAAATATACTAGAGTATTATAGTAGTCGTAACTCGTAACTATACGTAAAGTCATTGATATCGTTTATACTATAACGATCAAAGCGATTCTGTTACGTTCGGTATTACACGAATAAATGCACAAAAGTAGTTAAAACGGATATCGATGAATTCAATGTCACTTAGATAAGATACTATGTGCGCAATTTACAACATGGATATTTATACCTGACAAATACCGAGCGCCATTTACTATACCCGTTTTAGATACCGGAAAATACCGGGCGCAATTCACTTTACTATTTTCGCTACCTGATCACCGCGGGCGCAATTTACAATCGCCCAAATAAATATTCGATTCGTTCAAAATCTAAAAATAATTCACGGAATCATATAGGTGCTGGCTTATAATATTGAACACGGAAAATCACTGTGCATATGAGTTTTGTGATGGCTACGTTTTTGTAACAGATTTCATTCGTATGAAAGTAATCGATTCTGTTCGAAAAAATACACCCATCTAATACATATTTATAATGGTACAATAATAAGATCTGTTTTTTTCCCTATATTACCGTCCCCATTTTTTCTACTTTTTGGGGTGAAAAATAATTTTGGAAAGAACCCTATATTTTTTGTATAACTGCGTATTAGACCACCGTCGCGCCGCGGAGAGATTTCACGGTCCACTTATTAAGCCTGACAGTATCCAGTTTTGATTGACTCGGACAATAATAATGGCCTGAATGCGGTACACATATCGAATACCCAACATTAGAACTGTTCAGCAATAGTTGACAGTTATACACAGCCAGGGATGAAGAACTATGGGCGAGGGTGGTACAAGAGAGTAATCAAACACACGGTAATGTGCAGCAGTAATATTTATTTTTTTTTTTTTTGTATCCCTTAAACGAATTCACTTTTTTATTTAATTTTCGTGCATTTTACTCATTTCTATTTGCACGCACCATTTTAAAATGTTCAAACCCATGTGGACAATTCATCAACTACTACACTACAAACAAATAATTCGTATTGAATATCGAATACCAATATAATATTATAATTATTTATTTAAAACGCAATACAATTATATGTACTGACACTCACGTCGAACAATCATGTTTTCAAATAATATAATTAATAGACACGAATAAAAAAGCCAAAGAATATTAATTTATAATTTCAATGATAAAACAAGTATTTTTTCATTGTCAAAAATAATTTTAATAGCATTTTTTGTTTCTTAGAATTTAAATCCGCATTCTACAATTTTTAAGGGGAAGGGGGGGAGTTATTTTGAAATATTCACAATCTGTAAATGTATATTTTTTACATAGAGTACAATCAGTGGACGGTTTTATGGGTAATGTGCTATAGAATGTAAAGTAAAATATATTTAATGAACAGGCTGTCAAATGGAATCATCTATTGATGGAGTAATGGGAATTAGACGGTTGATTATTGACGAAACTATGTTCTTCACCTTATGGCGTTACTCGAAATAGTGCAAAATGCAAAACGGAAAGTTAGGAGATCGAGAAATTGCGATGTTTGAGAAGTTTAAAAAGTGTACGTTCGTAGAATATTTTTGCAACGGTTTGAATTGTTAGAATATAAATGGATAGTAACAATCACTTATTTGACGGAAACATTTAGACTGAAATATTGGGATTTCATATTAAGGCTTAGGTTATTTGATATCTCACCATGGCTAAATGCCATAAAATACTAAAATAAATATGAAATTAAAATAAATCGAATTTAATAATTATAGATATAGTCAACACAACCGCATTTTATGATAATTACAAGTACACAAGTAAACACAAAAAATTAAGGAATATCCTTTGGGGTTTAGGGGCGCTTATAGCATTCCCTTCCTGATCACGACTGCTGAAACAAAACTATTGTGATTATAACTTGAAAATAAATCAGTAATGTCATTATAATCGAATAAATAGTATATTAAACTGTTCATTTTAAACTTATGCTCCATAATACGCTCTCGTGAATTGTGATCTGCTTGAAATATAAGAATTGTAAAGTAGGTAGGTATTTCAAATAATCAAACAAAAGAACATTTCACGATACAATTATTGCTTTAATAAAGATTTATAAAATGCTGAACCTACAGAAGTCCATTGAATGAAATAAATGATTTTTGGAATATCGACATAAGTTCAAAAAGATTATTAGTCTCAAGTTAACTTTATATTAAAGCAATAAGTATACTTGAATACCAATCTATAAAATATATTTTATTATAGTTCTTAATAGGTACGTAATAACGTGTTATGAATACCTTTTGTATAACATATATCGTATTCGTGTGCTTTAGATAAATAATTTGTGCATTATAGTTTATTGAATGCATAACATGTATTAAATATATAGGTACGTTTAGAAATTGCTTGAACTTCAATTTTCAGGTTCAAACTCTTATTTCATTTAAAATTGTTCCTCTTTCTAACTTTGTTTTAACCCTTTCAGTCCCCTTGCGCATTGCAATGAACATGTTTTTCAAGTATTATTTATAAATATACTCTCACATAAAGGGATGTAAAACTTAAATTACCATATTCAGAATATTCCATAGTGTATATAAAATCTTTAATCAGTTTTAAAATAAATTTTCACCGCCTATTTTTTGGTCATGAACTCATCACTGTAATTAAAAGTCAACCATGAAAAATATTAATAAACTTTGAATATTAACCACTTTAGTTCTTATGCAAATAATGATAAGCGATAAACTTTTCAGCATTTACAGTTTACACTAATTCCAAGTTATAAATTTACCCATTTTTAATTCACAAGGATAACTACTCGTAAAACACCTCAAATCATAAATTATTTTTACTTTTATATCGCATCCATCAACATAATAAGAACGTCGAAATTCGAACTGTACAAATTTCTCAACATTTGATGTCCGTATAAACTTTTATATTTATATAAATATATAATATTAAATAGTGTCGTATACTCTTCGAGATGTTTCAGACCAAGTTTTAAGTACCTTCACCATCAGCTCTATAATATTATTGATAACGATTCGTCAACTTCACTTCGAGCCGATATTTATTGTATTATATATGATACAATCTGAATTATCCGGCTTCGAACGGATCAGTCTTGGCCGGGGCGTTGGTTTTAACGGATTTCTATCTTACATTATTTAAATCTTAGCCATGATTGGTTAAGTGCGTTACATTTGGTTATAGGTTAAAATTGGTTAAAAATTCGCCGCGCTAACAGTACATGAACTGGCGGTAAAATTTACATAAACGAAAATTAATCAGCTCTATGGTAATGCGGTCAGTCAGAAAAAAAATCATCGGTTGTACCAGTAGCAATAACATAATCATGTTCACCATGTTATAGGAATATGACCACAATCAGTAATATTATTAGAATTAACATATTAAATAAAATAAAATAATTCCTTGGTAACCAAAAGTTGAATACATTTAATACGCACGTCCAGACACAAGACCTTAATTTTTTAATTTGAATGATCAATTACGAACATTTACGATGAATCGAAGCTTAAATCAATTATATTGGAATGTGATTTGTCAGTTTTACCAGGAGCATCGACAAAGGAAATTCCTTCGTAGCCGTCGTTGACTACTTTCGTCATAGGTGTAGTACGCGGCTCTCTGCTGCTGCTGATTCAACATTGGAACATTTATTCGTACTGATTGACTTAACCCATAGTTGATTTTCGTCTGTTACGTTGCCTCGACAATTTCATGTAAATGAATTGATAGACTTACACAAAATTCACTACGGTACCATTACTATGGCGACCAAATCGTTGTTAGGGAAGCGATGCATTTTACTAATACATGTATTAATATCAATATTAATTACTTAGCAACACCCCTATATCGATTTTCAAGTTTCTGAGATCGCAGCGACCCGCGACGGGTAAGCTTTTCCGGCATTTAAAAGCCGTGCTCCGCGGGACAATACAAGAAAACGAATGTAATGATACAGACACAATATTACTGCTCTGTTGTATTGTGTCAATGGCGTGTATTTTATCGTTTTATATATTTTTAGAATATTCAGTATACATAGCGTTGGTGTACGCGCGGTGCGCGAGTTCATTTTTTTTGATAAACTTCTCGGAACAATTGTCTTCATGCCGAAATCACACACATAATTTGACGGACCGAAAGTCGGGTTGCAGGTAACCGGAAACCCGCGGGCCGCCGTCTATAGTTGTAGGTATACGGTTTACACGTAAAATATTAAAAAAAATTTGGGGTAGACACCCCAAAACACCTTAACGCCCTTAACACCTAGGGATTTTAAAAATAGCCTATGACCTATTCTCAAACCTACCGAATATACACAATGAATTTCATGAAAACCGGTCGAGCCGTTTCGGAGGAGTTCAACAACAAACACTCTGTGACCGAAGAATTGTACGTACTCGTATGAGAGAAGATATTTTACGCGCGTATTATTATTATTAATATTATTATTATTATAGGTAATCGACACAATTATTCAAAAATCATAGGAGTAAAATAATATTATACAACCGACATATTAGTATCAGGCGTCCGGGCATATTGTTATCGTGTTCACACCCGTGGATTAATTGTCAACCGTTTTACACCCGAGAAGGGGGTGTTGTGACGTTGGCTTAGTTTTTAGGCACGCGCTCACATACACACACACACAAAGGTGCACACAGGAGGGGGGGGTGTTTAAGGGGTCACAACCCTATCACACCCGTAATGTCTACCTCTTTGAATTAAGTCACAGCTGTTGTGAATACAACATGAATAAAATGAATGTAATGAATTTACATAAAAAATTATTTATTTGGTGACAATACTGTTCTGTTAACATGCGCTATCATGGCTTTAATGTACCAACTGATCTATAGTGTAGCCATTGACACTTCGAAAACCGAGACACTGAAGACAACTTTACGTTACCACTACAAAAGTGCAAAGATCTCTTGAATGATAATAACAATGATTATATTTTAAACGATAACTCAAACGATGCCGAATTAAACTCAATAAGTAAAATAGCATTGAATACCAGCAACAATAACACTAATTAACTGTAATTTGATCTATTCTTCCAATGTAATTCCGAAATTTATCTGGCTATTTTGTAGTTTTTAAAATTGTCATAACTTCACCAGTTACGGGAGAGAAAGCCACGGCAGAAAGCTCATTTTCAACATTACGACGTATAACAATTTATTTAAGAAATATAGACTATAACATTATGTTATTTCCTATCAATATTTGTGTAAAATCTAAGCTGTTTAAAATCTTACCGTATTTCTGCACAGAATTTTACAATCTACGAAATAATTGTGAGCGCAGAACCCCTCCCGAAAAAAAACCGTCTGCGCTACTGCACACACGCCTTACAGCAGCTGTAAACAGTTATTTCAATGAGGTTCAAACAATGCGATATAGCTCGGGGGAAATATATTATTATTATTATTATTATTATTATTATTATTATTATTATTATTATTATTATTATTATTATTATTATTATTATTATTATTATTATTATTATTATTATTATTATTATTATTATTATTATTATTATTATATTGATATAATGTATTGCGCATACCTGAAAATTATTTCACATTGTATACAATGCGACATAAGTAAAAAAGCGTAGAGTTTATTTTTATTTTCATATAATATACAAAAAAGTAAAAACTATAAATGTATAATATATATATATATATATATATATATATATACGTTTATAGTTTTTACATTTATATATAATTTTTTTGTTTTTTTTTCTGTTTTTGCCCTTTTCTTTTTTATTGTTTTATGTATATTTTTTTGTTAAGGTTATGGGGCGGTATAATTATTGCCGACGAATACTGTGCACACGTCATCGCGTGCAACAGAACAGTTAGCAGGATCCATATCACATGATGTTTTTCGATGACTACCGAACAAAAAGTTATTATTGAGACGCCACGGCGCGTCGGTAACCATATAATTACACCTACACAGAAACATACATATATAGACGCACATGCAGTGTACACCATAAGTGCGTCAGGATCATCCGTATATGATCCTAAATATTCCTAATTAGAATCCGTTAAACGGTGTACACGCACTTTACACCCATCAGCCTGCGTATACGGTGTATACATATATACATACTATTATTAATAAACATTAATATTTGTTATGTGCATAATAATATCGCGAATAATCCCGAAGACTCTCCCCTTCCTCGTCGTACTCGATTCCCGGCCGACCACCCTGCAATACCTGTACACCTACCTAAACGTAGTCGTAATATAGCCTCGTAATTCCACTGCGGTAGTTTTTTTTTCCTTTCCGTTATTTCCAATCCCCTTCACCCTTTCCTTCTCTCTCACGCTCTCTCTCTCTTTCTCCCTCTCTCTATCCTCCACCGTCGTCCCCGATCACCCGCGGCCCCGCCTATGCCGTAAACCGCGCCACCACCGCCCGCCACCTTGGCCTACCCTACTTAGAATTAGAATAATCAAGAGTAGTTGAATCTTGATATCAGAAATTATATATAGTTCCTCACGCAATAGCTATACGCAGACACGTGACTGGAATAGTTAAAAACCGACTATACATCACCCTACCTGCGCAGCTATACATGTATGGTCATAAAAATGCGGTTATTATTATTATAGGAGACGGAACACGTGAAATGGTTTTGGTTCAATGCGGCTTCTCACATTCGGATTGTGCTTATTAATTATCGCACACTTACGTTTTCATTTGGTTTAATGAGAAACGTATTACGTAAAGCACCCGCCAAGTCAAATAGCTGTGGTACATTCTTAACCGATGTACAGGGTGTCTCGCGCCGCGTTCGTCCACGTCAGTACGTTTCTGACCTAAATTATTGTATTTCAAATCTAATGTTTCCACATTATCACGATTCAGTAGGACCATAGTTATTTCATACTTTCCGATAGTTTTTAGACTAGTTGGACCAAATTCTGAATCCTGCCCCCGTAAGAGAATATTCATCCCTCCCAGAGAAAATTGGGTCCATATTTGTGACTGCTTATTTGAAAATACCTGTACAATTATTGTCGCTTTTCACGATTTGATTTTTTATTTTATCAACAAATTTTGTACGCATTATGTTATTGTAGTTCTGCCGAGGACTCCTGAACAAATCACCCATTCCAGCCACGAAGGTCTTAATACACGCCCTATGCAGTGTATATATTCTATATTTGCTTAAAAATAATAATAAATCCATGACGTCAATGAACGAATACTACGAATAATAAAAGTAACATTTTTAATTAAAACAAGTTTATAAAAAGAACGACTGAAAATCTAATTAATATAATGGTTTTTTAATTTTTACTCGCTGTGAACATGTTTTTTTTTACACATTACAACATTCAGTTATTTATTTGAGCTCTGAAATTAAGTCTCTACTGGCCGTCTATTTAAAACTAAATCGCCGTGAAGACATTTTATTGTAAAATAATAATAATAATTTATTTATAGCCTTGAAGACTTGAAGTACAGATAACGTAATTTACAATACATTCTTGTAATACTGTGATAGAGAGAGAGTGAAAAAAAAAAATGTACATATAAACATGAATAACATTTTACCAATCATTCATTTTTAACGTAATGGAGTATTTTAAAATTATTATTGTCAAAGTATAATAGCCTATTGTGGGTTGCTGACACTTCTCATAAAATTAAAATTAAATGTGTACAAATATGATGAATTTAATAATTAAAACAACATATTGGTAACACTAGCATTACGTGTATATTTATCTACAGGTGTATAAGATAGTAAGTTATTCTCTTATGTTTTTCTCGACAACTAAGAAAACAGTTGAAAAACTGTTAAGAAAAAAAGTTGAGAAAACCTCCTGGATGCACCAACTAGACACTTCTAACAGACATTAAAAGGAAGTTGAATATCGGAGCAAACCTCCCGGCCGAAATCTTGTAGGTGGACACAAAAACAAACGCACATACACACATAAAATGGTAGCACCTTTGCATTATTCACTCCGTTTAGAATATAAAATAGTAATTATTTAGAATTGGAACGATATAGTAAGCAATTGATAGTAACTATTTTATAATTTTAGAGATACATAACTAATTGTTATAATGCATAAGGGATAGATACTTAAAAAGAAATATAATAGTTTAATGTCACCTTTCATTTAACACTTTCAAACATTCAATAGATAAAAAGTTTTAAAAGTACCAAATTAAGATCGGTAAAAAAAATTTGAAACACCTCACGGTGAATTTGATAGTTGATACTATAGGTATATTAAGCTTCATGACTATTCACTCACCTAAAAAAAAATTCTGTTAAAAATCTGTTTTCAACAAGACTTATTAGTGGCTTTTGAATAAATTACAAATCACAAATCATAAACCAAATATATACGCTTTTTAAAATATTTTGTTGTAAGAATAGAGATGTAATTGTACATTATAAACTAAAGTTGAATTCATTTATAATACTCATATAAATTAATATAAAATATTCGACCAAATAAGGTACAATATGTTTCAACGGTTCGACGCTGGTGATTTGTTGATACATTTTGGTTTGGAACAAAATAAAGAAGTTTCGTTAGGATCAATGAAACTATCATCTCTTTGGTCTGACCGCTTGTAAGTGATTTATCAATTATTCGCGGTTATTACATTTATGAAAATTTTTCGATTTTTTTTTTATCACCATATTTGTACCGTTATAAATGTTGTGATGAATAAAATACATAATGCTAATAATTTATTAACTCGATTTGTTTTTCTTGTTTTCGAATATTTTATTTTGAAAGTTCTATAAAAAAAATCAGTGTTAAAACACAGCAAATATAATTTTTTTTTATAATTATTAGTGTGTAATTACAATATAATAAAGCGGTTGAGAGATTCAAAATATGACCTCCCGAATGTACCAATTTGACTAGATTTGCTAATCTATGATCGGAACATTCCATCTAGTTGAAATCATGTTGGTAAATTGATACATTCCTCGCTCCACTAAGAATCTAAAATTTAAAGAACGGTCATTGCAGGTTATACCTTTTGACCGTAGGGGTTGTACCAACGTGGGTTTATTCCCATAACAGCCCCTATTACAGTATTACTCCAGTTGTTCCGACGCATCTGTAGGTCATAAATATATTTTTTTTCCATCAACACTGGTTCGTTATAAATATGTACTAGGAATATATATAATACATAAATAAATTATATTTCTTTTGAAAGAATATTGAATTATGGTCTGAACGTATTTATGCATGAACGTTTCCCATTCTCTCCGAAAATGTAATGTTAATGAAAATAACAATTTAATTTAAAACAAGGTTTAACGTGATTTCGTGTTTACATAAATTCTACTCGTATTATGTTTCACAACAGCCACGCCGTGTCCGTGGTGTTGGCGGGAGGATATGTCTGTAAAATGTTTCGTTGATTTTTAAGACCCAATGTTATTCCAAATCAGGTTTATTACATATAATGTATTTTAACCGTTACGTAGTATGTACATTGAACAATTTAAGACTGTGCAGACTGCAGAGGCCAGGGGGATGCAATGAATGTTTGACGGTGGTGTTTTTGTTGTTTTTTATTTTATGTACAATGTTTTTTAGCGTTAAAGTAATGCGTGGGAGGATTTGGAACATTCACTCCTTCGTTCATCCTTAAACCGGTAATAGTTTGCTTCGCGCGCGACGACGCGTGTTCCGTACGGCTGAAGACTATAGAGCGGTAATACATTTTGAAATATTTAAAAATAACAGACGAAAAACAGGCCCGTCACATGTTCACCGCACTTTAATGTACTTCATACCAAGGCCGTAACTAAAAACAAATTTTGTGGGAGGGGGTCCAAATTTTTTAAAAATAGAACGTAAAGGGCAGCAGGGTGTTTTTCACGTATTATAGATTGAACGCCTTTAAAATTATCATTCATAGATGCTACGCCGTCATCCCCTGTCCTTATAACAATTACTTATTAATTATTATTAACACTAAGCCTTATTCAATTTTCCAAAATAACTGTTTCCAGATGTTGTCCTGTTGTAGAATATACTGGAACAAATTGTAAAAAATTCTCTCAGTACAAACGTCTTACCATTTTTGATATGCACACATTGATCTAATTACCGTAAACATAATGATAGTTGTTCAAAGCTAGAGACATCAGTTGTCTCATCGACCGATTCCGAAAAACATTTGGATTTGTTTATTTTTTCTCGACTATTTGTTCCTGTATAATTTTTCCGCAAATTTTAATAAAATTATTGTAAATAAGAGGACTTAAATGAGAAGCATATAATTTGTCATTTTGCAAATGGTCAATTAAAAATTTATCACCACGCGTTACATGTATTCACAACAAACCACGCAAATTGCAATCACACAGGGATTTTTCTAATGTAAGTAAAAGTTTGGATTTTCTGTGTCCGATGTTCGCATCTAAGTTTTGATTATCTAAGGCAAGCACCTATTACTCTCTCTTGTTATAATCTTAATCTTTATTACGATGTTGTCATTAAATAAAACGATACATTTTATCTTATTTGAAATAATTGCTTTAATGGTTTAATGAAAATATGGAATCATTCTTAAGCGCAATAAAGAATAATCAATATTCGCTGCTAAAATTGTTCGGGACCCCTCTTTTACGACCTTGCTTCATACTACTAATCGTACCATAGAGTGGAATAATTTTGCACTCGAATCTTTCCTCGTCGAATGCTGCATTACAGTCCGCGTACAGGTAATGATTGTACAGTGTACACTGATAACTCGTGGTCGCGTAATAACGTGGCATAACCGTTGCTTCTTCTTTCTCCCCCCGTTCAACAATCAGCCGAGACACGATTAAAATCGCACGCGTTGTACGACCATATGTCATATTATCATCATCGTGTAACGTGTGGATCACGTGAAAACGCGCGTATGGGGGTCGTCTTTCTATACACGTATTTATATTACAAACGTGATTCATTACGGGGCGTTTTGCATTTGCGGGAGGACAGCACAACGAAAATCGCAATTGGCACGTTTTTATATCATTCCATTCGTTCTTTATGAAGTTTTGTTTGAGAAAAAAAAAGAAAAAAAAAGACATTAAATATCCACTTTATATCCCCTCGGCGATATTAATAATACCTGTTTAAAAACTCGAATGGACTTTTTTATGGCTGTTTGAATCAGTTTTGCTGTGTGGCATAATGTAAAAAGAGCCACTCGAAATAATGAAACACTGGGAATTTTTTTCCTCTTTCCTCTTTTTTTATTTTTTTTTTGTCATCGCAGAACAAGACTCGGGTTGAATACTTACCAACAGCGGTTAATAACTTTGAGGTTTAAATGGTCACGTTAGCCTAAACTGGCATATTATTTTATATTGTTCGCATATAGTGACAAGCGTTCTCACAATATTATCAAATATGTCATAGTCATATAGTAATATTTAACATGTAAATTGTAACGTAGACCGTTTACAGTAAATAACATTTCTAAATGATTGATCGGTAATAAATTATAATCCCAATAACAATTTTCCCATTATAAATTTCCATTTTTTTTAAACTATCACAAATACCACCATAATCGTATAAATTATACTTTATCGTTGACAAGTCTGGAAATTATTAAGTTCTATACTTCGCTGTTCGATAATCTAATAATTAATAATATCATTGTTTATAATTTGTATACTTAATATTTTGTATATTTACGTGAATAAAAAAAAAAATTCTCATCAAGAGTATCACTCATGTGTATATATTAACGACCGTTTTTTATTTAAAAAACTGCAGATTAACTAGTTTTCTAGTTCAGTGTTATAATGATTGTGTATAATGAATTTACCAGCTACCTACTCGTATGTTTTATTTTCCACATTCTGTGAACAGATTTTTACGTTTTTGGACAGAAATAATCAAAAGTTTGATGGTGTAATATTTCAGATCGTAAATTGAACCCGAGTATTAGGTCATTTTAGAATTTCTTCAGTGGCTCGTTGCTCATAAGTCGTAATTATGAAGAAAAACCGAAAAAGAAACTGCTAAATTGACGAATATTGTAAAGCCTGTTGATATGGATTATCGTACTGTCATTGGAAAAATAATCATTACCCTTAAGAGTTAAGGCTTAAAATCAAATATAACACAAACGAGTAAACCATTGCAAACCACGGATAAAAATTTGAACTATTCCCTCGATTCGGTGATTACGTTCGGTTTGAGTTTGAAATTAATTTTACAACCAAAATTACGCTTATCACTACAAATATACAGTCATAACAAACGCATGAACTAGGTACATGTTATGCGTATAATTTTCTCAGTTCTAACTTTAATATATAATTTGAAGATCACTGATCTAAATGTCGGTGATTATATTCTATACTTTTATTGACTGTATACAAAAAAATAATCGTCAATTTGTTGGGTAGTTGACAAGGACACGTGATGGTGGTAATTTTCTACGCACAATACGTTTTAACAAAATATCAGTTCAGCGCCCCACTAATAAATTTAATTAATTTAATAGTGCACAAGAAATTGATTTATAGGCACCATAGGTAATTATCAGAAAATACTTGATAATCCGGCTGGCCGGCGTTGATGATATAGCCGAAACCGAACGGCGAGCATTATAAAACGGAAAATTACTTTAATAGTTATATGCTTATATAGCCTACGGAAAAGTAAATGTTTCTCATTAACGATCAAACATTCAAATCTCACTGAAAGCAGAATGGAAGCCCAACATAAAATACCGAGACTAATTTTGAATTATAGTGAAAGACGTAGTACGCGGTTGACTTTTGTCGAAAATAAAATAAAATAACGTTTCTCCCCGACCGAGAATATTCAATGCGGCTGCAACCAGAATAATACCTATAACCTACCGTAACAGTAGTATACCGTGTAAAGAATCTTGTTTGCCATTTTTCGGAGAACTTAACGCCAATTCGATTGTTTCATAAGTCGATCTCGATACACACTTCAATTTATCCATTAAATAGTTATTTGGTAAAAAATCGGTCTTTTCTTTTACAACGGGAAGCACATCCACAGTATGTGCGTGGACCTTCTGCAGTAACCGCCAGCCGTATTCGCAATAATAGTCAATGGTGTCAAAAGTCTTCGAGTGAATGGGGAGCTAGAGTCCCAATATTATTTTCGGTGCTAAGTAAGTCGCAGCGACGAAACCCTCACACGGTTGAACCATATATAATTATATTTTTTCAATATTATTGTATCACCATTATATTTTATATTAATAATTTCGTTTTAAGTGCCCTATACTTACTAAAATTGGATGTTTCGAATTTAACATAATATTAGTACATTGAAATCGCACAAATGTTGTGTGTGCGTCATATCATAACTCATAACAATTCTATTAATGCGATATGACGGACAGTAATTATTATTGCTGAAGAAATATGTCACGATGAAAAACTATGAAATACAATGCGAGGTGGCCATATACTCGTATATATTATAATCGAAGACGTGGAAAAACATTGTTTTTTAATTTCAACTTTTATTTTTAGTACCTGCATACTATATATAAATAAAACTTTACAATAAGCATGTTTGAAGATTGATTTACATTGTGCATTGGCTTGATTGACACGACGAAGCATTCGTAACCTAGCGGCAACACTTACTAGCGGGCTCTTGCAGTTTCGCTTTGGCCTTCCAGACGGATTGCCCGGAATGGATTCGGAGTTTGAAGTAATGATGACTGGGTCAGAGTGGTTCACAAGACGGGCAAGGAATAGTTTATGGGCAATTCCGGCTGTTCCTTGGACGATATGAATTTTTAGGCCCGAAAATAAGGTGCGGAGCACGTGTAAAACATTCCCAATGGTTTTTCATAAAAATGTATAAATAAAAATATTTTCGGCTATCAGAAGCGGTCAGATTTGTTGGGAAAAACGACGAGTGTGGGCGTTGGAAAAATAAAATGTGAAGGACATAAAGATCTCCCAACGCGATCGCGGCGACTCGTAAAAATCATCGATACACCTACCCGCCGGTTATATAATATTGTACATTGTTCACCAACAATTGCGTTCGGTGTACCTGGAGCACAGCGGGCGCGATAATTGTTGTAATTTGCGCGCGGCAGAAAACGTTACTTTCCAGTAGTTGTATTTTATTAACTTTCGACAACTTCGAACCGGCCACCCCGATATTAACGGTTCACCCCGTGGGAACGACGCGCGCGCCATGCTGTACCGCTGTACAATCTATAGCCACTTGCCGTATACGTTATTGTACATTGTGCGCACAACCAATATTATTTTCGGCGAAAACTGTTAACTTGTTAACTGTTATAAGACTACCAGCAAAAGCAGGGCCGTATTCAAGGGGTGGTTCGTGGGCGGGGAAGGGGGCGCAAAAAATTATAATAATTTGAATTATTTATTTTCGTCATTATTCAGATATTATGTTATTGATCTTTCACGTATAATAAATATTGTATTAAGTTGTAGTTGAAATGGGAAAAATTAATTTCGAGCGAGCGGCTTTTAAAAAGATAGTCGAAGAAGAAATCTGTTTTGGACTCGTGTAGAATTATCTTACATGTGTAGGGTTGCCATCCGTCCCGATATATCGGGACTGTCACCGATATTGAGATCTCTGTCCCGACAAAAGACCAAAATGTCCCGATTAAAACTGTGCATTGCAAATTTCGCTTTATTGCATACAAATATGCATGACATGATCGAAAACAAAAAAAATGTTGTTTTTCAACTTGTACATGTTCTTATATGACCAAACGTATGCGATTAAAATCCAATTAAAACGGTCATATCGAAAATATAATTTATTATCTTTAGGTATCGCTTGTTTACGTCGGACACTCGTTCGTCCTCAGAATCGTATCGGTCGGCCCGTACAGCGATTATCGGATTCATGGTATTTACAAATTACGTAGGACACGGGCATCCAGAGACTATTTTGGAGTCGATTTTACAGTGTCAAGTTAATTATAATATGACTTGCGCAGTATTCTACAAATATGTTAGAAAAAATCTGTTGAAAAAACCAAAGTCTTCTGAAAAGTATGGCCATCCAAGTACTTCTGCGATAGAGTAAAAAAAATTTAATGTAACTTTAATAAATATACAAATAATTTTTTCTAAAACAATGAACTCTGATGTTTCTTACAAAATTGAGTATTTTTAGACGCTCTATCCTAACATTTCTACAACGTCCCGACAAGACCCTAGCCAAATGTGGCAACCCTATACATGTGGATATTCGGATGGATATCTCTGGTAGAGACTACAGGAATGGTCAAATGTTGCTGCCCACAGGCAGCAAAATCTTAAATACGGCTCAAAGCAAAAGGAATTTAGAAGAATAATTTTTTTACATATATATGTTACCAGCAATAGTGATAATCCTGTATTTTGCACAATGCCTAGGCATTATGCAAAATAATGAAAATCACTCGGCAATATACATAATACGAGCTTTGTCTATGCATTATGTATAATGTCAAATGTGGAGTTGATAAAAATAAACAAAATTGGGTAGCTACCGCCAATATCATTAGTCTTAACCAGTGGTTTCCAACTGGTGGTCCGTGGACTCGTCTCAAGTGGTCCGTGAATGAATAAATAGAAATAGAAATTATAAACTATAAAATTTTAATACTAAAAAAGTATAAAAAATAAGTGATATAAAGAGGGGGGAGGGAATTTAAATCAGGCAGTGGTCCGTGACGGTGAAAAATGTATAAAAGTGGTCCGTGCCTATTGTTGAGTTGGAAACCACTGGTCTAAAAACTTTTTTTATAAACACAAATTTACCACACAATATAATAAGTACGATAGAAAATGAAGAACAATTTAGCTGAGTTAATCACAGAACAACCACAAGGAATTAATTCAAATGTAGCAAATGAAATATCAGACACAGAACAACTATTAACCACAACTTTCCGAGCAATTATCAAATTAAATAACGAAAATGCCAATGTCTAGAGTCAAGAAAAATCTTGAGAATCAAGCGAAAAAAATGATGACGTGGTCAACATGAAAAGTGCATCTGTTTTAAAAATAACGTTTTATGCACTTCAAAATATCATTTTTCTACAACATCTTGTAATAAGTAGCTAGTAATAATAATAATAGATAAATATCAAAGTATAAAATCTAGAGATTTGTCAACTATATATACACGGACTTAGGAGTCTGTTATTTTACTTGATTTGTCATTAAAATAATATATCGACGCGCGAATATCACAGCACGGCTATACGGTATTAGATTGCCTGAAGAACATTTAATTTTATGCTGTTTGCACCGATGGGGACCGTTACAGATCATTTTTCGCATACGACGTTAGGCATACCTGTTGCGGTCTTTTAGAAACGTCCAAACGGCTATTTTGGACTTTTCGAAATGCCGACAACACACACACACACACACACACATACACACCGCGGTCTACTCGATTATACCTACGATGTACACGACAGGGAAAATATTTAAAAGTTCGACGGACTTTTTTCCGATTACTTTCGAAACAGTTGTGCCGAGACAGTGATGCATCACACAGCCCCAGCCGTACGGACGCATTGCTGTCCGCCAAATTATATCTGTACACTGCAAACCAGGGCCCGTGTGCGGTTATCGCGCGCGAGCGAATAAGAACGGATCGTTCTGAGGGCAAAGCAAATACATATAATAAAACAATAATAGCAATAATAGAAATAACGTTAATAAAAATAACAATAATCGAAAAAGTTTCGTACCTCGACGTGGGTAGGTATTATATTATTATTATTGTGCGGCGGTCGGGGTACAAGATGCCGCGGGCACCAAACGATGGACGCGATAAAGATTGATGGTTTGTTTGTTTCTTCGGGACCGTAATTATTTTCACGCGTCCGTGTACTTATTGCGCTCGCGAATCGAATTTCACACCGGGCGAACCGCGTGTCTACGACTTGAAGAAAAATTAACATGACGTGTGAATAAGGCACACGCATTGACATTGAATATTATGTGTTTGACGAAGAACCCCATAATTTGCCCGACAAACCGTTTGACCTTAACGCGGAACAGGTAAGTACAGGGAACATTTGCCCCCGCATAACGTACCACATACGTGTTATTATAGTTATTAATTATTGTAATCATCGAAATGGCTATAAGTACGTGCGTACGACATCTAGAAAGGTGAGGTGCACGAGTTACGCTGAGTGTTGTTATTATTCGTCCATGTTTATCGTTCCGCCGTAGTACACCGTTCGGGGTATCGGCTAGAACAAATATTTGCCATCATTTATAAATATACAAATTTTTTATGAGCAAGAGCGTAAGGTTACGACCGAAATGGCGTGGTCGATCGATGTGTAATTGGAAAGAAATAAGATTAATATTGCAGAGCTGAAAAGAACATAGAATGACGAGTGCGCGAAGAGAAAGAAAATTAACAAGCAAGGACGAAGAGTTTTCGAGCAAGGAAAATTAATAAGTCGGGTCGAAGAGGAGGTTATGGATCAAGAAAATATTTTTAACGAGATGACAGTAAAGGACGTGTATTATAACTTATAAGTAGGGCCAACACTTGTATGCATTTGCATATTTTTATTGGTTGGTCAAAAAAATAGCTAGTTAATACCAAAATTTGTTTTATAACCTAACGATGCTGTATACAAAATTTTATTCGCTTATTTTTGCATATTATGGTATTTTTGCATTTTTAGGGCATATTTTAGCATTTAGTATATTTTTGGAGCATATTTTTGGAGTATATTTTTGGATTTAAGATCTTAAAAACTCGGGAATTACAAAATATTAATTTGTTTCACTCATATACCTTATTATTGGTATTTCACGCTACAAAAATTTGTTAACGGACAATCGACGCTCAATGCTGTTTGAAAACTTATACAAATCATTAATTGTTCAATGTAATAACATCGGGTAAAAATTAAAATGTTTATCATCTGATTAATGTTTTTGTTTTTTAATTTTAATTTTTTAATTTTAAATATTTTTTAATATCACACATTTTTGTAAATCATTATTCATTGGCAATAAATAATAATATTGTATTATTATAGTATAAATTGTATAATACATAAAAAAAATAAATCATTTAATCATTTTTTTACAATAACATTTTTTTTAGAGCATATTTTAAGGGCATATTTTGGTAATTTTTAGGGCATAACTGCATACATATTTTATAGATTTTTAGGGCATATAATTGTTGGCCCTACTTATAAGTAATTATAAGCATGCGTTTAACGATACGATTCAAAGCACACACGTACGGTATCACACATTACAAATGTCGCGTTGGTCTTATACGAGTTGCGTACACGGTTATAGTAACAAATGTGCATTCGGTGAAAATTGTTGCCGAACGAATAAAATAATGAGACGCGCAGCAGCAGTAGCTATTACGCACTGCGAAGAAAACGTCTTACCTACTGGAATTATATTTGCGCAAGAGGTTCGTTGAAACGGTAAAGTTACCGAACTGGCAAAGGTGTGACCTACGAGCGTTATCTGCGTATCCGTGACTTCAGGACGCGGGACTGCCGGTGAAAAACGCGAACGAATTAATGTCATCGGTTAACCGACCGCCGGTCGAGGACGAAATTACATAACTTTTATTTACACGTGGCATTTGACGACCGTCACTAGATTAAAAACTGCACCACGCCACCACCAGATGCCGTTACGTGCACGGTTTTCCGAGATCGACAAATAAATTACTGTAAAAAGTACGTTCGCATCTGACAAACGTGACTGTAGTATAATTAAGTTGCGCAAACACAGCGTTAAGTGTCCTAACAATAGTGTAATATGGTGTGTACACACACCGCGATCGTATTTTATATACTTTTTTTTATTATTTAAATTGGACAAAAAGTGGAAACATCGTCAAAGTAGCGTCTGAGCATGTTCGTGGCGAATTTTAAGTAATAATGTTTACCAAAAAGTATATGCCTTCGGTGTGCTATTGACAAAGTCCAATATCACGCATTTGCTTTTTATCAATAATTAGTATTTTGATTCGTAAACCGTGACGTCTTATTACAACGAATTTACAATATTTTTTTCAAAATCATATAAAGTCTTACAAATAGAATGTACATTTTTTGACGTACAACCATAGTAAGACCAGTTAGAGAAAAGTTGAGAAATTGCCAAGTGTTTCAGGGGTTCTTCTAATCGCATCTTTAATCGTGGTTGTATTTGGAGTCATATCTGATTCTACGTTAATCAGCATTAATGATTTTATTAATACATATATAAGATATTATGAATAGATTTTTTATATTAATTCTTCCATCATTGTACTCCTTGATCTGATTTCAATAATTTTCAACAAATCTTCGTTCACAGTTCACTTACGTGCAAGACAGGATGAGAATATATTTAAATGTTATGTTTAAGTTAGAAAATGCTACTCTATGTAAATTTTATTTCATCAAATAAATTGAGGATAGTAGAAACTATTCTTTTAATTCAATTCCAGATTCTGCATTTGATTTTTGAACAAAAAATTTATTATATTATCATCATTATTTTATGAACATTTCTTTCGAATTACTTCGTATATTTATATCCTTTTTTTCAAAAACATAATATATGAGATCATAATCTAAAATCTGAACGGAATTCAAGTCGATTATTGAATACGGGTGTGCCATCTAGTGCACAATATCAAAACAACGAATCATTTCAAAGCGCTGTCAGATCTCGCACTGCGCTGATTTTTAAACTCTACTGTTTTGGGCCAGGTGCGTAAAGTGCGCCCAGTCACCTCTACGTTGCGTTGTAGACCAGTGCTTCTCAACCTTTTTTGTTATGGGGCCCCCTAAATTTAATGTAAAACTGTCAAGGCTCCCTTCCATGGATGTAAAAGCAAAAAATAAATAAAAAAAGGTCATATGGTCGGTTATAAATTATAATGGTTATATAATCACTGAATAACCGAAAATATTTTAAATAAAAAAAATATTTCAAGGCCCCCCAATCATATAGCCACGGCCCCCAGGTTGAGAAGCACTGTTGTAGACCACCTACCGACTTTGTTTGGTGTGCAGTGTTATGTAGCCCAACCAGCAATGGTTGGGTTGGCCGCGCAAATACTAGTGAGCTGTGTGGTGTACTAATGTGTACATGACGTGTGTTCTTATTTTTTGTACGAATGGTGTGTATATGTATACTTAAATGTAGAAAATAGGGACTACAATTATAATTATGTATAAAAATGTACTTGTATTGCCGGTATAAATGGTAACAAATAATTAATTAAGTAAAGAAATAAATAAAACATAAAAATACAACGAGTACTGAAATACTAAATTGCCCGTTTGGTACGACTGTACGCGAAAAAACTAATAATAATAATACATTTACAAGCTTACAATTTTGTGGAGCGGAGTTGCCAGCTGCAACTACCTATAATCTAAATAAAATTCGCCCACAAAAACAATATAATTCAAATAATACGAAATCGGTAACGGCGATTTGCTGCGCACGTTCCTTACAAATAATAATTAAACACATAGTTCAAAATATGGCGATTAGCGCACAACTTGCAGTGGCGATCAGCGCACACAAAACCTATGTAATAACAATTTTAATTATAATTATAAATGACGATTTGCACCCACGAAAACAATTTAACAAAACTTGGATGACGCCGATTTGCGTACGTCAACGGTTCACACAAAAATGTACAAAACTCCAAATGAGTCGGCCTTTTCGTTTCAAAATTCACGATATCACATATACAATTAACGAATAATTATATAAATTTAAATTTACGGTGCGTGCGTGTGTGTGTGTGTATGTATGTATGTGTGTAATGTGTATGTATGTATGTATGTGAGGGCAGGCTATAACAACAACCGACCGATCGCCGTAAAACCACGGCATCGGCGTTTGTTGCGCAATAAAATTCATTTATGTTGCTTCACCAGCGCGAACACCGACTGAAAGTTTAAATTATTACTAACAAATTTTGAATGCAAAAACAAGCGTTAAATAATTGACAGTCTAAAAGGAGAGTAAATTAGTAAAAATAGTAATAGTTTTTCAAACCTCTACCCGAAGATACAATCTATGGACATAATAGTCAATAGTGTTATGCTAATAAAAGGGCTCAAGGTTTTTGGAAGCTCAGGAAAATATTTATTTTGTTCTTTTATAATATACAATTGTGTACATTAGAATTTGGACACTTACTCCAATGAAAGTGTAGTCATTTAGTTTTAAACTATACAATTTACAAATCATTTAAACTCATTATCGACTACAATAAAAATAAACCATAGAATATTCTAAAAAAAGTTGTCAAGAAGTATTATGCAATGAAAATTTTAAAATGAAAATTTTGATCATAATTATTGTGATAACTAACATCACATTCTTTTGTTATAATATAATTTTTAAACGTTCCAAATTTTAAATTTCCAGAATAATATCCAAAATTATTATTGTTCTAAACAAGTTTTCTAAAATAAATAAGTCATGAAAAATATTCTTGGTACTTACTATTACTTTGAAGATTTAAAGTTATTTTATATAAAATCCTTGGACATTTTTATTTGAATAACGGTTTTTCATAAATTAAAACTATTTTATTTAAACTCATTTCGCATTTAAATTTATTGAAGTTAAATACAATTTTTTTTAGAAATTGTTTTATCAATGTATGCTAAATGAATAAATTGAATACATTTTTTGAGTAATATGAAATCCAATATTCATAAATATATCAATTTTTTTTACATAATTTTGTTTAGTGCTAATTTGATAAAAAATATTTTATCTCAATAAGAAACATGAATGCCTCCCAAGGGTTAAAATCGTCTGTTGTGTATAATGCCATGCGCTCAAGCTTTTGACTAAAAAGTCAATTTCTATTTAAAATTTCAGATTATATTTTGATTCATAATTATGACTAATTATCGCATTACACAAATGAGTGGAAATTCTGATATGTCTTTTACGATAGTAGAGAATACCATGTTATTACTTTTATGGTATTTTAATAATAATATGGAATATAATATGGAATTTACTATTATGGAACTCATAAACTGACTCATAAATTTCCAAGTACCAATATTAAATGCAATGATTGATGTCCAACTGTGAATTGTACATTTCCACAATAACGATAATATTGAGATAGGTAACATACTAAATTAAATAATGGTACCTTATAATGAAGGTGAAGTAAATAGCTTATGTGTTTTAACAAATGTTACAATTTAAATATTTTATTGAAAGAATTTATTAACCACGATAACGAATAGCATTTTGACCATTAAAATGGTTTATTTGCCGTTATTTTATCTTAAACTCAACCAAAATCTGGACAAAATTCAATTATCATTTTGATTTCGCCACAAATGTAAAGCTTTTTTTTATATAAAAAATGTCAGTGATCGGACTTCAATTAACGTACATATGAGTTGTTCGAAAATGACGTGGATTGTTTTCACATTTATTTATTTTTATTGAAGATAGAACAATCATTGTTTTAATTTAAGTAAACAAACAATTAACACTGTATAACAGTAAAAAAAAAAAAAATTGATAACAATCATATTATATAAACTCAATCGAATGCATACAACTTGAAAGCATTTGAAAAATCATAGTAGTTATATAAAGTTGTTAAGTATACAATTATATCATATTTAGATAATATATGAATCGAACAAACGATATTGATCATCCTCGTCCGACGCATCCGTCGACGACTCGATAAATTCGCATGCCGACAAAACAGTTTAAATCACGCGTTATACAAATAATATTATTATCGTCTCGTGTGTATCGGTCCCGTTTTCGCGATGGTATATGCGAGACAGAGATAGAGACAAACGGACAGACAGACAGAGAGAGAGAAATATGTATAGGTCGGTTCGTCATCAGAAGTCGGTAAAGCTCTTTCTGCGAGTGTCCTCCCCGCGGTTCGGGGTGGGTTTACTGTTGAAGAACGTCACCGGTCTGTAGACGACCTTCTCGCCTTTTTTCCATCCCCGCGGCGCTGTGTTGTAGTTGCTCAGCGACAAGTAGTCCGTGTACGACGGCACTTGCACCTTCTGCGGCTGATTCGACGGTGCCGCCGTCGCGTACGTAGGTTCCGCTGTTAAGAGAAAAACAAAACGGTTAAAGCTGCGATTCGTATTAATGTTAAACCATTATTGTGGTTACAGATAGGGATACGTGTGGATACATAATAATAACATTATACATTTTTGACATGTTAAACGACACAGAGCGCATACGTTTCTGGATGGGAGAAATTACCATACAATATTTTTTTAGTCTTAAAATCTGATATTTATTATTTTCAAGTCAAATCTATCAACGCGTGCGCAAACATGCTGTATTTTAATCCGATGTTTACAATAAGAACAGCAAAAACTTTCATTGGTTTGAAAACATGACAATATTATAAATGTACAGTCGACAACGCTTCCGTTAAGTCATTACGAACATTGTCAATGCGATTGGCGTTTTATAACTCTAAATTGCGAGAAAAAAAATGTGCATATTTTCAGATATTACGTTTAGTTGCTGTCCGATAGTATGCATACGAATCGTCTATACATGAAACCGAGTTGGGTCGCATAATCATTGTTCATTAAGCTAATAGCTTCTGTTGACGGATAAGAGAACGCGTGTGATAATTGAAAACCTAATGATAGAATATTGTACTGTTCCGATTTCAATTGAGCATTATTAGAGCATAAAATGTTAACCAATCGTATCGTGACGTTTCCAAATATACGACTTGTCTGCCAAATAAGTGAACGGATGCCAATCGCATTAATACGTGCTCGTTCCATTACACTTGAATCGGGTCTAATAATACAACTACTGTCCTGTAATATTTTTACCCGCGCGGTGGTGCTATTCGGCGTTTTCGCCTACAAGAGGATCAGACGTGGAAAATCGAATCTTATGCTGGAACACAGGTGTGACTGGCGATCGCACAAGAATCGTATACGCATGCAACAGTCGGTGACGTCTCAAACCGTCGGAGGACGTACCGAGGTTATGGTAACGGCATGCGCGCGCGAGCGGAAGTTCGCAAACGGGTGACGGGACGAGGAGCAAACGGGGTGACGACGAGCAGGGAGTTGCCGGACAACGGCAGTGGAGCACGACAAAAGAACACCAAACGTCGGGGGCGCGGGGGTCGCGTGGCCGCGCTCGTCTTGCCTGTGGCTTTGGTCCGCGGCGCGCCGTAGTACGTGCCGGTGGCGTGGTCGCGCTCGGACGACGTGTGCTTGTGCGCGAACAGCATGCTCGACTCCAGGCTGTCGGGCGTGGCCAGCTGCCTGATGGTCTGGAACTTGAGGTCGCTGCGCGCGTCGAACGACGGCATGGACGCCTCGTCGGTGTCGCCGTACTCGGACCGGTCGGTGACGCCGGAACCCTCGGCGCACGCCTGTCGCTGTTCGTCGGCCGGCCCGGCGGGACGCTCCGCGCGGTCGCCGCCGCCTCCGGCCTCGTACGCGAAACTCCGGGTCTCCACCACCGCGTCCGCCGTGTAAAAGCCACCGGCGTCCTGTCCGTCGGCCACCGTCGCTGACGGCTGCGGCGGCGGCGGATCGTCGTGCAGGTGCCGTATGCCATCGCTAAGCGGTATGCTCTCCTCCAGCTGCAGGTACCGCATCACCGGCCGGCCGTTGTGCTCGAACGAGTCGATGAGCGCGCGCACCGGCAGCGACCTCTCTTGGATCACCGCGTTCGGCTTCGGCTTTTCCGCCGGCACCGCGTCCAAGAAGCTGCTCGGTGACTTCAACGAGCACCTGCTGTCCGCGCGCCCGGGCTCCGTGTACGCGTTCATGTTCGGCATGTACTCCTCGTACGACTTGTGCGCCTTGGGCACGAACACCTGGTAACCACTACCGCGGTTCGTCGCCGAATCGCCACCGACCGCACTGCCACCGTCCCGTTCCTTTCCGTCCACGACGTGTCTTTCCTCGCGTACACGTCCCGCGTTCCTTTCAACGACTTGCTGCGTTTCCGGTTCGCGCCACTGCTGTGTCCCTTCGTTGTGACTCGCGTCTCCGACCACGCTCTCTGGTCCCTGCGTCCCGTTCCCGCACTCCAAACCCGGCGTCGACCTGGGCGTGAACTCCACCCTGTGATACCTGGGCTCGTCGTAGTAAGCGCGGTTGGCCGCCGGCGGAATTGGGACGGGGGTCAGGGTCAGAGAGTTGTCTTTGTTTATCGTGAAAGTCGTGCTTGACAGGTTCTCCGACACTTTGGGGGTGAGTCCGGTCGAGCATATCGAAGCTTTGTTCAATAGACTCACGGGCGAGTTCGGGGCGCCGCGAAATAGCTGATCCAACTTAACCGATCCTATATAAGCAGCGATTAAATTAACCCTTCGGCCGCTGCCGTTCTATATACGTACCGTAAGTCGGTGGCTGCTGCCTGTTGCACTGCGTGTTCCAACCTCTAGGGATCTTCGGCATGTATATGTCTTGGCAGCTTCTGGGCGTTGCTGCCCTCGATGGAGTTGAACAAATGGTCGCCCTAGAAGTCCTGCCGCCGCCTTCTTTTAACGCCTCTATGGCCCCCGAGGTCGGAGCCACGATGTAACCTCTTGGTGGGAATACTGGACCCACATCCTGAAAAGCCGACTCGACCGATCCCGTCTCCAGAGCTGCTTCCCATGGAGACTTGATCAATCTGACACGTGGTTGAGTGAATCTTTGCTGAACATTGATCGAAAAAATTACGTTTAAAATTATTAAGTTCATGTTTATTTGATTTACTTGTCGAGCGTCTACGTGAAATTGACACCGTATAGGCTCCAACAGGGATCACCAATTAATTTCTATAGAGAATCCGATTATAAGCTTTCTAAACTTCCCACGGTCAAAATATTTTTTATACATTTTTCAAATTTTAACAATTACTAACATTTTATATTTATTTACAAACAGAAGAAGCTATAAAAGAAGAGAATTTAAAGTATATCTTAATACATGTAAAGTGAAGAATGTACTGATATACTGACTAGTCACTATAACTGAACTAGTGTTGCACTCTCTCCCCCCTCCTTTACGCTACCATCGCATTACTGAAATATAAGTTATGTAACGTATTTTGAAAATTCTGAGATCTCGTTATTTTGACGTACGATAACGCACTGGCGTCTATGTGTTTATCAGTCAACTTATCGGAATTACTCTTTGCTCGTATGGGCTTAAAAGGTAACGCGTGGTGTTTTTTTTTGTTCATTATTACGTCGATATTTATAGTAAACATGTAAAATGTAATTTAAAAACTGTCCAACTTCATTTATTTTTACGCAAGTATCAGGTTCTGTAAAAAATGTGTCTGCGGTCCGGATGCGGCAGTTGGTGACCCCTGCGGCGTAGACTCTTTTATACTTACTTGAATTTCATTCATTTTTTGGATATTTTCCGCTCTCTGTGTACCTTGTTGATGGTTTTGGACGTTTTGACTACCTGGTTTTACAATAGCCGATTCGGACAGGCTAGGTGAAACCGATTTTACATTGTTTTCATCTACAATCCAATTCTCCGACCGCTTACGCCTTTTGGCAAACAGTGCAGCACCTTTAATTAACACGAATTAATTGATTAATTAATACACAGCTTAGAGACAAATCTTAAACTCGTAATACCTTTTCCTTTGGTGGCATTCAAATCTCTGACCAAGTCAAAACACACTTCTGGACTTAAGCAGGGCTCGACGTTCTCACCAAGCTTACGTAATGTCTGTAAATCTTGTACTTGACCCCTCGGATCCATGACTAGCTTTAATATTTGCTTTGATTCCGAACTCTAAAACACACAATTTTTAATTACAATTGTACGCACTATTATTTAAGTTCACTAATGGAGGCTTTGATTTACTTGTTCGGTAGACTCATAACTTTGTTGTTGGAACCCGAGTGGGAAGTTGGATGGAATAGGACCTTTACCCTCTCCTAGTTATAAGAGTACAAGAAAAAAATAAAAATAAATAACGAAATAACAATAAAACTTTAAGCTGCGAAATGTTTGATGTTCGTTACCTTCGTGCACCCATTTAACTGATCTCTTTTTTCGGTTAACATACATGGATTGCCCTTTACTCTGTTGGTTACTTATATCGCTTAATGAACTAGATATACGGCGAGCCAACTCGAATTGTTGTTCCACCGTTGGGTGATCTGGACCATAAAAACTACTACTGGCATACATTTTCCCTGAGTTTCAAAAAATATTGTTTGAACACATCGTCATATAATAAACGTCAATAATATAACAATGTAAACTTACTGTTCTTTGATGGAGTAACTTCCCCGGAGTCAGTAGCAGGTTTAAATATTTTGTCCAAATCCACTTCTTTGTGGCTCAATCCATCATCAGCGTTTATCTTTATACCATTAGACTCCTAAGTAAAGAAATAAAAATGATTTAGTCAAATACTGTATGATACAAACATTATTGATGGTTTGATAACATTTGTAATTGAATTATTTAATAATTATGAAAGTTTATTATAATATATATAATATATAACTAAATATAATACACAGACGTTTTGGATTTAGCGTCGAAATTTAAATCTAACGAATACGATTTAGATGATATGAAAAGTGAAGAGACTTAAAATAGAGTTAAATTAAAAAATTTTAAATAATAGAAATGAATGAAAATTATTTAAAAATATTAAATTTTGAAAATACCTGTGGTTAGGTCCATACGGCGGATCGGTACAAATGGGATTTAATGAATAATGAATCTACAGTGTGACGACAATGGCAAAGCCCCAAGAACGCGATTATATATAGCACTCGAAAAATGCATTATTGGGGCACACTGGTCGGCCAAATTGGACAAGTAGCAACAGCTAACAAATAGCGGTTGTCCGATCAAACTATTATGAGAATTGAAACTGTTCGACTAGATTGATGAAGGTTCACGGTATATATTTTTAGGGGTATAAAAAAATAATAGACATATTTTTTACGCTCGGAAATAAAAAAAAAAAAGTAATGCGTACATTGTAAACACTCGCGTGATGCCCTATATTAAATATTTGAAACCGATTGATATGATCGAACAGATTTAGACGTGTCGGGTTGGCAAAGATCCATGACCCATTAGCCTATACATTCACGACTGCGAGTCAAATGCGTTTGTACTGGACCAGTTGATAGCATAAAACACACATTTTGCATCCGTCGTTGATGATGATAAATAATTCGATGGACATTTAAACCTAAGAGTTTCTATTTTGACTTCACAGCTGCAGCTGTGCATAATTATTGTTCTTAAACGTTTTGTCAAATAACAAGCATACAAATCTGAAATATTTCGTTCATATATTGTGATTTCTTAGTGTTTAATTGACTATATCAAGTCACTTTTCTATGTATACGGTTCGAAGTTAATGACATTTATATCTAGCCCGTGAAATAAGCAAATCCGCGGTGTACACAGTTTTGAAGAATGAGTTCCCTACTATAATTACTGTTACTATAAGTCATTTAACTTTAATTCTTATAACACATATTATAACTTACTTCACTGGCTATAATATAGCAAACATATTTCAAACATTAGTCATAATTGGTTATAAATATTAAAAATATCTGATATGAAAAGACAAGTTTCAAACATTCTGTGATAGTTTCAGAGATATGTCGACATAAACTTAAAGTATTGATTCATCGTAAATAACACATAACGTATAATATTATGCTATAAAAGATATTTTGAAGTATAGTAAAAATGTTACAATAAAGAATAAAGTAACAGAATAACATTTACCTGCATGATGTTATGAAATAGTTCAATGTTTAAAAGTTCTAAGTTCATAACATATACGTTATAAATCCAAAACTGTTGGGATATAATTGGTGTGTATTCAATAGATACTTACATAAAATTAAATCAAATAATGAATAACTCGTTAAGTTCCAGAAGATGTACTAAAGAAATACGATTGTGGGATCACAATAAATAGCTGAAATCCAGAATTGCAAAATAGCAAGCATAAAACATAAACTGAAAACAATAAGAATATTTTCTCATGTATGATTTATTTCTGGATATCTTTGATTGTGTACCATAATAACTGAAAATAAATATTTTACTTCGCAATACTTGCACGATTTATTTTTACATTTTATAAGTGTAAACGATGACTGTTTATTTATTTATTAATTTTTTTTTTGTTTTTGCGATTTTGGATGTTTTTTTTAAGTATGATTTTAAGGTGATGATTAAGGTAGTTGACGTATTATATATTATAATTTATCAATTTTAAAATATAAACAAGAAATTAATTTCTGTCAATAAAAATAATAATAAGTAATAAACAATGAGGCGTTTTGGTCTCGATTGAAATGGCAATTCTTGGCTTTCGTGGAACACACGGGATTCATCATGTCTATTTAGCAATCTAGTTAATTATAATATAATAATATCTGTGATATGCTGAGAAACAATTTGACCATCATCGGGTCACATGGAGTGTGAGTGTGTGTGTGTGTTGTTCACCGTTTTCCTGGCATATAACATTCATGCCTAATGCAATATATTTTTTTATGTTTTATCGCTTTTGTGCTTGTAATTCGTACATGTTTTTACAAGGTTATAATATAAAGTTACATTTAGTCTAGAAATAAAAAAAATAAATTGAAAGTTGGATTTATTTTAGACTAAAATCAATAAGTATCTCGTGATGTTCTTTAAAAAAATATTTTTTTTTCCTATAAACTAATAATTGGAAAACTACAACCATCGTTCAAACGTTTATTCGAGATTAAACAGATACATGTATATAAAAGGTTTACACATTTAGTAAGTAGTCTGAAAAAGTAGTTGTCTTTAAAAGGGTCCAAATGTTTCAAAATAATTGTACGATAGTTCTCAAAAAACACTAAAAATATTTAAAACTAGTATTTGAGAATTGAGTTCCGTAAGAATATAACACTACGGATTTACAACATGCACGTCACAACGCCTGTAATAGACATGTCAAGTAGTATTGTAGTATCTAATTTCATTCAAATATAAATAAGATAACGTGACGATCCCTACAATGAGCAGAATCCAGTTGTACGAGTACATGCTCATTGTAAATTGGGCAATAATAGATTTAATATTATCATACTTATCGAGCATGTTGCCTTATTAGTAATATTAATGATTATTTAAGGTTTTGAAAGGGCTATATGATTTAGTAATGAAGAAAGTAAAGTTTTTCAAAAACTTTTTTGATTAAAATCGTAATTTAAATTAAAATATTCAATTCTACACATCGTAACCCAAACTGGCTTAAATTAACAATATATAAACTCGTTATTTTAATAATTGTTAACTGTCTAGAGTATCAAAATAATATATAAATAGAGCATTTGACTATCTGGCAAAGTTACATCATTAGTTTATAGAAATATAAATGATCCTAAATTACTCATAAACAATTGCTTTCAGTGCAGAGCAATTAGTATTAAAATTCACTAATTATTTTATTTTTAAAAGAACACCAGGCAATGTTATATAAAATTATTACCATACCCTTAATTTATGGAACTTTCGTCTATGTAACTACTGCCAGTATAGAACTTATATTCATATTAATCATGGGTACTTATCTATAGTCGTCAACCCAGTCTCGTACACAACATTTTTTAAATAATATTTGTATTTTTATCATTAAATATTTATTGATGGAGTTTATTTAAAATAATAACTCTGAACTTAATTGACTGCTTGCATCAAATGGTTAGATATTGTACATGCTATTTAAGTATTATTAAAACTTTAAATTTAAAAAAGCATTCTCAAATTGTACAAGATGACAAGTTATAAGTTTAAATATAAAATGTAAAACTACATTTATCAATTAAAATTATTATATGTTATTGAACAAAATTGAATATAAAATTTTAACTTTAAATGTTATTTCATAACAGCGTTTTTTTATGTGGTTCTAATTTAGCATCAACAAATATAATTTTGGGCAGCGGTCACAAAACCAAATTTTTACGAACGTCAGTGACTAAAAAGTAAGTAAATGCTGTTTTGAAAAAGATCAAATAACCTTTTTTTTTTAGGTAATATTTTATAGATCACGTAAAAGTGATCAATTTAACATAAATCCAAAAAATGCTCTTTGCTTCAGAAAATTACGACTGTAATATTCCAGTTGTATTAAATTTCCGGTTTAAAAAATTGAGCCATAACATTTTTTTGAAAATTAACAGCTCATGGAGAAAACAAATAGATGGAAAAAAAATTATTGTAAAACAAATTCATTATTTTCTTGACTCTAAATATAAAATAAGATGTTTAGGAATTAAAATACTCAGGAGATAACGGAATATTTTAAAACGGACCCCAGACAACTTTAAATAGGCAAGGTCTATTACCAATTGTTTCGAAAACAAAACATTCATTTTTGAATAAAACACAAACTTAACTTCACAGTTCAATTATAATATAGAATTATCTCGAATCAACGCTCTCATAAGAAAGTTGGCTTATTAATATGAGGAGAAGATGTACTGTAATGAAAGATTCTCATTAAATATATTAAAATTTATAAAAATAAATTAATTTGTTTTGCTCGTAAGAAAAACTGGGCCTCACAGAAATGACTCATGTGGAGGACAAGGGTTACCAAAATATAAAAAAATATAACATTTATTATAACCATAATGGTTAAGCTCATAACAAAGCCAGTAGGAAAAATGTTTTTTAAATACATATATTAAATGGTAATTTTTTTAAATGGTTTAGTATCAACTTTCATAATTTTGTTCCAACAAATTCATATTATTTACGTACACCCGTTTTTGGAACCAATGTATTAAGAAGTTGATTTTTACATTTTTTTTATTGATATCTGATGAGTGGTGTTAACTCCATGATATACAGGTGATATATTGTGTTTTTTTTTTTTTAAATATTTACAGTTGTTATTAAGAATAGCTGTTTGATATTTTGAACGTTGAAATCTTTGTATAATGTTATACTATGGAACCTTGGTTATTTTTTCATGGCAACACGAATTAGACGAATTTTGGCTAGTTTGTAATCACGATAAAACGTTGAATTAATTATGTTGACATTTTAAATTGCTGAATTATGCGCGATACTTTAAATGATACTCATTAAATCAATCGCTTCGTTCTATACACATTATGCTATAGTTTAAACAATTGATTTTAATTAATTTACGTATATAATAATGGTATTACATTGTATTTGATAACTTTATTAGATAAATAATAATATTCAACCATGCAAAAGTAGGAAACATAGGGCCAAATCCGAACGTTACTATTAATTCTAATGGTCGTATGATATTTTAAATCTACAGAACTTTAGATTTATTTTCAAAACACGGGTTATATTAAACGCATACAGTTTTATGCATACATTTGTCTATCGTGTATTATTGAAGTGAGCGTTGATTTTTTTCGACTGATCTCATTTACAAATTTTATACTCAATCATAATACAATTAGTTTTTACACACAAATAATTTTACATTATTTTATGTTTCGTAATTTCAGCTAAGTTTTTCGCGCAATCGACATTAAACTTTTTGTTAAAAGCAAATTATATTTTCGTGATATTAAAAAACCATCAAAAGTATACTATACAGATGTGAATTAACTGAAAATGAACCAGTATCTTCAGAAAAAACTATCTGTAAAATATTAAACATAGATACGGTGTTAAAGAATAAGTGCAGTTGAAACTCTACGGAGTTCTGTTTTATAAGAATAATTGTTATGAAATGATTTATTTTTAAATTTCCCAAAAATACCGTTACATTATAATGATTAAATGGACATACGGACAATTAAACTGATTTGATTAGTACTGTAAACAAACGTTACATTGAGAAGGTATTATAATATTAGGTATGGAATAACTTTAATAAATATGATAAGGAGTTTGACTGTTTTCATGAAGATCCTTATATCGTATCATAAACTACTTATTTTATTTTAATTTAATGAAAATGTTGATAAAATACCAGAGTGTAAAAACTTGGATATTTACAAGTACGTGGTGCACGAGCTGTTTTATACACAAATGATTTATATGGACCTGTTCTCTACTTAAATAAATTTCTCATTCCTATTAAAAATCTAAATAAGGGAAGGTCAACGTGCTAAATGAACAAACAAGGAAAACTGTCGATTTATTATTGTGATAGTACTTTAACTCTCCTGGAACATATTTTACAAAAAAAAAAAAAATGTTCAAAATGAGATATTGCATAAGTTTTGATTAATTTATTCAATGGGCTAAACACAAAAAAAAAATGCAGTTTAAATAAATAAACGTGAAAAATCAACAGGACAGAATATTAAATCATAAAGATAAACCATTTGGACCATCCGAAAAAATAAAATACACCATATAATCTAAAATATAATAATGTACATTGATGTAAGATAATGTAATAATTTAAAGCGAATAACTATTATGATTTGTTAATGATGTTAAAGTTTGTCATTTAACAATTCAAATAACTACATTTAGGTCTAAAAATGCCTTTATCCATTCGAAAAATTGAAATAGTAGCCAAATAAATAGTTGTCTATAATATTGAAATGGCCTTACAGAATTCGTCCTACACAGAAAAAATCAAATCAATGGTCCACTCTGATTTATTATATATTATTATTTTTAGTATTTCAACAATCTGACAATGTAAAACCAAACAGTTTTCTTAGTTTTTAGCATATATTTCATTATGATTATTATATTCAAAATTTTTTTTTATGTCTCTGATGTGTAAATTGTTATTTTTATTTAGGGATAGGCTTGACACTTTTATCTGCAAGAAAACTATATATACGAAAATAATATATTATCTGGAAACCTCAACATGTTTTTCACGACAAAAATTTACCACACTATCTACACCTGTGCTATACCACAAGCCAATATTCTTCTTAGTAAACTATATACTCGTATATTATCTTTCTATTCAAAACCAAAAAGAAGATTTAAATTGTATAAAATCATAAAAGCATTATTTTAATTTTGTTATTTTATCAATAATTTTCAATAGGTTATTTTATTATTTGGTGTTTAAAAAAAAAAAATTTAAACATTGTATAAAAGACTGTAAGAAATAATAGTTAAAAATGTACACTGTTTAAAATACAAAAATAAATATTAATGACCAGATATAATATTGTGATTTTTAAACGTGTATTTGGCTTCCAAACGAATATTAATAATAATAAAACATTAATATTTTAAATAAAACAATATTTTTTTATGGAAAATATTTCAAATTATTTCCCTGATTCATTTTATTTTTTTCTTACGATTAGGAAAATTATTTAAATAATAAAAAAGACATTTTGAAAGCAGATACCATCTGGGTCCAATTTCCGTTTTCAAAAAACTCATGGCATAAAAATTTTGGAGTGGATTTAAAACTCAAAAGTTTGATTAAGGAAAAGAAAAAAAAACTTTGTAAAAACCAATACCTACATTCGCAAAGAAAACAGAAATCCAAAATATATCACTACATTTGTTTATTCGTGTAAATATTAAATACAATATATTTCGCCGATTTATTTATTTTAATTAACAAAAATGTAAATGTTATTTGCTACTCAATTTTTATACATATATATATATATATTATCATAAACACACACACACACACACACACACACACATACACACACACACATATACTCACTTATATACTATAAATGGATGTACGTTGTACATGATATACATTAAAAATGGTCTATAGAAAATCCTAACTAATATTACTTAAATCTTATGATGAGGTAATAGTAAAATTAGATTTCGCATTTATTTTAAAAATACTCTTTTGAATTAATTTTTTAATATTTAATTTTTTTTATATAATAAATTATCAATTTATTAATATTTTCCTGGTCATGTCATTGTAAAATACGTTACATTTATACCAACATTCAATACAGATGTTATGATTTATGAATTACTTTATGATTAACAAACAGCTGGGATGTTTTATATTGCTATTCAAATAATTGTATGACAAAACAACCGATGATTTTTCAAAAAAGGGTAAAATTTGTAATTACAACTTGTTTCCTATACTGATGAATTCGTAGCAGGTATCGTCTGAAGAAAAGCCTAATTTTGATATGTTACATCTCTATCCATATCAAGTATTTACATAATATACATAATATATTTATCTTAATCAATGCAGCAAATTTTATTTAAATATCTACTGCGAGTATAAAATTATATTCTAGAATAATGCATCAAAATAAATTTGCATTAAAACACAAGGTTAGTGAAATAACATTTTATTCTGTGTAGATCAGTTTAAAGCAAAGCCAGACATTCTCAACTGTGGGCGTGTAGTCACTATTACGAGAAAGCTATTTGAGCGGGTATGTCAAAGTTGTGGTGTTATAATTAAATTTCTTAAGAATGTTACTTCTGCTCCCAAATGACTTAAAGAAAAACTTATTTTATGCAGCACGTGATACATGAAATAAAATATTTTTACACTAAAATTGTATGTTGAACAATAAATTAATGTACACTACGTACAATGAAATTGAAGGATTTTTTTTTCTCTTTATTCATAGGGTTATACATAATACACTTAATATCCAATAATGCCTTTTAGATTCTGAGCGAACGAGAATCGCACATCGAGTTTCAATTTTGTCTGAATCACACAATAACTGATTTATTTTACACAAGAAGTATTTTCAAAATTATATTCCGAACTGTTTAATTATTTTAATACGATAAAACCGTTTGAATACGCGGTGAAGTGCATTGATCGAGCATAAGTACGAGAAGCTCTCTTGGTAAACGTTCAACGTCGATGGTTAATTTGTACGTAACGCTTGGTGGATGTTTTATTTTCCCAAAAGCCGACAGGGACAGGACGTACACGGTAGACGGGGGTTACAGTTTTGAATTTACCCACCCGCTCGGTCCGGACTCGGCCGGCACGTGGAAACATTTTAAAGGTATTAAAATACCTAGAAAACATTATTAGTCCGTACGCCGCGAACGGGTGACACTTCCAAGACCTGTTTTTGCTTTTGTGTACCTGCGTTTTTTTGACGCTCAGCCCGTCGTCCGTGACAACAATCTTCGGCAATTTTTTTCTATCTATACTGCCGTACCATCCGGCCGCGTTCACCGGTTTCCAGGATTCCATTGTCGCGAACAACAGTGTAATAAAATATATTCGCACGCGGCCCGCCCGAAACCAACTGGATCGGTCGAGAGGGCGCGCAATCCCGCGAACCGTTGCCCCTTCCACGGGACGCGCGACTTAACGTATCGTTTTGAACGTACATGATACTATAAATCCGGACCGACGGCGGCGGCGGCGGCGAATAAAATTTTTTATTATTTTTTTCCCCCTTTTTTCCCTCCCATTTTCTTTTTCTCTTCCTCTCCCGCTCGCATTAACGCGCCCGGCGCTATACAGCGTGTAATAAACTAATACAGTGTTATAAAACGAGTTAGCCCGACGGCCAGCGTTATGGAAGCAGCCACCGCCGGGCATCGGTCCAGGTCGTGTGGGTGTTGAGCCGGCCGGCTGGCCCTCTATCTGGCTCGAACACAACTTCAAAAAGAAAACAAGGGTCATTTAAACTACTAATTTCGCGATAACTTTCACGAGACTCTCGGCTAATGACGCCCCGCTCCGGTGTACACGCCGCGCTATTGTACGCGCGCACCGTAAACAATATTGTAGAACTCGGCCGTTTTATCAGCTCGACCGCATTTATTAGAACCAAAAATACATATTACACATAGATATGAGAAACAGACACGAGTCAAACATTCGATTTGTTCGTATGGACATTTTTAGAGCACCACGTCCGACGGGAAACGAAATTAACTTTAATGTTCAACGGTTGATGGGGGGCGGGGGGAAGAAAACACGTATTTACAAGATACACAATGACTTTATATCTTACCGGAATATTTATTTCAAAATGTCAACAGTTGATAGACACAATGAGTTTTTTTTTTATACATTTAATAGTTTGTCCCGGATACTGAGCTCCTTTTTTTCAAAATAGTATGAATATAATGAGTATAACGACACATCAATAATATGATCTAAATTATATATTTTGTTTTACTCATATAATTTTTTTTAGAAGAATTAACTTAATCATTGAAGATTAAAAATCAAGTTATCCAACATTTATCAACCCCTAGATGGTCGTTATATTTTGTAATATATTTTAGATCGACGATATAAGAAATTGTATTAAAAAGTTAATTTTCTGAAAATATCGGAGTCATAATAATTATCAACATACTAACTTATAAGTTATTACACGTTTAACTCAGTTATAACATAAAATAAAATACAAATGTAGGATTGTGTTAAAATTACAGAAATAAAATACTTATTTTCTCGGCAACAGTGTTAAAAAAAACATATTTGCTTAAATATTTAAAATTAAAATATCCACTATTAGTGGTGATGATATTATTTTTAAGTCTTTAACATAAAAATTTGGATGATTCAAACCTTCTAAACTTTTGAAATTAAAGAATACCAGCAATATTAACCCATGGTTTAACTTTAAAGAACACTACGAGTATAGTTCATATATTTTTGTTTTTGTTTCAAAATGATTATGAACTTTTTGTTGAATAATATGTTCTAACCAAATGAACACGACTGTAAAAATCGGAAAATATTCCACATCAGTCCAATGTTTGATATTCCATTGATAACTGCATGGAAATAGTAAAAAAATAGAAAAATGAACTTGAAAAGTTTATAGTTGTTTCTTAACTTTGCTGTTTATTGATGAAACATGATGATTGAGGAATTAAAAGTGTTACATCTTGTAATTAATAAAATCCATACATCAATAATGCGGAAAATCTAATTAAATTAGTCTAATTTCCCCGTGATGAAAACAATTTAAATTTTCCAGTATATTTGTCGTAAACTATTTTTCATGTTAAGTTTAAAAATAAATTGTACGAGATATATCACTGAAATTTGTGCTTTCTTAAAGTGATGGAATCTTCCGTGTGAAAAACCGCTGAATTAGTTTTCTATGAGCATGAGTGGTGGAAAATATAAATCGATTAGACTAATAGATAGAACAAATAAAATATTTTAGATATTATAATACTTACAGAACATCCAGTAAGAGTCCCAAAGTACAACACTGTTATTACTTACGTGTTACGCTTGGTATTTAGCTTAGTGGAAATATTGTATGATACTTTACAAAAACTGATAAATTATAATAAATAATAAATATACATAAAAAGCTGTTTCAGATGAATCTTGATTTTATTATTAGCTTTATTTGTTTTCGGGGTATTGTCACTGCCATTTTTCTGACCGCTGTTATTGTTTCACTATATTTGTTGTCTAGCCATGAAAATTGATTATTTGAAGTGTTTAACAACCGTTCCAGTTAAAGTGTTATAGAACAGAATTATTTAATTTAAAATTTTAGTTCAAGCATTGGTATTGTTCAACCTCGAGTATTATGTGAAATAAATTGTTTGATGGAAATATTTTATTTTCAGTTGTGAGTAAGGTTAACAATTTGTCTGTTGCAGTTAATGAACCGAAAATAAAAATCAAAATCAACACTGTCAAAAATTATTTACTAAGTGACTTAGTATTTTGTATTGGAAAACAAATAAAAATGATTATTTTAAGAATCAGTTTTTCATATTTCGAGTTATATCGGCTGATATAAAAGTTACGAAAGTTGTCCTGGCGTCCTTTAAATATGAAATATAGACATTAATTTTCATACAGCTTTTTTTAATGAATATTTTTTTTTTAACTTTCGACCGATTAAATAAATGTTCAAAATTAATAAACTTGATATTCATCAAAATAACATTTATTTTCATAGTTTGCTTTTTCTTATAACTTTAATTTCATTGCTATATTAGTTTAAATAGATAATTCATGTGGTTAGTCAATATTTTCATATACCTACATAATACAAGATACGAAGATGAAATGAAACAAACTAAATAACTTTATGTTATATAATAACATGCATTTGTATTAATTTGAAAGTTAATTAATCTATATCTATATATAATTAATTTATATCCATCACTGTATGCACTTGTATTATGATTTGTGATAATAATTAACGATTATGATTATTTAAATTAATTGCTTAATTCTGAAATCTTAAGTCAAACGTTGGCAACAAACAATTATATGTATTATGCTTGATAACTTATACAACTAAATGCATATAGTTTCCCATAATAAAACGAAAACGTGAATAAATAATCAACGAATCAAAAATAAATGTATGAAATATTATTATTTTTATTTTATTTCTTTAATAATATTGTATCAACGTGTTTTGTATTTAAACTTATTACAGTCTGATTAAATAAATTATGAGAAACTCCAATTTTCCACGTTCCTCCCATTACACAATTTAACAATTGAAGGAACAATGTATGCTAAGCTTATATATTTTAATTATATTACTATGCCCTTAGTTTATGACTGAATGAACTAATTCGATTTAACTCGTGAACGCCGACACAATTACAGACGAGTGGGTGAATTAAGATGATTAAAAAAAACGAATCTACTTTGTACACTGTCACAATAGTCGCAAGTACCTGATTTTTACTCGAAATAATATAATCCCTACATAAGTTGATTTTCTCCAATATTGCAATGATGTTTGTACTCAATTATTTGTCTCCACAATATATGATTAATTGAACTATTTAATTTGCTAATATTGCTATTATTTTCTGCAAGGGAAAATGTTATTAGATCATTTAACTTTAAATGTGCTCAATCTACCAATAACCGGATAATTTAATCCGACACGTGGTCGTGCCTAGTAAAAATAATACATCCCAATTCCTGAATACGAAGCTAGACCGTAATAAAGTCATATACGAGTGGTTCTATCCGAAAAAAACGTAGACACACCGACCACCGAATAAACGCTTCGGTGTCAACTGCTTCATACAACAATACTCATACACCTACCATAATATTATGATACTTCGTTGTTAAAAAAATATTGTCTTTATCGGATGAACTTGGAATTAGGTTTCTTTTTTTTTACTGCACGTTTACCCATATAAAAAAACATCCGCACGTGTTTTACACACGCTTATACAACGAGGTGTTTACGGTTAGGACTGTTTAACTCGATTAAAAAATCACAAGATTGGTAAATTACACGGCACTTTCAACAATATTACCACTTACCAACGACGCTCGCCAGATTTGTTGAGACAGACTAGTTAGGAATTCTTTTTTCGTCGCGTCATAACGATCGGAGGGCCTGAAGCCTCTTTCAGACACGATATAGTTACGGCTCTTCTGCAAATTAACCCTTTGGCTTGGGTCCATCGGGCGCGCGTATAACAGTGTTAACCGGCGGGAACGAATATGATGATGCTGTATTATTACACGAGGAGGTCGGACCCGGTTCTCACGCAACGGTTTACATATGTAATACGTATGTATGCGTTGTGCACGAAAACAAACAGTCCCTATTTATACGTGATAAAACGGACTCTAGAGATAAAATCGACAAAAACGTGCTTACATTGTGATGACCACAGCAACAACAACAACCGGACGCCCGACACGACCAAACTATAGCTACCGGGTTCGATCGGTTAGCCGTTACCTTAGACTGCATTCAAATCGCCATCCGAGCACATATTTTGGAAATGGACCAGGAAATCGGTGCGATCTTAAAATATCACCGCGCTGCGGGCCAAGTACAATAGGTTGTGTGCCACTACTCACATTTCGGTTCTAATTGAATTCGCGTTGACAACGTTTGTACGTTGAAAGTACATTATCGTCGCAATACGTAATAAATAAAGCACTACCGCCGTGTGCCGATCATGGCAGCTGGGCAAAACAATACAGGCAGTAACGTATTTCATTAAAATATTCTCAAAATAAAATAACTCTAGTTTTGTACAACGTACACTGCAATATTATAACACCGATTTTTTTTTTCAAACGACGTACAATTGAATGATAACTTTTGCGATGAAAAATTGTTTTTTTTTTTTTTTTTAATAGAGTTTCTTTCGATTTTTAAATTAAGTTTAAAATGCTTTGCGTTTATTATCACTATCATTATGCATTGTTGTAAACTTTTATTGGACAACCGTGATATTTTTACGTTCGTATATCACATAATTAATTTTAAAATAGTTCATGGCATTTTGGATAACTTACCTCTTTTTTATTATTCCCGGACTCATTATACGCGCCCGCTTGTTCTCCGATCTATAACAATCAAAGGAAAAATATTCATGTACTATGCTTCGGTTATTTTCGATAATAAGCAGAAAAGGTTTTGTTTACCTTTAAGTCGTTCCAGAGACATATGAACTTTCGGTTTTCCCACGACAAATCTTCTGTTAAAGACGTTTGGTCTGCGGTTTCGACGAATGATGAGTAATCATCATCCTGAAAAATTATAACAAACGGTATGTTAATATTTGATTTTAAATTATAAAACATTCAGTTGAATGTATAACGTAAGTGATAAGTATAAATTAAAATCGACAGGGATTTTACGGTACAAGTTTTACGTACAGATTTTTTGGAGGAAGAGATAAAACACAAGTCCCCTTTCTCTTCGATTTCGGTGATTATGTCTTTTAACGTTTTTTTAATGCCTTCTTGATGTATCTCGTAGCTTTTCATTTGTTTGTTCGAATAGTTATTAAACTGAAAGCATTAAATAGTTGTTATGAAGCGCATAAAATGTGTGTGTGTGTGTATATATATATATATATATATATATATATATATATATATATATATATATATATTTATATATATCTCAATAATATACGTCAATAAAAACGCATTGGAATGTGTTACAGATGTTTTTATATTTTTATATCAAAACGTTTATATAATTTAGGCCATATATATTTTATAAAGGAAACAGGTTAGAATAAAATTACCAACGCAATTCATCATTTTAAAAGGCACTTATAAAACAAACAGTTATCGTATGAATATTTTATACAATGTAGAATCAGTTTTCGACTGTCACATCAGGTAAAAATTGTCACGAAAAAAAGTGACAATACTGACCAAGAAAACATATAATTGAATTAGTTCGTAATTTAGTATCGGTAATTAAACAAATAAAGACACAATTTAGAGATTGAAATTGGGTATAGAATAAGAGTGCAATTTATTTATTAAAAAATATTAATCATTTGAAAAATATTTAAACCTAAAAATCTATAAAAAATCATAGTCGGTACAATTTTTTATAAAATATCATCACAGTTATTCGTGGACATTTTTTCTACAGCGTTTAGTATTGATTATTTCTTGGACACTTAGTTTTTGAAAAACATTTTTGTGAGGTATCTCCTGCTATTCTAGTACGCTTCCATACACCGGCAGTAGTCATAAATAATATTAAAAGATAGAAAGGAATAAGTATCATGAGTATTTTGCGTCAAAATACCAAAATGTTAATATTTTTTGGCAATAGAATAATAAAAAAGCTGATTCGTTCCCTATTCCCTATTTAATATAATCACTAAACTCAAAACTATTAATTCATCGCAAGTATGAGCTGTGGCAAACTATTTTCAATAAACTTGTCGCTCAACACTATTCCGGACTGTCACGTTATATTGAGAGTAGGCTGTGGAACAAATCAGCGTTGCGTTTTTTACTTTTTTAAACGTTGATTAAAAATTAATTACGGATTTTAACGGATTTAAAAAGTAAAAACGGACGAAAATCCTAGGTCAGATGAGATATAGGAATGAGTCAATATACCATTGTACTCGAAAAAATGATTATGAGTGAAAAAGGTTAGTTTATGGATCAGTTTATATATTCTTAATAACAGTCGATATAGTTGTGAAACAAAATTTTTTAGAAAGATATTTTCAACCTTAAAAAAAAGTCTTGAAAATAATGAAATTCTTTTTAAATGTTAAGTATCTATATAATATCGAATAGTTGTTTAATTTTTCTCGGAAATCAAAATAAATAGAAAAATTAATATTTTGGTATAAACAACACTTCAGCAATATTTAACTGACAATCATTTCCAATATTCTGTATGAAATAAACAAACTAAAAGTTTGATATGAGGAATTTTAACTATGAATACTTTTGATTATTTTAATCCTGAATATGGGTAGGTACAAAACTAACCTACGTCGTTGATGGTAAAAGCTAAGTTATTTAATAGTCAGTAAAAAAAGTATAATGTATAGTGGTTGTATTAGAAACTATTTTCGTGTAGACTGCTTTGGTAAAATACAAAGGATTATTCCTTTAATCAACTTAAACGTGTAAATAAAACTTTCATATAAGCGGTATATATTTCAAAATATGTCTTAAATTGATCAAGATTTTGTTAAATAAAAATTAAATATCTACACAGATGTTTTCTATTTAGTTCCAAGACTAATTGAAAAAAAAGAAACTTCTATATAGCACAATCTTAATTAAATTACCTCTGAATGTTTGGGGCTTCGTTTAACATTTAGCGCAATTTTTCTGCATCAGACAGTTTTTTTTTTGTTTTAGAAAAAAAAACACACGTCATTGTTAAATCAATATCAATCGTCTTGTTCCGTTCACAGTCTAATATAATAATAAATAATCAACACGCTGAATTTAAGTAAAGGAGTGTTTTACATTTTCTTGAATAATACATCATCCACTGTAAATTATGACCTTACACCACGATGTTAGGATTGGCAATATTTCCAAACTAATCATAAAACTTATCCTCGACCCTACGACGAGCCAATTTTGAACTAATTAATATCCGTAAACTGTCAGCTAGGATAATCAATTTTAGTATTTTCCGAACGATCACGCCACACGAAAATCGTAATTCACTATTGGGTTTACATTCGAGAATCAGATTGAACTGAGAATATTGTGTGTTGTATTGCAAATCCATATCTTTTTTTAACTTATTTTATAACAGAAAAATAAAATGCCTATAACATACTCATAACATACTCATAACCTTTAAAATCCTAAATACCGTTAATTAATATTTAAATACTTTATTTTTCTACTATAATTTTCGATAACTTATTCTATATACATTTTTAAAATGAAACCAAGTATTTAATTTTACTTAATTACATTTTTATTAATACAATTTGTTGTTCTTATTAGTAGACATTTGTTTTAATAATAGAAATTGGAGTACTATACGAAACTATGCTTCTTTCTTAACATTATTCTTCATTATTTTAATCAACTCATATACATAACTATTTAAATGATTTTGTAAGCCCATATACTAGGGTAAATAAAATTAAAATATATCACATTCTTTAAGCTCAATTTTATATTTTATAAATTATAACTTATATAACCGCAGTATTTTAATATTTATTATCAACTAAGCGATATTAATTATATACTATAAGTATTACTCATAAGATTGATTAGGAAATGGTAGGCATCTTATAACAACAATTGCAATAACTAAATAGACATCTAATCAGTATAATAGGTAGTTGCCAATAGTTATTAATTTAAACCATACCTTCATTGCCGATGGTTCTACGATTCCACACTGCATTATTCTTATTGTCTCTTCACCTTGTCTACGAAAAATTATAAAAACAACAATTAACATTAATCAGTTAAGTTATTCATTACTACATACATTAAATGGATTCATGATTACATGACATGTAGTTAGTAGTAAGTTTCATGGTTAATCTTTGATATTAATAAAAATTTTTATTTTTCCTTAATGGAAGGTATTTTGAAGTTCATCTACGGGTAAACAACCAAAATTGAAACTATATTTATGCTAATTTATTGGAAATAATATAATAATGAAGTGGTTCACGGTTAAACTAATCTATTGAAATCATTAGAGTGATGACTGAAATTGGTTGGGCCGAACCTTCTCACGGATTTCTGTTAAATAATTTAAAGCTTGGAACGCAGTTTTAAATTATTAATTGAATTCCTCTACCTTATACTTCACAATTTGAGTTGTGTTCTCAATATTTTAGACGTCTTTATAAAATTAGTTATTCTCACTCGTAAATTATAATTATTAAACTGCGTCTTAGCGACGCATTATATCGAAGTAAAATACTTGTAGGAAGTAATTTGTAATATTAAATCGATAATTATCAATAGTTAAATTATCTTTTAAGGGGTGAATATTATTAATGAATAATGGAATACTTGTAAGTTGAAAAAAAATAGTTGAATAATATAAAGTATTGCGTTTTGTTCAACTAGAGTACGTTCGTATAATTTAAAATACATAATAATTTATAGCCAAACAGTTATTTAATTGACAGCGAATCGGTGGATTGCAGTATTGGTTTCTACTTTGACATTAATTTATGTTTAATGGATGGACTCGAACCAACCGCGTGATAGTGTTATAAAAAGATCATTATAATATTGCGTTTGATGAAATTAAAACGTATACCGACTTCTACGTTTACAAGCCATTGCTGCTCGAACATGTGTTGTGAAATTATTGGCACTAGGCCAAAATGTTATTACACTGGACTTAATGTAGTCCTGAAAGGTTCACATATTATTATTATATCCGCTACACAGTAAATTAAATCGTTATTTTGTTTTGTTTTTTTCGTATTAAAGTATTACTCTGCGCGGTGTGTTTCTTTACTAAAAACATGAACGTAGGCATTCATGTATATGACATATCAATGAACGATTATCGTTTCATACTAAAAACACGAAAAAAAATGCATTACCTACAGTATTGTTAAACGGTGATCTTACGACCGACTGCGGACGATCTACCGGTTTTAAAATATATTTCCATCTGGACGTTACATTATTATTACGCGGGTTAAGTTTTGTCGAACACTCACCTGTCACGGCGACGTGATTCCGACGGCCTGACGTGGTTTTTTGTTGTTGCAGCGACCGCCTTGGTTCTACCACCACATGTTCTTCCGCAATCGATCGCCAATCTTGTTTTCTGAAAGAAACACACGCTATTGTAGCTTCTACGTGTCGTAAAAAAAAAAAAAAAAATAATAATAAAAATACTACGTGCCAGATGTTTTTCTTTTACGTTCTTATTGCGTACTGGGAGGGGTAGGAACAGAAACCGAGATTCGAGTATTATTGCGCGCACAGAAAACGTCGTATTCAAAGGCGTTCGCCGAAACGCATCGGGAAAACTTGACGAATATCGTGGGATATAGTACGACGGCACGAGGAGTGTATATTGTACATTGAAGCGGAATGGTAAATATTTCCTGTATGTGTATCGATATCTGGCAGCCGTCCACTGGGCGAAACAAGAAGGAACTAACAGTATACGTAATATGTAAGTGATAAAAAACAAAACTATTCATTATACGAGCTGCGGGACAATTGAATTTGGAGTTTATTTATAAATGCACGACTTACAGGACGCGCCTAATTATAAATGCGGACAAAACCGTTTTTTTTTTTTTATTTTTTGTTTATTCTTTTTTCCGGACACCACACTGTTATACTCTTTGCAGCGCGGTCCACGCGCGCGCACACTCCACAGCGTTTGCGGTCTTCGAACGCCACCGTTTGCAGGATATTATTACAATGTATTGTTGTCGTCTCACTGTACTAAACGCACGCGGTCTAGTTGCAGTTACGACTGTTCACACAACATAATATGGTATTGTTGTATTTTTGTTGTTCGTTTCTCGGTCGGTCGCGGAAAAAACGTGTGTTCGCGGTCATTATTTTGTCCCCACCCACCAACCCTCCGGTTCTAATACGATCCAATAAGGCTCCAATAAATCTCGGGTGATAGGAGAAAAGAAAAAAATAAGACCCTAGGAGCGCGCACCGTTCAGCTAACGGACAGCGTTGTTTACTATATGATCTTGATTGCGCACTTCGTGCCAATATATGATTTGCGGTATCGTCAATAAAACGTATTATCAGACAGACATGGTGGTCACTAGGGTATAATCCCTCCGTCCGTGCGTGTTCCTCGGCTTGTTCGATCGGTAAATTATGTACGAGCCACATTAACGGTCGAATAGTTCATAACACGGACAATTATCGGATTAGTCCCACAAGCTGAACACTCTTCTTACGGAGCCATAGCATATCCGTGTATATACCGCAGTCGTAGCTCGGTAAATCTTTAAGATTACTATTGTTTAGGTTTATGTTAAAAGAGATAATAATATCTGATGACGCTACTAATCTGAGTACGATTTTCGAACGTATCGTGACACAAAGTTGATCGAAATTAAATAAACAGCCCTTGAAATGTTTTTATATTTTACACAAGTTTTGTCACATGACTAATGATGCTTTACCCTTTGGATGGTAAATCTTCTCTGTAAAATTCTTATGAAAATGGAAAAAATGGAAATTCAAAAGTAGGTACTTGATAAAAGTATTTTTAAGCGATTTTCCTTTTTTCTTTTTTGGTTTTAGGGAAAACACTAATCAATCCTAGAAAACTGTTTAATTTCAACACGCTGCCCTCTTTTTTGATCACATTAGTAGTTTTTATAAAATACATTTTGAATAATGTGAAATCCTATCTTAATACATATATTTGCTGCAAGAATAAAGTTCAAACGATTTAATACGGTTCGATTTTTCACTAAAATATGGTATATTGTATATTGTTAACATCCACATCAACGATATTTACGTTAAGTTTCATATTAAAAAAAAAAACTTAAGTAGCATAATCATTATAAAAATTATATTATTTTACTATACCTTTTTATTTTTTTACATAAGACTAAGACTAAATCATAAAAATGTATTAAATTAATAAATTTTTCTCGATATCAAAGAAGAAAGTTATAAAGAAAAATAAAGTCAAGACTCTGAGACACTGAACTATTCTATGCAATAATAAATTATAATAAAAATGTAATCCGTCGCATACTCACATAACTTTATTTATATAGTCGCATACTATTATAGTTTATTAAAATATAAACTAGCCAGTTAACATGTTTCCAATAAAGTTATTCATCGAACATTTTTTTGGTAGGAACTCAGTTTAGCAGTGCATTAAAATATAATACTCATTTATATATTTTAACTACGTCATAATTTAAAATTATAGTACATGCTAGTAATAGGAAATAATACGCCGCGTGCTATCGAAACATTTCCGACTATCATTCAGCATTTAATTTTGGATAGGGACCTCTAATTTGAAATAATTCTACTATTTCATATTTTCCATTTCATTGTTATGTAAAATAATTACCTCTTTTACGTCATTAACAAAATAAATATCGAGTTACATATCTGTAGATATATATATGAAAAAAAAACCGTTTTTACAAATACTAGAAATGTTAACTAAATAAATTCTCAAACAATATGTCGACAGACATCATTTTTTGTCAATATGTTTAAAAGTACATATGAATGTTATGTGATGCCTTGTTATGTTGGTATACTAAATAAATACGGTATGTAGGTGCTGTTGTTGAAAATATTATGCGCATATGTTCTACAACCATCATTCATAAATATAACATACCTATGTAACTTATCGAATTATTATTTTGCCCGAAAACATATAAACTTGAACAATATCGAATGGATAAATATTTGTACTTTTTAATATTTGTTTTCAATTCAAAATCATACTAACGCACCAACTAACTTTATCTCAAAACATTTAAAGTACAGTAAGTATCATAAAAAAGCATTCTTTTTTTTTTAAATATTAGTAGGTCAAATAAGTTTATATGAAGGTTTAAAATAAAGCATGTACAGTTGAAAAAGTAAGTATAAATAGTTTAGTTGCAATGTTCCTTACAAGTTATGATAGATCAGTGATTTTTTTTATATAATAGCTAGTGTGATTTTCGTTTATGAAACAGTCGATTTATTTTAAATACCAGTTTGACGATATCCTATTCCTATTGTTTTATTTGTAATATATTTAAAATACAAAAACTGATTTTACCTTCTTTTAGTTATTATCTTAAAATAACAACTTTTTATTCTAATTTTTTGGTTAATTATTCATTGTTTTCAATGAGGAATCATCATGTCATTACTAACAATACTAACAGACCTATTTTCATTAATTCTGATTTGGATCGTGAAAAATATTAATTTTTTGGAAATGTTTTATACCTAAATATTTGAAGGTGTTTATGAAATTATAATTGTAACTCTTTAACTGCTTATTTATTTAATTGTTTCTAAATTATTATCTTAATTTAAATACATAATATTGATACATTCATATATTTTTAAACTTGTGCTGCAAGAAATTGAAGAAGCAATATTTATTAATTAATAAAAATCATATAAATATAGATAAATTTGTATACCAATTAACATTGCTTTTGGTCACCAAACGAGTATATCAATATTTGTACGCAATTTATAAATAAAATTTATTATATTCCAATGAATACGTAAAATTGAGGTTCATCTCTATATTATATAAATACAATATAATATGTCAAACACTAGTCGGATAAAATACGTCCGAGACCAAATGCAGTAAACTGCAGCATGTGCGTAATACTGATATCCAACTATAAAACAATATTTTCTCAATAAAAATGTAAAACCACAGTACATAATATTTTGTAATATCGACAGTGTGAGAAAAACGATTTAATTCATAGTACAACCATTACCCTGGTCTAGATCGAAAAAATAGGCACGTATTGCTTTGAATTATTATCTTTGAAAATAAAAATATAATTCAATTTAAACACGATTTGATAATTTATTATTTTTAAATTACAAATACATATGTTTTATTTATAACTTAATATAAATGCCTGCAAAAAATATCGAACAAAAAAGGCTTGCTTGGAAAATTCCAAAAATAAGCTGAATTGTACACTTGAGTTTCCCGACCGGAAAAGTGTGACGATACGTGCCGTTCGCAAGATTCAGTTCGCATTATTCAATTTCCGATGAATTTGTAGCCCTCCGTTTTATGTGTTAGCCAAACCATTTGTATTCCAAGAAAATGGTGACAAAAAATATTACTATAAAGTGTGTGAGGGTGAAAACGTAGTGTGTGTGTGACTGGAAGATAAGGGAACAAATTATGGCCTTGATGTTTATCCTACAGGAAAAAAAAACCGGTGATAAACGACTGTCATTCAAAAGAATTACCATCATATACGACTCACGGAATCTCGGTGACAATATCAAATTTGTTATTAATATTATTTGAAAAAAAAAAAGATCGTTCACCATTCCACACCTAAAAGAAAACCGATATACTTCCAGCATACGACGTTCAGTTTTTAACACCCGGATATTCGGTGTCTATAAATTATGCATGTTTTATAAAATAAAAAAAAGGTTATAGTCAATATAATTTATACGAATAGTTACATAGTCAATATAGTTTATACGAGTATGAACAGACATTAGGTGGGAATAAATTTCGGGATTTTAGAGAACTCGTCGACTAGCTATATAATTTAAATGCATCGATAAAATACGTTCAATTCCCGAACGATAGTCATGAAATTTATGTGATTAGAAAGATAAAACGGAACTATTTTAATATTATTTTTTTGAAAATAATCAAATTTCACAATAACCTATATTGTTTGCTACAATACGTAATAACTATACGAATATTTATCATATAAATGTAATTAATAAGAATAACTTAATATTTAAAATTAATTATAGCGTGCCGCATTATTATAATATTGGTATAGTAATTATAGTGCCGTGTTCTTTAAAAATATACGCAAGACGTATAAGCGAACATGTTTCCATTAGATTATTTCCTTTTCAATGTATCCATTTAAAATATTTTTAGATCATTGTTCATGTTTCTCTGATTTTATTGTTCATCCATCATAAGTATCCAGCGTTTACGCTTTTTCTCCGTTCTTAGATCATTTCATGTCTGTCTCAATAATTTCAAACATATCTTATCCTCCTTAAACAATATCCCGTTATTATTCCCATTATATAATACTTTTCAAATTATACCGCATTAATATTGAAGTTCCTTTTAGTTCTTAACATTGTTTGTCACAACTTTATTATACTGTTCTGGTATAAGTAACTTAATTGTCAGAGTTAATATTACTTTCAACTAATTCTGTTAAAAAAAAAATACACAATGATTATAATAATAATAATAAAATATTTCTTGTTTTTCATCTTTATTCCTTTTCTTCCTTTCCACTATACTCGTAATATTTCCATGGTCTGTTCGCTCATTGTATTTCATTAAACTTAAATTATTTCATCGCAAACTTTGACATGCTTTTCGTTTTTACACAACCGAAACACTTCAATATCCTTGTATTATCATTTCTTTAATGCACTTGTATTACCAAACATCTTTCAATAAAAATATACAATTATATTTCATCGTATAACGCTATCAATGTTCATTCGTGTCTTCATACCCGTGTATTATTGTAAGTCTTCAGCGAACTTTACGTGTATGAAATATATGATATTAAGTATACCGGTATTAAACGTGCAGACATGATCTGTAAAAAAGGAAAACACTCCAATAGTTTTTGTGATGCAAGGTAGCCGAAAAAACGTCTGCAGTTTATGCGATATATTACTAGGTTTTGAGTAAAATCATTTTAATGACATGTATTAACAAATAGGTTTACGTGCACTCGAATGATGGAAAAGTAGAAAAATTAAATTATCCACTCCGGGATGGTTAAATAGTATTTTAGTAAAAAATAAACGAATTATATAACGTATTACTTACACATGATTAACTTTTGTTATATTTTAACAATATAAATGGAAATGTTATAACTCAGATTGTTTGTGAGTACATACTAATATGATGTATGCTGTATGAGTTTAAAATATTACCCTGTTAATGATAATTGGATAGTATTAGTAACTTTATTTTAATAACATGGCAGAGTTAATACTTGGTGTAATGCATTTACGATAGAAAAAAACTAGAATCATACTCAAACTATCAGAAAACGTTCATTGCTTTTTTGAACAACGCTAAACCTCGCATACATTATGTTGGTTTCACTATGTGTAAATATTTGCTCTTCGCACCTATATTTGCACGAAGCAACACTTTTATGTTACAAAAAAAAAAAAAACGTCCGTATACTTCACAGGTTCGTATAACAATTATTATGGTACGGTTTTACTAAAACAATAAACCGATGAGCGGTGAAAAATCATGAATTATCATGAAATCATACTATCGAAAACGGTCGTCTGGTGTGCGCGCGGTTATAATTATTTTTTTTTCGCGCATTGAATCGTATCCAAGTGCCAAAACGTTTAACTATTTTAAAGTTTTGACTGTTTGCGCTTCCACTCGACCCGTGCGTCCATCAGTTGGTACGCTATTCTCAATATTAACCGATATTTTTTAAGAAAACTTATCGAAAACCCACCGGCAAAAAAATACACGAATCTAGTACGTTCTGCCAAAAATGATCTATTAACTCGTTAAAAACATAAACTGATGTGTTATTATTATTATTATTATTATTACGAGTTACTAAAAATGTCCGTTAGTGTTAACAAATATTTTTACTACTCACGTCTGAACAAGTGGCAAATCATCGGGTCGTTATTATTATGATTATTATTATTGATTATGTTACAATAATAATATCCTCTTTTATTTTTCTCGCCGTTAGAATATTGTTGTTAATCCGTCGACGGTGTTCGAAGTGCAGCGCGCCCGTTTCCCACACACCCGCGGTGCTCGGTTAAACGCGTTTAAGAAATAACTCGTAAACGAATGCATATTACGCAACAGACACGCGGCTGCTTTTCGACTGCGGGCTATTTAGAGAACGTGGGCGGAGCTTGCCGAGAGGGGAACACAATAATTATAAAAACCGTGGTGCACGGCGTCCCGACGTCAATAATATGTGTTATGTGGATTATTCGCGACGATGATGATGATGATAACAAATACGGTGACGAAAATGACGAAAAGAAAAAGAAAAAAAAAACCGTTTCCGCGTAAGCACAACACTCACTTGATGGAAATGATGCCAGATCAGTAACAGCACCACGAGAACGACGACTTCCGGTCTTATCCCGGGCTTGGCCACATGGTTCCGGTCGGATTTCAAAGAACTGTAGAACACCGTGTCGAGCCCGTCGTCGTCGTGGTCGTCGGCTTTTCTCTTCTCGTTGTTCGAATTCGAGCAATTACCTGTATAACGTTATTTCAATACGGAAGACTTAAAATAATACACATTGCAGTGTTCCCTGCTCGCGTCGCACGAAATTGTATACCGCAACGAGCGCGGTATCGCAATATTATTATAATATCGCGTGTGCTTACGGAACGCAATATAAATTAATATTCGGGTGTCGTGGGAATGATAAAACAATACGGATTTATGATTTCACCCCGAGTACGTTTTCTTCGAACTTCGCGTGTAATAACTACATCGGTGTCTACGGTGCACTTGCCTCACCTAACCGCAATCGACTCGCCGCGTTTGTTACCGTCAATAATGTTGAAACTTTATAACATTGTATTGTGTACAACCAGATGGTCTAAACAAATTACCGCTGCGTCGTCGTTCCATACTATTAATATTTTTTATCCCCTCTTTTCACTGCATTTGTGCACGTATCAATCACAAGACAAACGTATAATTAGTAGGTGATTACAGTTAAAAAAAGTTAGAATTGCAGTCACGACAAAGTGCATTAATATGCCATGGTGTATTTTATACAACTCCCTTGTTTTTCTTTTAATCCGATTTAAAATTGAATACAACATCCCTCCGATTTCGGAATAACTAAAATGTTCAGAAAAACAATCTCTTTGAAAATGTAATATTCAAATTACACCTTTAGATAACTAGAACAGGCGTGGTTATACATATGGTATTGATTAATTAGTTTGTGTTTCCCGCTGTGAAATATGTTGTACGAACAATTTTTTTAATTTCACATCAGTAAAAAAAAAAATATTTTTTTATTACTTACAATATATAGCATCCGTTTCGTTATACTGATTGCATCTGTAATGTTACACAAATAGTTATTATTACGATATGAAATGTACAACTTCATAAGCAGATTGAATCACAACGTAGTTTTATGTTCTTTAGCCAAGTAGAACTTACGAGTACATACTATAAGTTAGCACAAAAGAATAAATATTACAAATATTTTAAACATAACAAATACTCAACAATAATTTTTTTTTTTATTGGTATTTAAAAATACAGAGTGTAAGACCATATAAACTTAAAATCCAATAATTATCGTCGTAAATAACATACGTCTTGCAAAATCCATACCGTTCAAATAACCACAATCGATTGAGTATACAATGTTGAGTGTAATGTTCATCGACGACGGCCTAATTCAATTTATAACGAACTTTTAGAAACAAAAAACATAAAACGTTGCGGTACGATTGTCGAGTAAAATGAATTAGTGTTAAACAATAACATAATTTAACAGTGCCAACGTATTTTTGTCGTGATTAAGATAACATTTTATCTTATCACAAAGAATGGTCAAGTAAAACTCTCACCGAAATTAAGCCGATAACGTTGTTCCAACAATAATCTTATAATAGGACGTTAGCCTACAAGATTAAAACCAGGAAAAGTAACGTTCATTGTAGTGTACAATACTAGATAGTATTATAGTGTATTGAACAATTTTTTTAAGTTATTAATAACATTTCGGTCGCAACAAAATTAAATAAAACATAAATATATCAGACAAACAAATATTTGTTTGACGATTAATGTTCAATGATAACAAAATTATTAGTAAAATTATCTTTTAAAATTAATAAAAAAAAGGCCAATTATGACAACAACTGTACAAAACATCAACTGTATAAACCCAATTTTTTTTTTTACTCCAATCGGTGTTGAATACATAATAATTATAAGAACTATATACTCGTAACTGTTATTCAAGATAAGTACACAGAATAAGTTAAACTGTATCTCAATTTGCTCGAGAAAACATATCTTAAACTTTATCAGATGAACCACCATGACGACGTTCAGAAGTCGAAACCAACTATTTAACAACAATTTATTTTAACTAACTGTACTCACAGTGTATCGTTGTCAGCGGTCATACAGTTTTCACAATATTTCGAACAGTTGACACACAATTGTTTAACAATTGGTCTTAACGTAGTAGTTAACACAGTGCTAACGTTGACCGTTGTCATTTCATTTTTCATGTTCATGTTCACCGTGCGGATGGATTGATTCTTGATTTTTTTCAGCCCCTAGGAGGTACATTACAATCGAAACAGTGATATAAAATGCGCAATGGTGACAATAAACCAAGTACCAGTGGCTCGGCTAACCAACCGCTATACCTCTTTTTCGTTCAGTTTTAATTTTGTCTTCGTCTGGTTGAAGTATTTCTTCCTGGCTATTAACCTCACTGGTGGCTCAGACGTTCCATAAAATATCAACTGCCATTTCTTCAGCAATCCTACAAAATGTATTAATTATTAATAATTTGATCTTAAATATTACTATAAATTCCACAAAGAAAAGCTAAAGCGATATTAGGAAGTTAATTTATAACTAACAACTAGAAATAAACATAGTAAGAACATTTATCTGTACTAATATTTAATAATTGTGGTAGCTGTTTGACATAGGATGAGTAGACAAGAAATATCAAAAATTAAACATCTACAATCAACGAAATGTAAAATATTTATAAGTTTTGAAATGTAATCGCAAATTAATAATTTTATCACCACAAATACTTGATTAGTTGTATATTTTAAGTTTTAAATATATTGAGAATGGTTTTAAAAACTTCAGTAATGTACTTTTATAGTTTTTAATGAAATAAGTTTCATTAAACATTTAAACAATAAACTTGGAGTGGTTTTTTTCAACGATTTTTGTATCTTCTCTCTCAAACAGTGTATACAAATAGATAATATCTATCTATATATATATAAGTACATTTATACAGTATATACTATGTCTATAATCACATTTATAAAGCATGACTATATCAATTAATTTGAACTAAAGCGGTCCAAACAAATGTCTCCCGAGAAAAGACCAATAGAATCCAAATCAGTGTCTCGTATTTTAAATCGTTTATTTTTAGGATCTTTCCCCATGAAAACTCCATGGTCATGCAATACGTTGATAATTGTTTTAATCAGAGCTGCAAGCATAGTTTGATGAAATAATGGAACACAAACGTTCACTACCATATTATGGTTTTTCGTTTTTTCTTTATTTTTACGTTACGTTATAAAAGTAGAAAGTTTGCAGTTGTCGGACGACGAGTAAAATCTTCCCGGCGTAATTTCGAACTTATTTTATATTTTACACAACATTATGCTAGTTTGTATGAAATTAGAGCCCACTACGTATTATTTATCGGGTAGAGACACGGGTTGTTGGTATTTACCTGGACTCTTTGCAGTTGAATTGGCCATCCGTCTGGTGATCTTCAGACCCCAGCGGCCGACGATCTTCTCGCCCCAATAGTGAACGCTAAGGAACGGCCAATCGTCGAACGTGCTGCTCACGATGTCCAACGGCCTTTCGAACAACAACACCGACTCCGTACCCATCGGCGAGGTCAACGCGATTCTCAGATCTCCGCGCGGAAAGAACTTTAGCGATATCCGACATTGCACGTGCTCCACGTAGTTGACCGTGTTCGACGAGCTGTTTTGACACCCGTCCACGTCCATGAACATCGACAGCACGCTCCCGGGGCCCGGGTCAATCCACCTGCAACGTTACGGTTAGAACGGTGGAATAAAAACTGACCACTCGACGAGGGACAGTGGTCCGAAAAAATCGAAAAAATCAAAAAAAAATCGGCATTTTCATTAAATTTGAGTCCTCGCGGGGCATTGTTCGAGGTACCGACGAATTCAAATGATTCGAAACAGGTCATTTCATTCGTTCGGACCACCGTGAGAGGATGCTCTGTTGTTATTATACGTGCCTCTGTTTGTTGTCTTCCCGGGCTCTGCAAATTCTCTGCGGCGGAACGTTGGTCCACTGTTCGGCCATCGTCACCAGCGCACCTCCGTCCATAACACCGTAACCAAACTTATGACTCACTAGATAGAACAGTTGTACGGTGGAATTATATTATTATTTCGGTTTGCCACAACAGTACACGGATTAACTCGCGAATATTTTGTGCATAATGTGCACGTGATGTTGTATCGCGATCAGCTTTTGTTTCGAGTCAGTGGGAAGAAATGCACCGTGAAATTTCGCAACGAATCGAACAACAATAATTGTAAGCGATCAACGGCGTTAGATAACGTATCACTGTTATATTGCAGTACCCAATGCCATAAGGAGGGGGGGGGAGGGTTTACGGGACTATGTTTGCCCCAGGACCCAATATTTTGGCGGCCCCAGTGTCCGTTGGTTTTTTTTTACTAGATTTTGTGTAGCAAGCTAAGTTTTAAGTTCATATGCAACATGTAGTCTAATGCAATTTAAACTCGAAAAATGGTAGAGTTATAATAATCACAAATAATTGTTATTTGTCCGCAATACAGAGTTAAATATCACAAATATTTATAATCAATGATAATCCCGAGTAAATTCACTAGCCGTTGCGATCCAAAATGACTAAAATTAATATTTCCACAATGAATTGTTAATGCCTTATCGGCATGGTCGTGAATTGGCCGCTAATCACGTTATATGTAAACATATAAAAACCTAAAATTTTTATTTTGCCTGTCGTCTGTTTTTAACGGAATTCGACTGGAAGAAGAGGTACTCCATCACGAGCGAATAAAGACTAACTATAATACTCTTAATGTTATATTTTTTACTTTAAACCTATCTAAACCAATGTACCCAAAGTCCTAGTAATTTATCTTCTTATGATATACTTGTTAAATTTCAATAATGTTTATATTTTTTGTTTATTCAGCCGGAACGGAGTAAATCATCTATGGCCACAGAAACGTACGCAGGATGGTTTCATTGGATGGAAGGGGTTGATAGTTAAAAATTTATTTTTAATTTTTAATTTAAACTGATATTATTATATTTTTGGGATGATCAAACCCTTATAGCCCCGACCCCTGGTACGCCACTGAATGTGCCCCAAAAAAGTTTACGATGGCCCTGGCAAGTAGCCGTATTGTTTGTGTGCGTTGAATTTGGCGAACAAAACTGAATGCGAAACGACGATCGTATTTCCGAACAAGATCGAACCTTTGCGATGAACCCCGTTCATTATCCAACCGGATTCGTTTTGTAGCGGTTTCGTGTTGGAAGTCATCACAACCAAATACTGCATGTCCCTCCAAGTGAGATTGCTGTTGGCTTCTAACGCCAAAGCGCAAAGACCGGCTGCTATAGGAGCCGACGCAGATGTGCCTACAAAGTATACGATTGTTTTTCAGCGTCTCGTCCTGCGCGAATAAATTCTACACTTGTATATTATAGTAAAATACGATACCACTGTGTTCGGATGTGCATATCGTTTCCGGTTTCATTTTCGTGTCCATATCGACGGTCGTCACTCCATGATCACTTCCCGGCGTCCCGGAGCTGTACGTGGCGGCCAATGTCGACGAACATTCCTCCAAGTACCAAGGTTTGCTTCTGTTAAATTAGGTGCCAATATAAGTACGTTTTAGGTCCAAACTAAAAAACGTAGTGCGAACCATAATATGGATGCGAAAAGTGCAAGCAATGTACTGTGAATTTAACAGTGAAAATGACTGTACATCTTACCCTGTTTGAGTGACACTAGAAATGGACAGCGTGTATATACTGTTTGTGTAACCATCGCAGTTGCAAGAGTCCGTGTGATGACCACCGTTTCCTGATGCCCACACAAATATGGAACCTTTACCTTGTCTTCCCTGTCAACGATAAAAACAATTTCGTAAAACATAACGGTGATTAAATAACGGTTCTTAGCGAAATAAAGAGTGATACAGATAAAATTTAAATTAGGTATGAAGAAATTTGGCTTTTGTGTCTTCATAAACATTTTTTTTTGTGTCAGAGTTTTGGCTACAAAACTTTATGATGGTCCCGGTATGAAAGCGGTAATTTTCGGTACTATTACAGTCTCTGATTCGGAGACACTCGAACTGCCCCTAATTTTCCCTCGACATTCCCGTACATTTATTTAAAAAAAATAAAACGGTTACTCGAATTGCCTCCCATTTGAAAATTTATCATTTGCTCGAACCAATATAATCGATATCAGCTATCGATTTATACATGTTTACCTTGATGCTTACAACACGTATCTGTAACCATGTTACTTGTAAGGAGCGCCAAAAAAACAGTATATTTGTTTAACTAAACTAAAATAAAATATATTGTTGGCTCATAAAACTAACTTATATCTACTAGTATGGTAGTTAATCATAATTAACATTAAAAAAAAAAAAAAAAATGGTTTTATGCCCAAAATAGTAGATACGTGGTGTTTTCTAGACATTGTTATTTTAATTTGTTGATCCATGTTTTTATTCTCTATATTTTATTTATATTTATTTACCGACTTATAACACCGTTTTTGCGATGAACAAAATAACACGTCTTGGAGTAATGCTGTATGCGTCGAAAGTTTGAATTTCAAGTTTTCGTTGTTATATCAAATATAATACAACAAGTTATATAATTAATGACAACATACCTAAATACAAATATACAATTATACAATTCTTGTGTTTATCATAATATTTACCAAAATTGAATCTAGACTTTTTGTTATCCTAAAAGTGAATATAATAGTAATCAATTTTCAAGTTGTTGACCATTTCAGTCTTATAAAATTTAATAATTAAATCATCGATCATCTTTTATTTGATGCTATGAGTATAGATTTCGAGTAATGTGAACACAGGGGTACAATAATTTTACAAAAAATAACCTTACTAGATTCGAAAGGCAATTTGCGTGCACCGCCTGAATCAAATTCATTAACTATACTCATCATAGTATCTTATGAACAATAATACATTATACAACTCATAAATATTTTGCAATAAAGTTAAATTTTAAGTTTAAAACCAAAAGTCCATGACTGTTATGCTGAAAAATATCCATGAAAATGTATGTAAACAGAAATGCACATACGTTTATCAATGATCGAGACAATTATTAGAAAAGCTACAATTTTAACTCAGAACGGTAGAGACGGTTATACTAAAATGTCCTCGGCTGAAACTTCCAAATTTAAAGCCCTAAGTCAAATGTTCGTAGTCAGCTATGATAGTAGCTTATACAGTAACTTATAGTTTCTTTACAGAAGAAATATAAATGATCAAGGGACGAAATTTAACATTATTTTCAAGTTTTTTATTTTCAATTTTCTTTGCGCTTAGAAATACTGATGGGATGGACGAAAAATATTTTATTCTGCAATAATTTTTTGAAAGTGTCCGAATTCCGAACTAAAAAGTTGTTGCATATAACTTTTAATGCCGATTTTTAGCTCTAAAAAGTATCTACGAAAAAAAATAGTGATCCTATTAAGAAACCAATAAATTGCTCGCTTCACAGGTTATTCCAAAAATCAATTGGTTATCATAATAAATAAGTTAATATTAGTGAATGAACAGAAAATATTACATTAATTAATCAAAGATAAATCATCAAACCGGATTACAATTCCGTTGTCAATAATTATCACGAGGATGGACATCCAAAAGAATATTTAAATACTAACCCTGTCGAAAAATAATTTATGTTCGAATACAATTTATTTTTAAAAATTCATTCACGCTGCCCTTTCATATTTAATATCGAAACAATTTGACTTTAATAGACGAAAGTACAATAATTCATAAATAATGATTTGTTATTTCCATTGATGTTTTAAATATTCAATATAAAAGCGTTCAGTTCGATGGATAAATAATACTGGACTGGAAAAAGTACAAAAAGTAAATATTTTGTATTTCTGATAAGAATGCTGTGAATATTTTTCTCTGAAAGAATAATTCATAGAAAAATATATTTACCATGAATGACAGGGTGGATATTAAATTTCAATATTTTATTTGGAAGACTTATTATATTATGATCTATGTGAATTGTTTGTTGTTATATGGTTATATTATTAGTGTATTCTCTGAAATTTTCATACAGAAAAAATATCATGCATAGTGTATACTTGATATGATGTTAAATTACCAAATTTAAAACGGTACCTATTGGTGAATAATTAAAATTCTATTATATACTATTATTTAATCATCCTCTCTTTTGTTATACAGGTATTTTAAGTTCCCATCAGAATTAATTATCATATAATGTATTTCAAAGACTAAAAAAATCAATAGCTTAAACTTTGTCATGATAGTAAACTGTTTTAATGATTCATGTCTGACGCATTTTATCTAACTTGATGTATAGATGATTTTTACCATAAGATCCAAAACAATTGAACATTATTAACGAAATCACAGTGTTTTGTTACAAAGTTATTTGACTTATTGACCTATTCCCGATACAGTTTTAATGGTATTTGCATTTTGCAGTATCTATGTCGAAATTTGTATGCAATTTGCAAATTTCTCATCGATGTCAACTGAATACGAATGATTATCCAACTAAGTGTGTCATATTTAAGCTACAACTTATAGTATTCTTTACTAGTATGGAAATGAAAAATTATTTCACGAATGTGCCCCCTCGAAATCATCGGAATGCATTGAAATTATTTATGTGGGTTTGAAAACATTATAAACGATTCAATATTATTATGATACACAACAACCAAATAAATATAAGTAAGTTACAAGCTTTTAAAAGTGATTTTCTATTCTCATATGATTTGATTTTATTTATTCTGACCTAATGTTGTTTTTGTCATTTTTTAAACACAAAATGTCTCATTTAATCGGACGAAATATAAATGTAAAATTCATAAGTAATTCCTATATAAAGTTGAAAAGTTCTTTGACCTTTTTAAAGAAAATTAAAAATAACTTGTTTAAAGTACGATCTCAGTTTAGTTTACGGTCAAATGCAGTAAAACATAAAAGTTTTGTTGCAGGTTTACTACTTGAAAAAGTGCCACAATAAAAAATAGCACCCAAGTAATTGGAGAACACTAGTCCATTAAAACCATTTAAACATCGTGATTTTATTGTGCCTTCATAATAATTATGTATTTCATAGGTTTTTGAACGTAGAAACTATTAATGATGTTATCCGTGTAAATACTTTGTACATTCTTTATGTAAACAATAATCTAGTGGAATGGAATGAACGAAAATTGAACAAAATAATATAAATGCACTGCCACAGCAATTAAATAATAATAATTTTGAAGAATTATTAATTCTTAGGACGGTCATTAGTCATTACCGTAGAAGACAGTTATAATTTATAACCTAAGGATTATTAACTACAATTCACCAGTTAATGAAATTGGTTTTCCGAAGGATTCATATCAATAATTGATCACCGAAAATAAATACAATGTTAATCTAAAAATTATAAATTTGTGATTAAATGAGCTACTATTTACGTTATTTTAATGTATTTTAGCAAATCGGTCAAAATTTAATTTTCAGATATTAATTGAATAGAGTAAATAAAACTAAACACGCACAAATATATTTAGAACGATTCGGTAAAATTAACTAGAATTAAAATTGATATTTGAATAATTCAATAAATTCATCAAAAATTCTCTAGGACGAGACGAAACAACTATCGCATGAACACTTGAATTTATTAAAAATTTAAGCAATAAGCATAGATCCTCACCTTATCGTAAAAAAAAAAAAACAGCAAAATAATGTAAATGAGTGTATCATTGTAAGCCAATGGTCAAGTAGCCTAGAATTAATTTAATAATAATTATAATAATAAAAAAATTTTTTGTTTCAAAATAAAATTATCCTTTGTGACTAATTATTATAATATAATTTGAAGATTGCTCGACAATTTACTTTGTATCATTTCGTTGACTTATTAGCAGTTTTAATAACTTATTTATTTTTTCTTGATAATCAATAGGCATTTAATATACACTAAAAATTTATTTGGGACCTTAAAAAAATCATAACTCTGCGTGATCGCAATATAACAATAGGTAAGTACTAATAATAATATGCATTTCTTAACAAAAACAATATAGACACTCAATTTTTACACGTCCCGAAGACGACAGCCAAGATTGTTTGGTTTTTCATACATTTTATCAGATAGAAACATCGAAAATTTCCACCGTGATGGGCATACTGCTGTAGTGCCGTTTACAGCCGTACGTACGCTTATAAATGTACTCATATGCACGTCTGGTCTAATGGATTTTATCCATTAACATTAGATACACACGCGGAAAAAAACCTCATAACGACGTAAAAAGTAGGGGAGAAAAAAAGAAGAAAAAAACTAAATGGACAAAACTAAACAATCAGGTCACAGACTTAACATTCATTCATGTATATATGCAGTACGCTATTATTCGGCCTTTGAATGGTTATAAAACGAACGGATGCGTGTATAAATTGTCGACAAATGCACACATTTTACCTGACAGACGGAACGGCCAATAAAAGGTCATAAAAACAGTACAAATAAATGTTTGTTGCCTGCTATTTAAAAACCCTTAATGGCAACTTCTGCTAAGGTTCCGTCTAGGGTTTTTTCGCATTCCACCCCTCGTTTTTCTCCTTCCCACTATCTCGCCGCTATATCACTCTCTCTTTCTCCCAATTCCGTTCACCTTATTTCCTCTTGCCCTCCTCTTATGTTGTATTTCGTCCGAATAATATCCAAACTAACCCCATTCAACCGTAAATGCTGAATTATATCTGTATCTCCGTTTTAAACGACACGTGAAATCCATAATATTTCAGATAACCTTGCGTACACAAGAGAATAACAGTGTCCAAGAGTGGTAGTACACACGTCACATGTTAATGTATGTACATTTGTTACGTCTTGTAGTAAAATATACGTAATTTTATCGTTTTATATGAATAAAAAAATAAATAAAGAGTTGACCGAAATGATATTGTTCAAAGACGAATCTCCGTTTAGTGTGAAAAATATATACTGCACGTATTATAACGAACATTTTTTAATGCTATTAAGATAGTTGAAATGAATAATTTATTTTTAATTGTGTTATTAGTATTACAGAAAAAATATTTTTCTTATTTTAATTGCATATAAATTAAATTTTTAATAATAAAATAATAAAAATGTTATTAATTATAGCTCTTGAGATTATTAGGTAAATTTATTACTTGAAGTGAAAATGTTAATTGAATTGTTACTGTGACCTACGATTAAAATTATATTTTAATATTATTTGTACCCAATTTATAAACATTTCAACGGTGTTATTATCCGATTTCGGTTCTTCAGTTTTGATAAACGAGTGGTTTCGTTTCAGAACAATTATTGATTTTAAAACGTGTAAATTATTTTATAAAAGAATAATGGAATAGTTTAACCGTAAAAATGGTATATACGATATGTGTACCATTTTCTTTGTGATAATTGTTTGACATATGAATTTGGTAATGTTGTGAGTGTTTAAAAACATTCAGATTTCTGTAGTGTTACTTGTTCTATTGTGTATATTTCAAAACTATTTCATACGTTTGGTAAAAGGTATTTCAAACTTTAAGGTTCAAAACGGGATAACGCAGTATTTTATCATTTTAATCACACATAACTGTTAAAGTGCGACGTATTACAAGTATCGTATAAATTATAATGTTATTCAAATTTGAAATCGTACAGCCGAGAGTGTTTCTTCAATCGAAACATTAAACTGTATTATGAATTATGATACAATAGAAGAAACACAATGGTACCCGTACCACATAACATTTTCAAATATATATAAATATAATTTGCCACCCAATTCATGAAATCATAACATAAATATTAATGTAACCATCATTTTCGTATTTTCTTCAAACTTTCAAACACCATATTATAAGAAAATATATGTCTAAAAACCCGACAGGCGATAATACACCAACTGCGATATTATACTCAGCTTTAAGTTCAATAGTACATTTCTAATACAAACATAATATATAGCGATCAGAAACGGTTTACAAAGATTTTTTATTATTTATTACGTTCATGGGATCTGCATTATGGAATTAGAGTTTTATTTTTTATCATTCTGACAACACCGCAGTGCGTATTATATTGTTTTCGATGAGTAAATGTACAAAATCCTCGTGTTATCTTTGATTCCAACGAATTTCAAACCACTTGTAATTATATTAATTCACTAAAATCCCATTGAGGTTACTGACCACTTGTTGATCGTTGCGATTTTGCACGATGTGCGCTAGTATTTCGACGAGAAAGGAAACTCTGTTTCAGAAAAACTTAATTGGTTTACAATTATATCCATATGATTTCGTCTAAACTGGAATATATTATTTTGATGCCATATTATAATTTTTTATGATAAATAAATAAAAAATTAAATGTCATTCGATATATATCTCAGTACTAAATTTCATCGAATAATGTATTATAAAATTAAATATATTTAATTTGCTTTTATTAAACCATTTTCGAACAGTAATATTTTGATTTATCATGTTGTTTACCAAAAGAAACTCGTTTATATTGAAGATAGCTAATTATACATTTTTATCACTCACAAAAAATGGATTTCGTCAAGTAGTAGTAAGTAACTATGACACTTACCGATGTTACGCCATTAACGAATGCTCTTTTGGCCAACGGTCCAGGTCCATCAACCGTTCTACCGTCATCCTCCGGTCCCCAGGATGCACTGTATATATCTATATAGTTCGTGTTCAGGCTTAATGCTTTTGCTTCCACCGCATCGTTAACTACCCCATCCAACATCCGGACACCTTTGGACAAACACACCGAACACCATTGTCGATTATTTATGACAAAATATTATATTGGTATAAATACAAGTTTATCATTCAGAATTACGGGATGGCGTCCAACTATAAACAATATATCTCAAATTATTTATCTGGGTTTCCCGCATCAAAAAATAATTGAATGAAATCAAATTAATCATCAAATTATTTGAAAACTTACCATTTTCAGTGAAATCGTTAAAAATTATCCGCTGGTACAAATCATAACTAATTTTTTTTGTTTTATAAATTTTTCATTAACAACGCGTCTTAAAAATCTATTGTCTTGTATTTCTAACTAACGATCTATTCGTTAATACCTCTGAATAGGGAATACAACACTTTTTAATGTCTATGACGTATGGTTCCACATTTCATAATTTAATGGAAATTATATCAATGCAATACAAATATGAACACTAGATATCTCCCAAACTTAAATCACTTAAAAAATACTAAACACTCCTAGATTTTCCAAATTTTTTTTTTTTTTTTATTCCTTTACCTTGTATCTGTAGAACAGTAAAACAAATAAAATAATGTCTATAATGAATACGTTTGCTTTTCGTTACGGGTTAGTTGTATTATATTATCATACAATAATTATATATTATATATCAACTGTCTACCTCACAAATTATCATAACACATCGATAAAAATGTATTTAAAAGGCGTATTGAACGGTAAACACTTTTATTTTTATTAAATCTACGTTATAATTATAGACTTTAGTAAAACGAGGCGAGCATGGAATACTATAAATATATTTGTTTCATAAACGAATCATATATACCTTACATAATTTCAAATATTAAAATAAATTATATTTGTAAAGTCTTGATACTTAAATAAGGGACTTAATATAATGAGTATTTATATAATTTCCTTTTAAATGTTATATTTTTCTCGACCATAGTTTAATGGTAAACGTCATTATTTTCATTGTATTTTTTTACATTTCTAAGATATCACAAAAAGTATAATAATTTTATTTGACACGATAGTTGTTTTCTTATTAATGAAAACTTTACCCACCAAATTAAAGCTGGAGTTCCTCAGGGAAGTGATACACATTCTCTATAAGAAATATATCTCAGAAATACCCACTACCAGTAATTAACTACTTGTCACTTTATCCGATGATACAGCCATTCTAGCAATTTTTCTATGACTCATAACTTGTGCCCTTTGGCACCTAATTAATTATTCTCCATAATGACCTCCATATTCAAACTGTTAACGAACTTGCAATAAATCATTATAAAAAATTTCATAATAAACTTCAAAACCGTCCAAACCCTCTTATTAGAAATATGTCTTCAATTAACATGCAACTAGATATACAGCGTCTAAAAGTAAACTGGTCAAGAGACCTTTGTCTGAAAAATGTTTGTGTATCCATAATATGTTCTTATTGTATAAATAATAAAATTGTAAATAAATATTTTGAATAAAGAAAAAAAGTTTGAAAACAATATTTGTATAGCCGTCAAACCGATACATATATTTTATACAATGAAAGTTTGTGTTCAACGCTTGGAAGTCATTGAATATCTTTAAAACTACGTTTCATTCGAGTTGTTAGATCCCGATACATTCATTCATCCTGTTTGCTCTTTGAACGTTTTTTCGTGAAATTTTTCGCACCTCATATTTCATATTGCTATTTTTCATGTCATCAAGGTAAACCATTAACCATTTTGGTATTTTGTTTTCTTTATGCCCAGGTTTTTCTTTCTTTTCTTTACATTTCGAGTTAGTGACTTCTAGGAAAATCAATAAAGCGTCAAATTCAACAGTACATTGTGTACAGTCTAAAAAGGAAAAGGCCATTGCATGATTATTAAACATTTAAACATGAATAAAAACTATGGCCCACAGACCAGTAAAACCGATTTCTATGAAAATATATTTATTTGTATACCCTACGCAGCTGGATTATCAATAAGGCTACTAATATACACATAAGTAACGTACGGTAGTTGAAGTATTTTACCAAGAAGCATAATTTTCATGTTGGGAAAATGTCATTTTTAACTTCAGCAGGCTTTGTAATCGAAACTAATCGGAAAACAGTAAATATGCAATGTATTATGTTATCGTCCCAATTTTTTATCATCATTATGAACACATATTTTAGTTTTTGTTCGACGTAATTCGATAACAGTTAAAATTGACAATTTTGAATATAAATTAATCATAATTTTTGGCATTAACGGTGACCTATTTTTATAGATTCGATTTTCTATCATGAACATCGTAAGTTATTAAAATTACAATATTTTAAAAAAAAAACTGTTAAACCTTATACATACATTTAGGTAATATTAAGTATTAAGTATTTAGTATTAAGGTATAATAAATTCACCTATAATGTTTATTATACGCATTGTTTTTTATATTATTTAACTATGTGTGCATATAACGTGAAGCACCGTGTACTAGTTTCAATGAATATTTAGATACTTAAGGGTAGTACTTTTGGTCTATTGATCAAACGAACATTATTGATCAAAAACGTTTTGCATATATAATATTTGGTAGAGAAATTTGGCAAATAATCTGATTTCATACTGTACAGTAGTTTTTCGATACGGTTATAGCAGAAATATCGACCGATAGTAATCAAACGTAAATTCAAGTGGCCTATCAAGAATCGTATTCTACACGGTTAAATGCGTAGTTTAACGTTGTTATAATTTGCATTTATATTAAAATGTTTAATAAATACGATATTAAGCAACTGCTAAATTTTTTAGTTTAGATAATTAATAAATAATTTCGTTAAAAATTGAATTTTAATACAATATAATGATTGAATATTTTTTAATTTTTACAATAACATTGTTCTGATTAAAATCTATATTAGCACCAAAATAAATATTATTTGAAGTGATAAGAAACAGTATGCACTCATTATAATATGAACCGTATTTTTTTTTTAACTTAAGTTAAGATGTTACGAAATTTGTTCAGCTATCACATTATTTAGCCGAGAAAAATCTAGTGAAGTATATCATTATTTCTATTTTCATTGAAAAAAACAACTGAAAATAAATGTATGGAATACAGTTTAATTTATTTTATTATAACACTAAACATATAACTTATCAATTTAAGTACCTATTAAGATGTTCTATTATTAAATCAAGTATTTATAAAGTAATTAATTCATATTATAATTACCAACAACTACAAAATACAATGCGTTACGAATGTATGTAACGCCATCTATGTGGAAACTAAAATAGCATGTATCATTCACAAATAATTTATTGTATTATTATAATCTATAAAATCCAGATTTCTCAAAATGTTTTTTATCAACTTTTGCCTTAAAACTACATTTTTAAACTTTTCATTCGAAAGCTATTATTTTATTTATAATAAACATATTTGACCAGAAAGCAAAAATACCAGGTCAAAATAATTACAATGTTTTGTTAGCTTATATTTTTTTATTGTCACGTCTTTACAGCTAAAAAAAAAGTTACTAAAAATATGAAAATATTATTCAGTGAAAAAATGTAAATACCTGTCATGCAATAAAGTTATAAGCTCACATTTCTAGAATAAATTAAAATATTTATTTTATACATTAATTTTGTTATTTAGAATGTACAGAAAGGTTCAAAATTGTAATAGGAACATAGTTCAAATAGTTAGTTATTTGTTGTATTGTTTGTAGTATTTGCTTACATCACTACGTCAAAGATGATTCTTGGTAGAGATCCGTTTTAATATAATTTTTACATAATATTCTCACATTAAATTAAAATTAAAAAATGTAATTTGGTTTGTTATATAATAAAATAAAATAAAAGTTTTTAAATGCTTAGTATAGACATTATATAAAGATATGGAAATTACTAAAGTGTTTGAGAGTTTTGTAAAAACAATTGGTTTGTTACTTTTCAGAAATACTTCAGAAAATATAAGTAACTGAACCACATTTTCTAATAGTTCACTAAAAAGTAAAATAACATAATAACCAAAAATAGTTATGAACCTGTGTAACTTATACTGATATATTATCAGTGATAATACAATATAAATTAACTTTTTATATAAAAAATAAATACAAACGCTTGTCTATATAAATTTAAAAATACATAATATCTGATCACTAAATATTCAGCTGATGATTTACAGAATAAAATTTGAGAAAATATTTACTTTCTGAATGTTTGATTGAAGAAAAAAAAATCATTATTTTAATTATTCAAAATATTGTATATTTTCTAATTAAAAAAAAATATTATAATCAAATTAAAGAAATATGAATGACAGGTCATTGTGAAAACATTTAATTCTAGTGAATCAATTCGAATTGAGTAACAAATGTTTGTATAGGTTATTAAACACATGGGTATCCTTTGTATGTTTAAAAAGTGTCTACTCAAAAATCAATATTTTTTTTTAAACGTTTTTAATCAAATTTCATTAGCTCCAGGGCTTAGAATAGAGTTTGATTTTCAGTATTTTGGGTATTTTCAGGATCAAGAACACAACTTGATCCATATGTTTGAAAAATTGTAATCTGAACAGCTAAACATAATTTTCTACTAAGCATACAAGAAAAAAACACAATTTCAAAATGTATTTGTGTCGAACCAGTAATTGTGAATTTTATATTATTTTTTCGACAAATTAGGTGAACGGTTTCATCGGCAAACACACCTGCGGTCGCTGTTTAGTAATCATTTCTTGTTCAGATCTATGTATCATTTTTAATACAACTCGTGACACGTGGGACAATGAGGCCATCCCGTTCCTGTACACCAGGACCATAATTTGCATGTTTTAACGCGACAAAAATATATTACTGCACTGCGAGCAGCATCGTACGAACCTCCGATCTTCGCGTTGTACGCGATGCCCACGCCGCAAAACTTGTTAAACGCCACGGCGGCCACTTCACCCGCGCACCTCGTGCCGTGCTTGTTGTCCCCGTCGTCTCTCGGGCTCGGGTCGTCGTCGTCGTCGTTAATGTCCCAACTGGCCGCTTTGTCCTGAGGAATCACACGAATCACGCACGTCAGTGTCCGCGAAACGTCACGTTATTTATGTAGGTACATTTGGGCATAGGGGGTTGGGGGGGGGGTGGTACATGCAATGGCCGGGGGACGCAACATCAATAATTCATGCAATATTTTTAACTCGATGGGTTCGGATCCTGCGCGCGGAGTGGCGAGTCGCGAGCGATCCGCGGCGGGCGGGCGGGAAAGGACCACCGCGCACTGACCCCGTGAACAAAGAGCTAGAAGTGATATTATACGGTTGGGCGTAATGAAATGGGAAGAAGTTAAATAACTGGATAATACAAACAAGAGAGCAAAAGGCCAATCAAAATGGACCCGAAGGCGACAAAGAGTGCAAACAGAATAGTATACGCTGAACGTTGGGCGACCACGGTGCACACCTAGTGGCATTATTAAATGGCTAGCGGCGGTGCGGTGTAACGTCTTAAAAAGAAAGAAAAAAAAAAAAGAAGAAAAGTCTCCCGGGACGGTCGCCCGGGAGGATTTAAAAAACGAATATGGACTGGCGGTGAACGGAAATAGTGTTTACCAATAGACGATATATATTATTATTATTATCTTTATGGCGCGTCGGCGGTGACTTTCGCCAATCATCCGTGCGATAAAAATGTTTTAAATTACATTTTGGCCCGTTAAACTGATTGTTGAATCGATGTTTGTAAGATTTATAAAATCTTAAAAAAAACCAACAGTCAGTTTATCACAAATTATGTATGAATTGAAAAATTATTTCAAGTCTTCATTTCAAAAACTATTTCTTTGTTTTAGTTCATCGTAGATAATAGGTAGAGTACGGATTTTGACGGCATTTGCTTTTTTTCTACCTGTTCAAAACAAAGCTCCGTTAGCTATAAATGTGATTCACACAAAGTCGAATAAATTTACAATATTTTATTTTCTTTTATTGCGTTAAATTTGAAATTATGCTTTTTGTTCCTTTTTATTCCTTTTTTGAGCTTTTTAGTACATTCTTATTATTTATAAGTTTATGCTTGTGGTATTTTTTTATATCTATGAATATAAATACTTGTAATAAGTATTTAAGAAATAAGGTATATTGTTATGAATATTGTAGATAATTGTGCAACTATAATTTCACTTTTAATTATAAATTATCTTAAACAAGGTAAATTTAATTTTCATTTTAACTGTGGAAGAAGAAAAAAATCAAGCTTATGTGAATAGAAATTTATTTAATTATAATACTTTATTTTAAATAATTTTTTAAGTTAATGATATTTTGTAAATATCAATAATTAATAAAAATGAATTTTAAACCTCTTTAAAGTTTTTTTTAAGCTCCTTTAATATATCTGTAGCGCTTTATTGCTTTATTTTTAATGGTTTTCTTTAGTTTTTTAGTGCTTTAAAATTTGTACTTTTATGATAAGTATTATTTTCATGAATGAAACTACTGATATATTATTAAATATACCTAATAAATAACCAATAAATATTATTTTTAATAGTACATACTATTTATAATGATTTTCTTTTATTTTATTTTATATCCCTTGAAGTCAATATTTAAAAAAGGGCGAGACTCCTAGGTTGGGAGAGAATCCACGGTAGGGTGAGTTATTACAGGGACTGCTGTATTGGTCTTTTAAATTTGAAACCAATGTATCATTTTCAAAAACACGATTCTGAGTGAAAGAGGTAGCATCAGATTATAACGTTTATATTTATAAAAAATATAACTTTTTATACAGCATTTCCTATACAAAAGATTTAGTCTTCGTTGTCATTTTATCTAAATTTAAAATAACTATTATTAGCAGAAAAATTGTAAAAATCTTTTGAAATTCACACCAACTATAGAAAATTTGTATATTATTATTTGGTAAAATGTTAAGGTCTTTACAGTTATTATATTTTGAATTACGAAGAAATAACTACCAACCAGAGGAAATTACCTTCCAGAAAAGTTTCTGGTTTGTATACATTGGGGCAATCCTTCAGATCATAATCGTGTTCACAGACACAAAAAATATAAAATAAACACACATCATGATGAAACTAATACATTCCTCACTCAGAACTTAAAAGAATATTCAATATTTATTTTAGCTTTGATACCGCAAAAAGTGAAGTATGAATGTTAAAATGTATTGTACTCAAATTAAATGATAAAAGTGAAATTAAATGCGACTATTCGACGATATCCTTACTGAACTAATCTTATTATTATTGAAACTTATTTCCCACCAACCAATACTGTTTATTATTATGATTATGCATTTGTAAGGCAAATATTTTTGAACCCAATCTATAATGCATCATTTTTTATTTAAAATAAGGATAAGTACTAATTATATATAGTTATTTATTAAAAATAAATGCATTCTGTAAGTTGACACACTGAAAGGCCACAACACAAATGATTCATTTATTCATTATTAGTTATTACTACATTTATTTGAGTAGACCATTACAATTTGTTCATACGAGGTATTTAAAGATTTAGTGTAATACGTATTGAATTCAAAACAATTTGAAGATAAAAATATATCAATGTGGAACACAATACAATATAGAATGTCAATTATTTCCAATGATGTTTGGTGCAAATATTTCAACATGTATATAGGTTTATCAGTACATTATTTGTGTAATATGTTGCATAATGTATGCTATATTGTACGTGTAGGTGCGTTAATCAGCCAATTACATTGCTTCTTTATATTCGCATTTTAATCAGTGAACCATATTTAATCCAGTGGAATTATAAACTTGTGCAGAGTTCAAAATCCTGCTGAGAGGGAAAACCTATATTTCCGTTTTAACGCAATATCTGATCACGCGAAACTCAAACACTAACGAGACGTGCGGTAAATAACGGGTGAGCGTTGAGTGTTGAGTAATTGGAAAAAATATAGACCAAGAAGTGTACTGGGGTTTTTCGAGTTGCAGACACCATATTTTATTCACTTTACTGAGTTCACTGCTGGCCAAACTCGCCAATAAAAGTAAATTATATTTTAATCATATACCGTGTAACGCAGTGTACCCCACCTCCTACTCGGTTCGTATATTTAATTACAAACTGGTTGTCTAAATAAAAAATTAATATGACCAATTGTTATGGTTATCGCAATTTTTTTGGAGTGCAACTTGTCATGGTCAAGTCGTATTCCAACAGTTTTTCAGATTCGCGGCAAAAGTTATCGAATGCTACATTTATTAATGATTGGAAACATCTTTGTCCATATGCGAAGTGCGAGTTACTCGTTTCGAAAGAAAACTGCGTACAGGAAATCTTCTGAAGTGTCCAGTGGCTTGACGGGAGTATGACTATAACCCTGTAGAAGAGTGTATTTAAATGCCCATTCAAACACCTACTGATTGATGAATAATTTTGGCACAAAGGATTAGATCGATTGTTCCAGCTGTTTTCCAAAAATGCTTTAATGAAGTGTAATTTCTCAGCTAAATTAATTTAAAACCGCCCGTAGTAAGCTTAACGAAATAATTATCCGTTAAATGTTTAACTACATAACGCAAGATATGACACACGGAAAACGAAAACTTTGGCAATTTATTTAAATTGAAGTACTCGATATGATTTTCAGTTGAAATCCTTTACGAAGTCGTAGTTAGATTATTATAGTTTCAAACCTGCAATGTTTTCCCAAAGACTTATCGCCTTGCACAAAACTTTAAAATAAAGATGAAAATATTGTTTAATATTTATTAAAATAATCATGAAATTATTTCATTGCTTTTCTCGTGTTCATAAAAATTAAACTATAATTTATAGAAAAATGAAAAATCTTTGAGAAATTAAGTTTTAAGAAAATGTTCGAATTCAGCATAAATTGCGCAAGAATATTTATCGTAAATAATAATATAGATTTTTATACGCACTAATTAGAAATTTGATCCAAATATTTTACCCAGAATAGAAACTTAATCCTAAATGTAGTAACCACCTACTTTGGTTTTCACTAAAAATAATGAGTACCATATTTATGGTAAATAAGATAATTTAAAAATGTTATCTAAAATATAGCTGTTCCTTACATATTGTTTATAATAATAAAAGCCACGTACTTGGGGATTAATTTATATTTTAAAATGTTCTTTTAATTTACGAATAATGCCCTTCCTAATTAATAATTAACTATTATTTATCACAATGTACATCAAAATATTCCTTTAGGTATAAATATAATTAGGGTGTATATTGTATATAATACATTTGAAAGATCTTCTTAGTATTTCTTGGGGATTTTTCTGTTAACTTAATTAGATTTTATTTTTTGTTGATAATATTGTAGAAATGTTGAATACATATTGTTTACTAGAAAAATATAATTATCATTTGAATTAATTTTTCCATCGGATAAAATCCTTTCTTTTCACACAACTGCTATATAAATAATTAATGTGATAATTTTCCAGCACACAACCGAAACCGACGTACTTTAACAAGTTATTGAAATTTAACATTTAACAAGAAAATGATTATTCAACACTCGGTATTTTAAGGTGAACAATAATATAATACTTAATTAAAAATAAATGTCAATTTATGAAGTGTTTGCATACAGTTTCTTTATCACATTATATAAATATGCATATATTTTAAATAAATAAGTGCACAAAAGGTTATAATTAAAATTTAACCAGACGGGTTTCGATTTGAATAGAACAGTCGGCCGTAGTAGCAGTTATATCTCATTGTGTCACATTTACCACAAAATGACAAGAACCCCTTAAAATGTTACGGGGCGAAATTTATAGATCTTTCAGAGCCAACGGAAGTGTTGTTGAAAGAGAACGGTTAGGTTAGAGAAAGGTTTTCGGAAATGCAAAAGGCCGTTGGTTTGCGGTATATCTGGAGTATTGTTCAACGCACGCAATTATCTCCACTCGAACGACTTGTTTTGTTTGCAGTGTGTGCGCGCGCTCGCGCGTGTGTGTGTGTGTGTGTGTGTGTGTCTGTCTGTATACCAGTGTGTGTTTGCGTGCGTGTGAATTGAGAGCAGCATCTTTATATTTCTCACTGTTACTAATTTTACTAAAACAAATGCACGCCGCGAAATGACGTTTTATCATGGACAAATAATGTTTCGAAAAAACGACGATAGGTTGTGAGATCATTCCGTTTGTTACCGACATATTTTAATTCGATGTTTGTTCGATTCGAATTTATTGTATTCGCCGTACCACGTTTTGGTGTTACCGCACAAGCGTACTGCGACAGTAACGGTTGACCGTGGTTCGTTACTTAGCTGTACTTAATGAATACTGTTCCGCAAGATTAGAGCGTACCTATGTGCACCTATTAGTTCAATCAAAACACCGTATATATATATTTATAGGTACATTATATTTGTGTTATTTGATTATTTCGTTATAATATCGGTCGCACGTTCCACCGACGTTGCGTAGTACGTACACGCTTTTACGCGTATGAAATTATATCAGCAGAATATTGATAATCGAATTAACGCTTTTGCGATGCGATATATACATACACTGTAACATTGTGCATACGTAGAGAAAACAATGCGGTTTTCTATTCCAAATAGATACGAGTATATATATATGATATGTGTATAATATTTACCAAGTTTCGAGTATATATTTTAACAGCAATTTCGTACTCGTTGTATCATTCCAATAAACATTAGATTCAAACGGTGGGACAAGAGAAATGATAATTGGTTTTACAATAATATATTATAGATATTGCATTTTTTTTTTCTTCACATCGATCGGGCGTTTGGTGTAAACCGGTGTTTCGAAAAGTTTCTCTATCTAATAGAAAATATTACATAAAACCATAACCGCTTTGAACCGATAATATTGTATTATTATTTATTGGTTTCAGTACCCGATTGCGGAGAAGAAACTGAGAAGGAGTGACTAGAATCTCGTTAAACATACGACATTTTTAATCGCTACCTGTTATGTTCGCCGACCAATACTATTTGGTACGGACAGTGGATTTATGTATATTCATAATTGTAATAAATCTGCAGTGCTTATCGTTTAACTTTTGCCCGTACTTCGAAATAATATTATCGCATCGAAACCGGAACAATAAAATATTGTTCAATTCTACCGACTAAGTAATACGAGAATTCGTCGGGTACAATGTGAAGTACATGCGGCATATTTGAGAAAATTTGCTCTTAAAAACGAATCGAAATACACTTATATACTGTGCATTGTTCGGTAAATTGCGAATTTCACAGAAATGTGTACGTAAAATATTACATAACCATTAAAATGAATGCAAACAATTTATCAAATCAACGTTGGTAAGTATGATTATTTATTTTAACTCACGATGTAAAATAAACATTATCATTAATTTTGAATTGTTTGTATGTTTAAAACGCAGATAATAATGTTACCGTAACAACCGTTAGTTCGACGTACAGTACACACATCCATATATAATACCAAAAAACACCCAATGAACGTGGTCGGACTGACGATATTACACGATATTATATTGTTATTGTTTAATATTAAATTCGGAAAACGTATTTTCGGGCATTAAAAGAAAATACATTTTTAATTTTTACCGTGGTCGAGTGCACGCAAATAATTCCATTTCCAGCGTTTCGTATACGAACGTAACACAAGTAGTATATTCATATTGTCGTCGTTACTATTATTATAATTGTTTTTATTACTATCATGATTATTATTACTATTATTATTACTATTACTATTATTATTATTATTATTATATGACCATCTATTAATGTTGACTATTATTGTAGTTACGGTTTCCAGTGCGGTTTTGAATTACGTGTACCACTGTACAATGTCTACATAATAATATATTATATATTGTATGATATTGTTGATATAGGTACATATTATTATCAATTAATTAATAGCAATAATTAAATGTTGCCAACAATGCACCACGGAATAATGGGCGCAACTACGTTCAGGACGCGATATTAATGAACATGTATTATTATTTGTTTAGTTTCTTGGCGTGGGCGGCCGGGTGAGTGGGCACTACAAGGCGACGGTGTAAGGGTTATTGGGTAGGGGGTGAGAGCGTGTGGTAGCGTCCGTGGGCGCGGGCAGAGGGGAAATAGTAACAAATAAACTCGATTTTCCCCGGAGAAGAAATAAGAAAGTTATTCGCTCTTTGTAGTAATGAAGGGAAATGGCGGGTGGGCTATAAGTTAGTATTTAGGGGTTATCGTTGATTAAGAGCGGAAAAACGAGCCGCGGGGCTCCAATAGACCGGATTAAACGTCACGCAACCATGGTCGCGTTCGGCGTACCTCGCGCATTACGCCCCGGAGCCAATACTGTACTTCAATAAAAGGTCCAAATTGTTTCCGTTGTAGTAATATTCTCTCTCTTTCTATATATATATTATATATAGACTTCCGCCCCGAGGAGTATAGTATGTGAACGGCTTAGATTTACTAAATCATTAGCGGTCGTAATAATCCTACGTACCGGAACGAGTAAACACGGACCATTTTATATTATATATATATATATATATATATATATATACTAGCTCGGCGAATGTCGGCGTGACTATATCATCCGAGATTCAGAAAACTACCAGAGTTCTCATATAATTTTTACTGTGTGTGCGCAGCGGTTGATGCTTTTGATTTCACGACGGTGAAATTGCGCCCGCAGGTATGGTCTGCAAATAAAAACGATGTACCGTTGTGAACGGCGGCTCTTATGGGCTCATTAAATATAGAAACGCAATCGACTTTACGACCAGATTTATTTTTAATCGACATTGGCCAAACGATCGAGGTGCTTTACTATGTAGATACGGTGACCAGGGCGGATCAGTCATACCGATTATCGCTGAGGTTGGACAACGTGCCGGTTGCTGTAATAATAATTGTAGGTATATCGCGACCCTAACCGTTATCCGCTTTGATGACCGATTGTTCAATTAATAGTGTAGTCCTATCATCATGAAAATATTGAGTATTTTATCACGGACATACTTCCTGGACGGATAGAAAAAAATTTTTCCTTCCAATGCAGCCAATCGATTTTCCCCGTCATTGTTCCTTAAATACTAAGTAATTTCTAACTGTACATTTTAATACATCCTAACAGCCTTGACATTTTACAGGCGAATGAAACATTTTAAGATACACATTCTTAAATAATTTACATAATATTATATTAACTAAATTATACTAACTGACTTCCATATCAACCCATAGTAATCTTTTAATATTTTACTTGTTCATAATAAAGCGATACGTGGATATTGACCAACGATATGCCAAATATATAATTTAAAAATACAGTATTTAGATAATACCTAGACAAACAGAATACAACATAATCCCAGAATATTATTTGAAGGATTTTAAATTTTACGCTTTACAATTTTTTATATTTCCTTGAAGTATTGCATACTATTAGTCTGACTCGTAAATCATTATAAGGATTACGTAGTAATCCACATAGCTAGCTGACTGAGTTAATATAGTGAAATAGTAAATTTTAAAATATTACTCTTCCTGATTAGTATCCATTTGATAAATTAATATTTCTTTCGACTAGTTATATCGATAAATATCCATACATGATACAAACATACATAAACCTTTTTCAAAACACATTTTTAATTTAAATAGTAACTTAAGTATTATATTACGAAAATGAATAATGTGGTTTAGTAGGAGAGAAACAATATTTTCATAACTTATAACTCCTACTCCATTTGACCAAATTAAAATATTCTTATATGCGTTAAATAATTGTTCATGTAAATCTACAGGTTTGTTTAATTTTAGGGAAATTCAATCATAAAAAAAATTAAAGAAATATCTAATTTATAATGAGTAAATTTAATTTAAAATGTATTTTTCTTTTAATAATTGTATTCTTCATTTATTTTATTGCAAATATAAATTGATAATTACATATTACAATTGATTGCATTGTTTTCTGTTGATAAAAAAAATATTTGTTTATAATTTATTAAAATTATATTAATACCCTATTGATTTATTGTAATGTATAATACATGTATTTATATGTATTTAATATATATTTTCCAATGAAAAAGAAAATGAACATTTAAATTATGGTGACAATATTAATAAAATAAAATTTTTTATACCGTAAAACTTGTCATATAAGTGAAAAATCATATTTGTATACAAAGCATCCGAAAATAATTACGAGATTTATTAAAATAGTTTTATCAAAATATTTTTAATTTTATTGCAAAAATCTTTGCCCTTGGAAAATATTTATTTATAACAAATCATTTGGCTGTGTTCATATAGACAGTACACATGGATTTAACTTTATTATAATAAGTAGAACTAAATGTGTATCTTAAGTAAATTCGACATTTATACCACAATGAATACCTAGAAGCTTATATTTGAAGTTCTGAAAAGATAAAGTTACAACTTAGACTAACGGTTAAAATACAACAACAAGGGTCCATAAAGTTAATAGAGGCATAGTTATAGAAAATCTTAGAGTTTCCAAGAGATTCATACTTAGATTTATGTACATCGGATAATAGTTTTTTTAATATAATTTGCGTGGGTGATTTTCGATTTTTAATCAAAAAAAAAAAAAAACATTTTATTATATGAACTATGTTCATGTATGCGCAAATCAGTATTGATTAATTTTGTAATATATATATATATATATATATATATATAATATAAAAGGGCTTAAAATCTACGGAAACAAAATTAAGTTTTTCCAAACATCGAAGCGTCAAATATACGATATCAAAATAGTTCATGAATATTACAAAATAGCTAACAAACCATCCGATACAATACAAAATAGCAAAAATTCAAATAAGTTAGCTACTATTCAAAAATGTTAAACTTTATAGTTCAATAATTTGTAACAGTAAAATAAACTAAACATTTTTGTTTATAAATTAAAAAAACTAGCATGATTTTAGGAAGTAAAATACAGGGAAACCATTTAGATTTGTCAAAACAATGAATTAAAACTGTTTTCTTAAAACATTTAAATTGAAAACTTATAAACCACCAACAACTTAAAAACACGAACACATTTTTAATGTTATCTTGACACTTTTTTGAATATGAAGAATTATTTAAAAATAGGTGTAAGAGCACACAATATGATTTGTTTTAAGAAATAATCATTACATTTTTTAGATTTATATAACATGGTCAGTGTGTATTTTGAAATTTACTTATTTAATCGAATTTTCAAAAAATATAATTATAATATAGTATCATACTTATTATTTTTAAATAATTATCAGTAGTATCAGTAGTTATTATCAGTAGTGACTAATACTAAGGTTCCGAGTGAGAGAGATTTTGAAAATGAATATAAATCAAGTATAATATTGCATAATACAAGCTTATACATTTTATTTAAATCAGAATGGTTTACATCTGGAACTAAAACACATGTTATACAATTTTTGCCGGGCACCCCGCTGTGTTGAGCACTAATTTGTTTCGTAATACATTATACCTAATAAACTAAACGAATTTGTACGTTTAATATGTGCGCATTATTCGGTATTATTATAACATTAATCATAACGATATTTGTATATAATTTTTTTTTTAATAACTATTAGCACTTCAAAGACCATACTATAGGTTTTGAAAATGATTTGTGTTCCAAGTATATTTGATCGATCATATCTTTATCCATTTTTAGCTGCCTGAAAGCAACTCTAATCAAACGGCAAGTAATCTTTACAAATTCAATTAAATGTGTATGAAATGGTAAACTATACATAATACGTGAACAATAAATATTAATACATTGTATGCCTTAACATGTTTGGGGTTGTTTCTCTAATGAGATTGTCCCTTTCCTTAGCCAAAATTACTTAAACTAAGTTGCCGGGCTCGAAGCGTTTGAGGCGCCTGATATCTTGCTAGTTGTCAAGCAGTTATTTGTGTATCGTTGTCTATGATGTATTTTATTTCGGCGAATTCATCAAACGTAATACGGTAATCTATCAAAACCGAGAATCAACCGCACACGGAAAACACTTGATTAATAATATTACTACCCAAACAATGAGTGTATTAAAGCCGGTATATTATGCATTTTACATTCGGACCAAATGCGTTTGTTATCGAAATACATTTGTCGGTCAGCTTTGAATTTCGATTAGTTCAACGAGCACACGACTGTGGAAAAGCCAGTAGAGAGGATCACTAAATTAAATTCCACAATAGTCGTATTATCATTCGCTGTTACGTACGTACAGTATGTACAGTTACGTACGTATCTATCTGCGATTATATCACTCAGTCTATTTCTATCGGCGTGTGTCTGTCTTCTGGTCCACCAAAGGTACAGTACTCTCAATTATTCTGCTGAGCTCAAACGTGACCCTTTGTTCGTTTTTAATTGACCATTGTTTCGCACTGCCGAATCTCAAATAAACCACAGAACATCTTAGGGACCCACTAACGCAATCTATTGTGACGCGATCGCGTTTAATTCTATTCGAGTGTATTTAGTTCTAGAGACCGAAGATTGAATTTAATTAAACTTATCTACAATTAATTCTGGTAAACATCAAATGGGAAACAGTTATCTATGTGACTCGGAACGTACATTGAATTAATCCTGGACATAGCGAAGAGTATAATATGCATTAAAAGTCATGTTGTGTTGAAAAAAAAACTGCAGGGGTAACGGCTGTGTCCTTCAAATTGCACAACGCCTATCTTAAATGTTGATATCAAAAGGCTTAAGAATAATGAAATACCGCAAAACAATAAATTCTAGTGAATCTAATAAATTGTTGGTACGCATTAAAATAAATGCAGTTCAACTTTACTTGAAAATAATAAGTAAAGTTAATCTTAAAAAAAAACTCTGCGATTGTAAAATTATTAAAACGGTTGAATTTTACTGTTTAAGGTGTGAGAAGGATAGGTTTAAGCATGCAATATTTCATTTTATAAACATTTTGGCACAAAATATTCTCACATTCTCACCTTTGTATTTTTTTAAAGTTTACTATTTCAGTGTCAGGAATAACGTTAGTTATATTTACAATCAGACAACTTGTTTAACATCATTATCTCACCATACAGTTATGAGCATTTGATAAAACATGTATAAAAAATAATATTATTTAATGAACATTAGCAAGGTTTACAAGTAATCAGTATTAATTTATGGTGATAAATAGGGACCGGATTTATATGCACAAAAAATCCTCAAAATATGCTTCTAAAAATGCTGTAATATGCTACAAAATATGCATTTATTTTTAAATATGCACTTAAAATTGAATTGAAAACGTTTTATTTAAAATTATTTAAAAATAAGTATTAACTAATTAAGTATTAAAAAAGGTATAAAAAGGTTTTAAATATATAAAAAAGTATTTTGTCGTCTTCACTAAGTTCGCCATTTAACAATATTTATCTTCAATCTATAAAATATTAGCCTACATTAATAAAAAGTGAAAACAAAAATTGAATTCATATTTTACCTTATTGCACTGGATTATCAGAAGTTGTTTAATGTGTTAGGTTAGGAAAACCACGAAAAATAAATATAATATGTGCGATAGATAGTAATATGTGCTATAAAACTACAAATATGCATTAAATATGCATTTAATAGGTAAAAACGTTGAAATATGCAAAATATGCAAAATACAATTAGCGTTATTTTAATAAGAATTATCTAAATCGGGCACAATTCTCATCAGATTTCACAAAGCTTATTCCAATACATATATGCATTTGCATATAAATCCGGTCCTTAGTGATAAATGAATAGTACTTTGTACAATTTAATGCCTTTACAAGTTTATAATTTTCACATCCTTTTTGTCAGTGATACATACATAATTTTAACACAATTTACATTGTGTTTGATACAGATTTATATACATATGAATATTATAATAGTATATTAAATAAAAAAATATTATTCAGTAGATTTATATTCATTATATACTTACAGACATAAAATAAAAATACGCGACTTTATATTAATTTGTATAAGTTTCATTGAAACTTTTATAGTATAAAACACGCTTTTGTGTCTGTATAAATTTTCGCTTTCGAATTCTTTATAGCCGAATCTTTATTCCGAAACTCAATTTATAATATTTAATTTTTAAAATGAAAATGTATTCAAATAACTTATGATATTTAAATACATTTTAGTTTTATATTGTTGTCCTTACTTATGGGATTATCGTATGATACCACTCAATTTTCAAATTAATTAAAAAACGATTTATATTAATAAAACAATGCAAATTTGCAAATTAGGAAATTCAATTATTGTCCATAAATATATATATATAAATATATATATTATAATGTATAATAGTTTATACTATTTATTTATTATAACGTATTATTTATATATTAGCGTATATTTAAATTATGCCAAACATTATTATTGAATAAATAAAATCGTAATATTATGGGACCTTAAATGATTCATAAATCAGGCATTATAGAGTCAATATCAATTGTAATTATATAACGCGCTCAATATAAACTATTACAGGAATGTTAACTTTGAATTTCATCAATATAAGGTTACTAAATATACTAATGGAAAAGATTTGATACTTAATCTATCGTTATAATTTGAATGTATTGTATTAAATGTATAAGTTAAAAACAAAATATACATTTAATACAATACATTCAGATTATAACGATATATTAGGTATCAAATATTTTCCATTAGTATATTTAGTAAAAGAACAATCTTAATTCAAATATTTTATTATTATTAAGGAATGTACTGTAACTGACAAATGTTGGTGAAAAACTCTAATTATTTATAATTAAACATAATGGTTTTAATTTTTTTTTTTTATTTTAAAACTGATTTTTGTGAGTAAAATTCTGACTTTTATCTTTTGTTAAATCTTCAACATCTTATTTCATTCAGGCAAAATTAATTAGCTATTAAAGTCCAAATAAAAACTTTAAACTATAATCTATGACTCAATTTTTTTCTTCAAAATTAAGTGTAATTATTTTGAAACATAAAATATTGTTATATCTCACTATTATTCTCTTAGAGATATAAAGAGAGAAAAAATAATTTTTCAAAAACTATACTTATTTGGTCTTAATTTTATGTGGTCTGCTTATATTGCTGTTTATTCAATCCCAAAATGTTGGGTATATACGTATTATTTATTCCGAGCAATATCATTATTGTAGGTATTATAAAAAGAGTCAATTCAAATGTTGTGAATAACTGCATTCTAGTGTGGTTTTGAGGCGTGTTAAGCCTTTGAATACACGTATTTTGATAAACATTTCTTATTAGGTTTATTCTGTACAAAACGAATGTATATAAACAAACAGAATTTATTCTCGACTTGCATCGGTTCTTTCAAGAACAATATGACTCTTGTTGTGTTTTATTAGTTTCAAGGGTACTTTTGATTTTTCAAGCCTACAAACGACAAATGGTATTAAAATATGAGGAAACAGATATCAGAAAATTGTCTGACATTTGTGTTTTTGATGGAGCAAAAATATTTTAAAAATAATAACAATTTACTTACATCTCGTTCCTGGAAAAAGATCGGGGAAATTTCATTCAGTCAATATATGATATTATATTATATAACATAAAAGATCGGAAGTGTACTTTCCACGAAGTGAATAACGATTTTCGCAGAAAGTCTAAATGTTGTATACCAAGTTGTACATAGTTATACGTAATAGTTATGCACAAATATAATAGATTGCAGTCTGTTAATACTATACAAGGAGTAGTATAGTAAGTAAACATCAGATTCATAAACAACTCTGTACGATAATATATTAAATACAATATTAAACCGTAAAATTATAATACCCCTTATTAATATTATAATATCGCACATACTTCATTTGTTTGTACAAGATGAGGAATTATAACGAATTTTAATTACATATTTGTTAACTTTATACACCTAATTGTTTCAAAATTACATATTTTCATAATCATGGTGAGGTTTCCTTTTTAGTTTGGCTTCATAATATCAAAAATAACAACAACAATAACAACAATATTGTGAAATATAATCGCATACTATGGCTATTTAATTCAAGGTATTGATTATTATTTATCAGCTTTATCTCTTTGTCCGGTTTTATGAATGGAAATAAACCGGCCTGTTTGTGTTACAGCTTATAGATAATATCAGAAAATAATATTTGTTCGTAGTGTTCGAACACTTTAAAACAATTATTGAAAACATTATTTTAATCCTTATTTCTGATTAACTGTGTTTCCGACCAGGAACTAAAATCGTAATACAGTTTTCAGAATATGCAATATACATGGTCTTGTGCAGTGTATACGTACACTTGTTTATACATAAAATACAATATTAATCCAATACGTAAATATTAAATGCCTTCGTTACAAACCACGACCATGAACACTGTAGATGTTTGCATTATTTAAATCGTGTATTATAATGCAGTTTTCGTGTTGTACAAAAGTAAATTTAAGTATAAATATAATTAAACATAAAAAATACCTATTTCGGGTTGGTTTAATTGTGGTCAACGTTTTCTCCAGAGTGTTCATTATGATTTTCAACAAAGAATAATACATTTTTGTACAATATAATATAATATATATATATATATATATAAATATATACTATATACCATTACTTTAAGTTTAAAATTAAAAACAATTCACAATAAAAGTTAAAACTTAACACACCAGACGAATTTCATGATAAATATTTTATTATGTTTCATGTTGGAATTTAAACCATCGAGAATTGTTAAGTATCTTGAATTACAAGAATGAAACACTATAGCGCTGTACATAACTGTATATACGTATATAAATTATTTATAGATATAATAACAAATCTTGAATATGGTTCAACTATTCATTTCTAAATGGCAAGAAGTAATCACGTTTAATTGCAAAATAATCAACCGAAACTCCCACTAAATCACTTGAAATTTTCGTTGTCATTAATTTAGTCAGATAATAAATAAAAATGTGTCTTCAAAGTCCTTTGAACAACAATCGATATTTTAAACTTATTATTCAATTGCTGGAATGTCATTTAATGCAAATATCAATATTTATATCCTATGTCTGAAAAGAAAAAACTCATATTGAAAAAATTGTTGAATGTCACCATATGAAACATATTTAAAGTTATCAACTAATGTCTGAATTGTAAAGTATCATTACAATTATGTGGTGTATACTTACACTTATTCCACCATATTTTTCATCCGATTTCTGATTCCGGAGCGATTATACATAATTACCTAGGTATATATTAATAAAATTGTTTAGAAGTATAAAACATATTTTTAATCAGTGTTCACCGATTTTGTTTTAAATATTTTGTAAAACCAATTACAAACTATGTGAATTGGGATGTGTATCATACGACAGGCAACAAGCTGCAACTTTAAACTTATTTGGCATACGGCTTAATCTTCAAAAGTTTTACTTAAAAAGATTTTAAGTACATATAAAATAGTATTCCTACGCCGTAACACTTCAAAATGGTAACACCTTAAAACATATTTTAACTCGCAATTATCTTTCTACTTATGAAATAACCGACGATTACAACAAAGTTATGGGTGTACATATAAGCTTATTCACCTATAGGTTGTTTTAGAAAAACTCAATAGATCGTTCGAAAAATTTGCTCTGAAAAACTCCTTCGACTTTTTCAACAATATCAGAATCATGTTACTATTGGAAAATATTTTAATTTGAATGAACATTTCAACTGAAATTTAAACTAATTATAATTTTCCTTAATTTCTGTGACATTTACTAGGACTAGAACTTTTTAACAAAAAAATCGACTTTTTTTAAGTTACTTAACTTTGATTTTTAACTGTTACGGATTCAAGGTATAAGTAATGTTCTGCAGGTAAATATCAGTGTGTTAATATGTTTACATATCATGTATTTATTTATTTATACTAGATCTCCCTTTAGAAGGTTTTCCTTAAAGGCATTTTGTAATTTCCCAAGAGCGTACAAATATGACTCTGAATCATGATATAACTATTGCAAAATTTTTAAAAAAATGCTATTTTTTTACACGATGTATATTAAGAATTAATATTTTAGCAGTAAATTGAGCCGTATCTACACGTTTATTTTATTTTACAAAACTTAAGGAAATATATCAGATACAAATCGAGAAAATAAAATAAATTTACGATTTTTCCACGAATTGTTTCTAATTTATTGTTACCATTAAGTAACTAATAACCTTGGGCTAAAATTTAACACTATCTAATGTATCATTCTTTAAAAGTTGTATTCACTTTAGTGGGTCAGTAATATAAACTTAAACATTTAATAAACAAAGTACATAGGCCATATATATTATAAAAATGGTGATTTTTTTTTACCATGATCAACCCGTTTTAATACGTAAAATGAATAAATTTGAATTTTTTTTTTATGTTCTAGTTTTTGTGAGACCATATGTTTTTTTATAGCATATTTTTTACATGCAAAATTAATAATTTTTTAGTCCACAAAGAGATAATATACATTATTATCACTACCTCATTTTTCAGATTATGTTTGTTGAAAATGTTATTATTTAAAATTGTATAAATAGTACACTACTTTATCTTAAACAAGAAAAACTATTAAAAATTAAGAAGTTAATGAAAATGAAAATTTGAATTGTAAAAATGTTTAAAAAAATAAGCTCTATTAAATCTTTGGAATGTAGGAAAATTTATAAAATAAAAAGTAAATTTTTAAATGTTTTAATAAAACAAAGTACGAGTTGGACACTATAGTATATATATATATATATATTTTTATAAAGTATAATATACTGAAATTCTGAAGCAAACATATTGAGATACATTATAGATTTTACGATTTTTTTTTTTTTAAGATCAACTAAATTCTATAAATGTTGATAATAGTATAATATCTTATAGCGTGTGATATTTCGAAGAATGATTAGTTTAGCTGCCTTCATAAACTTTAAGTATATTATTGCAGTGTTTATTGTTCAAATTAATGTGGAAAAACCATTTAAAATTTTACTCGCGTAACTATTCGCTGAAAATCATTAAATTATAATTGCACATGATTTGCATAATATCAACGACACTTTAGGCTATGGCATTTGGATACTTATAAATAAATGTTTTCGTTAGTGAAAATATTTGGAAAATTCGTTTTACCCGAAAGAAATAAACGCTTGTCGTGTTATTGGAATGCAAATACGGTAGACCCGTGAATGCCTAAACCCGATTTGATGTCATTACTTACTCATGCATCACTATTCCTCTTCTGTTAAATTTCAAGCACAATGGCAACTGCGGTATTCTATGCCCGAATAAAATAGTCGTTGGTCTATGTAGCAGTAAGTGATGACCTCCGGGTCCTAACCGAGTTGAATTTATAATCCAAAAATTCGCCTTAAAGACCGTCAAATCAATGCTTATGATCAGTGGCGTAAATAGGTCATTGGAGGCCCGTGTGCAAAGACTTCTATGGGCCCTCCAAAAAAAGTAAATAAGTAGTGGTAAAAATATGATTTATCCTTATTAATGGTTACCTAGGTTAGATTTATTGTTTACATATTACTTACTTGAAAGCAAACTAGCAACATTTAATTTTAAACAAATCACATCTGACATCTTGTACATTTATTTAGATAGGAACATTTTAATATTATAAAAGTAAGATACGTTAACAGAATAATATTAAATTAAACAAAACTAAATTAATTATACTCATATTTTTATGATCACCACAAAATAAAATCGTTCCACATTTATAACACTAGAAACACTTATTTAATCACTTATTAAATAGTAGGTAACATACAAATATTTATTAATGCATAATATAATAAAATATAATTTTGTTTCATTTGAATAATAATTAACAATAAATAATACATTTGAATAATATTTAACAATTATTGTTCAAAAACTTATTATAAAGTATAAAAGATTCAAATATATTAATCAAATTAATTAATAAGTCAAATAAGAACATTGGATCTACTTGAGAAAATTTTTCCTTCTTGACTTTAAATTTACAAAGTCGTTTATAATTTTGTCAATTTCAAGTTCTGAGGTTTTTTCTCTTTCAATATTGAGAATTGCAATATTGGTCAGTCTATCTTGTGAAATTGAATTTCTAAGATAATTTTTTATGAGCTTCAGCTTAGAAAAAGAACGTTCGGCAGAAGCAACTGTAACTGGAATAGTCAGAAAAATCAAACACAGTGTAAAAACGTCATGAAAAGATGATGCCAAGTCATGTTCGATCAAATAAACTGTTAGGTCTTTAATATTATGTAACACAGATGTTGAATTATTAACACAAAGAAAATTTCTCAAACACAAAAGTTGATTTGTTATATCTGAACTTAACTCATTCTTATATTTTATGTGTAAATCGTAGGACGCTTTAATTATAATTTGTTCCTCTATTGTAGTAAGATTTATTGGTTTTAAAAAAGAAAACTCATCACTTATTGTTTTAAGACCTTTAAACCTTTCTTTTAGCTGAAACAATGCTGTGTCCAGTGTGGGATAGAATACTCTAACTTTAAAATTGTCCTCAGTAATAGTAAGTCTTCGGTCACTATCAACTTCTTCGTGGTACCTAACAGCAAATCTATCACGTTTACAATTGAAGTTGAAAGGTATTTTCCATGTAACACAAAAATTTTTGGCGTCTTCTACTATATTATTATAATTAGATCGTAAATTAGTTAAATCTTCAATAGCACTATCAAGTTGAACAACAGCAAATTCTATGTTGAAATTCATCAACTGGAGAGTTTTAGATACTACATTTAATGATCGTAATATTCGTTCCCAAAAACTTAAAATTAATACAAACTCAGCTGACTCAAGCTTTTTTTTTAAGGAACCGCCTAAATTTTTTTCATCAGTTTTATGAGACGTAAGTAGAATATGAGTAAGTGCTTTGATTATGTCAAAATACCGTTCCTTTAATGCAAATACAGAGTCGTAGCATGCTTCCCATCGTGTTGGGCAGACTTTCTTTAAGGTTTTCTTTTGTATTTTTAATTCAACTTCTTTCCCTAAAGCTAGTAAAGCCCATCTAGGTGCACTTACACTAAAAAAGTTGTAAACATCTTGAACTATATTGAAAAATGTCTGAACTTTACTAGAGCTTTTCGCCGCATCTGAGATCACTAAATTGAGGTTATGAGCACAACAGTGTACATATACAGCATTAGGAAAATCAGATCGAATTAAAGTTTGAACACCTGAGTGCTGTCCGCTCATAACTGCTGCACCATCATACCCTTGCCCGAAACACTTATTGATACTAAGACCAAACGTCAATAATGTTTGACGTAAAAGGTTTGCATAGTCAACAGCATAATGTTTATCAAGTACAAAAAATCCCAAAAACGAATCTTTAATTTCAATTTTCTTGTTTTCATGGTTCACTACTACAAAACGTATAATAATACTCACTTGGTCCACTTTTTTAATATCTTGAGTAGAATCCAGTATAATTGAAAAACCACAAGACTTTCTGATGTCATCACAAATTATTTCACGAACTTTATTAGCTAATATTTCAATTAATTCATTTTGTATTAATGGACTTAAGTACTTGATTTTGTGTTTAGGATTACTCACTAGATTATTTAAAATTGGATCAAATTCTCCCAATAAATTAATAGTACGTAAAAAATGTCCTTCTGAACACTTTTCTAATGATCCAATTTTTCCTCTATGCTCTCTTAAGGCAGTGTTTCCCGCTGTTAATGATAATATGATTTTAATCAAACGTAGTAAAATATTTCTCCAAAATGTAGCCTCTTTACTATATTGTATTTCTAGTTCCTTATCTATCGTTTTATTTTTCACCCATATGATCCGCATATTTGTTGATTCTAAGTGTTGAATTGATATTTCATGACGTTGAATGCTTTGAGATAAATGTTTCCAATCATCGATTCTATTTATCCATTCAGACTTAAAAGAAGTACTTTATTTACTTTACTTACTTCTATTAGCAAATAACCAGCAGGATTCACAATAAGCTCTATCTAAAACTGTAGAATAGCATAACCAAGAACGAGGTATTTTTGAACCAGACCGTGCAGAAACAAAATAGAAAGTAGAAGAGAATTTTCTGCCATCATTATTTTTTGGAAATTTGATAACTGGCTTACATGGACCAAATGAAATAATGCTTCTTTTAATGTCACTGCTTTCTACTTCTTCATCAAAATGTGCACGATCAGTTGGATTAGTCAAAGTAAGATTCAATAAATTTTGTTCTGTAAAAATTAAATAGAATTTGAACATAAGTCCTCTGGCACCTGATGGCTTTGTTTTTAGATAAGGTACACACAAATATAATTTATGGTATTAAGAATTTAAGTATGATTAACAATTTGAGTTAAGTTGATATTTAATACAAAAAAACAATATTTTAAATTATTCATTTTACATTTAGAAAAAAATTGTACATAGGTCACCCTAACAATAATAATAATATTTTATTTTAAACTATATAATTTATACCTAACATAGACGTGCGCAGGATTTGTCGGGTGCCGCATACATTTTTAACCGTCCCAATATAACTAACAGCCTTGTTACCAGACTGCAACTAGTCAATGGAATGGTCACAAACGTTTTAAGACAGTGACAAATATTTTTTTAAATTTTAGATCTACCATTCTGTTTTAATCAATCAAGCCATTTGAATACAGAACCTAAACTTGTGCTTCTTGGACCTTGGTGAACATTCAGTAGACTTTACATTTACTGATTAACATGTGTATGACATATAGGAACGTAGAATGTACGACCAACAAATAAAACCCGTTTACTTTTAGATTTATTGCTATGATAGACAATTTGGAAAAAATTGTACATAGGTCACCCTAATCATTACCTATTTATTTTACCTTAAACTATATGATATATAACAAACTAGACATTTAATACTCCTAGGTCCCCAATGATATTATATTATTAGCGTATAAAACCACGATTATAAATAAACTATAATAATCTATAATCTTGTATAGCAGCGGTTCCCAACCCTTGGGCCGCGAGCAGCATGGTACTGGTCCGCGAGCCATAGGTATAATATTAAATAATATATATTATAATTTTATTAAAACGTATATAGGTATGGTATGGGTGGGCCTCAAATATTTTTTTACAAAATTAGTGGTCCGCGAAACTAAAAAGGTTGGGAACCGCTGTTGTATAGAACTATAGACCATATATATATACATTATACATAGTACCAATTCAAGGTCCGTAATTACTATAGTATTTTTTTCAGATATCAAAATAATATTCCTATTTTGGTGAAATTATTAATCGAATGACGAATATAGAAATGGCCAATAGGGTTTTGTAAGTTGGGCTGGGGCCCCTTTCGGTCCCGGGGCCCGTGGCGTTTGCCCACTTTGCCCACCCGGTATTTACGCCACTGCTTATGATACGATTTACGACACGCGATAACTAGACTAACTCGTACCCGTGCACTTTGGTGAACATAAATATAGAATGAAAAGTTTACGAACAAAATATTTGTCATCTACACTACATGAAAAAAAAAAAAAAATAGCATTTATCGTTAAACTTTTTACTATATTGCCCGTGAAGTGAACCAATTAAACTTAGAAAAATAAACAGTTAACCGTTTCTATTAAAAGTGATATCTATCTTGAGATAAATTTAAATGAGAATAAATGTAATTAATATTTTAAAGTACCGCAGCCAGTTGATTATGTACATGCCATGTTCATGGACTGAAGCTATATTAGATTTAAAATTGTATAAGATATTGTATACTATTGCAAGTGGTAAACATACCATAGCACGAAAAACAAATGAACAAAAACAAAACAAAAGTTTTTCTTACGTACTTAAATTAGTTTCATTCGCTTACGGATCATTGAAATTTAAAAATACCAAAAGGAATTATCAAGATTAGTTTATTTAAATTGCATATAGGGAAATTTAAATAAATTCATATTTTCTCTAATCATATCAATCGATCGATTAGATTTCAAAACTATTTATGGATAATATAAACTACTGAATTAATTTGTGCATTTTATTTTTTTATAAAAGAACGGTTTATTTTCAATTTCATAGAAATAGCATTTCAGTTTATTTTAACAATCAGCAATTCATACATTCCTATATTTAAAGTTCATGTGAATAATAAAGACGAATCCCTTTACTAACTGCGAGTATTGATGAAGGAAAATGCAAATCATCCGAAGTTTGCCGTTTAAAATTCAAAATTCAAATAATCTGAATTCCAGATAATTCGTTTGGATTCCCCTTATAAGTTATATTATCATTTCTATAATTGTATAAATTGGTTAATTTAATTAATTGCTAGAAAATTCGATGAAATATTAATCCGTAGTACGTAAATAAAATTAATAAATATAAATACATTTTATGGTATATTGATTACGTATTTTGGTAAGATACGAGTTTTCTATGAATTCTTTAATTTTTTGAGAATATGTATCTTAACATGTATTCAAAATTAAAATTAAACAATTGTCAGTTGGAAGTTACTGAAAATATGACAATTTTGGTACAATATTTAAATTGATATACTTATTTCTAAAAAATCGATTAATTTCTTTATGATTTAATCAATTATCTTGTCAGAAATTTAACTGTTATGTGAACAAACTATGGTTATTGTGCATTTATTGCTTAAGTAATATGTTCATGTGTATCGGAATCAACAATACCAATCAGTATTATTTTATCTCTAACCCAACTCTCACAGGAATGATTTTTGGGGTTGGCAGGTTGTACATTGGCACCCCTATTGTCCGTGTCTTATTGGTTTGCCATTACTTTTCAAAGCTCGCCGTACGAATAGCCTATACGTATCATTGAGAAGTGCTAAGAAATTCGGATTTTTTCGTTTGTATGATGACAGTATATAATCAAATTATAATATAAACATTGAACCTTGACTAATTTGATTAATGGTTGAACAAAAAAGAAGCATAATTTATATAATGTGATTAAATTACCGAAACTATCAAGTACAAATCTAAAATATTTTTTTTATTATGTTAACTTATGACATAACAATATATATTGATCGCTTACTCCGAAATATTTGTATTGTTTATTATAATGAATATATTTTGTTTTATATTTTGTTGTAAACAATAATACTGAATTCAGTAAACATACTATATTACTGTTTATATTATTAGAACATCGTTCTTGGATTTAGTATTCCAAAGAAAATAGTTATATTAATAAATAAATAAATAAATAAATACATATATATATTTAAATAGTTTGTTGTGGAAGATTATTTCACAATAACTCAGAAGAGGAAAAATTGTCTTTTTCGTTGTCCAATCATTCTTCTTCAAATATTTTATTATCTATCTGAATTACAAATTTTCCAAAATATTTTATACGTTATTTGTAAACAATAAATAATAACTAGATAATGTATTATGAATGATTGTCATGTAAGACTGAAAGTTTTTATAGCATTTTTTTTTTTTTTGTAGAGAGGGATTTGTGAAAGTTTAAAAGTCAAAAAAGTTATACCTCTCAATGCACTCTAAAACATATTAGTTTAATTCAAAATCATTTTTTAAAACTCACCTTTAAGTATATTAATTTTTACACTTTTACTAATTTTAATAGTTATTGAAAATTTTGATTTTTGAATCACGGCATTAGACTGAATAACTCATAATTTATTAATTATATTATTTAATTAGTAATTTATTAAATCATTATTTAGTATATTATTGTGGATTTTTTGAGTATTTATAGTTTGATTAGTATATACTGCTAAGAGAATAATTTGGGTTAAAATCTACGTGTAGATACAAAATAAACAAGATTACGATCATCCGTTGATTATACGAGTATGTTTCACATTTAGATATCTGGTCAATTATTTATCACCAAAAGACGAATAATATTTATTTATTTTTTTTATATTTTGTTTCCTAATTTCAATATTAGAAATATTATTATTATTTTTAGGTTTCGAAAGTAATTCCGAGTTATTTCAATGTTTCTGTTCAAAACCGTTGAAACTTTGAATGTGTTTCCAGTGTAAGAGAAAACTTTTAAAAACGGATGTTGTAGTCCCCCCGAGAACCACATTACACAGTAAATATATGAAGAAACAAATTGAGTTTCGTTGGTTTAATAATCAGAGAAAATAACCTACATTCGACTCGCACCATGCGGATACATCTCGATTTGTTTTGCTTTGTCATTTCCTTGATAACATTTACCCCTCTTCAGAACTAGTAATATACCACATCAATCCAAATCATCGATGAGTGCATTGCTTATTTTGTGTGGTTAATGAGCATAATTCAAAATTATATATTGTGCACATAACTATTATGCCCTGTAATATCGATGTAACTGTCTGTATACTTAAAAAAGAAATATAATATTAATTATATAATATAAGTATAGTAAATTTATGTATGTGCTATAAATACAGTAAATTTTTATCATTTTCATCTGGATATTAGAAAATATCATTGTTTCGGCCAACGCGATATATATTGCCAATGCTCTGCAGTAACTTTGCATATGATGCATACTGATCAATTTATGCTCAATCTTCTAATGAAGACATCAACGGGTTATAGTGATTAAGTTGGATGAACATAATAATAATGTAATATATTATTCGTGTAATGAACTATAATATTAAAATGTAGACCATCGCTGGTTATCAACATAGAATACATTTAACACAGTCATATTTAGCAAAATTTAAATTTAAAATTTGAACCAAAACATAAAAGTATTTAATATGGACAAATATTAATTTTTCCTTAGTAATTTTACTATTTTTAAAAACTAAATTTTATTTTATTTTTCTATGTATATTATTTGCTTTTGCTTTGCAGGCATTATTGCAAAATGGTTACGATAAAATATGTTATTTATTTGTTTTAAATCGCCGTTAAGTCATCAACATTCAGTTTACGATACCACGTGTAAGCAGTGTTAAACTTTAACATATTATAAGTAAGTCATTAATTCTTATCATTATTAAACACAAGCTACATAGAGCTCTTAAATGCAACGATCTAAATAATACTTTAGCTAAGAAATAACGAAATAGTATTAATAGTATAAGTTTGAAGTTAAATGGATTAGGTGTAAAATTCAAGTTGAACCAGATTAATAACTAATTAATAAAGTTTTCTTCTTCACGTGAGATGTTTTATAATATTACAGAATAAAATTTAAAATGTCGTATTGTTTTTCAGTATAGCATTTATTTTGGTATTCTTTTATATTTTAATAATATTATTGTGAATTTAAATACTATAATTGATCTATTATTATTTTTACAATGTTCTCAAATCATATAGTTTTTATGCGCTAAACAAGAAAAATTTACTTATTTAACAACAGAAGTCCTTAAGGCTTAAATTAACACTGGTGTAGTTTCTGTCGTGTTGAATTATTAACCGATTCCGTGTAAAAATATTGAGTTTATGATTAATTTTAAATTAGTTTCATTATGTATAATATTATCGAGGTAGAAGAAATGTTGGTCTTACGGAATTTAAAATCGCACATTACGACTGTCACTTATAATCAATAAGTAAATTTAATTAAAATAGTATATGCGGATGGTCAAAAATTATTTTATGATGAATCTTAGATAGTTTTGTTCACTTTATACACTAACCATTCATTAAATATTAATTGTAGTTTCAGATAATTATTTTAAATTCATTATACGAATTAATTAATATTTCTGATAAGTACAAATATACACATTTAGTATCTGAACCAAGTCCATTCTGCATAAGCATAGTTGTGAATTTTTAAATAACACTGTCATCAATGTATATCAAGATATATAACTGACACATTGACTGACTTATGATTTATTTATTCTTGTGACAAGATATTCTGGAATAGATTGGCTTAATGATAAGAACTATGATTGTATAATTGTTCGTTATTATGCATTTAGTTTTTACAGCTTACGATTGTCGGATAACTTCAACGACTTCAACTTGAACTCCTCATGTGATCATTCCATTCTTATTTACTCGTATTTAATTTATTTTCTAATCCAATAGATAATTAACTGTCGTCAACATAAAACATTTTATCAAATAAAAATTGTATATTTGTGTTCAAATATCTAACACACATAATATTGGTATTTGCTCGAAGCGGCTTTAGTTTTTTGACGTATCTACGGTATGTAAGGAGATTTTGAGAGATAATATATAAAAATTAAGAAAGAAAGATAGAGAGATAGAGATAGAGAGAGAGAGAGAGAGAAAGAGAGAGAGTGAGAGAGAGAGAGAGAGAGATAATGAGGGAGGAAGAGAGACAGAGAGAGTTTGAGTGAGAGGGAGAGAGAGTTATATTTTTGACTTACTGTCAACTTGTCATCGTGGTTTTTATGTAACTATAATTTATCAACGGGATATTTGCATAAGTCCTTACCATAAAGTTTTGTTGCAACTTGCAATGACGATTATTCAAAATGTCTCATTAGAAATTCTCACGGCATTTTAAAGATTCGGGATATCAATGAAAATCTAAGGTGTACTAAAATTGCTTTGTAAAATAATCGAAGGGTCATATTTCAAACATTTGATAAACGCGTGTTGTTAATCAAAACATTTTAAAATAAAGTCAGTATTATTAGATTAAATATTTTGTTGACAAATACATACTGTTTCATACGCCAAATAAATTTTGAACCCGGTAATTCGATTATAATGCAATATATTTCCATCTAGGAAATTGGTCAAAACGTACTCATAAGCTATTTCCGCAAAAAGTACCTAATATTCTAAATTTTAGCTATCTGTCTACACAAAAAAAAATAATTCAAATAATGCCACTAATTGTATGAGTTCTTTAAAAAAAAAACTGCTCTAAGTTACACCATATCATGGTATTTATCCGCGATGAAATGTATTTAAATTGGAATTGTTATGTATATAGTTATTTATGTATAACTCCCAGAGAAAGTAGGATCGTATGATTGTTCAGTCATCTTAAATAGATACATTTATTTTCTGAATTATTTGCTTTAAATACGTTTGTAAATAATTTTGACAACACATTCGTGCGGGTACGCGTTCTTAATTCCTTATTATAATAATTATTACGGAACTGATAAGAAATAATATAATTGGGTACAACCTTGTTCAATAACTTGGTTCATGTCAAAAATAATGATTCGCTCGAAATGTATATCCCAGATACTATATAATGTACAAAATATGTATAATTATGAACCTTATACTAAGCAATTTTAAGTATTATTTTAAGCATGTAAAATACATGTATGTAATTTAAATCAAATTGTGTTTACTTAAGGTAGAACATATTTGTTGGTTATATTACTCGTACGTTCTAACGTATTATTATCGTGTACAAACAGAAAAGACTAATCAAACTGATATAAATCAATTGAATAATAAAAAAAAAAACTGTATTATTTGGTTTGTATGTGTTAAACGATGACAATAATTGAACTGTTGACTGGAAATAGCTATTTATGGGACTGAGATGTTGTAGTAGTAGAATTGCCAATCGGTATAATATGCGGTATGAATAATAACGATGTTTACGAATAACTTATGTATGAATAGGGTGTAAATATTCTTGTCGTATTTGATATATATACATTTGTCTATAATTTATTCAGCTGTTGAAGTAGGAAATGAAAAAAAAAACGTAACATTGCAGTATAGTGCTTTTCGAAATGTCACCTCACGATTTTAAATGTATCCGGTGACCACCTTTTGTTTTTCTCGGGAATCGTGTAACCAGGGTTACTTCATTATAATAATATTATGCTACGAAGCATGTAATATCATCATCACCGAATGAGTTCAATTCATTATAATTTGACTTCAGTGATGACACAAACGTGCCCCGCATGACGTTACTCTTCCAGTTCACAAAGCGTTTCAACACCACCTACCATTGTTCGTTCCTTGGTTTGGTTTTTTGACCTCCAGACCTACCTTTTTGGATGATACCTTACGATGCACTAATTATATACTATAACTACCCAAGTTGAATTTTCCGAATCTACTCACGCACACCCGCACATACGCATTTAATATATATATATATATATATATATATATATGTTATATCTACATTATACATAACATATATTGTTATAATAGAAGTACCACCGAGCGAGGTTAAAGTTGCCTAAGTTTATTAGCTTCAAAAGTTTGATACGGATTTCCGGTTCCTCCCTCGACAACAGTGGTGGCGGTGATGTTGTCTTTATAGCGCTACTTCCTTGGTATAAAACGTTGATTATTAACCACTTCGTCCATTCCCCCACTCGGTGGACTTTTTGTGGTGGTAGCAGCTACCAGGCACCGGAGTCGCTGCCTCATTCCTTCCCTTCATGAGATAAACGATTTAATGCGCACGCATACATGCAAAACAGATATGGCATTTTAATGGTCGGGGAATTTTGAATAAACCCTCCGGGTTACAAGTCACAACTTATCATTAACTTTCGACAGGTTTTATATGTAAACGTTTTTGCACCATACACTACGGTGCAGTATAGGTAACGGCACTACATGGTAGGTGGTAATGTGAATTATGGTCACGATCCAAACTCTAAACATAATCATTGTGGCTCAAATGTATCACCGTTAAAATTTGCTATTATCGTAAGTTTATACTCGAAATATTCACCTGTTTTGCTATAGGTACTCAGTTAGTTTTGAAGATTGATTGTTTTATGGAACATTTCACTGTCGTTTATTTTTGTTGTAGAATAAACAAAATATGAATACCTTGAGTTTTGAAAGCACTTTATATTAGAGGAAACAATACATTTGTAACACGTGTTATACCCTTCATCTGAATACACGAACTTGATAAATATATGCGTATCCTTTATCTTATAAATTAATAACAACATATTTAATATGTTATAATTATAATTAATTGCATTGATTATAGATTAAACGTTTTATATATTATGTTATATATTTATTAGATAACCAATATTTATGGTTATGTGAAATGGATAATTTGGAATTTTAGACACATTTATTGAAGTAAAATTAAGTGGTTTTATACTTAAATCACAATATCTTACTATTGGAACATACAATATATTTATATATACAATATATTTATCATAATGTCAAAATCAAATATAATAATCTATAATCGATCGCTCTTATCAATATTTAAATTAAGTGAATAACCATGTATGATACGTTTGAAGCTTTATATTGCAGTAAGAATTTTTTTTATACAAACATAACATTTTAATATTTTTTCCATGTTTAATTCTAGATGTACACTTGGAAATTGTTTTATACGGATACAAGTTGATATTTGAGAGAATAAATACAACATGAAACTAATATTTAAGGCTTCAACTGATCACTATAAATGTATTAAATAAGCGTGCGTATCCACGCAAGAGTTATATTATATGTATAAATAAGATAAATGATAAATGTTATGTAAAAAAATAAAAACTAAATAGACATTAATACATCATCATATTCTATTACGTGGTATTTGTATAGGTCCTTCGCACGCTTCGTGGAGTAAAATAATTAAAGTGTATTTTATTAACCACGCACATTGAATGCGATGATAATATTTTTTAAAGTAAATTGAAATGAAAACCATATATGTGTGTGTGTGTGTGTGTGTGCGCGCGTGTATTGAGTTTATATTAAGTATATATTATATACGTTAGCCCTGGTGCGCACAAGACTAATGTATGAAGTTTGTAGTTATGAATTACTTTTGTTCAAATCAAAATATGAATTTAAGACAGAAGTTTGTACGGCGGCGGGCACATTATTTCATTTTATCCCATTGTTCGCGATGCTATTACCACGAGATGCATTAGCTTTATGGTTATAGTAATAAATTCTTGGGTGCGAAAACAATAATAATTAAAAAGGGATACATTATTCCGGTGTACCGCGGTGAAACGCGATGACGGGGAAGGGTGAAAAATAGGATCGGGTGGCGGTGCGGTGGGGGGTGGGGGCAGGGAATGGTAGCGAAATGACACCTCGATAGCGGTTCACTTCCGTACGAGTTACGCGTCCGCTTTGGGGTTTTTCAATTATTTCGTGTACCTACTCCTCGGACTGATGATACGCACGAAGACGTGTGTTACACGCGCGTTCAGTCGATAATATGTGACCGGCGGGGCGGACCGGAATGGCGACGGAGCCGCGGCACAGTACGACGTTATAGCGTTTCTGCGGACAAAGTCCGTTGTACGTATAGTGTCCTCCTCCCGCCGATGATACGCGCGCGCGAGGTCCTCCGCGCGCCCTGCAGGGTTTCGGTTCACCAACGCACAATGGGGTGCGAAAACCCGCAACGGGGTCTATGTGCGCGTATGTGCGTGTGTGTGTGTGTGTGTGTGTGTGTGTGCTTCTTTAATGTCCGCACCTCAGACAGATTTATTTTGGCAATTTTCGACGTGATATATTTCCAGGGACGCGCGACAAAATGCGCGTGATGTTGTCTGAATACAAAACGACCAGGGATTTATGGCACCGAACGACGGAGTGTCATTTCGGTCGAGTATTACACGGCGATAAATTATTACGACGTTATGATGTTTACCGCCGCGACTATTAGGGGCGAGGATATCGTGTGTGATAAAAATGAGCGAAACATGTACACCGCGACGGCGGGGCGAATGTGCGTTATTATAAAAAAAGCTCCTTGTAATAACGCACTACGCGGCAGAACATTATTCACGGAATACTATTATTATTATTATTATTATTATTATCATACACGCTTTGAGTAAGCTACTGCAAGAATTGAACTACCTATAGGAAATCTGTGCGTCATACAATTTTTTTTTTCAACCCCCACTCACACCCGTCGTGGTATTATTTCGTGAGCATTTCCGCGAGAAAAGACGTAATACTACTTTGAATTTTTGTCCGCATCTCAACCTTCACTATATCGTACACTTATCGTTGACATGGTAAAGCTATTAAACGTTAGACATCGGATGTAAACGACGTATTTATAATATAATACTTTTGTCCGGTACCTGCTTACGAAAACGTGTCCAACTCCGTGTTCATACGTCATCGCAGTTATTTATTTTCGTTCGTTTTATTTGAAATTCATATAATAAATACTGAGCCCCACTGTGATCTCGGAAGTTTTTATTGCTATTATACATTTTCTAAAATCATAATTTTTCTTTAAACTGTGTCAAGTAATGATGATTGATTAACAAAAATATGTACGTGTATAATAGTAAGGCAAAGTTAAATAAGATGGTATATCAAATTGATTAAAACAACTAAATAAGATATGAAAATGAACGATACCCTTAGGTCGGATGAGACATGATCGAATGAGATATAAGAATGGGTCTTTTAGACTAAAATCAAATGTACCATTGCTCTCGAAAAAACGATTCTGAGTGAAAGAGTTTGATTGAATCAGCTTATTTTTCTAAATACGGTCTGTATAATCAAAATTTTTACGGGGTGGGTTAATTTTAATATGTTATACATTTGGGGAAAAAAATGTTTCTATAATCATTAAATGGTTATCGTTAATATATAAATGTTTTGAGTCACTACAATCAATATTTATAGAATAACAGCCAAATAAAGAAAATATGAAAAGTGACGAAAGTGCTAGACAGCGCAAGGTTGAAGTTTTTCTCTATTATTCGGAAAAATTTTGATAAATTCATAAAATTACCAGCTAGACGAAATTTCCTTAGAAAAGTACTAGGTTTATTCTGATTGAAATTGTATACACAGTCACAAAAAAAAAACAGACATAATGATAAAACCAATATATACCTTTTTTCACACAGAATCTAAAATAAATTAGAAACGCATTTATGTAGGTTTTCTATAATTGTGTACACCCCAAAAAATTACGAGACCGCTAACAAGCGCCTTAGAATTGGACATACATGACTCACTCAAATATTTTTAATGAAGAAAGAGTACCCTCTCGCATGCGAACAATGTAATGTCCTTCTCACTGTCAAGCATATTCTCATCAAATGTAGAACCTACAACTTGGAGAGAAGAAAACTACATTTATTCGACCACCTTGCTGAATCATTAAGCTCCGGTTCAACCAATTCCATCAAGCTATGCCAGTTCCTATCAGTAACACATCTAATTAACTTTGTTTAACGGGTACACAAAAACAGTCCGACCATAACATCATAAAACAACCATTATAAGTACCTTGTACAACTTTATTGTTTTAGTATTTATGTATTTATGTATATACCATTTATTCTACTCAATTTATATATTTTTTATTAAGTATTACACTGTAATGTCTAATGGCTTTAGTTGCCGCGGATTGAATTTAATAAAAAAAATTTAAATAAACAATTGTATGTAATTTTAATAATAATCAAAGTAAAACTTTTTTTTGAAAAACTAAAGTGAACGATTTGGTGATTGTTATATCGATTACAATATAATATGGTATTGATTTATTGTGGTGCCACTAATAGTTTGTGAATAATTTATATCATTGTTAATTACGTGGTATGCCACAAATAATATAGTTTTTAGTCCTTTTATTCTTATTTTTTTATTGTGTTTAAAAAATTGAAGTTTTTCATAAATTACTATATGAACAGACACATACCAATAGTTAAGAACAATATCGTTTTGAATTAGGTTTGCTACATTTAAAAAAAGAAACGGACAAATAATATTAGTTTTGAATGTTTTTTTTGGTCATGTGCATCGAACACCCTGACTGCTGCTTAAACCTAAATAATTAAATCGCATGCAACCAACGAAAAACAAATCAATCATATATCTATAAAATATGTATTACATATTTATTTCAACAACACCTAATATATTGTAGTTCTCGAAGACATACTCAACGTTATTAGGTCAATAGTCGAAATAGTTACTTAAAATAATTTAATCAATAATATATAATAATAATAGGAATCAATAGTATATTAGGACCAATTTTTTTCATTCATGTTTGACGAAGAATAAATCATATATTTTAAGATACGTGTAATTGTTATGATTTCCAATAATATAACGATAATGGCCGTTGCTTGTCGAAAAATCGAATAATGAGGAACAACTGGAAACGGATTTTAAGAACAGAACAAAGTGCTTCCGTAGGAAGTTTGTTAGGAAACCCGGACACAGAGCTGAATTAAAGAACAATCTTATATGGAACAGGATAAAAAATTTGGTCACCCTATTCTATAATAATAACAAATATTATTTAGCATTAGGTCAAAATGTCGTTTTAAAAGGAAAAAAGTTTTAAATAAGGTTTAAAGTATAAAAAGAAGTAATAGCACAATACTTTAAGGAAAATATCTCATTGTTAAATCGACGTTCTGAATTTTTTGATAAAAAATAGTGGTATAAAATTTAAATATAATTTATACTATTTGCATAATTATATTTTTATTTTGAAATAATGGGAAAAAATATTTTTGGTGCCAACTGCATTGATGAACATAATAATAAGTCAGCTTTAAAATGTGTGTTCTCATCGCTTCAAATAAAAAAAATGTTGCTCAGTATATTATGTATCTTTACTCTGAAGTATTAAGTGTATCGACCTATTCAAATTGTTTTTGCCAAGAATTTATATTATCTTGTTTGAGATAGAAAAGTTAATACATTTTGTTTTTTGCAAAGAACTCGTGATTGAATTCATTTTATTTATTTATTTTTTATGATAAAAAAACCAACTTAATTAGTGTGGTTTTAATACAATATAGATGTTGAACTTTGCAGACCTACATGTAATTTGAATGAACTGACGTTTAAAAATGCACAAGTAATTAAGAGAATAATGTCAGAATTATTTAACACTAACTGATAACCGTACGCAAAAAAAAAATCAATTGCAATAAAATAAATAGGTGATCGCAAAGAGAAAATTAGAAAAAAATATGTCACCAATTTATTTTGTATTTTATCAAAATACTGCTTGACAGAACTCGAGATAATTATTTCTTCATTGGTTTACTGCGATAGTAGTATAAACAGAATTTTCAATTAAAATGCGATACTTAGGTAGTTAAAATTTCGGTTCGGTAAATGTTCAACGTTGTTATTTTTCTCACATAAGTAGATTGATCAATTTTATCAATATTCCAATGAAGATTTATTGGAAAACTACAGATGAACACTTTAACAATTGATGTAGAATTGTTGTGTCAAACTCGATATTAAGTTGAGTACATTTTAAATATCATCGGGAATTCGACTACGTAATTGTATATTTATGTTTTATCAAGTATGTATTTTAAAATGAAATTTAAAAAAAAAATCGATGTAATGTTGTTTTATTCGAATACTTGAGTTTTGAAATGACTCGTTACATTATAAAGCTCGTTAATCACTAGCAAAAATATCTCGATGTTTGGCGTTAAAAAAGTGACAATGTAAGTATTGTTAATTTATCAGTCTTATATATAAATTCGTTATTTTTTTATCTGTGAAAAATAAAAATAAGAACAGTGACAAGTCCCAAAAATATTTCTCGACCAGAGTGTTTTTTTTATGTAAAAACTCTTATTGACAGGGCTACCATTTTCGATAAAATAATTATTTAACAATGAGGGCAAATTTTAAAGTTAAAACTTTTATCACTGAAAATGAAACATTTTGCCAAATAGCATTATCCCTGTCGAAAGGTCAAAAAATGTTTTTAATGAAATACAATATTTAGATTCGATTTCAAACTGTAGTAAAATAAATTAAACATAATAAATAAATAAAAAAAAATAATATAGAATTTTTTACCACCCAATCGACTAAAACTATACCACTTCATATTTTTAATTACTATTTGTTAACATTATTAATTATAAAATGCCAAATAATTGAACTCAAATGCCCATAGTATAATCAACTCTATTACGCTTTATCTCTGGAACATTTACTACGCCGTATGAATTACGATAGCTTGTATAATTTTTTATAATTTAATATTGATTTTAATCTCAACCATATAATGATTAAATTATGCTGGAAAACCTATACGACGACGTATTACAATTTTTAAATACTATTTATCTTATTTTTTTATAAGACTATGCGATATATCTGACGTAGACGTTTAACTGAATATTTCTTCAGAATTGACATAACCTAAATCTAATATTTGCTAAAATATAATATGTTCACAGCTTCTGAAAATGACGTGTAAAATCTCACATTTTATTTTCTTTTTTCATGCTGATCCTTTTTCACCTAACCAATTTGTAAAGGATTCCATTTTACGTACCCAATCTGTTTGGCCATTTTTCATGACAACAGCCTTATCTATTTACAGCATATTATATCCATTTACAATTCCAAAGTCTATTTCAACTCTGTAACTTATCCTTGCCATTCATGCCATGAACCACTCATTCCAACCAAAATACCAATATCCTTTAATACGCTTTATTTCTTAAACGAGACTTAAAGTAAATAAGTAATTTCCTCGATGTTTCATATGTTCGTGACGTTAAGATGATTAAAAAAAAAATACGTACCGATAGCTTATGAGTTATTAAATTTTTAGAAAATAATGTATAAGTTCTATTAACAATTCGATTCTGAATATTTGCAAACTAGGATTACTGAAGAAAAAACGAGTACACTGAGTTACGTAATATGCTCATTAAAAGCTATATCTATAAGTATACAATTATTATAATAATTATTATAATTATTGCGTCAAATTTCGTTTTAAATGTCATTTTATTTTTCATTTTTCTCTTCGATGAATTTATGTGGAAATTACTGGAACTCGTGTGGTATTCGAAAACTGTTTAGCGTTTACATGAAAAAGAAACCATGTACAATTTAAATGACCGGCCTTCGTTGTAGAACAATATGTCATTCGAGCATTTGAATACCGCATGCATATTATTTCAGTAGGAAAACAATTATCACGTTTACACACATCCCTGATTTTCTATAAAGCAAAAATAATTTGTATTTCACGTGTACACTATGCACCAATGAACATACTATAACATACATAACCATATACTATTTTTTCACTACATACGTTGATAACAGTCATACTATACAATAAAGCGGGGAGGGGCAACTCAATGCTACTACGGAGGGCCAATTTTTTGAAAGTGAAAATCTAGCTGGACAAAGAACTTAGAAAGCAAAATTAAGCGTTATATCGATATAATAATTCAATAATAAAATACAAACAAATCCTAATATTTTTAAAATCAATTTGAAAATGTGGCACGGGCCAGATAAAAAAGGTTCGCGGACCGCCAGTTGCCCATCCCTGTGATATAGCATTATTGTGCATTTATCATGACTATTATTTGTAACAGCAATTTCGCAAACATGAACGGATGCGTGGTGCAACTATACAATTTTGGCTGGTACGCTAGCCGAACAATTGCATATAAACCATAACGATTGACAAGTAAACACCAATCGAGGTGGATTCTGGAGCAGTCGTCTTGAAACCGCGATCCGCACCTATTATCATTATTTGATACTCGCAAACACGTCGTATCTTAACGCATATAATTGCAACTCATTCATTCTATTTTTATCAAACGATAACGGTTACAAGACACAACATCGAGGACCATGGAATTTGGAATAATTTTGAGTATAATTTTAATGTTTAGAGCTTTCAGCGAATACTTTTATAGCTCTACAATCGTGTTGCAGTACATTTAACTTAACTATTAATTTAGGTAATTACAATTTTAACGATGAACAAGACAAAACGGTTAGGTATCAGATAATAAAATTAAATAATAAATAATATGAAGTAATTATGCACAGAAAGTAGGAAAAGATAATTGTAATACAACGGAACTATATGTAATACAAATTTTAAAATATAAATAATATTATGAAATAACGATATTACACAGCTTAACTATACCGTACATGGAGTGGAAATGGAAGTAATAAAAATTATAAATATTGATAGTTAATAATAATAACTATTATTATTATTATAAAAGTGGAGGGATATCAAAACAAAGTTAGTATTGAGATTAGTGGACTGATGAAAAATGTGAAATTATAACGAGTGAATCAAGGAGAAGACGGAAACGAACGTTTGAGTACTGACGTAAATGAAATATTCAATGGACCGATAACATCAGTTTAACTATTATATAAACATGACGTCTAAAACACTTGAACCGAATTGTCGCTCGAAGTACGCATGTTTTTGCTACAGCGGCGGCCAGGGGTGTTTTTAAAAATAACGGAGACAGTCCTCTGCCTAAAAGGTTTCAGACCCCTTGCCCAGGAGCGATTGGACGAATTGTGCACTCGCCCGGTCTAACAGCCACGGTGCACAGCGAACGCGGAAAAATCTGGACTTAACGATGCACCTCTAGCCCGGCGACCTCCACCGCTGTTCGCTACATTGCGTTTCACCACCGCCGCGCGTCATAGGCGGGTGTCGTATTGTATTCACCCGCACCGACCCACGTGTCGTTCATCGCGTCGCGCCGTTTAATCGAATAATGGCGCGCACCCTAAACAGTTGCAGTATCATGATGCTGATACGTACTCGTATACGTATTACGCGGAACAATATCGTACTCGGTTGGCATAAACAAACTGCAGCACGTATATGCGCCTCGCGTTCCGTACAATGAGCTGCGTTATAGACGAATGCACATATTGTGCACGTGTGTACGCGCAATACCTCCACCGGTGCATTTTGTGTTACTCACTTTATAATATTATTACGTCAGCTAATTGGATTACGTTTCGGGAATTAACCTGCTGTACGTAGTACGCTCAAAGTGCTAGTTTAACGTTTGTCCCGCAACATAAGTTTTTTTTATGTTTTAAATTTATTCACGATAATAATATCTCTATTAATACAAAATGTGATGACTATAATAATAATAACAATAATAATAGTAATCATTTTGTTACGTTGATTTAATTACGAACAATCGTTTACTATTATTATATAAACAGAGCGTGTTTCATTAATTTGTGGATAAATCAATATCATTAGACGATAATAGGCTGATCGTTTGTGATGCAATGGAATATTTTAATGCTTTAATTTTTTTAAGGAACAATATTTTTTAGCCGCGATTATATTAACAAAAACATTTCGAACGGAAATTGTTCAGCTACGATCAATAAATGTTATTACTGATTTTAAAAAAAACTTCAATACACACGTCATCTTCTATAAAATGGTAACAACATGTTCTTCACAAGAAATATGAAAATAATAGAATTTAAACGGATCATCTTTTGAAAATGCGACTAAACGTGGTCTGTTTTATCTTGGTCGGGACAGGAGACACATACAGCAGCAGTTGAAAAACGGGATTGTCTCGTTTCAAATAGGACTTATGGTCATCGAAGATTACAGAGAGCAGTATTCCCTCTGGACCCAGTCGATCAATGTGCGGATTGTTGTGTCAATTTCTTTAAAATCTTTAAAGTTCTATATAAGTCCGGTTTTTTATAATATCTATTGAATAATGGCGTTATGAAGTAGACCGCAATACCGTTAAGACACTGACTGCAATAATTCATTTTTACAAGTTTTGACACATAATTGGAGTCCATGTCCAAAAGTACAATATTCACATCGTGATATCTATCAATTTCCTTTAATTAAAATTTAAATGAAGGTATTATGAATTAATAATTTTTAGTGGGCGATATGATTATCATCATTGTGCAATTCTGTAAATCACTGACAGTTATTATATCGCATGTTCAAGGATGGTGAACTCAAATAATATTATATTGATATAGAATCCGTTTTTTTTTTTAAATAATCTGTCAGAAATGGTTTTATAAAAGCTCTACTCCGGAGCAATAATTAGACCGAGTTGGATTTTTTTGTTGATTTTATCAATTCATTCTTTAACTTACATTATATATTTATTTAATATTATATAAATTCTGGTATTTAAGGCTAGGCCCTTACTTAGAGGTAGGTTTGTAAACTAATAATAGATAATTTCCTTTAGCGCTTATGATAATTTATAATGATAAATAAAATATCTTCCCATATTTCCATAATTGTTTTTAGAGAAAAGCAATAGTTAATAAAAAATAATAAATAATAAAAATTAATCGGGATACCCAGATATAAGTTATGTCAATAAATCTATAATTGTCGTAAAAAATGCGCATACGCGCCTGCCGAAAGGTTAATGACGATCTATTTTACTTTAAGGTCAATTTATAGGATTTTCAATAACATTCAAAATAAGGCATTTGAACTTTTGGAACGAAAACAATATGTTATAATTTTCTGTTTAAAATAATATGATTTGTATCAACGTCTATGTCTTATGATAGAGGGTAATAACAACTAATGAAAGAATATTAAAACTTTTGAAAAATGTAGTGACAGCAAATTAATTTCAATATTGAATAAAAGTTTAAGTGGTCGTTTTGGATTTTTAAAGGGAAATGGAGATTTCCTCATGACCACGAGGGCCGAAGGTTTGAAATACTACTGCGTAGACCGTGTCTTCTTTTATGTTAACACAATAAACATAAGATTTCATCAGTTATCCGTAGTTCTAATATAGTTGTGTCGAAATGAAATCAATTTATCGAATTATACCATGCGCGCGTGTACATATTTACAGATGTTATTTTAAATGTTTGTGTTATTTCTACAAACGCGATTTCATTAAAAAAAAAAAAGAAGAAAATAATACACATACGTATTTATTTAATATGTGTCAATATTAACTTACGTAATTCAGAGCTAAATCCGGATGATTTGTTTGTATACCATCGTCAAGTATAGACACGACCACTCCTTTTCCCGTGTATCCTTTCTGCCAGGCCGGTCCTATATTCATATCGAACCCTCCTTTGGCTCCTCCGTTCTATAAATACACACAACACACACACACACATTTATATAAATAAAATGAGAAAAAAAATGTGGAAATACATAAACATAATTTTATATAATATGTACAACGTGTGTACTATATATTGTGTGTATCCAGTGATACAACATTTTAAACGTGTACGCCGGCAACTTCGTACATGAACACATAAATGTCAAACATAAAGCTTTAGTAATCATTCTGGACCTACAGGACAAGTGATTCATTTCCCTGCGTGGCAATAATTTTGAACCCAGTATTAGCGACAGTTGTAATGTCATCGGTTCTCGGAGGGCCATAAATACAGCGTGTAGCCGGATTTCGCAATAACAATAAAAGGGTGTATAGTATACTGCATAGTGTTGTAAAATATACGCGAATTACGTATTCCCTTAATTATTATTATTATTATTATTATTACTATCGTTGTTGCGTTATTATTAGCACACACGTGAAATTCCCGAAAATTTATACTCGTATATGATATCATGTCTCTTCGCGTTGATTTATGATTTTTACGAATATCATATAATGTACAAAGTGATATATATTTATATATATATATATATATACATACATATATTTATCACATTCTATATGTGGCGGGCAAAGGGTTTGGCCGTCAAATATACAAATAGTAATTTTCTATTCGACCGATGTTGAGACCGTGTACTTACGAACGTTGATTTTATAGTGTAAAAGATACGACTCATCCTATCGTTAAAATTGGTAGCTCGCTCACCTGTTTTTATCAAGTTCAATGCAAGCGATTACAGCGACGTCTAGCGGCTGCGTCCGCGTAAGCGCAACCATTTTAACATTACGATTTCGTAGGTATCTCTATATTCCAAAACCAATGGTATTTATATTGAATGTCCAGCAACTTTGTAACCGGACGAAATCATATGTGATTCGACAGAGTATTAAGAAGATGCAAGTCGGTACGTTTTTTGAAAAAATTGGTTTCGGTATTCTGTTTGACTTCCAAGAATATACACATATACACATGAATGATGTAACTAAACAGACGCACAATTGTCATCGTTGGATAAAACATTTCACAAAACTGCGATTTAAAAACGTCACGATTACATTATTTCATGGAATGTAGAAATAAAACATTACGGTGAACAATTGATAATTAATTATTATTATCGTGGAATTCATAATCAACGACATTCAAAAACTTTTGTGATCAATTAAGACATTCATTATAATTCTTAAATAATTAAGTTACACTACATATGTGTATTGTTATATTTGAACAAAAAAAAAAAAATGCTCGCTAATTAGCTTTTCCGTAGATTATACAAAGTGAATAATAGATGATTATTACTTGATTCACTCGTAGTTTATTAATGGTTTCTCAAATAAAATTGTTACATTTTATTGAATATTCCACTGTAGACAAGTATTGCCAACTTATCAATATAGAAACGAATTATTTTATAACTGATGAAAAGGGAACACAATCTATAATATTACAACTGATAAAGTTTCTTTTGAACTTTTAAACTAGTATTTGATATTTTGATACGAATTTTTTTATGAAAATTTAATAAGTGGCTTGTAAAAACATTATATACTTTAGAGATAATGGCCAAGTTTGAAGACAAATATCCACTTTTGTAGAAGTTTGGTAGGTTATTGCATAAAATTAATTCATTAGTGTAATTTTATGCAATTAGCAATCACTGATGTTTGACAAACATTCTCTTCGGTGTGTTATAAAATACGTTATACTACGGAAAAACATAATAACTGCAGTAAACATTTTGGCCAAATAATAAACTTTTTTTTTAATAAGAGAAATAAATTGTTAATTTATAATACATGTACACTTCCGAAAACGCAACAAATTATGAAATCAAGTTTTATTTTTGACAAAACAACAAGCATACAATTGCTGTTATATATCATGCAAATGGTCACTAACATACTAACTTATTTATTAAGATTTGATTTTTTTACCGAGAAAGTTTCTTATGGTTCAGTGAAAGAGTGTTGAATGTGATCCCTTCCTTCTATCTATCCCTTTGATATTAAGGTATTGGCCATATTATTGAATTTAAAACTGTCAATACTTAACAATATCTGATTTTCAACTATGGATGTGTATTGACCATATATTGAGAACACATGCATCGATGCATATATTATAGAAGTCTTTTCTAGTGAAAAATTTTAATTATCTACAATACTATACTCAATATACATCCACCACCATCAATTTGATAATATAAGTTCAAAAAAACTAATAATATAACGTGCATTCAGATAGTTATATAAAATATAATATAAAGTATATTTAATTATAATACAAATGACCTATCTATCAATATAATATATGCCTGACATCTGAATAATTAATAGCAGCGAAATGAGCTGTAAAAATGCTCTAATTTCCTTAACTTGGACAGCAAAAAATGTATATTTCATAAGTAGGAACAAAAACATGAATTATTTCAATTTTATGAATTTTTAAACTATTCATCTTACAGTTTGATATTTTGTACTTGTATACGAGTTTACATGTTAAATAGAGAATGAACTGACGTGTAATTTTGTCAAAGGAGTCTACGAAAAAACACAAAAGTGTTACTAACGAAATTATGAAAATTGCGATTTATAGTTTCTCGTTGTGGAATATTATTATCTTCAAAGATATTTTTCTTCTTCTTTTAAATTTATTCTCACACCAGTTACCCTATTTACCATAATGCAAAAATAATTATACCCCGGTCCATATAATATACTGTTGTGGTTATTTTGATGCACACGGTTCGATAGTTTTGTATTGATACATAAAAAATAGAAAAACTGCGAAAACAAAATGTATTATGTATATTTATTATACGAAATTATATGATAAGACCAGTGCGAAGACTTAACGCTTATACACTGAAATACACAAGCTGTGTTAAATATAAAACTCAACTTGTCCTTGTGATTGTTTTTTGAAATTCTAATTTAATACGATTCGATACAAAACCACAAGCGTCTACTAGAATACGATTACGTTTCAGAATCAAATGTATTTATAATTTTTTACAAAAATGTAAAAAACCAATCGTTAAACTTAGGCATTGATTTCAACATTTTGTTTACGTTCCCCCTACTACACTGGCATTATTAATATTTATTTTATGTCAATTCATTTTGCAAACAGAATTAGAGAATGTTGACAATTAGGTGTTTGAATAATCAACGAAAGGTATACAGAAAAGGAGAAAATAATTTTAATTATAAGATAAAAATTGCACAACTACAGTGAAATTTAATTCGGTAGACACATAAAATAATTAAATCGGGTCGGATAAGAAAAAATAAACGAATTATGATGTTAAATTTTCACAGTTCAATAATTTTAAGTGACAAAAAAATTGAATTATAGTTTTCAATTTAAAAATAAATAATTTTAACTGACTTATTAAAAAAAGTTCTTATGAATGCAGTGTTGTCTTGATACAGTATAAAAATAAATTTATCGTACTGGAAATAAAAATGACCTAGTATAAATTTTTTAAATTTATTTTATTTTAATCTAATGTTATACAACTATTATATCCAAGAATATAAATTAAAAATGATTAGCCTCAAACTGTAAGTTAATCTTTTTCAACAAGAAAATCATCGAATTCATAAATGCATTTACAGATGATGGGTAAGCACTCGTTGTTCCTGAAATGTAGCCACGCTGTAAAGATGATCTTCTCTACATCGTGAATGCAGCTTATAAATATATTATTATTAATGATAAAATTATATCAGAATTCTTTTAAAAACCAATAGTGACTTGTGTGAGTAACTATATCAAGTGCAGTTATATCACTATTTTATCCTTAGTCGTTATAGTCCTCATGTTGAATAATAGACCAATATTGAGTATAAGTGTAATAAATATACTATATTTAGTTCAATTTTCAATTTTTAAAATAACATTTATATGTATTTGAATAAATATAAATTAAATATTATCGGAGTACATGCAATGACATGCATTTAAAATAACTCGTCGATGTACTTTTTCTGTCAGCTTACTAAGGAACAATTATTGTACAATACAAAACAATGATTTATAATCGCACTTGTTAGACCTTTCACAAAGACATGATTTTACTTGTAGGCTACACAATTGGTAAATATTTAATTGAAAAAAAGAAAAACGAAGTGTGCCGAAAAAGTTATAAGATTTTGCAATCCATAAGATAGTGAGAAAATAATGAAGGACTTTTCAAAGGAATATTTATGTAAAACTTCCAATCTACAGATTGAAATACAAAGTTTGAGTTCACCAAATGTCCAGAAAGTAATTATGATATAAACATTAGTAAAAACAAACCTTTTGCATTTATCAGAGCTTGATAAGAATAATTTTAATTACCTACATAAATGTTATGGTCACACTAGTTTATTGAGAACTTAGCAAAAATCTGCATTTTATTTTGTAACTTATAATTTAATATTCAAAATATTTAAACAATTATCGGTAAGCTATAATCATAATTATTATTTACTTTAATTTTTTTTTAATTAGTAAGTATATCGTATACCATTATATCATAAAGTATATATTTTATTTTGTTCAAACCAAATTTTAGAACTGAGTAAATATTTATTTTCAAGCTCCTTCCCCACTGAAAAATCTTAAGTATTCCAATGAATACTATAAATGTAGGTATAACCTGTACCATTTTATATATATCGGAAACAAAGTATAAACACTATAATACTATTTAAAATTGAAAGTTTATATTAGTACGATAAATACAAATATTATTGGCTTAAATATATACCATATTTACACTATTTGGAATTAAACTATTAATATTCACTAAAAGTTAAAGTTAATTGAACAGTTGAATTGTATATTTTAAATTTAAATTGTTCTCATGAACGAAAAAAAACAATCATAATTAATTGAACTATAACATACAAAATACTTATCATACAACAGATGCATTCTTATAATTACGTAGCCTATTCGAAATGACAAATAAGTTTTAGTTAAAATACAATTTATGGAAAAACTGATAGGAATTAAGTATAATGTACAAATAATTAATGTTCCTCTATAGTCTATTCAAGGAAAAAACTCAAACGATTTTGTTTCCACTCTCAAAACTCAAAAGTAATATTAAATTGGTGTAAATTATATAATAATTAGAACGACAATTGAAACCAAGCCGCATAACTAACATATTATACAAATTGTATAAATCATGTGTGTGTTGCATTGCAGTTGATCATGTAAATGCTTGGTATAATCGGTGTGCCGTTCATTAAAATAAACTGAGACTAGAAACGGTGGAAAATGTTTCTGCGGCAAAGAAAATAAAAACTATTATAAAATAACGCTACTATAAAGGAATATTGCCCTTGTTTACATTGTAATTTACATTCAAGAGGATATAATATTATGATATATTATCATCATTTTATAAAACGATAAATTATAAACTGATAAAACTCTTGTCGTCAACGTTTGAAACTATATAGTTGTAAAAAGTTTATTTTCCATTCCGTAGTATATTAGAGAACAATAATAATTTTGATAAAAAAAAAAATGATTGGCGCTTAAATTTGAACTTAACAATGGGCCAACCTTTTTAAAGTTTTATTTTACATGTTACCCTAGAATAATTACTTCGTACCACAATCTATATTGTGTATAATGATTATTTTTAGTAAAAAAAGTTAGAATTCACCATAAAATAGTTTTTTTTATATTTATTTCACTTTTGAAACTCATTAAAAGTAAATTACTAATATTGCACTCAACAAAATGTGGGATTTGATAACATATATTCCAAGCATGAACGAGTATTAACAATATGTAAATATGTTCACTCAAAATATAATATAAGTACAGTACATTGGTTCTTATTTGTAAGTAACACAAGTTTACGACGATGACTAAGATGAATAAATTCTTTAATATTACCGCGCGAACGTAATAAGTCTACTATTGCCCTTTGCCTACTGCCCATTTGTTCTTTTTCTACATATTTCGTACATATGTGTAGTATAGGAAAACGTAAACAATTAAAAAATACCTACAGTTACAAACTTCGAAAGTACTGTCCGTAGTGTTTTATTTAACAATAATAATATGTACATAGGTATTTATTTTATAATTTCAGTGCAAAAAAAAAATATTCATATTACCCGAAAAACTTTTCATAAAGTAAAAAGAAAGGACAAGCTCAAAATAAGAACCATTATATTCTTGCTACGAAAAAAAACCTATCCAAAAAGTGCACTGATATAAACGTAAGTCATGCTTTCAATTTACGAGGCACTTATACAATTTCCCTGTTTTTTCCTTAATTAAGAACCTGTTTTGTCACAACATCACTGTCCAGTACTTTGCGGCTGATTTCAACACCGTTAATTTTGATATATTGCTCCACATCATACGCATAATTCAGATGTACATATCAGCTAACAAATATTAGACACTTATAAAACAGTAATAAAACACAATAATATATATATATATATATATATATATATATATATATATATATATATATATAAATGTACAGACATAACATAGTTGTACACTGTGTTTGTTTCACAACAAACACATTTATAACAAATATAAAATTTGATACCGCATCATCATACGAGCTTGATAATATTGTTATTATGACTATCAACGTAGATTTTAATTAATAATAATTCGTAACAGATTTAACTGCTTTCATTTACATTTACGTACTTCACGTGAAACTTCATAATGCAGTGTCCGTTACTATTTTAAGTTTTAATAAGCTAGTTCGAATACAACAAGTTATTACATTTATTAGCTACACTTTTCCAACGAACAACAATATCTTACTGTAAACCGTCAGCATTTTATTTATCCAAAACACCACCCACATCAGCGAACACTAAATCACTGAACACAAAATCTAATGTGCCAATGCTTTCTGCTACGGGTTGGCGACCATCGCTCTGTGGGTCGGTTACACGGTGCTCGCTAAAACGAGACATCGAAAAATGTAAAGAAAAATGGTTTAATTTTTACTCGTATTATTATTTAATTTTTTGCATAGAATTGAACAATGACAGGATATGTCATCGAGCCCGGCTATTTCTTATAACCATAGCTAAAGTCGGTTAATATTTAAATAAAATTGATTTTCCTGTTGTGTGCTCATTTAAGTTAAAGTAATCTATAAAAAATATGGGTTAATAATAATTGTATTCGAAAGAAGTGAAATTCGTTAACCAAAAATCACCCGAATCAAAAATAAGTTGATGATCTATTAACGAAATGAAGGAGAGGTTGTGTTTATTCAACATAATACAACAATATAAATACCTCACCGGTATTATATTTTTTCGAAGCTAAGACTTGTTAGATTTTTACTTAAATCAATAATTACCTAAGCAGAGTTTTTTTAAAAATAAGCAAGAGTAAAATTTTGACCAATGATTTAAGGTAATGTTAAACGGAATGGTTTTGATAACCTTATTTAAAAATCTAATGATGTTTTAAAAAAAAAAATCTATTTCCGATGTTATGGCTACAATTAATTATCTTAACGAAATATGCATGATTTAATGATTGATTTTGAAATATAAAATTCAAATTAAATACTTAAATGTTTTTTTCTGTTACAACTGGTATTTTATTATAATGCCACCAACTATTTACTAGCGAATAGTATAGGACCGTTTAAAGTGAATAATATTATCAGTTATAATATATTGTAGTGTTATAAATTAGTTTCCATTGGCATTTGAGAATAATATCATCGATAATAAATTAAACATTCCTTTTTATTTATTTTTTTAAATTCAATTTATGATGTTATTTAGTGCAAATTATTTATTGGAAAATAGTGGTGTATAAATATGTGAACATTTTCTTTTTTTCGTTGGCAAAAAAACAAGGCAACCAGCCAAATTTAACTCGTTTTTTTCGAGAATTATTTAGTAGAAAAAAAAATACTAATAAATAAGAATAATTTTTGATTCTGTTGAATTTTTAGGATTCGGTAGTATTTTGATAATAAACGTTTTACCAATTTTAAATAAACACAATCCATATAAATAATCATACATTTATATAATAGTATATAACTTTGATCCGTCATCTAAAACCAAATGTAATTGAAGCGCAAATTACAACAATATTAACACGTTTAAGTAATAAAATTGTTAAAAATATTCATTCAAAGTTTTCGATATTACTAAACTTTTTGAGTAGCAATACAACGGAATTCGTGACTGCTAATACGTGTTTCATTATACAATACAAGGCGACATATGTTTTTATCGATTACTTATGTTTATTTTTTTTGAGAATTTTTCCACTTAAATAATGAATAAGCTCATATAGAATTTTTGCAGTTTGACTGTATCTGTTAGAAATGGTATTATAAAAACAAAATTTTGAATATGACACCAATTTACGAAGATATATAATTTGATATCCAATAAATATATTTTATTTTAGAAATTTTACCCAATTTTCATAAAACTAAACTTAAGTCAGTATATTTTTCGAGTTTCCAAAATAATTATTTAAATACAAAAAAAATCTGTAAATGAAGAAAGGTCATACATTTCTCAGTTATCCAAATGTTGTTTTTCAAGTTCCTTAGAACTTTTTCTTTCCTAAACAATTATATCATAAACATGATAAATTGATAACGAATAAATATTTTTAGATATATCGAAAGACCAACAAAAAATATATAATTTACAAATAATCATCCTGAATTTATTTCCCAATTTGTATTTCATAACAAAAAGCAAAGAAGATTTATTAAAATGTGTAAAAAATAAAAATGTATTGTTATATTGTTGCTTTTGCTTAATAAAATGTATGACGCATAAATAATTATTCTGTACTTATACAAATTTGAAAAATGGATAGGGTAAGTATGATAAAAGTTATACCTTATAACCAAGCAGTAAACTGACCAATACACTATAATGTTATAAAATTAAACATAAAAATATTATATTATTTGTTTTTAAAGATGAGTAAACTAACTGATACTTGAAAAAAAAATAAGAATAATATTTAAACGAGAGTGAAAGTTTAAATTATAAAAAATATTTACCTTAAACAACCGTCAACTTCAGAAATAAAGAATGTTTTGATTATTATTCCTTTTTTTCCTTATACATTTATAAATATAAAGGTATTTATTATTTCTTCTGTTATGTGTAGTTAAATATATATTTATATATCTATATATTATTGTATAACACAAATTTAAACTGAGAAAACGAATGCAGCGCAGTAAATTGATCATCTGGTATTAAGTATAATATTGTGCCTTTTGAATAAATGTAAAAAAAAATATCTCAAAAATATCTAAAGGGTAAAAACCAAAACAGATAATAATTTCAATACCAAAAGACATCAATCGCAATGGTAAGTTTCGCTTTTTCGTTGTAAAAATTGTTTTATCAGCATATCGAAGGTGACCCAAAAGATATAACGTTACAAACCTCCGGATATAACCATATGAAAGTTTTGAATTTAGGTAGAAATCATTTTGAAATTGATATATGATTTAATTTGAATTTTCTTGAAGAAAAAGTGTAACATGTATATGTATTTCTTAGTCTCAACCGACGAATAAGTCGAAATATTTAGCAAATGTCCTTTTATTTCCAAGACATATTTTAACATCAAAACGTTTAACAATAATTAAATCACTCGTGAATTATTTGGAGTAGCTACGGAACAGAACAGTGCGCTATCGTGTATTGTGATGTAAACCGTATACGGACCAATCGGAACAGGGACCGTTCAAAAGAGGCAACTCAGCAGTCACCCTGTAAGGAACAACCCCAAAGGCGAATGATGACACCAAAAGAGAGAGAGGAAGCCGTATCCGTTCAAAGGGCACCGAGCCGAGCTACATGTAGGCCCTACAGCGGCAGAGTTGTATTGAAATCCCTGACAAACGAAGGCACACACGATATCGTCGGGATTTACTAGACGGCGTATGGCAAGTGCCGGTTGAAATCGTAGACGAGACGATAATACCTGCTTCCGTCAACTCTTCGGTCATCAGAAACTATTCGAAGAGTCGAAGAATTGAAGAAACACACCAACACCTATGACCAACGGGCAGGCCACTACCAGCGTTTCCAGACGATTTTGGTGAGGCGGTCCAGGAGAAGCCCATAGCAGCGATGATGACGCGTAGCCGATTCGATCATCCCTTATATCGACGATCAACTTCGCACTGTGTGCGTACAACCGACCGGTCGATTGGGTAGCACGCGTCCGTGGTAGACTTCAAACACGATCGATCAATCATCTCGGTCGCCCCTTAAAACCGCCCTTTTCGGAGCCTTATACGCTTTTTAGCTCTCATCTCCGGTCTTTTGAACCTTTAGGCAGCCTTTAGCAGGATGGTACACGATCGACACTTGTCCGAGTACTTCAACCATTATCACCACTTGTACGCCTACGCGCGTACAACGTTTAATTAACTATCCAGGAACTGTACGGCAGGCTAATATCTTATTCGAGTATCATTGAATCGGAATCGCGCCCTCCTTTACAATATTACACACGACCCATACATTATGGATTGTGCAAAATGTAGATTAACGTAATTACAAAATCTATGTTCGTGGTGACTAATTTCACCGGACGTCACTGTCCATCCCGATTATATCGTATCAGAGTTCATTATTAAAACAAATCTGTAAAGTAATGCAGAACAAATGTTTTGCGTTTTTCCATTTTATTATTCTATTCAAATGACTGGGAAACAATTTATGACAAAATATAAAGTGATGAAATCGTTTTGATAAAAGTGTAAAAACAAATTGAACATTGAAATGTAATTACAATTTATAGGATGTGTCATTGAACGTAATGGAATGGATTTAATTGAACTATTTTTCAGCTAAGTAAAATATGTTTAATAAAAGTATAACATAACCTAATGCACATTTATAATTTTTGAAGCGTTTGAAAACTTTAGGCTGCGAGAAACAACCCAGCTGCTTTCCCCCGAGGACAACTAACACAGTTATGGTCTTAAGGACTAAATATACATTTTTAAACATTATTTTTCTATCTAAGCTGGAAGTAGTTTTATTACTGGACTGGCCAACTTTGTTTATCGGAGTGAATTATAGATGTAAGAGAATTTTTAAAATATTGCAATAGATTTTACAGTCTTTATTACACAAGTAATTTACGCTTATTCATTATAATACTATCATTTTGTTGCTGTAGAAATATATTAATCTACATATCCTTAAAATAATATAATTGTTAAATCTAAACTGATAATAATCTGTTAATATAATGTGTTTTTTTTTTAAATGTAAAGTTTATATTCGTTGTTCACTTTAAGACTGAAAGATAATTTGTTGAATATAAACAAATAAATAACAAATAATAACAACAACAAAAATAAAATAATGTTCAAATCATTTTAAAATTTTTAAAATGTATGTATCAATTTTTTAATGAAATAAAGATCCATAAAGAAGTGCTGGTTGAACTCGGTAAATGTCACAGATTTAAATTTAATAACATTCCGTAAACCGGAGGTGGCGTCCTTTACATTGCACATTTGCACAAATGTAGAACATAATATAAATGAAAAATAAGAGTTTTAATATAACGTACTATTCTCATCCTAAGGACATATCTGAATGAAATGGGGTCAACAGGATGAATCTATCACATTTTTCTTTTTTTCCAGACAAATATACTGGAAGATCGTGAAGAAACTCAAATTTCACTGGCGCAATATTAATGCTTTACGAGCACTTTTCATTTGATTGCAATTTGATATAAGAAAGGAAGGGGACATTCACATTGAATGCTGTGACCAGGCCGAAGGTTTTACGACATTAAAAATATTGAATTGAAATCTGCTCGAAAAAAAAGAAAAATACTATGATAATTTGTTGTTCAAATTGAAAACATAGTCTTATTTCTCCATAGTAAATTAAAAACATATTTATTTCAAAGCAAATGTAAATATTGATAATATTAGATGTAACGAATAAGTTTTTTAGTCGAATCATTACGAATAAATATTTATTACAAAACAAAAATTATAATTTATAATTTATATCCGCTTACATACTCAATACGTATTGTTTTAGTTTTCAAATCAATGGAAATAAATAAAACGTATGATATTAAACAAAGTATATAAGTAAATACTATTGTTTAAGTTCTTCTAATTTTGTGATCCCGATATCACGATCGACTATTCATGGTCGTTAAAAAAAAAAAAATAATAATAAAGTACAAAGTATTACACTTTATTTTAATTATAATATGAAGTATATTAATGTAAAGTTATTGTCTATATATTAACCGTTTAAATGACAGCACTTCGTTATTAGAGTTTGGATTAACATCAAAGATAAAATACATAACCCTTACAAAGCATATTTATTGGCAAATGTAATTATAGAACCTATATAAATTATTAATCAAGTGAATACAATTTGGTTATATTTTGTCAAAATGACATTTAACCCTTTGTTGACTGTCGGCGCTTTTGAATTAAAATTAAATGTTTAGATGATACGATAAGCCCATAACAATGTTTTAAAATATCCATATGTAGGCAATTACAAAATGTTTTCATTAAAAGTGCCACATGTCTGTTCTTAGGCGTTTCCATCAAATTGCAATCGACTAATTAGAACCGCTATGGTTGAAAAAACTTATAACAGTATAACGAATTGAACCTAATAAACATATAGGTGCCTCGGGCTGAAGTAAGAAAACACGTTTTAATGAATCAAACACGGGTTTGTTTTCAGTAGATTAAAACGTAACAGTGAATAAAGTCATAATATTTCAATGGTAAAGCATCGTGTAAGAGATAAATATTATTCTCCATCATGGTATATTATATGTATAAATCCGTGATAAATAATTCTTCGAGGCAACAGAAATACGTAACAACGAATTCAAATGTCAAAATAGTTGGTTACTGATAGTTTGGACCCATCCAGATGAAACTTCCGAAAAGTGCTTGGAAAATGTTTTTCGTGGAATCGTAACGAATTCGCGAAATTAACGTCAACATTGTTAAAATATCACATACCTATACCGTAGTAAATACTCTCGTGTATTGTAATCGTATTTCAATGAAATATATGTTGTTTTAGTAAGTTGTGCTACGGTGGCCGAAAAGTATTTACGAACCCTGCCGGCATGTTCATTTAATAAAATTCGACAATATTCTGTCATATGGATTTTTCTCGTAGAGGCAGGTATATCCTAGCCCGATCGAACGTACACACAGGTTTCAATACTTCACGATCATGATAGCGATCCAGCAAATATTTAGCAGTAATGCAACGTTGAATAATTGTATGCTTAATATCGATTCAACTGCTTTCACATACCGCTGAATAAAATATGAAAATAAGAACGATACTTAATGGGCTTCGGTTAAAATTGAATTAAATAACAGATCCGTTTGAAATCGTGCACTAATAATAATTACCATAGATGTAGATAATACAATTACATTATCCTTCTATTTATGATTGATGACTTAACCAGATTATTGGGCTTAAACCCATATCAAGAAATATTACTAAGCAATTAAACGAAGTTGAATATTAATAAAATTGATCAACGAGTTGACTCGTATCGATACCGAGGACGAAAAGGTAAAATATTTAGAACACTTTTTAGTTTTTTTAACATCGGCTGAATTTTAGTGAGAAAAAAAATTGAAAATTCTCAGAAAAATTGTCAATCAAAATTCCAATGATTTCGCATCGTGTAATAAAGGTTTTTGAAGCATTACAAACGTCAAAACCCTGGTACACTCCTATACTCAAAAGAGTTGCAATGAATCGATACGAGTTAAATGTTAATACTATGAAATCGTTTAAAAAAATTAAATAAATAAAAAAACATTTAATAATATTTTGTCATAAATAAAAAGAGTGCTTTATTCGCGTGCACGAATCAATAACGCTTAATGGTTTTACGACGAATTACGTATTAGAAAAAACGTGTAAAAAATAACGAAAATTTATACGAAACTCAAATGGTGATTTTATGTTTACGTCGCAGAATGTTTTAGATAATATTAATCCGTCCGTCTGTTTGGCATTCCAGTCATCTTCCATTCAGCGAGCCCCACGTGTGTAAACGATACACGCGATCGATGTACTCTATTGTAACGTACAAGTGATCTGGTACTTCGAAATAGTATTATTGAGGGGCCCCGATAACTTTCGGTCGGTCTCGTTTGGTATGGTGATTATAACGGGGGTTTTTTTTTTTTTTTGACAACGGCGTATTATAAATTCGAAACGAAACAAAACGCCATTCACCGAAATCCGTTACAGTGTTTGCGAAACGAAAACGATAAATACTTCTGAAAGTAATATAAATGTAAAGTTTATTCAATTTCCCGGTGTTGTTTTGTTTAAATCTTCACGCCGCCGACGTCGCACGCGAGCGCCCATCGTTATTGCTAATTGCAGTGAACGTAAGTGACATTCCACCATATACCGTATTAATGGCTGGCAATTAGCGTGTTTCTGTGCGCGCGAGAGAGACAAGAATGCTCGAAAACGCTAATACTTCCAATTAAATTTCTCTGGTGCTCTCGGGCCTCACCCCCCCCCCACCCTTACCATCACACCGTAAATATTCGAACTTTTTCTCGTCATCGCCATGTTTGAACAGCAGTGCTTTCGCGTGTGCTCCAGCAATTTTCGAAACGGCAAATTAACGTACAATGGATTTCACTGCGTTTTGATCATATTTCCATATGCAAGCTAAACGGTGATGATGTTGATGGTGATAATAATAATGGGAACACCGTGGGACTACGGTATAATTTTCGAAGAATTTATGCGGCACCGTCGAAGGAATTTTTAATTTTCTAAACAGGTCTACTCGACGATGTTTGTAGTCGTATATATACAATGCTTACGAAGTGTGGATATTCGAAAACCGAGTAAGATTCTACAATAATAGTCGTGCATGAAATACCATAATAATTACTGTTAGGACACTGCAAAATTCATTTACAATTTTAATAAATGTTCAGCACACTACAGTGTCGCACTGACTGTAATTATTTAAATGCCTATAGTTGAATAATTTATATTTTGTTTCATAAATATAGTCATCACCAATCACTAATTATTTATCAAAATGAAATAAAAGGTAATGTTTTAATTCCTAGTTTCTTTGTTGCGTTACATGCAGGGTCGACTTAAATTTATGGGACCGGGGTACAACACCTTTGGCAAGGCCCTCTCGTCATAACATATACCCGCAATACTATGGAATTAATGAACTCATCAGTTCCGAGAAATTTTATTAGTATTATTTTGGACATATTCATGTACGTCGATTTTAAACGTATTTTTTTGAGCTTATAAAATGTTTTTCTTATTTTGAAATGTACACTTTTTCAAGGAAATCCATGAGCAGTCATTGTGTTGGAGGGGGGGGGGGTTCCAACGACTTGTCTAAGGCACTGGGCTCAGGGAATAGGCACTGATCACCCTGGACCTATAACGGTCTTGGATTTCATTTACTCATCTGTGTGTATTAAGATAGACCGTCGCTTTCTAAAAACCATTTTAGCTTTTTTTTTTTTCGAAATGTTTTAATACAAATTTTTTTTAGTGTTTAATTTTTACATAAATTGTTGGCAGTGTATACGTGGGTACCTAATGGCTTATATAAAATAATTTTAAATCAAATATTACCGTAAAAAAGGGTGTTTCTTTTGTTTAACCGAAAAGCTCAAGAAAAAAATTGAATCGGCACGTAAAAATATACTCTTAAAAATAAAAAATACAAAATTATTTGTTCTCTTAAAGTGACGTATTTTTAACTAAAACGTAAATTAAAAAAAAATATTTGAACTAAAAATTTGTACGTTACGTAAAAAAAAACTGGTTATAACTTTATAATTTTATTTATATTAATTCAATTATTAAAATGCAACGGTAGTTTGTTTTAGTTAAATCTATATAGTTTGATTATTAGTTGAATTTCATGTAGTTAAATATCTAGTGGTTGGAAGGAAGGCGTTCATGAACGTTTGCTTACATGTTCATAAACATATTTTGTGAACAACAAGCGATCGTCACTCATTTTTTCCAAATTAATGGTGCACATAAATGACGCTTATACTTTTAATGAATTTTACCGAGTTTTGATGCGTTAAAATGGATTTACCATTTTATAAATATATGTTTAAATAAAATTATTGATAATTGATAAATAACATTTTCTGTTTGACATCCTATAATAACAATTTGCCAATATTCACATGAAGAAACAGTGAAATAAAATATAGTTTCTATGCATTTTTAATAACTTGGTAATTGGTATAATAAAAAATAAACTATAAACATCCGAAAAATCAATTGTTACTGAAAAAAATAGATTCGTAATAAGGTGTGGTGCCGTGTAGGGCTTACCATATTATATAGATTATCGTTATATTACATTATTATTATGTATTAGGAACCGGAAATTCCAAATACAAAAGGACGATCAGAACAATATGCACGAATTGTTAATTTGTGATAAATTGAAAATTATTCGATCAACATTGAGCATTGAGTTATTTATTTAATTGGTGTGCGAACATAGACACAGATGTACTGTGGTGTGCGATAGCCGAATAGCCAATTTTTTCATGTAATATAATATAATTAAAATAAAAAACTATACAAGAATTAAGAATTTTGTGAATTTATAATAAATGTTCGCTGCTTAATTCTAAATATTTAATCCATTTTTATTTCAATATTTCAGGAATATTTTTACATGCATATTTTTAATTTAACCTTGTACTATATAGTTCATATAAAACATTATTAATTACTTTTGATGCTGTTTTTAGTGCCTATATTTGAAATATTTCATTCTATGGGATTTCTTTATTCAAAAATTTAAATTTTCCAAACTAAAAAAAACGTGCAGTTCATTGAATTACTTTAATTTTTATTTGTTATTTGTTTTAGTTTAAGATATGCACGACAGCATACATACACACATTACGGTGTACAGTGTGCACATTTAATAAAATATAGGGCCTAGTTTCGGAGTCTTAGCTTAGATCTAGGTGATTATCATTCCAACAAGAACCAAATATTTTATCGGTTTCTATTTCAATGATTCTAAAAAAAAGTTTCACTTCATCCGCAACAAATATACTGTGTAAAATGCACAGTATTTTTGTTTACCTGTCTAGTCTTATATGATATTTGTAGTTTTTATACATCAAGTAAAACATATCTAATATTTTTTTTAAATGTCTCATTTACATATAATGCAGCTGGACAATTCATAAAAATAAAATATAAATTTTTTAATGAACTTTATTTTCAATGTTCAATACGGCCCTTTTAGCGATATCAATGACTTGTTTACTAGAACGTCAAGTTATTCTTATACGTTTCTTCAATACTCCTATAATTTGATTAAAACATATTATCATTATAAAAGCGATCGTAATAATAAATTGAATTACTAGAGCATTCACATCATATTATATTAAGAGAACCGTAAAAAATATTCAACACTCCTAGTAATTTGTAAGACGGCGCCATAGATATGCAATAATGATACATAACTGCTTAGATTCGCAAAATATGTTTGTCGAGGAATTATTATTTTTTATTATTAATCATCATATTTCTTATTGATGTTTAACAATCAAAATATGTATTTGAAATGTTGTACAAAAGTTAATTAATATATAATGTAAAAGTTGAAAAGAAAAACTATCCAACATTGAATAATGAAGTTATATCTTAATATTCTCCTTTATAAAATTGTAAAAAACACAATATATTTTTCAGTCTAAATCGATTTCCAAGTGAAATGTCAAGTTTTCTAAAGACATGATGTCAGCACTTGTCATTCCTCTATCTTGCATGATATTAAAATATTAAAAATCTATTTTTAAAATTCATAGCTCAGCATGGAATTTTATTATTATTGGATTTCGAGTCGAATATAATTTTGTATTTAAGAAATTTATTTTATTTTTTTTATTGGAAAGAAATTTAAACTAAAAATCAAATAATTATTTATAAAAAAATCAAAGTTACAATATTTTTTTGGTAATACCATTTTTTTTTTCTACAGAAAATAATGGTATTTGTTTAATTTCAAAGAGTACATTCTTTATACAACACTAAACATACGTTTTAAAGCCGTATTAAGTCTCTTGTCTGTATACCATTTATCTTATTATTTTTAAATTAAGAAAAATATAAAATGTAAAAACTACAGTAACAATTGTTATACCAAAAAAGAGAGTTTTATAAGTATAAAGTTTTTTAACCAAAACGCAAGAGTAAAGTAACATAATCTAACGTTATTTTTTATTAAAATTAATTTATGAGGAACTACTCACTGCGGGAGATATGTACTAAGAATATAAAAAAAAATATTGTGATATTCTGATCTTCAGTTTTAAGTTGTTGAAATAAGTAATTATAATTGGAAGTTTGTAATAAACATAGTCAGAATAAGAAGTAAATTGTTTAAAAATGTGCGACTGTGCAACATATACAAATAAAAAATATAATATAGATAATAACAATAACTCGTATAAATGACAAAGTTTTTATTTTATTAAGATAGAAAAATTATATTCTTTAGTTATTGAGTAAAAGTTTTTTCTGATAGAAACTTTTTCTAAAAATGTAATATTGAAATGTTACCCCTGGACTTATGACTGAACAACTGTTTATTTTCACACACATCACTGACTAAATATTTTAAATTAAAACAAATATTAAAATAAAACAATTTCAAAAATGTTGGAAACATTGTTCAAGATTTTATATCATCAAAATATCTAAACTAAGTTAAAAAAAGTGGAACAACGAGTAAATTAATTTTATTTATTTTAACTTTTTAGCTTTTTTTTTTTTAGATAAATTGAAAAATACTTGTTAAATATATTTAAATAATTGTTGTTAACAAACGAATTACTACGAATAAAACCTTATATTTATTTCAGAATAATTAAAAATTAAAAATATTATTTTTTATTATTTTATACTAGTACTGAAATGTAACCATTTTGACAGGTTGGAATTTTTTATTATCCATTGGTTATCATTTATGTCAAAATATATAAGCTTATGGTTTTAATTTAAGCATTTAAGTTTGTTTTTATCAAAAATTATATTCAATCAAAATTAGACAGTAAACATAGTTTATGTGACATTGATGAGATCAGTGAAAAGAGTAACGGGCTGTTATGTGGTTGAATTAATAATAAAATAAATTAAACATATTGTATCCTGTATTTACTCATGAAAAAACCTGATGAATTATATTAATAAATAATACTAAACAATATATTTGAAATTATTCATAGAATAGTATTGAATGTATTAGTACTCTAAACTAAACTAGAAACTGCATAGAACAAAGTATTCATCTAATATAAACACTTATAAGAAATTATAAAAATGTATATATATGGTTCATAACAAACTATGCAATTTTTATAAACGCTTTATTTCATTTTCCTTATATTCGTTTAATAATTAAAAATTAGATCTTCTTTATTTATATAAACATATATAATGTTTAAATTTAATATCAACTGAAAAAAAATAAATATTTTACAGGCGCTCATTGAACGAATAACATAAGTTAAATTCATTATATAATACACTTTTTATGTAATTAAAAAATATCGAAAAGTGATGATATAATTTAGTAGGATTGATATTGTCAATACTGCGTTGTATAATAGTTATATTTATTTAGGTACGTACATTTAAATTCAAAGATAAATGATCGAAAAACGATTCTATTTGATCTAAAAGTATATATAATGTACACATAATATTATTTTTTCATATATATTGTTGAAAATAACAGTCCAAACATAAAATTTTCTGAAAAAAAAAATTATTTGATATACGAGTATAATCTGAAATAGTGTCACTGGGTAAATTATAAATAATTGTATATAATTTCCCAATTAATAAGATACAGAACTTAATTTCATAAGAAAAATGTTAAATCAATGTTAAATAGATCAAATTTTTTTATAATTTCCTAATATTTTTGTTATTCAATAGTACGTACGATGTGTATGCATGTTTACTACATTTTGACGACATTTTTAGCGCATATTTTTGAGGAACAACAAAAATATGGAAAGGAAACAACATATCACTATTAGACTATAATAGTGTCGCGACTATCTGGATCTGAAATAAACACGTAAGCCAGGGTTTCAAAATGGTCTGAAATAACCCCTAGGTGTTCGTAGACTCGAATGTCCGTGGAATACTGCGGACTGTATATTTTTCATAAAATAATACGGAAATAATACTTTTCAAATGATAAAAAAATAATATATTTCAGATTATTATTTGACCACACACAATCCGTAGTTTATTCTTGTGACATTACGGTGTGAACATAAAATTTTCGAATTAACATTAATATACTCGTATTAAATAAAAACCAAAGTTAAAGATATTTTTTCGAAGGCACGAAGTTCATGGCTAAACTTTACAAGAGGTTCATAAGGCATGACCCGGAAATGGTTAAGAACAAACTTATGCAAGTGGTACCAACGTAAAATGCAATGTTCTGCCTACTGTCGTGAGATATTTTAGTAATAATTGTTATCAACACTGAAACGTAAAGTCTTACGTTCAATGAAATCGCAAATGCTTGTTTTTAAGATTCGCAAATATAATACACGAAAATAATATTATCTGAAATTATGATATCTCGGTAATCGGAAGTTTATTTTTATTTAGTTTCCACATAATTTATCAAAGTGTTTTTTTTTTAAATTGTAATATAATATAATCTGTTATTCTGTAACGTTGTGGTTGTCTTACTGTGGCTGATGAAAGGTATAATACGTTACACCTTTGCCACGTTTATGTTTCCATATCAAACTACCGTGATGGCTGTTTGTTAACTGTTTTGTCATTTCCATTATAAATTGGACCCTTTCAACTTGCCGTAACTAAGTCGATATTATATAGTTTCCCTAGCTATGGAAATTGCAAAAGTATCATCCGCATACTATTTCTCTGTACACACTGAAGTTGAATGACCCACGGGTTCACCAGGTAGATGGTTTGAAACCGAAACAATGTTTAGATAGCGTAAAGTATGGCGTGGAGATATAGAGTGATTATTGCATTGTCTGTGCATATTTTGTTTAGTTATCTAGTAAATGAATAGCAATGCATTGTAATAAGTAATAAAATAAAATAGGTAAAGTAATATTTTAAGGAATTAAATAATAAATTCTAGTTATTTTATCTCGATTCTATATACAATATAGGTATTCACGAATCAAAACGTTTCAGAAGATTGTACTACATAACATGTAACTTAATGATACATATAGATTATAGAATATATTCTATACCACCAATGTATAATAAATTATATGCACATTATGATACAATATTTCGTTCATTAAAGATTTTTAATAGCTTCTAAATATTAAATTCTGAACATCCTAGATATGCATATCAATTAAGAGTAAAGTTATACATTTAAGATTAATATTTTAGTAATAAATACTATAGATTTTGTAAAGTAATAGTTTAACTTTATACTTCATATATTCATATTTGTATACTGTATTGTACTAATTAATTCATAAATCATAAATAATAAATTATGTAAGGAATTACAATAGTATAATAATATTTGGCACATTAAATTATATTATACTGATAAACATAATGGTGTTCCATTAGGATTTCTATTATCTTAGGAGATATTGTAATTAGAAAACCCTCAAGGGATAACCAGTATAGGTAAAATATTTAAGTATATGTAATGGGTACTTAATATTGAACGAATTAAACACTGAAACTATTTCACTGTGACCGTATAAAAAATAAAAAATTTTATGTATTACGCACGCAGCCACACAATAAATACGTATACAATTTGAATAGCTATTGATTAATATAATTAAATAATAATTACACGAAGTAATTTATTATAACCACAGTATCATTTTAAATATATTTAAACAAAATAAAATTAATCGACATCTTCATTTTACATTCAAGTTGATGATACAAAATAAATATAATACTATTCAAAAATACCTATGCTTTTTACACCTGAAAAAAGATAACTGATTTCAAAAGTATATTATTTTTCTATTTGAAAACTATACATAATTGCCGTATTAGCAACCGTGGGTTCATCCGTTTAGATTGAACATTTCATCTTTTATGATTTAACACATTTTTGAATTGAAATTGAATTGTTAATTCATCAAATTCAACATAAGAATACGTTAATTGTTACAGTTATTACTATTACAATTACAATTACGTTACAATTGTTAGAGAAAAATTAATAGGTTGTTATATTCTGTAGATTATAAAGCCTTTAACGCACAAATTTCCTTGTTTTAAAGATATAAGAAATGTCTTAACTTATTGGTTTATTTATACGCTATGACGTAAAAAAGAAAAATTATTGTGATATAGCAGCTATTATGCTTTTAAGAAAAATATCATTCTTGTAATTAGTTTATTCTAAAACCTACGGTATTCTTGAAAAAGGGGGAACGGAATCACATCAAAGATGCTTTAATTTGTGAAAATTGAAAAGCGCCCGTGAATGAATTATTTCGAACGTTCATATTTTATCTATTGCTTTCGAGAAACACATTTTAACTGGTACGATTCCCGGAACAGTATTAACGCTTCGCTCTGTTCCGTGGTTTTCAATGAGAATTCCGAAAATAAAACAGGCCCACGTGAAATGGAAACTTCCCCGAAACAGGACGCGTTGAAGTTATATACGCTAAAAACATTCGCGTTTAATAATAATTTAATTGCGCGTTACGTAGTCCAAACGAGGTCAACTCGTTAGCTGCTTCGTGTAATACAAATGCAACACCGATACGTGCATGGTAGCAATCCAATCCTTGGCAACGGCCATTAGTTCTGCACGACCGTTCGCCCTCTTTGGATATTTTTATCAACACTTCGGCGGCGGAAAATGTATCTTCATGGCTTGCGACTCCGGAATTGGCTCCAAGTCAAAAAGCGACATTTTTCCGTGTTTTAGGGAGCGAGAAAACCAGTTTTTCATATTTTTTACATGACGCGAAATCCTATTCAATTTTCAAAGACAATGTTTTGAGATTCTGCGAAATTCGTGTTATTTTTAGGGTCACGCAGTTTTCAATGAGTCATAACTATCATCGAGAAATCTTAATCTTCAATCGGCCACTTATTCAAACTTACCTACTCCAAGTAATAATGCTCCGAGTTCCAGCTTAAATCAGATACAAAAATGATAAGCATACTCAAATACCACTGCCCACCCATGCACCTCCTTCAACTACGCCCGAAAACTTGTTTCCCAAATTTATAGACGATTTCAAAGATTTTATCAATCTATTATTTATTTTATCGACTTCAGTACTTAAATAATTGCTTCCGCCTCTCTATCCTCTCCTTAATTTCACATTATTAATTAGTCCACTAACCTCAATTCTAACTCTGTACTGATATCTCTCTACTTTTATAATGATAATGATAGTAATTATTAATATATTTATTAATTTTTATTATGTATATATCTATTCTATCTACGCTATTGTTAATTTGAATAATATCGTTATTTAATGTTACTGTATTTTTAAATTTGTTTTACGTATATTTTCGTTGTATTATAATTATCGTTTCTCACTTGCTGACTGTTATACATAATTACTTCATATTATTCATAATTTAAATATATTATCTCATACCTAACCATTTTTTCTTATCTAATATTATTCATCGTTTAAATTGTAATTAACTATATTAATAATAAGGTTAAATGCACTATAATATAATTATTGTAGAGCTTTTAAAGTTTTTTCTAAAAGCTCTTAAAATAGAAAAAAAAAACTATTGTTGAAATATCCAGAATAATTTTTATTATTGCTAATTGTATTAATTGTTGTCGCTTCCGCCCCGGTTGTATTATGTTAAGAATTGACGTTATTGTAATAACAATAATAAATATTCCGTTGACGTATGTTTCTCACAATATATATTATTCTATTTGCTCTCAGTCCCTACAAATATCTCTCAGACCCACGTTTTAGTGATATTACATTATTAAGTGTCGTTCATACCTGCAATTTAAAAAATTAGTTATTCGTTATAAAATTGTCACGCTAATGTATCAGTTCGTCAAGACTATGCACCTATCTCTCCTTCACCGCAATATTATATAAATTGTCGTTTAGCTCTTAAGTATCACTCGTGCCCTTTATCCTGGAGCCATGGAATTATATCGTATAAAATCGTCTTCAATTGTATCATATATCGGCTTGATGTGTGCTTCATCAAATCCAGTGTGCCTTCTAGTGACACAAATATCTATATTATATTCTATATACCCATATTCTGAAAAAACGGGGAAATCATCTACGTTTAAGTGAAGTTATTTTTAGTGTTTTCTGAAAGACCCCCTTAAAGTAATAATCAGCTGATAAAGTGATAAATAACTGTGTTATTTAGGATTGATCGAAGCTTACCAATAATCTTTCTTGATAAGATCAATTTACACAATAATCATATTGCTTATATTCGTTTTTTGATGCGTTGGACCAACATTTTAATGGCACATCATATTAAATACACTATTGTCGTTTAGGTGTACTTAAAACGTGTCATGAATTCACTAAGTGACTCATTGAGCTATTTTCTTTCCGTATTGTAGTCTCTCTAATATAATCAACCAATGATCGATATCCTCATTGAGCAACCGATTACTATGTGAATGATTTACGAAATTCCTGATATTCATTTTTATCATGATAATTGAATGTATTTTATTGGTATCTTAAAATTGGTTTCTACGTCCTAACATATTTATTCAATCTCGTATAAAAAAATTTTGGACTACACGTATTAGAAATTCTTGAATTCCTTTCTTTTTTTTATGCGAACTAGCGAACTGATCTTGGGTGTATCCTGTTCGACGTATAGTACAGTGAATTCCTTACAGGGGCAAAGTATTCCCTTCGGAAATATTTTCTCCACAGCTGCTATTCATAACCAAACTCTGATAATTTACTGTACTTAAAAAGTAAAAGTCGTTTCTTTTGGTAGCTACAGGTTTTCTTATTAATACAACGTGGGTAGAAATTATGCTTTATATAACTACAGTGATGTTCCTCTCTAACGTGCGCATCATTGCAAACAAACAATTTCCCCGGGGAATCCGTTATAGGAAAATTCCATCACATTATTATTATCTAACATGAACTTAAAATAATATTATCGTCGTCATAACCATACAACAAAGGTGAACAAGCAAAAATCAACATATATTGTTATATAGGAAAGAACTTAAGAGATTTAAGGAGATTTAAGGAGATTTAAAGTAATTCGTAGTGAGAAACCATAACAAAATATCAGTGTTATTTAAAATTCGTGAGCGATTTCTATCATATTATTGTTTTCAAAGCCAATGACGTATGTCTTAGAATTATTTGAAGCAAATACAACAGTTATAAGCTTTCATGAGGAAAAGTGTGATTTTTTTAACCGAAACTATATTTTTCTGACCTTAACTAATAAAATAATGGGAAGATTTATGTCACTATATTAATAATCGTGCAATAAGTTTTTTCTTAACGTTTCTGTAGTCGATCACAGCGATATAAAATAGTAAAATGTGTATTTTAAAATAACTCACCAAATACCATTGTTCAGCAAATAATGGATCGGGAAAACGTAACATTGGTTTTGAACTCGTTAGTTTTGTAACATTTCGTACTGGCGTGAAATCTCTTTTAAATCTTTTGAGCTCGAACTGCTGCTGCGACCATATAACCTGAAAACAGATAAATAATCGTTCATATTAACAGCTGAATCAACGTAATATTTTTAAATATGATTTATTTCATAACAAGCAATTCATAAGCATTCCAGATTATAATGATTTATTGTTAGTGTCGCCGTCTTAGTTTACCGGCACTTGGTTTCTTCTTATGATAACGCCCAGCGTTGATAAGATAATCGAGTATTAAATCAGGCCCATGAATCATTGTTCTATAACCCGTTATCCTGGAGATATGCTTTTACGTTTTAAAGAAGGAAAAAATCTGTTAATTAACATAATACATCAAGATAAATTGCATACCAAAAACTAAAATGTATGAACATTTTCCGACCTTTTTGGCCATTCAGACTCTAAAGAGTAGATAAAGCAAGCGAGATATTAAGTATAATAAACAATTTAAAGATCACTATAATACCGGCAACCAATAAGTGGTACAAATACTTATGAATATTTTATTTTGAATAATTTAAGCAAAACTATTTCAATATTTTGATCCATAAGAGTATTTTCCGTTAAATTATCTGTTTTTATACTGCATTATGCAGAACATTATTAACCTGTAATTTTTTTCAATTCATCGATTAAGTCGTTTTATTATAAATAAATATTAAGTTCATTATTTTCACGTTCAATTGAAAAATTGTGGAAAATCATAGGTAAACGACATGGAAATATTTTATCTAAACACTTACCTAAATAAATTAAAAACCTATCGAGACCATAATTTGTGCATATATTCGTCTTGAATCGAACCAGGTTAATGGTAATAATCATTGTGGAACAGATGTTCGATTCGTTAAGTTTTTATTTCCGAATCGAACAAGTACTCGGGTATAGGTACCCATACAAGTCCGAGGTCAGCCAAAACGTTTGCGGTCGAAGCGAATCCGAACAACTAGTGTTTTGAGTACACGCATAATTGTATACATATAACGTACAAGTATAAACTTAGATATTACAATAATCACTCGTTTCACGGTTACTATATTGTCATCCGCCCGTCCGTGTTGTACGCGCGCAGTCACGATGTATTTCCCACATTAAGTGTGATTGTTTTCGAGGATTTTTCAATGGGCTTCCGACGAACAATGTACGCGCGGCGCAACGCGTTCGAGTGATTTCACGTTATAAACACGTTATTCTTATCACCGTCAAGCCGAAAGATTTATCGATAAACAACAAAAAAACTGTAAACTACGCACCTATTGTCAACGGTGCAGTGTCTGCACTGACTTTAAAACAAGGAATCGCGCTGTAAAATTAAACTTGAAAACAATGCATTATTCTCTAGTGCAGCTGTACAAACACACATAGTCTATGACGAGGACGCGGAGATTTCATTCCGTTCGGGTTTTTTTTTTCTTTTTCGTTCTTTCATTTCAATTTCAACAGTAGGTAGTTTATCCATGGCGGCGGCATGGCGTATTATCGTTAACACATCTTATCATTCGAAAACAATAAAGAAATTACGTTTTGAGCGGACGACAGATTCGTCTGACGCCGCAAACCGAGGTGTACGCGTTGGTGCATTGAGATTGGGGTCTTTTCTGTTTGGTGACGCAGCATAATTCATAGCCAACGATCCCGCCGAGTTCTACCGTCCGCGTCAATGCTCGAGGTATTAAACGTAATCGTTTGGGCTGTTTTTTTTTTTTTCAAATTCAAAACGAGTTTACATTGTGTTGTTCGGCGTGAAATTAAATATAAAATATTGTGTACGAGCGGACAAATCAATAGCAAATGATAAAGGAGATAATAGAAAGGACATGCATAGTAAATGCTCCGGTGGCAAAACGAAATGAAAATTATTGTTAATACACTGATAACATCGATACTAATATAATATAGAGTTACCTTATATGGAATTTGGATTTTAGTTCAAATTACATAAAATGCGTTCTCAATATTTCAATAATTCAAAAATTGAATTATCGAATTAATTAGGCATCGAGAAAAAATAATAAAATTATAATTCCTTGAAAACTTTGATAAGAAACTAAGGAGTTTAAACATCCTTTTTATTACAAATCGGTCAACCATAACTAGGTGAATTGTATTCCAGCTTATTGGTCTAAATGCGTGTATAATGTAAAATACTCCAACATCCTTGTCCAACAACAACACAAAATTGATAATATAATATCTCACTCATCACCGTCTGCTAAATACTGTTCATTAGACTATTGTCAAATTATAGGATAGATCATATGACTTTGAACCGTTAGCACTGCTTAGGTACATGGTTCAACACAGCGAAATTATAACCCACATTCAGTGAACCCGACTGGTTGTGGAAAATTTAACATATTATTTTAAATACATTATAATAATCCGTATATACTACTGATTTAGTATATAATTCTCAAATATATTATCTATAAACATATTGGTTTTGTGTTATTTTGTAAAAGTGAAATAATTTCTAAACGAAAGAAATAGATTAAACGGTTAGTAAAATTAAAGTAAACTTACGTCTGAATCGTTTGCACGTTTGAATAAAATCGACTGAAAACCAACATTTTTAATTTACAAGAAATTAGAGTTCCGTTACGGTTTGGACGCTTTTGAATGTAATAAAATATATATTTTAATTCCTTTAATTTTGTCTGTTTGCATTATACTGTAATAAGAAATACTGCAGTTACGAGCAAACAACAATAAATTAATTAAATTACCAGTGTTACCTATGCTAAATCAACCGTTTATTAAACTTCATTGTACATAACCAACCATCCCGGCAATCATTATTTTGATTAATCCGGCGTCAACTGAATGCAAATGAGAAAACATCTTATCGGATAACATTAGTGTAATGTATTCTTCGATACTTAAAATCGCATAGTTTAAAGTATTTCTACGGTTAAAACCTCAACCGTCACAAATAAGACATTTGACATCATTATGCAGAGTTTATGAAACGGATAATTTATTCAATATAATGCCATATTATTATATTATTTCACTTAGCTACAACTGTTCTACACTTGTTTCTATTCAAACTCATAAACTCACAATACATTCGCATGGTATAATGTAGTTGTATGCAAATAAAATTACTTTGAGCTAATATTATACAAGAACAAAACTGAAATAAATACAAGAAGTACTGACCGAAAAAACTATATGTTTTACAGTTAATTATAATAACATATTAAATCAGTGATATTCATTAGTTAGCATCGTATAAACAATGTAAGCCTTAAAAACACTACACCGATAATGCTGAAACACTATATGTTAATATGGTACGTGACTACGTTCATTATATCGTTACCTGTTGAATAATTTCACATTTAGCCATAGGCACACTACACGTTTTAATTCGTTCGTTTTATACATAGGAATTGTGAACTTTTATAGATGTGTCAATATTATTAAGGTTATGTTTTATTTTACTTGGATGATGACTTAGGTGACAAAGTAAAATATTTCTTACGGTATATTTCTTTCTTCGGTATACTGAATTATAACTGATAAATAAATTAAAGTAGAGCTCTGCAACATAAAGTCTCATTGGTATTTTATTATTTGTAAGCCCTTATCTTAAGAAGTTCGAGATGACGATATTTTATTATTTGATATTTTTTTATTGACTGTAAAAATAAATAATATGTAAGCCACAACAATGCTCAGTATAATATTTGCGGAAACTACGTGTAAGCTTTCTAGTTATTATATTATTTCTAAAAGCGAATAGAACGATTTGGCATGTACATTGTTTTATCATTATAATGTTGTCGTAATCTATTTTTAGCTTAATACTTAGAATAAGTTCACGGTGAAATTGAAAATATTTATATTTGAAAAAATATACGATATTATTCCGTGAACTAACATATTCCGCGTTGTAAAATACGTTTAAACAGCTTTCGTATAGCTGACTATCAAAACATCAATAAGTCACGTCAAACATTGTGAAAGTTTGCTGATGAAGTAGTTAGAAAATATCTGTAGGCGAAGGTAAATCAATCATGCTGTTTATTATTGAATTATGAAGCGGCTAAAAGAATAAGATTGGTTATAGCATTTTTTCCCCTGCAAGGCTCTTTGAAAACTTTCAAAATATCATTTAACTTCTGGATTAACGTAGTATGCTAGTCAGCTAAATTTCAACATTTCAGTAATCCCATTAACAGATTTCAAAACATTTTAAACATTCGAACGATTCGTTGGAATATTCCGTACAACTCTTTAGTTTAATCAAGTACATTTTTTTTTCTTCCTCCGACTACAATATTATAATAAATTTATGATTTATCGTTATATTATTTATCATAGAAGACTACCGTTAATACGAAAAGCGATGGGCTCAACAAAAAATCTACACAGCACTCGGTAACTGTTATAAGGTAGTACAATCGATAAACAACAGCCATTGTACTTACGAACTTAAAATTAAATCTGAAAATAGCAACATAAATGATGACGGAAAAACTAGAATTTTGGTATACCTACATTACTATTGTTTTGTCGACGTCATCGTTTCATCGTTGGCAAAGAGAAAAGATAAAACCATTGACATATAATAACATGTTGTTTGATTAATTTTTTTTTGTCACATTAAAAAAAGCAAGTTTTAACTCACTCTTCATGCTGTTTTTTTTTTTTTAATAAAACTTTACTGTATAAGTATTTATAATATAAATTTAGATGTATCGTTTATCAGTGAATCAAGTTATAAGGTTATCCTATATCCTAAACACCTTTGTTTCGGAAGTTATCTACATTTTTAAATTGGTGAAAAATATTACTACATAAAAAAAAACTGGTTCTGGCAAGGTTATAATTTAAACGAAAAAAAAAATCATCGAATTATAAATTCTATTTATTTGTATTTGTATTTGTCTTGAAATATTCGAATATATTAGACGTTTTATCTAAAAAGAAACTAAAATAGCTTTGAAGAAATATTGATAATACTTGTAAGAACATGCAATATTCCAATATTCAAATTTTATAACGTCAGCCAAAAAAAAAAACGCTCATTCAAATTCTCTAAATTCTTAAAAATAGGTAAAATTACTTAGTTACTTGCATCTTATCACATTGTATGGCCGTATAATCCAAAATCATCAAATGTATCTACAGAAATAAGAGCTAAGAGTACGAAATATAAAAGTATTTCCAAGTTTTTCATTTTTATTTCATTCTCCAATACCTACTGAGAAAAGTTATAAAAGTGACCTTTTTAAATTACTTTGAGTAGGTATCTTATTTCTAAAGAATTGAGATAGCGTACGATTATAAATGAAACTCTTGACGTGGACAACCTACTACTTGATCACAGAGAATATGTAATTTCTTCACTACAGTAAATTAGCTGTATATAATATATTATATGAAAACCATAATCGTTTAAAAATAAAGTTGACCCTCTTCAGTAACAAATGTATACGATTTTTGATCGAAGTAAATGGCATTTTTGGTAAGACTTGTACACGTAATGCGTGTACTTTTTCATAAAAAGGCAAAAACTTTATTGTATAAAATGAACATAAACAATTACCAACAAATGTATCATTCAGAGTTCTCGTTTAAAATCTTAAATTTAACTGGGTATTAAAATGTTTTGTTACCTAGTCGGGGTGCGTTGAACCATTAGTTGAAACCATTAGTTGAACGCAATTTATCGAATTAAAATTTTGCAAAAAAAGAATTACTCACACTCTCGGCCCTTTGATAATATTTTCGTTCTGTTCACCAACGTCCGTTAACGGTAAGGACATTATTACATAGTGTTCATTATCATAAACCAATTATTATTGTTGTGATGATTTTGTAAACGCTATTTTTAATATATTTAATTCATAAATTCGCGATTTACGAGCGAATATTTTCACTGAAACGTTGAAGGCTGGCCTTTGTTTCGGACAATATTAGCACGAACGGTCAAAAACATGCCGGGCGCAACCGAGTATGGCATAATATTTTATACAGCTAGGGAAAGGTTAGAATTAGGTCACTCGATTTCCGAGACCAAAAAAATGTTAATGACAGCCTTTTGAATTTATTTCTGTATTGAACAAACGCGAGATATTACCTATTTCCAGCCGTTAATTAACGATATAACGTAGGGGGAAAAGTGTATCAAAAACCCCTAGAAATAAAATTCCATTTGATTTTAAGTAATTAATATCACATTAATTGTGTCGATAAAAAAAAACTTTTTTTACGTCAGAATAAACTACTTTTCTTTGACACGTACGGTTTATCTTTTGATACTTTTTTTTAAACCCGCAGTAGTTTCCCGTTAGGTTATATACATTTTCAGCATTGATTTATTGGACCATTTAATTTCATGGTTGCAAAATGATTGACAAATGAGGTGTGTTGTTGATGAAACTCAAATATAACACATAAACTCACAACAATAGTAATATTGGTGGTTTGTTCTGAAGCACATTTATTTTATTTTAATTTTTTTTATCAGTAAATCGGTACAATGTATCAATGTCAACGATTTGCGGTTGGTACACGTCAAATGAATATTACATACATATGTAAATTATGTAGTATAATACATTGTTGGTTTGAAAAAAAAGCAAAAAAAAAATGTACGACTTCAATCTTGCTGTAATAACCATTTTCGAAATCGATGATAACTGTTGGTGTTTCTTTAAACAGTTTTAAAAATAAAATAAATAACTAGATAATAGTACTAAATATAACGTTAAAATTACGATTACTGTCGTATTGAAGTAATAAAAAGAATACTTAACTAACGAAAATAGGTGTACCAACAGATTAATGTAGTCCAATTACACTGAATATGAATTTAAATACGATAAATATACATAGAAACATTTCGATGAAATATAAATAAAAATAAAATAAATGAAGATTACATATATTATTCGACCTAATTCTTTCAGAAGATTTATTTGGCAATAAAGACACACCACTATACTAAATTCAGTTGCTCTCTGTTTAAATATTTATTTAAATCAGCAGAAGATTCATTAAAGTGTCTTAAATAACAGTGATATAACGAAAGAACACAAACCCTGTCAACCTGAGATTCAATTTAATGAAAACGCGTTAATTTCTTCTTTAAACCAAATAAATAAAAGTAACAACCTGTCGAAGTGTCTTATACTTTCCGTCCGACAAAAAAAAAATATTACACAATTGTTTAATGCGGAATCGTTTATTCGTTAATTTAAACTAAAAAGGTTTTTACTGCCGACACATTATTCGCACTATTATAGACCAATTTTACGGTAACTGAACACTGTGATGACAATTCCTCGGTCCCAAAGAATCAGAGATTACTAAGCGTCAAACCAAACTTTCTCGAATATCTGTATGTTTGTTAAACGTTTAATTTAGTTGTAATGGTAACCAAAAAAAAATACACTACTAGTTCCACTGAGAATCTAAAAAAAATATATGGATGCGTTTGTAAAATTGAATAAACGGATTTCGGGTTTTAACGTTTTTAACTCGTTCAAAAGCTATTGTATTACGTAGGTCGTAGGCATAATACGTATGTGATTACAAATTTAAATATAAAATATATTATATAACTGACTACTATATTGTCTATTCATCGAATAATAATGATTATGTAATTTAAAATTTAAAAAATTCAATTGTAGTTATTTGCTGTGTTAACACAATTTTAAAAGTCGTTCAATTATAATACGTTTATTGCTGGAAGTTTTTCCATCGGATCTTGTTCTACACGTATAAAACAAAACTTTCCAAGTTGTCTTATTATAACGTACAACAATTAACCTTAAATGTTTTATTTATTCTATACATTCATTAAATATTTCAGTTTTATTAGCTGATCCAAAAATTAAAAATATGTGAATCCACAACAATATATGTTATACATGATGTAAAATTTTAAAAATAAGTCAAGTGATCGGAATAGATATCATAGGTATTTAATTTTGTACGTAAAATAAATCTCGATTTCACCAAACCTTGCATATTAATGTGTTGAACTCATTTTTTTAAAGCCTAGTATTACGTTACATTTGTGTCACAAATGTCATAATGTGTGGTTGTGATTTACGGTGCCATTATTGCCATATTTTTATCACCAAAATAAATCCTTCATGAATTAATTACGACGATGCAATTACCATAATTATATAATTATTTAACGATATAACCAAAGGAGATACATAATATACATAACATATACTCATTATATTATCATATCACATCTAGCTTTACATAATAATTGTAACACATATATATATATTAATTAATGTTGTATTCCTAATACAAATTTAATGTTACCTATTGCTGAGGAAATGCAAAATAAACCAACAAACAAAATTCAAACATTTAAAAGCATCGCACTTCCCCAAATTCTAAATGCCCCTTCTTATGTCTCTACCCGCACCATACATACAAACCTTAAAATGCCTGTAGTTTATGAAGAAGCTAAAGTATATTATAAACGTTTCTATGCTCACACAGTTTCTCATCCCAATCTTCTTGTCAGAAATCTCACTATTCCAACAATCCCCTGTAACCCCCTGAGACACTTAAAACGGAAATGGTGTCGTGACCTGTTGTTACCTAATATAACATAATCAACAATTGAAAAATATTAAAAAAAATAAATGGTTATGTGAAAGTGTTACTAATGGGTTGATGCTTTCCTCAAAATTGTCAAGTATTATGTATAAATGTTATTAAAGGTATACTCATAAATCATAATGTATATATATTTATTTTAATTATTTTTATATAACAAACTATATCACATTTACTTATTGTGCCCAAGTGGTATACAATGTAAATTTTCTTTAAAAAAAAGAAATGTTTACCTATTATTTAATAAAGTCTCGTATATTATTATTACTAAACATACATATATATATATATATATATATATATGCATATGTAAATGGGTTATAACCACATTTATTTTAAAATAAACAGATAATTAAATAAAATAAGCGAATATACTAAGTCGCGTGATAATGAATCACTTGTTTACTCAATAATGTTGGTTCACCTTAGTCAAATGCGTACGTATTCGAAGAATGGGATATTTAAAAATAGTGTTCATAGAAATTTAAAGCTTACTAAAGTAACAACCAAAATATCATAATGTAAAATACTTATGAGAAACCTGTCACCTCGAGGATGAAAGTTATAGATATTCAGTCTTTTATGCGCACACAACGGACGGGGCAGCAAGTTTTCGCCAAAGGCAGTCGATTAAACATTTAACTTAATTAGATGTACAAGGCGATTTTGTAGACGTGCCTATCTCCCTTTTCAGCCGTAAAAATGCTTAAATCCGATTTTTTTTTCAACGTTCAAATTACTATGTAAACTATGTTTTCAAAATTGTTTTTTTTTTTCATATCACCTTAAGTCATGTGGTCATGTGGTGATACAAATTTTTGTTTTTTTAAAAATTGGAATACCAAATTTTTACGCAAAATATTAATTTTTCTGTAATTTTTGATGTAACATAGTCAAAATTTAGACAAATACTTTTAGAGTGATTAAAATTTAAAATTCCACATGCTAAAATCAAGGCAATTTAAGAGTCATATATTTCGCGGTTAAACTCTTTCCATAGAAAAAGTAATGAATTTACTTAATAGTTTTCGATTTTGAATATAGAGTCAAGAAAACACTGGTACACTGCTTTTGTTCTTCGCCACGCTGAAAGGACCGATTATTAGAAATTCTATATATTCGACATTCAAACACTACCCCTTCTAAATTATATTGAAGGTTTTCTTTGAACTTATGAACACCCGGTATCATACTAAAATTATTTAGTGTTAATCGGCCGATCCGTAATATTCATCCTTATTCCCACGACTGCATGATTGGCGGTGATCCTATCAGTACCACCCGGCATCCGATACACTTTTTGATTTAAGTTCTTGCTCATTAAACTACATACCAAAGGGTATAATACTTAATACGTGTATATCAAAATGATGATCATCGCGTTGCTTTGTCTGTACCTACTGTACATAACACTACATTAGTGTATGTTTTGACAGCAATTATCGTTCATTTATGTCACGAGGTTTTTACCTTTCAAGTTTACTTATACAACGTTGTCTATTTTATATTTGGTTTTTTGGCTTATTTTAGTTAATTGCTATTTCATATCGACTTCAAAAACATGTGGTATGCTCGTTTGTCAACTGGTAACTGGTTTATCTGTTTGTTTTAAAATTCAAAACTAATCTTATTTATTAATTAATCGATTACGTAATAGTTCACCGATTCGTTTTACATGTTCGTGTTGTCGCTTTTACGTCTCAATACTCCGGAATGTCATCCGTATCGGTTACCAGATAATGTATACCTACTTCAGAAACTATGTTCAAAAACCTTCGCCCATAGATTTGTCGTGCGCTCAATATACACTAGCCATCCTTTTTCACTTGACGTGCAGTAAATTGAGATAGTCCGCAATTTAGTATTTTATTTCATGGATGTTTGCCAAAAGTTCTATTGCCATCGAATGCGCTGTGATTCGTATTAAAAAAAAAATTTATACTCCTCTTGTATGACCGACATAATGTCAAATTAATAGTAAAATAGAAGCTGCACCATACATTTCCCTGTTCCGGACCGACTTAAAGATTTTATTTTAATATGACCTCGATTGAGTATAGGTTGCACCGCGCCTCTCGCAATTGGTATATTTCAAAATGCTTTCACAGAGCTTAAACGATTTTGACTTGAAATCTACCAGCTAGCGTTCATAACTGCAGTTTTCGCAATACATACATGCAGTTCATGTGATTAGAACTTGGCCCATTACCTTTAAGTTTGTGTGATCAGATAAAAAAAATAAAATACATTTAAAACCTAATTGAGTTCGGAGTACATGAAGTACTTTAATCATATCACCATGATCGAAATCAAAACTCTTTACATATTTTGTTGACAGATATATTTTACCTTTTACCATATTAGTTGAAAAACTGCGAATAGTAATTGATTTGATCAAAGCTAAAGAAAAATGCGATTCTTGAAAGACTTGGCATGTTATGTAATCTTGATCCAAATGGTACTCAAAGGTGATAATAATTTTATTTAGGTTTATTAACTAACAGATTTCGACGGAATCTCGAATAAAAAGTTAAAAACCAAATAAAACCCCGTGTTTAACAAAATCTTTAAAATTTCTCTGGTTCACTGGTCCTTAATATAAATTGTATTTTTTTTTAAATAAAATTGCAAATGTCCATTACAACCAATTCTGAACAGTTGATTTAATATCAGTCAAGTTGAGTTTGCAAAAGTATTTTTTTTTGATTACTTCATGTTTTGTTATGACGATACACTATAAAATTATATTTTCACTATATTTACATACATACCTAAATTGATATTTATTTTTTTATTTATTACTCTAAGTGTAATTAATTTAAAAAAACAAACATTTTTAAGTAAAGTCAGTTTCAAAAAAAATATATTCATACCAACCTATTAAAGTTGGAGTTAATTTAATAATGAGTCGTGATGGTACGAAAAACATATTAATGATGTTTTCATTATTTTTAAAATGATGAATGAGACAACAGCAAGATTGTTATAAAATACAATTTGTATAAAAAGGTTTTTTAACTTTTATATTTCCGAAAGAAAAAAACAGGATAAATATAAAAGTTAGAGTATTCGTTTTAAATACATATTAGTTTAAGTGCTTCAGCACATCCATATATTATGTAGAGATATGTCTTGAAAATGTAATTTTACTAGTGTAATTTTCATTTTTGACAGTATTTTAAATGCGATTTATAAGACTGGGCGAAAAAACTCATATCATCATACTTTAAGAAGTAACACTGAAAATACAATTGGGAACAAACGAAAATTAATTTTAACGTTTAGAATTAAGTTATAGTTATAATATCTACGGCCATGCTATTTATTATAAGGTGAGTAAAAATGATTACAACTTTAAATCATCTGAGATTTGAAGCTTGACATTTCAGTCCTGGTTTGAACAAAATGTAGGAATAATAATTTCAATACAATACGTAGGGCAACATGAATAAAGATCAAACTAAATTAATCAATTAAATACTTATTTAACATACTCATTGCCAGGTGAATGTATCCATTATATCATTATATCATTTATAGAGTTCTAAGACGTACTTTGTACGATTTTACATATTATTTACTGTACTTTAATCTCGCGTGATAAAAGTTTCATTTAGTTCGCAACAATGTTCATTAAAAATATTATCGTTTTACTACTATCAAAAACATAATTAATAGTTGCATACTGTTTTAAAATGACAGTACCTGGAAATATCTCAATTTAAAAATAATTGTACCTATATTAACGTTTGAATTGTTATGACGCACATTCATTTTTAAAATTGGGAAATATCCAGGTACTGTGGGGTATCATATTAATACAGTGATGCAATTATTAATTATGAAAGCAGTAACAGTGCAATGACAACATTTTTAATTGGTTATAGAGTACAGTATTATACTGTATAGCTTATATTAGTAATATTTTTCAATATTTAAATTATTAATGGATTTGAAGTTCGTATATAGTATATCTATTTTTTTTTTTTGCAACACTCGTAGTCTATAAATGAAAAACATCACTTGTATAATAAATTGTTATGATTTAGAATAACAATTTATGTGTAAGTTTTAATATCGTATTTTTACAACTTTATATACATTTACAGTAGTAGATAATAATATTTTCTGGAATACAGGAAGTATTTTTTACAATAATTTTACGTCTCGTAGAGTAGTTTTAACCTTTTATTTTAACAATGACATAATCTAAAGGTTATGATCATATTTGATATGTTTATAATATAATAAATAATATCAAATGCATTCAATATTTCTGATGTTTTCCTTTTTTGTAGATGATAATGGTGATGAGAATGATGATAGTGATGTTCATAGTTATAGTGGTGAAGTTGATGATGATGATGATGATAATGATAATGATGATGATGATGTCAATGACGTAGATAATGACGGATATTATGTCCAGCGATCCAATGCCATCAGGAGTATCGTTTCTTTGTTGTAAATGTTGATACAAACTATAAGCCCTGACATATCGATGGCAAAGACAATTTAATGGTATTGAGAACGGGAAATATTTTCTCATAACGCATCGACTGACATATCGGAACCCAACCGATTTTTAAAATTAACATAATAGCATTACATACATTTTATTACGTAGATAATTCCGAAATAATAAAAAAGAATCAGTACATTTTTATCTACCATTCAAACCACACAAACTTACTAACTGAGTAGATACATTTCAGGTGAAAATCTTAATTTAAAATCCATCTATTTGCATTAAAAGTGCATGGATCAGTCTGTGTACGTTAAAATTAAAAATATTGAAAACACCAATATTCGATGCATACTTATCATACATAACATTGCTGAACAAGTCAAAACCGGCGATAATAGTGATCGAATAGGTATTTGAGATGATGCGGAAAATAATAATATTTGAATAATTCAAGGACGATATTCAGACATTGATCAACATTATAACTTTTTCGGATAAAAATGAACGAACATAATGACAATTCTACATTGTTGTTGTCTCATACAAATGGATGATAATCGATTGACCTTTCTAAAAACGTATAAAAAACGGCTCGCGGTTGTCGAAGTTTTCAATTGAACAAAAAATTTGAAATTAGCCGAACCGTACAAGTAATGCATGTGCGATAAATATGCGAAAAGCACAACTGCCAATTGATGTAGATATAGCCTATACTGAATCGCGAACAAAACTCCGACCTAAAAAAATAGATAAGAACGAATTTTGACAAACATCATTGCAAAACGAACGAAGGAGGCACCGATGTATGAACGAGTGATAAATTGTTCAGTTGTTCTCAACAGAAATTGTTTGTTCTAGTATGTGGAGTAAAAGGCGAGCTACAAGACGTCTGTAATACAGTGGCATCTACAGATATGACCGATACTTCAACCTAGGGTTTAGTTGTCGAACGGACGAGGTATGTTATTAGTAATGTAGATATATTATTTTTATGTAGGTATATTAGTTGATATATTATGTGTAGGCTGCCGACGTGTTGATTTGTAATATTATGGTATTAGATGAAATTTGACGTATTGCAAACCAGGTGTTCTAAGATGTAAAATTGTGATGGGTTTTACGACCTCAGATGGATTATATAGAGGTGTGGAATAATGAAAGTTCTGTAAAATCTAAAATTGTTCTCGATTCATTGATATTCTTATTGGGTGATTATGGACGATGATTGCTCACAAAGCTCTTCTGTGACATTATCTGTTATATATGTAATTATTTTTCGTTCTCAAAAACTGAACAGAACGTGACGTATTGACACTAAAATGGTTGATATCATATCATTGAATACCGCAATAATGGAACATCTAAAATCCGGAATACATTTGATTCGTTTTAAATCGGTCTACAGTTTTTGAGACTATGATTGCTTGGTTTATATCTGAGGAAAATGAAACAATAGGATTTTTTTTCCTGTGTTCTAAAACAGATTAATGCGATTTGCAGATGATTGAGAAAAGAATTATAGTGCAGAAATTCCTTGAGAAACAGATTCAATTTGAATAAAGATGATTTCATATGAACCAAGAAATATTACAAGTTAAACTCAATGGTAAAGTGTCTCTGTCACCACCGACAATAGCCATGTATATTGTTATTTATAAGTTTGTATCCATATTCCATTTCTATATATTTATATGAAAAGACTTTACAGTTATGTTGAGATGATGTCATGTATGCATGTAAGTGAGTGTGTGTGTGTGTATGTGCAGCTTTTTAATTATAAATGGTTATGCTTTTGACGAGTTTTTATATCTACAGATAATCGTGTGCAGCTAAATGGATGAAAGTTTTCCGTTGAAAAGTTTGTTGATTTTCATTGAGAATTACATCGAAGTCACTGAAAGTATAACTATATTTGTTTATTTACACATTCAATGTTATTGAAATGAATGAAAGATTGTAAACAACAAAGTTGATATTTTTTTTCATTTAGTGTCTTTACTCACTTCAAAGGCACAAAAAGTATAGAAACTTTCTTAATGTTGGATGGTATTATACATGTTTATAAACTTGACCTTTTTATATGTCAATCAAAGATACATCCTAAACAAATATTTCGAATTTGTTTCCACTTTATTCTTAGTCAAGTGCCGCATACGAGTACCATTTTACTGACTGTGTAACAACAACAACCGTTATGTCACATTTTACTTTGGTTTGAGCTAAACAGACTGTTCATTAATCGTGCAAATTTAAAAATGAAAAAAAATAGTCTGTCGTCCATTTTACTAACAATACATTTATAGAGGATAAATTATTTAAACATTAGCGCTTTCAGATTTACATGATTTGTCTGTTACTTCACACTAGATAATTTACCTATGTATTTCAAATGAAATATTTTAACCACACAAAGAAACTTTTTTTCTTACTTCTTATTTTTTTTTTTTTTGTACTTATGTGAATGTGCTTTTATTATTATTATACTTTTTGTTGTTGTGAGAGTACGTTTATGATTATTTCAAAAGTTACTTTGGTGAAAAAATATAACAAACAAAATATAGTATAATAAAAATCTAATTTTTTTTATGTAGTTTGTTCTTTCTTTCGAGCTCTTTCAACTATCGTTGATTTCAGACGTAATGCAGTAATGACACGATTAAAACACAACAAAACGTCAAAAAGCATATTTAAAACAAAATTAATGGTAAGGAAAGTTGTTCTTTTGTGTTACTTTGTTTATGAAATTTCTCATAACATTATACTTTAATGTGTTAAATTTAAATCTAGAAATGTCTTTTTCCTGTTAGCATAATAACACACGACTATTTTTTTTTACGCTGGTCATAAAATATGTTGGCTAAGGTTAAAACTGTATGATATAATATAAGGACTCCGATGTATGATAATATGACTATTAGGGTGGTCCTTATTTATATATGTGATATTTTTTTTTAACTATATTTTAGTCCGTACCCCCTAGATTTGTTAAGTTACCTGAGGAGGTAATTTGGGTAAAATTTGGAAGCTCTTACACAACCCCTTCTGGTGCCGACTAAGGGTTGAAATATGGCAAAATAGGGTAGTTTTGTTATTTTTCAAATTTAATTCAAAAACCATAGCACTTAGCGTAAAAAAGTATAGAATCTAAATTGTAGAACTCAATGATTCCTATAAAAAATAATCGGACATAATTTTTCATAGATTCTTTATTTTCCAAGAAATATATTAAAAATCAAAATAATTTAATATTTTTGACAAAATTGATTTTTTCATTAATTTGAATATATTTGCCAAATCGTTGGAGATAAAATAAAATATCCTTGATACAAATTATAATAAATTAAATTTCCTAAAAAAAAGGTAATAAGTTAAAATGTTGTTTGATAAGCCATTTTATTGTAACAGTCAGATTTATGTAATATTAAGTTTTGAAAACGACTATATCAGCCGTAATAATAAGAAATGTATTGGCAACTACCATTTATTATAAATAGAATGCTCACTGGCCGGTTTTTCAATGGTAATAAAAAATGGTGATAAAATCTACAGTCATTGATAACAATTTAATTAAAATTTGTTTTCTTTGATAATAATATTAAAATATAGAATGCTATATTCGTGGGTATACGAGTAAAATATTTCGTATGATACTCTTATCGTAAATAATATGAAGTTATAATAATTTTTCTATAATATTATCGTTTAACGTTTTCGAATTTAATCATTACAGTGCGTTTGCCGAGTATAGTGTTTAGTGTTTTACAATGTCACGAAATAAAATTTTTCTTGTTGGTATTATGAATAACCAAATAACCGGTAGTAAATTGCCTTCAAAACGAAACTGTTTAAGTGTTTTATTTTATAATATGAGAAATGTACATTTAAATTTAAACTCAAGTGCCTTGCTCACTATTGACGAGTGTTTAATATACTGGAAGAAAGCACGAATTCCAAATCAAGATCGTGACAATTGTGCAAAAAAATTGAAAAAGTTGTATGAAGACTTACGTAATTTAGAAAAAAATAAAACTAAAACCGGAAATTTATATCGAGTGAGAGAAAGAAATTTTGAAGACACATTAGATGATTTATTTGACATCGCGCATTCAAATGCAATAAATATTATCAAAATTGACGAGGACAAAGAATTTCTATTATCACAAAGACAAAAGGGACGTGTTGGATGCATGCTTGGTAGAGATATTAAATTAGCTGAAAAGGAACAACGAAAAGCCACACGGACAGACACAGAAAATAAAAGAAAAGATAAACAAGAAAATTCTGAATACTTGAAAACGGGTAATTAATTTTTATATAGTATAATAACTACCTAAATTTTAAATATATAATTTTTATAAATATAAGTAATTTTTATTTTAGCAAATATTTCGAATGAACTCGATTATGATGAATCGGAGTTTGAAGATACAGCAATTCAACAACCTGTAATGGAGTTAAACATTCCGACTTCAAGTACTACTATTAGAAGACGAGCTAGAAGAGATATTTTGACCCCACGCCTTTCAGTATGTCTTGACAAATGTAAAATTAGTGATAGAGACGCTGTACATATATTGACAGCATGTATCGAAGCAGTAGCATTAGATCCCAATGATTTTACAATAAACCGAACGTCAATAAGAAATAATCGACAAATATTTCGTAAAAAAATTGCAAGTAATATAAAATCTAAATTTGCAGATCTAAATTTAAATTATGGAATTGTGCACTGGGATTCTAAGATTCTGCCCACTATAGCTGGAAAAGAAAAGTGTGATAGACTTCCTGTTGTTATAACGTCCCAAAAAACTGAACAGCTTTTGGGAGTTCCCCACCTTTCGAGCGGCACAGGCAGTGAAATATGTTCGGCAGTATATGATGAATTAGAAAATTGGGGATTATTAGATAAAATACAAGGATTTGTTTTTGATACCACAGCTTCTAATTCTGGTAGATTAAACGGTGCTTGCGTTCTATTAGAGCAAAAATTAGAAAGAAACGTATTATTTCTAGCTTGCCGGCATCATATTTTCGAAATAATCTTACATGCCGTATTTATTGAAGCCAAATTTGCACCATCGTCTGGCCCAGATATACCACTATTTAAAAGATTCGTTAATGATTGGAATAATATTGATAAAAGCGAATATTCAGTGTGGACAGATGATCCTATGACTTTCGATATATTAAATGAAGTGCGTGATGAGATATTAGATTTTGCAGAAAAAAAACTTCAAGATTGTTTCCCTCGTGATGACTATAAAGAGTTTTTACAGCTCATTGTAATATTTCTTGGAGGAAAACTTGAAGGAAATGTTAACTTTCGGAAACCTGGAGCCTATCATTTGGCACGATGGATGGCTAAGGGTATTTATTCATTAAAAATTTTATTATTTAAAAAACAGTTTAAGTTGACTTCTAAAGAAGAAATGTCACTTAAAAGAATTTGTTGTTTTATAATTAAATGTTATGCTGAAGTGTGGTTCACTGCTCCAAATTCAATAGAGGCTCCTGTAAATGACATAATTTTGATAAAAAAATTATATAGCTATAAGAACGATGATACAAATATAGCTGAAACTGCATTAAAGAAATTTATTAATCATTTATGGTATCTTAGTGATGAATGTGTAACATTTTCAATTTTTGACAACCGTGTTACCATTGATCAAAAAAAAAGAATGGCAATTAAAATGTTAATGAATGAGTATGAAGATTATGAACAAGTAGGTGAAATTAAAAAAAAACATTCATTGAATACTGAAGACATACCTAACTTTATAAGCCAAGATTTGCCAGTTGATCTAATTACGAACAAATCAATAAAACTTTTTGATAGATTTGATATTAAAACTAATTTTTTATCACTGGATCCAATATACTGGGAAGAAAATGAAGAATATAAAAAAGGAAAAGAAATAATTGGATCATTAAAAGTAGTTAACGATACTGCCGAACGCCATGTTAAGCTGATGGAAGAATTTAATAGTAAAATATCCAAGAATGAAGAGCAAAAGCAGTTTTTGTTACAAGTAAATATATTTTCTCAATAACTATTATATAAATCAATACTAATTTTTGCTATTAATTTTCAGACAGTTCAAGATTATCGTAGAAAATACCATAGTTACGACCGCGAAACTCAGAGTAAATCATATGAATAAAATAATGTATATATAAAATATTTTATCGTATCTCCAACTAATTGATAATTATATTAAAATAAATTAAAAAATCGATTTTGTCAAAAATATTAAATTTTTTTTGATTTTTAATATTTTTCTTGGAAAAGAAAGTATCTATGAAAAATTATAACTGAATATTTTTTATAGACGTCATTATGTTCTACAATTTAGTTTCTATAATTTTTTACGCTAAGTGCTATGGTTTTTGAATTAAACTTGAAAAATAACAAAACTACCCTATTTTGCCATATTTCAACCCTAAGTCGGCACCAGAAGGGGTTGTGTAAGAGCTTCCAAATTTTACCCAAATTACCTCCTCAGGTAACTTAACAAATCTAGGGGGTACGGACTACAAATTATTCAGATTAAAAAATAAGGACCACCCTAATGACTATATGGATATTATATTTGATAAGTAAATATACGATTTGATATAAATTTATATATTTTAATTAATCATTATACATCTTTATAATAATAATAGTCACTTATGAGCAATTTTGATTTTAGGTTATATAACGAATTAAATCTTGAACAAAAGAACAATTGTTCTTCTGAAAATATATCGTACGTTTGACTTATAAGATTTTATTTAATTGTTGGTCATTTTTTGATTCATTTAAAATGTTTATTACAAAATAAAATTATAGAACCTTGAAAATATTCTACGTTCTAAATATTATAGTATTCATCGTGAGAATAAAAAGTTGAATAATAATTTAAAATTAAAATGCAATAAATGTCATGTGTCAATTCTCCATCCAAATTAAGCTGTAGTCGATTTTTTCCATTATTTTTAATTAAAATAAATTAAAAATTAAAATGTAAGGTCTTATTTTTATTTTTTTTGAAAACTGAAAATTTGAACTATAATAATATACGAAATATTAGAATACACTATTAATTATTATAACTCAGAGTTTCTCATCTCGAATTTCACATCTTGTATACTCATAAAGTATATATTTTTGTTAAACTGAAACTGGACCAAGAACAAAAACTAATTCAAGTTGATATTCAAAGAAAAAATAATCAAAAATATTATGTACATGCAATTCTGATGTATAATATCCCATGAATACTATTACTTCACAAGGTAAAATGTTTTTTTTTTTTTATAATACTGAATCACGAGGTTACTTACGTATATAGAAAGTGTAGCGAAACATTACTTGTATAAGACATCCATATGGTATTGAAATGTCAATATTAATAATAGCAAGCAAAATGATAATTAAATAAGTTTGCAGTTTAACAGTTTAAAAGTTATAAATGGATCTTTCCGGCTGCATTTCGTATATTGGTCGACTTACGACTAGAACGCGTATTTTTGTGATAACAACAAGATATCTATTTATTTTTTTGTCAAAAACCTCAACAAATCATGTCACTTGTACGTCAATCAACAGCTGAATATGGCTACATATTCAACGAGTCGAGTATAATATGACGCCTAACTATAATTTGTTTTATTATAAAATTGTTAAACCCCTGGTGGTAATCGTTCAGTGTTTCTGGAGTAACTCGTAATAAAGTGTTTATTATTAGATTTTTACCATACAATTGGTGTCATTGAACAAATTATAAAACGATTATAACAATAGTGTTGTAAACATCACTGAAAATACGAATTGAAATTACCTACGGATTATATTATGTAATACCATTTACATGTCAATTATGGATTTTTCTTTTTCTTTTGTGAAACTAGCACTTACTCGACTCGAATATTTTTTTTCGCCTTTATCTGCACACATCAACGTTATAGCCACAGAACTGATAACAATTGTTTAATTTTACCCGTGCAAAATCAGGAACTTACATTTCACCCGTTACGCGCACTGTTCAAAAGATATAATAAAAACTTCAGGTCATGTTTTATCAGAAAATCACTTTACTTCAAGCAACCGCAGTCCACCGCGGCCGTTGGCACTTGAGCGAGATATTAATTAAACAATAAACACTGCCAAGTTCCACCGAAATACCATTTTAGTAGAGCTGATTAAAGGGAATTCGCTCAACTATTATGAAATCTCTCGTTCGCTCGATGTCATTCCCACCGTTCCCGTATCAAACAACCATAAATGACTTATTCTTCATGGTGTTGGTTTATCTGTGCACCATAAAATTGCTGACTTGAATGTCAGTAATTTAATTTTGACAGGTTATATTGTGAGAGACACTTTAAGTATCACTTAGTGCACAGTTTCCCATAAATCGCTAATTGGTTTTAAACAACAATAATTTATCATTACAATTATTGATCGCTTACTCAATAAAAAAAAAAAAAAAGCAAAAGGATTAAAAAAACATTTTAGTATTAATTTATAACACCTTCACAAATTACGAAAGTTATAGTTTGTACCTACAGCGGGTAAATTGTATATTTCTTTGATGTAGGTATCCGAACATTTTATGGTGTAGAAACATCCGTCCAAACTCCTGTTGTAACCTAATAAGTCAGCGGAAAGTATATCACTTCACAAAAAGCCGTGAAATACATGAAAAAGTGTATATATATATATAAAAAAAAAATCTTTTCCGTTCTTATAAGATACTATAATACGATACGTTTGTAATAGATTTACTACCTTAAAAATGTTTGAAAGAAAAAAATATGTTTTTGAAATACCACCGACAGAGAAAATAGTATAAAAAGAAAAGTGATGTTCTCTACTCATTTTTCTCTTATTGGTGAAGTACCTACTTTAATTCCTTGCCAATGTTTAAATATTCAACACAACATTTGAACTACATATTAATCTCACAAACCTCCAACCATTTATTAATATCTTGAAATTTATATTTATATCATTATTACGTCGTTGAAACTACCTATAATATTACAATGTAAATGAAATTTAAAAAAATAAATAATTGATAGCATACCCATAAAATTATTATAGTTTTATTTCTGACTATAGGTAATAACCGGAAAACATCTATTCAAATTATAAAATATACAGTTTGATATTTATTTATTACTTTTAATGTTATATTTAAGTATCCATTTATACTATTTATACTAATATTTTACAATATAAGCCATCTAGTAGTAGGTGTTCACGGCAGATCTAAATTGTGTGTACAAAAATGTGAGAAAGTGTAACAATTAAACCCAAAGTGTTGGTTTCCAAAGTTTATGGAAATCAAGATTTCTTATTCAGTTCTTATTTCTAAAATTCAAAAGTTTTTTAAGTATTCGTTTATTTTTTCTAGCGCGGCAATGATTTAGTATATTTTTTTCTTTAACATTTGCTAGTTAATTTAATTGCTTACGGTACAGATTTGAATCAATTTACGTCAGTACAAATTAGGTACCTACTTATTCATACATGATGAATATTTTATGCTTTATACAAAGTATATAATCCACCACAAAACATGTTTACAAATTAATATCACTATATTATCAAGAGGTGCAATGTTTTTCATAATGTAATTTTGTTGTTATTGCACTAAAACAAACTATCTTAACAACAGATACCTTTGTACCTATATCAAAAATAAAAACAATATTCATAATGTGCTTAAATAACAAATGTTTTCGACGAACCCTTTAAGTTTCAAACTTAAACCAGTATAAATTAAGATAAATAGGATAAATTATATAAATTAATTTGTTTCATGTCTAATCATAAAATGTGATTATTTTCAAACGATTAAAAGCTATTATCAGAAAAGTTTTTTAAAAAATAAATACGAATTATATGAATACAGTTCCAAAAATCACGAAACTACGATATGAATTCCATCTCTTTCATCATGAAAATAATCGTTGCAGACAAGCTACTTATCATTTAACAACCTACAGAGTGTATCACAACATCTTGATCTTTAGTTTTATGACATCTTGTCACCCGATAGTCTCTGTTGCCGAAAGTACATTGAGCAAAAAAAATAAGATAATTTTATAGTTTTATGTGTTAAACATCTTTATGTGTTCATAAATGACGTGTAATTAACAGACAATAAGTTTGTGAATTATTTGTATTATAATAAATAAATTGTCTCCCACGGTTTTATACTAGTAGCTTATAAAAAAATAAAAAAAAAATGATCTCCCAATATTTTGTTGAGAACAGAATCAACTCAATGACGTCGAAACTTATAAATAATTCTTAGAATGCTCCGATTTTCAGGATAGTAAAAAACTTTATGGTTTCTAATACAAACCTTACATGATAACCATTCATATTTCAATCATAATCTATAAAGTATAGATTTATGGAATGGGAATTCAGCATTTTTTTGGAAATATCGCAAATTTTTACGTAATATTCAAAGACACACAAATATACAATCTAATGCAGAGTGCATTTATAAAAAAATACACTCAGCTTTACCAAGATTTGTAAAATCAGAAAATATACGCTAGAAGCAATAAACATTAGGTAACACATTTTGTAAAATTATAATGAATATCAGTGTTGCATTTATGGTTAATGCGTCTATGGTAATGAAGAAATAGTGTTTATCTTACAATTATAATATTTGTTACATACCTTTTTAACGTTCGCATTATTGTTATAAATGTACGAGAGACATAAATAGGAAAAAAATTAATTATTTTTAACTATATTATAGAAATTATTTTTTTCTAGAAACCAAGCGACTAGTTGTAGTCACATTGAATCATGGATGGTGGTTCAATTAATCACTACTAGGCAAACATCCATGGGACACAGAACATAATCACGGTGTTCCAACCAACTCGGAGTTGGGTTGCCAACGCGTACTGATGAAATTTTTTACAGTGTTGGAAAATTGGTATCGACGTATCGTAATTGTAATTATTAATAGTATCGGTCGATTACAGTTACATACGGATGCAATATGTAATTAAATACGAATATAAGCGTAAAATGAGAAATGGGAAAGAAACAAACGTTTACAAATATTTTCGTCTCTGTTCCCGATATATTTTAACCGTGTTGCGCAACCTATGCGAAAACCCGATGGAATACCGTATGATATATAAATGTTGTGCGTTTAAATATGAGCTCGAGAGAACTCCAGCATACTATTTTATCTATATTCACAGGGTGTTGCATGTTTGTGTTAGCATAGTTGAAAACTAATAAATTTCGGAATCGAATCATTCAAGTATGAAGGAATTGATAAACATGTGGGAAAGGAGTAAAATCATATTGATAATGATGATGTGCCAAAGAAACATAAAACTACGAATTAGATAGAATTTCATGTGAACAGAGAAAATTATGAATTAGACGACCAAGAATCCAAGCCTTTAAATTAAACTTTGTCTAATGACCTTAGTGCACCAGAAAACGCAGATGAATGTTTTTGTTTTAATAAATAGTAGAATGGCATACATTTTTCAGGAATTTGATGAACTGCGGAGAATGACATTTTGTCTAAAAATTATTCCAGCGTATTATAAAATAAATTAAGTTACAAATATTGAAATTCAAATAATAAAAGTATAATCTTAAAAAGAACAATGATCGAACATTTTTCTTGGCAAAAGATAAAAACAATTTCGTTAAGAGTGGGCAGAATTGAAATGCAAAGACAATGGATAGGATGTGTACGCGAAGGGAGTTGTTTTCCCTTTCCGAGGTTAACTTCGCTACTTCAACAGTCAAATCAAATTCTAGTAACTTCTATAATTAGTTAGAATGTACTATACATATACACTGTACACAAAAAGTACTATTCTACTGAAAGACTAAGTCGTACGGTGGAGGATCTCAGAAACGGTTAAATATGGATTATGATCTCTGGAATTATAATTAGAGAATATGGTTGCAATATGAGTTATATTTTGCAAAGATTTTACATTCATATTAGTAAATCTAACTGAAAAAATAGTCTTAAGTATTACTGATTTGATGTAAGATTATCAGATGGTTTTTTTGTTATTTTTAAAAATATTTTTGGCTATAAAAAAATAAATAAAATAAAAAAGTTATAAATTATTTGTTCATTGTTTTATGAAAATATGTATTCTGGAAATAACAAGTGTAAGAATACAATTGAATTCTATGAATGTAAATATATTTGAAACCTTTTACGTATTATGTCCGTGTTGTTATCCACGTTATTTTAGATTCTGAGCAAGTGAGAAAGATCGGTTCTTTGATAAAACCGTAATTTCTATCGAAAAATAATTTCTAGAGTTCGAACTGTAGACAACAATTTGATGCAACCATTGCTCATTGAAACAAAAAAAGTTCTTTGCTGATGTCGATATTCAATATTTTCATACGATAATAATAAATGGTTAAAATAATTAAAATGAAAGCATCAATTATAATTTAAATACCATAAATTAAAAATTATGTAAGCATAATTTAATTATATATTATATCGGATATAATGTGGTAACTGAAATAACGACGAAAAAGTAATTCATTTATAAGTGAGTTTCAGTTATTCTAGAAATAAAAAATATACTTTAGAATTTCGGAACAGTTTTCGGAAGGATGCACCTTAGAATAAGTAATGTTTTTAGAATTCGTAGAAATTGAAATGCAGGATTGATCTGATACAAGATAAGAATTTCGGAAGTGATTTAAAACATACTTTGTTTAAACTTAATTGAGTTTCCTTCGACAAGCAAAGGTCGAACATACTCGTATTTATTTTATCATATATTTATTTTAACATGCTACAGTAGATCATGGAGGAGGGGGGGAGGGGTTCAGTACAACATATTTTTTTAACACAAAAAATTCTCGAATAGATAGTTCATTATTCAGAGTGTCTGATTGATGACCATTGTCCATTGCGTTTGACGAATCGAATCAAGTTCAATCACAATATACATCCACGTTGCTGATAATTTTTTATTCGAAATACGTTTTTAAGCTCACACATTTTAACTAGAGTGGTGTACGGAGTAAAGTTTTATAAATATCCAGGATGCAGATTATTTTCTACACTTTAATAAAGTATGAAAAATTACATGAGAATATATGTTTACCTTGGTTTTGTGCCGTATATTGTAAACAAATGTAGGGCATGCGTTACACTACTAATATGTTTAAAAATAAAGACAAACAAAAGTGTGTTAAGAAAATATGTGTAACACAATATTTAACACATAAAAGCGCAATCGCGAGGAAAATGAATCAATTTTATTATCAAACGTAATTAGGGTCATGGATCCTTCCACAAAGCCCTGTTCGCACTCACGAGTTCTTTTGCCATAATTTTATACCACTTGTACGTCGGTTGCCATGGTGACCTATGATTTCGAGAAAGAAAAAATCCGAGCGCATTGTATTGTTTTATACATGGATACATGTACATGTACTCGTTTTAAATGACATTCTAAATTTTCTCCCGAACGTATCGGTGACAGGAAGCAATAGAATTGCGTCATGTTGTACGCGCGCAACGAAATTATCAGCGCACATTATTCTTGTCGATCGATGACGTTCAATTTCAATGCTAATTGATTTTTATTTATGCATTTTTACGTCGACAACTAAAAGTTTATCGCCGGACGTCCAACACATGTGTGTAAATCAATGTTTATAAACATAAATCGGTATGTACGTGTGTGAGCCCGCGTGCGTCCGTGTGCGAATGTAAAAGTTCCGGACACAGTCTTGCGGGATTCTACCCCAAATTATCATCATAAATTTAAATTTATGGCTCACCAAGATATTTTTGGTACAAGTTTATTTTTATTTTATTTTATTTTTATTTTTTTTGCGATATAGTCACTAGAGTTACATAAATTCTCTTGAGAAGCTAGGGAATCCGTGACGTTGGTTAGTATAATTTTTTTTTTTTTTCAGCAAAAAGGGTGGATAAACTACCAAAAAGCAATCTGTTATGAACTGGCCACATTTTATTTCAACCATGCGTAACCAAACTTCATATGTAATAAAAGCTTTCCAGAGTCCTTGACATTTCAAATGTCATTTGAAAATAATACAATTGTTTTAACTGACTAACTTATTATCCTGAAAAATATAATCGTAAAATTACTAAACCGAGAAAATATATGCAACAACATTTTCGTCAACGCCAGTTTCCAACAAACACAATATTATTAAAATATTTTTTATTCCTGTATTTCAATGAATAATAATATATAATTAATCAACGAACAGGTAAAATAATGTTCACAACCAATTGCTGTTAATTCTGCGAATTTTATAATTTAACGGCTTGAGAGTTGATTTTTTATAAAATAATTATACAAAGCCGTTTTATCAATTTACATAATATATTTAACTATCGTATTGCGTTAATTTTTGTAGCACAAATGTTTAACTGAAATACATATTACAAAGTTTATAGTATTTAAGGTGGTTATTTATATATAGCATTTATAATAGACATAAAAGCTACTATAAATTAGGACGTTGAAAGATAGATAGTAAATTTTTTTTATACCCCGATGGGTTATAAAATCACTAAAATGGTTGTCATATTTATTTCACCACCATTTACTAATTAAATTATATTTCAGTAAAATGTGCCCCTTATCAATATGTTTTAATTTGTTAGTTTTTTATTTTATTTCAAACAAAGTACCTAATTACTTTGTGGATTATTGGTTTTAGTATAAAAATACGAATATAATATTTCACTGTTTTTTTTTTACGTGTTTTTCTTGTGATGAACTATACACACGTTTACTGCACCCTCCATTATTGGGGCGGGGCAACTTTAAACTTTCAACATTTACCTGTAAATTATCGTTCCCTTGCTTATGCGAATATATATCCTATGTATAGAATACATAAGATTCACATAAAATCCTCTCTTCACCTTCACATTTCCTACGAAAAACGCTCTTTCTTCCAATAACATTTCCTCAATTTAACACTTGAGACTGGTCTAAAAATACAAGTATTTGAGTTTTGTATAGAATTTTTCAGTTATCTTCATATTATTATACCGCATTAAAAAATTTTACTTCATTTATATAAACATTGTTTCTATTCACACTTATTTTATACGCAATACTGTACAGTGTATATAATGCCTAATTGTTGAGATATAATAATTTATGTTAGAATTTCGATAGAAATATAAAAGAACCACACACGCTTCTATAATTGTATTTCCGTTATCAGACATTATTTTGTTCAAGTACGGATGATTGATGTTACAGAAATTCGTTTTAAAAATGTGAACAAACACTCAAACATCAATTAATTGTGCTATTATGGTTCCTATGTACTCAGTAAAGATAATAGTTGTTTAAAATATGCATAATATGTATGTTGCACTCATTTTTATACGAATATTACGATTGTTTTCGTTCAAGCGAGTAGCAGCATATGAAAAAATAAGAAAACGGTCAAAACAAAAAGTGTGACGTTACAAAAGTTTCAAGTGATGTCAATATCAGCGGTTTCCTAAATGAACACCGCGAGTACGTAGAAGGGGCACCTTGGCCCTCATGGAAATAAAACTAATGTTAGACGAACACTAGTGTCCATTTATTATGCATATCGAAATCTCCTTTGGGGCGTTCACCGCAGGGCACCGCGATTAAAATAATCGGTCCGAAAAAGGTCACCGCCGCGTATAAAGTTTGAAATCCACTGGTCTCGTATCGCTGTGCCAGTGATGCAAACGTCGGCTGTATCACTGTTGGTAAATTTTTATTAACATTCACGTTTTGCCAAAAAAATTCTCATAATAGTTTTTGGCGTTCATTACCACCGGTGAAATAATGTTTCCCCCCCCCCGCAGCTCTCCGGTCGACCCGTTAGTCATCGCGCGATACTCCCCACGAGATAGCGTTTACCGCGACAGCAGCTGTAACGCTTTTGTACGCCGCAGTACCGCGGCTTATTGACTGTAATAATTTATCGGGGATACGTCATAACATCATACACATAGCACGTCAGGCCCGAGCGTTGAATACCGCGTGAACGTAAATATACACACCTACGCACGCACAATGTGAAAACTGCGTTTTATGTGTTTCATGTCCGATCACACTCGACTAGCCCCATTGTGGTGCGGAACGTCTACGGCGACGAGTCCTTTTATTCGCGCCGCGAGAGGACCGGTATATTATACGAGGCGCGCAGGTGGTGGAAACCTCCGAACCCCCAGCGTTTCGCCATTCTCCCGGTATATTTTGTTTTATTCTTTTTATACGCGAAATAAAAGGGTAAGACTCCTCCGCTGCGGCGGCCGTGGCTGAGCTGGCACGTCGCTTTAAAAAGATAAACTTCTCGAGCGAATAAAAGGAAGACGATGGATTTTTGCGTTTGTTTGCGTGGGTGGAATACTACGTCGGCGGTACTATTTTAAATGGCATGCCAATAAACGTTCGGTTTCCTGACACGCGAGATAAATGGCGAATTTCCCAACGGGTTCTTCAAAGGAAACGCGCCCGCTGGCCGTGCACCGCCGCTGCGGTGTCTACAATATACGCTCGTATACATTGTACAAAAATAAGCTTTCGGCGTAAGACGGAAGAACGAGGGAAATGTGACGACGCCGATCGGCAGTTAATGCGGACGGGAATAATCGATTCCCCGCTGCCCCCGAAGACGGCACAGAGACAGCTTACACGCCAAACGATCAAGACTTGTCAACTTTTAGCGTGCGCTCCGTTCGCTAAAAATGTGCTCGCGCCCCCTGTTTTGACTTTATTGAATGTCAAAGTCAACGTGATCCAGGCACACACACACAAACGCACAAGCGCACACATGACCCTCGAATTTTATTTCGGCTCGTCGTTTTGTCTACTGACATCGTGTAGGCGCGATGCGGAAACGATTATACGTAATTTCCGTCTCCTACACGACTTCTTCCCGAGGCCGGTCGCACACGCGTCTAATGAAAACATTAATCCTAATCGTCCATGACGTCTGATGCAGGAGATGATGGTGCGTTCGGAGTCGAAAAAAAGTGCCCGGCTTCGTAAGGGAGATGCAATCGCTTTTCAGGTGACACAAATCCAGTAAATGAAATGCTTAGCTTGGACCATCATGTGATAAAATACTATTAGAAAGTTAAAACCTGATCGCCAATGGGGATAATGTCAAAATAAAATATATTAGGGATTAGAGAATTGCTCTATATCACATTTTTCTATCATGAGAGTGATATTTTTAACGAGAGTATAGCGGAGTTCAATTTATGGACAATAAAAATGGTTCAAACCAATGCCATCGGTTACATTCAAAGGTCAGATGCGGGCGATCGATTATGATACGTATTATTATTGACTAGGCATAACACGATTTCAATTTAAGAATAAAAAATTTGCACAGTGGTTAAAAACCTATCGGTTTTCATTGTTCATAATAATTTTAACCAACACTTTTAACAATTTGAATGTCTAGTGATTGTTCCAAATAAGTTGAAACAATAATAAAATATCACCGACATTTTAGCGAAATACTCGGTAATTAAATAAATTAAACGTTGCCAACAACCCAACAACTACATAATTGCTACAGACTCATTTAGCGTAGTAAAAAGTATATTAAATTACGAAAACAAAAACAATTCCAAATAATAACTGCGGTAAATAAAATATACCAAAGTAAAATGTCTTATGCCTGAATGATACATCGATATTGAAGGGACATGAAAGTGGTCAGACTGGCAAGATAAACAGCAAATAATTAACAAAAGAATATGAATTTAAAATATTGCACGTATAAAGACACTTTAAAGCCAATTAATACTAAAATAACGAACAAAATGGTTATTCAAATGAAGAAGAAAAGACGCAAAATAATTTACAAAAAAAAATTCAACTATGTGATCAACCTGTAGAGTTTGAGAGTAAGTAAAACACCTTTTCGTTGAATGTTGATAATCAGAAGCGTCCAGAATCGAACGGAACATGACAAATTCCTCTATCAGTATATCTAGGAAAGAACGAATCAGAAAACCAAAGGACACCCAAACGGATAAAAAAAATGAAAAAATAAATTTAATTACAAATATGTAAATTTAACTAAATGTACTGTCGGCTTATGACCAAGGTGCAGAGGCTTATTCTAATAAAAAAAAAATAAATTAATAAAAAATAAGTTGAAACCTAAGAAATCAATCGTATGTATAAAAAATATAAAAATTGCCTAACACAAAAGCTTCTGATTGTTTTCCAATTATTATGTTCTTCTTCTATATATTCAATGTAATTATTGAATAACGTGTATAAATATCCAGTGACCAAACTGGTTAAGCACCCTTAAAAGTGTTAAATTTGACGAAAGTATTGGTTGGAATTGAACAGGTCTTTGACTAATGTCTAAAAAAAAAATTAGTAGGTACACTCTATCCACCATCGAAACGTAGTCAAATGTATTTTGAAGTGGCAATGTGTTAAAATTAAAAATATAGTATTAAAACTAATTTCACGGTTTGTTTTTTAATTGAAAACGAGTGGATGGTACCTAATTATTTTCATCTCAACCCACGTTTATGTTTCAGAATTACACATTACGGGAGATGGAAATAATACAAAATCATACCCTATATACCTACATGAAATCCATAAAACTATTTATTTTTTTATTTGGTTTGAACACCGTTTTTTTTTTCCACCAAAAATTCACACCCCTCTCTTCGTTGCACAACCTGAACACTATATGGACAGGCTCATCACGTCGGGTTTTCCCAAACTCTACACCGCGATATGATTATTATTACACGTCCATCCCGCGGGACGTCACACGGAAAGCTACGCGAAGGTAAACGTGCCAAAACGATTTATTATCACTGCACACGTCACGTCGCGCGGCGGTGGTGTACCATTAGAGGACGCGACTTGCCGGCAAACATCGGTTAATCGCGCGCGATGAGGGTTGAACGATCTGCCGCACGGGTGGCCGAAACGGTTTACCGTGCTCGTCGCGTACACGGGGTTGGCACCGGCCGCAGGCGTCACACACGTTCCGTAAATAATTCGGTGGGAAAAAGAGGAGAAGGAGTAGAAAAAACCTACCCCTCTTACCGCCACCGTGTGGTGCTCTGCGGTATCCGTCTTCTTTGCGCCTGTTGCTCGTACGCCGTGAACGCTGATAGCGCTAAAGAATTTATTCCCCGCGCGGACGGTGTCACGATGAGGTTAAGGTTATACGCGGACAACTTGTGCGACCTCGCAGCTGAAGGAAATAACAATTATTATAATAACGATGATATTGTGATGATGGTATTTCGGGAGTACCTGTTCCGACCGTTTTTCAACTTATTTTTAGACGTATTCACGGTTCGGAAGTCTATAAATAATGGTGATCGAAAAAATAAACAGTTCTAGGGAAGGACATGGGGATGTTCCCGACGACATGGGTGGCGAACCTTTTTCGCGTGCCAAATTTTTCCATCAAGCTTTTGAAATCGTTCACGCGCCCAAAAAAACCCCCCTTCGCTTGTCAGTACTACTAGGTGCGTATGCCAGGGGTGAATACTTGTTTTTTGTTAGGAATGGTAGATGCGGAATCGGTTTAATTGTCCGATTAAATACAAAAAATATTGAATCAACACCACTACTTTTCAGTATTTCAATCAATTTTTGTTTCATTGACAAAAAAAACCTTCTGTTTTCATTTAATTACTAACGTTTCCATATTCAGAATTTTCACCAGTTCGTTTATCTGACAGTGGGATATTTTATTTTAAAAAAGTTTTTGACTTATTGAAACAAACTAAGTGTTACAACGTTATTTTTAATGGATCAACCGACTTCTTTTTCAACTATATTTATTCGGTATTTTTACAAAAATTAGGTATTTTGAGAATTTTTGTGGCTTACTAGATTGCATTCAAGATTATTATATTGATACTGAGAGGGAAACTGAACAAAAAATAACTTGTGAAAGAATTAGTAAATCAGCATTAAATATTTTTGGTAAATTTTTTAGAATAGAAAAAGATGGCTGTTCTGTAACGTTATCCGAAAAATGTGGAGCTATTAATATGTTACGAGCAAAAATGAAAAACGCAATAAAAGGTTGTGGTTCTAGCCACGTATTAGGTTTGCAAATAATAAAAGGACGTAAAATCAAATTCGTAAGCAACGCTTTGGTTTTATAAAATAATAGTTACACACTTTTTCAGTTATTTTGCCAAAAAAACTTTTGTTTTGAAAAAAAACTTTGAATTCTTCGTTGCAACATTTATGTGAAACTAGATGGGTGGAAAAACACAATAGTGTGTTACAATTTTTTTCAAGACTAGGTTCAATAACAGATGTTTTAGATGTAATCTATGACAGGAACCAAATTGGAAAAGAATCTAAGGAATCTTTTTTATTTAAATCAGTTATCACTCCTAAGTTTCTTTTAATGTTGAATAATGTTTCTGAAATGTTTACATAAATATTACCAATCGCTAGATTGCTATAGTCTAAAAGTCAAAATAAATAATCAGCTACTTAAATTCACAATTTCTATTATTATAATGAAACATTTGAACAGTGATGAATGTTTTAATAAAATCATTGAAAATACAAATCATCTGTTTGCCAATTGAATACTATCGGAATTAAAAATGCCAAGATCAACAAACTTAATGCACAATAGCGAATATCCTCAAGTTGGAAATGAAAAGTATAAGATTGTCCTTTTTATTCCTTTTTCGAATTATTAAATGATTTGAAATCGATATTTAATGAAGAATCATTATTAGTCAAAGTATATAATCTCAAAGTATATAATCAAAGTTATATAATCTCGAAGTCCCGAAGTCCTGAAGTCCTACCAAATATAACTGACGCAAAAGATACTTTTACTAAAATAAAAAAATAATAAATTATAAGTGGTTAATCAAAATGGTATATTGGTATCGAATTATTGAAATATACTCTGAGATAAATTTTAAAAAAATAATTATGTATTCATTTTACTTTTTAAATATTTGTAATCAGTATAAGTTCAAAGTTTAATATTTGGTATAACAAGTAATAGAAAATAACCATAAAATGAATTGTAATATAAACAAAGACTTAAACATTTATAATAATCGAAATAATGTTTATATTTGTTCTGTATTGGAAGAATTGCATGTAGATATTGAAGTCAGTAAAAATAAAATTAATAATATATTAATATATGTACAAACAGATTTAAAAATTAATATTTTCTTTCAATGTTTTCTAGATAATAATAAATAACCAAATAATTTCTAATAAAATCTATCTTTTTACAACGCATTAAAAATATTACCCATTTTATTGTTATTAAAATAAAAAAAAAGGTTTTATCTATGTAAGAATTACTTTCATTTGTATACTTTAATTTAATTTCATTAAATATTTAACTATATTATTTTTTTATATATTAATATTAACTTATATTAAGTGCGCTTTTTATACCTGATAAATGTTTTTTCGAATCGAAACAGATCGTATATTAGCACACTATTACATAATACTCAAGACAATATTCATATTTTGTTTTATTATTTATTTTATTAAAAATTCAATGGGTATAATAAATTATCTATGTACTCAAGAAAAAATCGTTGTATTGATCATTGCACATGCACACGTAAACACAACACACACATATAAGACAGGTATTTTATTTTAGAATGTGAAATATTCGCGTCCCCCGTTTAAATGACTACACAATTAGTGAAGAAGTGATTGACACCACAAAAATATGCGAATGGTGGGCGACATAAACATTATCCATCAGTTTGATACGTAATTTTTGTAATTTTTTTTTTCTTAAATTTTACAATTCTGAATTCATAATATTTAATCGTAAAACAATTATTCCATCATTGTGTTTAGTATTGATTGTTGCATTTGTGTTTATAACATATCGCATGTTACGTCGCGGTCGTTCTAGGCCAGCGATCTACATAAGAGAGCATAATATTTTCTTGTCACACTCCATCTATATTGTATCGTTGGCCAAACGGTTGATTAAGACCCACCAGTTGATCACGTACAAATTGAAAAAAAATATACGTATTGTTGTTGCTGGCATGCATTGGATGATAATAATTTTTATAATTTTTATCTTAATGCTCACACCTGTTGTCGTTTTCTAAAGTCGTATTTATAAAAGAAATATTTTCTCAGTATACCAATACATAAGAATCTTTGTCAGTCTCTAAACTATGGAATTTATCTGTCATAGTTTTTGTTGTATTCTCATAGCATGCGTGTATATTAATCGCATATTATACCGCTGTCACTCATACGGTGAGATCGTCAAGGATCAGTCACAATTATAATGACGGTAATTGATTCCTATGAGCATATTTATTGATGATATTATTAGTCCCCATATTGCAGGGGTGGCAAGGCTTAAAATTACTTAAACAATCATTTAGTTTTTTAGAAAATCTTTTTGTAGTTGATGCTGTGGAAATGGATGCTCAATATTAAAATCTATTAGAACTAAAAAGGTTTTACGTCTTGCGATAAGACGCGAACCGTAAGAGTCTCTGACGAGTGCCGCATGCGGCTCGCGAGCCTCAATTTCACCACCCCTGCTATATTGTCTTAGTAACAGCGATGTTATTTCTTCGTATCTTTTAAGTTTCAACTAACTTCGTTTCTATTAAGGTTTGTAAACCAGAATAGAGAGTGTGTAGAAAAAGGGAAATACGAGTAAGTTTTTTGAATTGGAAAGTTTTGATTTTTAATAAATTTAACTTTTTTGCAAGTCCTCGTATTTTGATACAACCATATTGGTCCGAGAAGAAGTTTATGCATAAGTTCGAGTTCGCTGAGTATACCAAGTTTGTATGATTTGAATAAAAGATTATAAAGTAAACGTTCTCCGTGATTTAGTGAAATTCTTTAATCATATTTTTGGGGAAACCGAGACGTTTGCGTTTGAATCTGATTTAAAACATGTTTGTCTTTTTTTTAAAGCAACGTATAGTTCAACACAATATGCAATAGATTTTTATTTTGATATTGAAAATTCAGATAGAGAGTATAGATTATAAATATACGTTGAAAATCGTATTTTCTCCTCTAGTTCACAATTTTCATTGCGTTGTAATGTTGTTAAGTTATAATTTACAATAATAACTATAAGCATAATCTATTTAAAAATAAATATTAATAATTCAAAATAACACCCGATAATTTTTAATGCATTCGAAAAAAATTCAACTTCCTGTTGACAAAAATTAGAAGCGGACGATTGAGTGTTGTGATTATGTGCTTTAGTGTCATTAAAACTTTTGAGGGTCGAAAAATATTAAATTGATGAATGGGGAATAGTTATTGTTATATTTTTATCAACTATGTTATATAATGATATTATCCGTTATAGAAAGTTTCATTAGAGTGATCGATTCTCTTTTTATATTACACAACCTGGATATTGTTTTTTTTGAATATCTGATGGGCAATGAGGTCAGTAACTAGCTAATGTACTAATATATCTTCTACATTTAGATGTTAAATAAAATCATTTGATAATATAGGTTTGCGTATTTTAAGATAATTTCCATGCCAATGAATCGAGGAAATCGATACTATTTGAACAATATTTTTTCATATTTTTAATAAGTTATTCATTGACGAAGTAGTGGTAAAAATAGGAAACTAAATAAGAACAAATACTATTATCATATTAATATTAATCCGTATATAAGAGTAAGGAAGTAGTATGATCATATCTATACTCGTATGTAACGGATTGTTAGATTTCATTCTGCCCGGGATTAGTTTTAATGTTTTGGATGAATCTGGGGGTTGCGATAGCGGGAAATATTTGAGAATGACTTGGTACTGTTAATTTGAAACACACCATAAAGAGCTCAACCACGAGAGACTAAAGTTCTTTGTTGATTATAAAATAATTGATAACATTTTCGTAATTTTAGTTAAATGAAGGAATCATATTGATTTAACAAATATATTATTTTCACGAATTAATTATGAGATGAGATATAATTTTACACAGCAATATTATTAAGCGTACACATTATAGACGTTGCAGTAAGATATTTGTATATATTTACAGCGATAAATAGTAATTGTTATCGTTAGATTTTATTTTGCATCCTCAAATCCGAGGTATGACTTACTATTAATATCATAAATTTCAATAAAAAAAAATTAATTTTAAAATAATACGTTTTCAGATTCGGAATCGTGCCCTGTACGCCTTACACTGATAATACGCCAAGCGTAGTCGTCAAGGATTATCAATAAACCACATGCCATGGTAGCTTCTTAATCATGTATATTGTATGCGCCCACGATCAGTACTCTGTTGGAAGTACGAAACAAAGAAAAACAAACATTTAGCCGATTTGTTTTTACGTTATTTCAAATGCTATTTGTTTTTATAATACAATGGACATGTTATAAATCGTTATATTCACATCTACAAATCTGGAACTAAAAATGTAAAAGTTTTCGTAACAAACATAGACCAAGCTATATTATGTTTCGGAAGCTTTAGCATTTATGAATGCCGTGAATCTATCTTGTTATAAATTATAAACTATATAAATATAGCGTTCGCATAATTCAATAGTTATTATAAAAGTCATAAGATTACTAATTTGTATGGTGTTTGTTACTTTTAGAGACCTGGCATACAACAACTCGCTATCGCAGATATACATAAATAATTATTTTGACAGCCACTGTATCTCTCACCGTTACCTTTTGGTTCTAAAAATCAGGAGGAAACAAATCTTGTTTGTTTAGATATATTTTTGGTGGATGATCGAAAGTTTTGTTACCTTTGATAACTCTGGTAAAAATAAACAGAAAATATGATTATATATTTCATTCAAGCATATAAACACGACCGTCATAAAAAATAATTGCGTATTTTATGTTTTCTCGTGTGAACTATTGCCATACTGTTATCGACCCATTTTAGAACGTATTGAGTCATTTTTCCGTGAACGTAAATGTACTTCGATACGTTAAAACTATTTTCACTTAAAATAACCGCTTATCATCTTAATGTGCGTAAAAAATACAATCATCTATCGAATTATCAAAGGATTTTTTTTTTTTAGAAAATAAAATAATCATATTTCTTTCATTTCAACTGTTGGTTTGAACAATCGGTTTGATATTTTCTAATTCGATTTGGCGCGCTGCGAATATTATTCCGCGCATAACGGTATGATAGTATAGTATTCGGTATACTACGAATGATTGTAAGTGTTAAGGTACGATCATATTGGAACGGTATTCATTCCGAATAATATATCGTACGGTGTTGGCCGAGTGGGCACAAGCAATCCGACTTCGGATGTTATTAAAACGGAAGTTTTGAAGTTTTGAAATGTTTTAACCGTTATTTACGATCCTGAGTGTCGAGGCGTCCATGATACTGTATGCCTTATAGGCGAAAAACGCGACCGAGACGATCAAAGTGTGAACGCAGAACGCGGATGACGCGCAAATACACACGGACAACACGTGCTACACGTTGCGTCATTACAACGCACGGCTCGGCTGGAGGGCGCAACAGTAACACCGTTGACCGAACCGTACGCGGCTTAAGCAGCGAGCTGGACCGACGAGGACCTGCGCCATGCGATATTCCGTCGCGTTACCTAACGGCGGTCAGACGTTCAACCAAACGTGGTACAGTTAATGTAACGTTATCATTTATTCATATGTTTCATTGATCAAAAGAAACGTCGGAATCCCGGGTCATTAGTTTACACACGAGGTGTTCAACAGGTTTTACACTGGCAATATTCATTTAAGTAGTTTTAATTAGACCAAGTCATAGGATTTGTTTTTTTTAGGAATTCGATGAGGTTTATGCTTGACAGGATATCGGGCCGTAGTGCTTCTGGTGCGTCGTATTATTGGCGTTCTGCTCTTATGTGTTTCACTCTGATGAAGGCTACTTGTCCTAGTCTTCGTGTACCTTCATCATTGACTCGGGACTTATGGCAATCGGTGGGATACCCCGTGTATTTTTTATTTATTTATTTTTTTATATATTAGTAACAAAATATAAATATGACGTATTACAAGTGTACCTACCTGCACATATTTTCTAGATTCTGAGAAAATCGAAAAACTTTTCATTTTCCAACGATGAATTTCATTATTTCTGTAGAATATTATGCTTTTCAACAATAATAATCTGCACCAAAAATGCTGAATCCCTTCGTACGAGATATTCAATTAGAACACGAAAGAAAATTCTCGCAGGAGATTAGGGAAGAAACTCGGAAAAGGTATTGAATTTCATTGTGAAATAGTGTCTTACATTTTTATAATAAAATATAAAATAATTTAGTCTCTTGCAGCTTTAAATCATAACGCATTCGGTCACATTTCACCGGCTAATAGAACATTTTTCATTTGATTTGGCTCGTATATTTAGTTAACCGATTCAACGTTGAAGTATCATTTATATGATACTGTTATTTAACTCTAGAGTTTTCAATTTGCTAATCCCGAGACAATATTTGTAAATAAGTAAAAAATATATGAGTACTATAATTTTAGTGAATGCTGTCTGGTGTGTTTGCATTTTTAAAGTCTTGATACATCTGATTTACATTCGTTTAGAATTATTAATATATTTTTATATTCGATATAATAGTTCAAGAGTATAATTTTGGTTTTATTATACCGGTTTTCTAAATAGAACGAATTCAAAAAATACGACGCACATAATAATAGAAAATAAATAAACTCGCCTGTCGCATCTGGGCGAATACGTGCAATTTTTATAATATCCCAGTAGTACGAGAAAAACGTTTGAAATTTTGAAATTCAAAGCACGGTTTGAACGAATGTTTATAATATAATTATAAATTGATCGCTATTTCTAAGAATTTTTTATAGTTTTAATTTAAAATCATGGACCTTTATTTTGCGTGCATTAATATCCCATCCGTCTCTTTTATCTCCAGCGAACCCCAACCGGCTCTCACCTTGTTTTCTGAATATTATAACTCTTCATACATTTAGAATTAATGTATTTATCATAAACAAATGTTTTATATATCTTAGATTTTGATCAACTAAATTAATTTTGGTTAATATTAATGTAGGTTAATCATACTTTTCAGATACTATAAATATTTTAGGAGATAAACTGCCGAAGTCATGAAAATGGTTTTTCAAATATAATGATTTATCTTTAATTTTAAATTGCAGCATTAAATTATTTAATTATGTTTACCGAAGCAAATACTTGGTAAAAATATTTGAAACTGTGTATCCTGTATTTATTCATTGTTTTTATTTTTAAAATAAGAAAGTAATGAATTCCGAATTAAAAAAAGAAGAAAAGTTTTTACCATAAAAGCATTGCAAATAGTTTACCAACAACTTTTATCAAATTTGTTAGAAATATCGACTGCAAGTACTTTTAGCACTTTTTGTATTATTATTACGTTTTTAATACTAAAATATTATTTAATTAAAACTATTTTCCAAAAGATTAAAATACACGATTATATATAAACGGTGGTATTAACTTCTACAAAGCAAAGTTATATAGCTAAGACTATGTATTAACTATGTTAACTAACTATTCATAAAGTAATAAATAAAATATTTTTTTCCAAACTGTAGGTATCAATACTTGTAACAACAAAATGAATCCGTCGTTTATATTTTAAGTTACGGATAAAACTTTTTATTTCATGAGTTATCGTTTTTTATGTAATTGTATTATGTATAAATTGTCTTGATTTATGATAAAAGAAAAATGAAATTACGACAAAAAATAATTTCTATTCAAAATTATGAGTTTTTTTCTGTTAAATTAGGAAACATAAATAAAATAACACAAGATTACAAAATTTAAATTAAAAGTTTTTAATCTAAAGGAAATGGAAAATCATTGCCCCTGTTGGGTCAGCTCGACATTTTGAAGTACGTTTCAACGCCCACGAAAACCACTCAGTGCTATATAAAAAACGAAATACGAAATGAAATAGAAGGCAAAAATAAAAAGAGCGACACGGAGGTCGAGGGCAAATGCTGCAAATATTGTCGTTGGAGGACAGAAACGTTTTCCCGGATCAGGACATCCTGGGTGCATTTTGAATTTTTCATAATTTCTTTATGTTTACATTTATTTGTGTTTATATATTATACAACACTACAGCGGTCCACCCCTTCCCCCACCGTGTACTCCACTTTCTGCTGTAGTGTTATTCGACTTTATAAATGCCCGTGTGTTAATATTTAAATTAAATTCTACGACGGTATTCTCAGGGAATTCCGGGATCATCCAATTACATTAGTTTGTATGTTGTTACCGGACTGCAGACAAAAGCTCAGCGGTTTTTCCCTTCATTTCTCTGAAACACCGTCATCAATCTTGTTCATCCCCGTTGTCGCGGACTTATGTGCACACAAAAACCACTCCGGGAGCCCTTTTCCGGATGTCCCGACAGAATTTAAGAAATGGGATTATAATGTCATTATTTTCACGCCTTGACGGGCAACAATATTAAAACAAGTGTATGGAATTCTGTAAACGTTCCTTTTCCATCTTTTTCCATCTTCGCCCGTCCAATATTTGGTGTGTTTGACAACGGCCAATGGGTAGATTTGCAAAAATGTAAGTCAAACATTTAAATGTTTAAGGTGAATGGTGTGATGTGGTCTCCCTCTCATTTAATGAAGAAGTGTTTTTCTTATTTTTTTTTTACTAACTAATTATACACCACGTAGTTAAATTAAACGTTCTTATTTCTACAGTGAATTTCAAGATTTAAAATATAACATGAGATTTAAACGTAGCTCGAGGTTAAAGTGATCAGATTGTTTATTCTTCTGAACTTTAGAAAATAAAAGACTTTCCTATAGTTATCGTTGCCCGGAAATTAATACCGGTCGAAAATAGCCGCAAGACATCCACTGTCGGTCGTGTGACGTGAATCGGAGAATAATTTTAGAAAATGTCGATAGCTAAGTGTGTTGGTTTTTGGTCATACTAGAAATGTATATTTCCAAATAGGTAACAATTTTTATTATTTATCACTAGGAATGTGACACCGCTTTGGATTATCGTCACTAAGGTAATTGTCAAAACAAGAACATTTCTCAAAACATATGCCGATTGCTGATAGAAAATTTAACATTATTTCAAACATTTTTCTTTCGCTTTAGTCGGAATAATGGATAAATAAACTTTTCCGAGGAACGGTTGTTATTTAGTTAACCATTTTAAAAAATATTGTATGGAAAAAAATAAAAAAAAAACGAAAAGAACACATTTCTTTACCCAGAATGCACTTAAAATACGTGCGTGGTTATCCGAGGTTGGACCCCATGACTCGACACTTCTTGTAACGATTAAAACACACGGTCGTCGAGTCTATTTTATACGATTATTATTATTTTTATTTTATTTTTTTAAATTCGATTGTTTAGGTTCATTAGACCGGCCGATGAGATTGTACGCGTGGCCCCATCGAAACTCCCATTCGGTATCTCCCGGCAGGCCAACATCATCTCAACCACAACAACCGTAACGTTCACCGCAGAAGTCCCCATTGTTGCAGTCCCCAGGTGTGGCCTAACCACGCGATCACCACCGGCACCGGCTTCAGCCTTCCGGTAGTTTCTTATCTGTTTACCTGGACCCTGAGCCGCGGACCACAAAAGTGAAGTGAACAGTTCAAAAACAAATAGACACCTAAAATACGTTTTGCCTTTTTGCACGTTATTCCGCGATAAGCATAATGTGTTCAACGTGGAATGTCCGCTGCGTAACAACCATTGTAATCAGTCGTCGATCTTAAACTATAACACTTATACAATAATTTACAGTAGACGCCAAAGTCCCGTGCTATTTTTTATTTTTTTTATTTGGTCTAAAAATAACGACGTTGGAGATGATAGTATACTATATCACACTCTTGAGTTCTTGTTTGACTTCCCATCGATATCTTGTGATATTATAATATGAAGTGATATCGATTTATGAATTCAAACTCGCACAGAATGGACTGTTTAATATTGCGGGCTTGTGATGGGATAAAAATAATAATATACTTTCAAACTTTTCAGTGCATGTGAATGGTAAACAAATTAAACGAAGAAATTTAATATATAGTTTCGATGTAGTATGTTGAAAAGATGGTAAGCAAATGTTACCACTTTGGAAGTTTATCCATCCGGTCATTCACAATATTAAAATTATACAAAAAATAAAATAAACCGACGCGTAAGCAAATACAGAGAAAGCAAATATTATGCTTTTAATACTTTTCAAATTAAATATAGTTATTGTTTTGTGTACATTTTACTGTACGTCTACATTTGATATATTATGCAGTATCGAAACTGGAATACAATTCTATTTACTTTAATCTTGTTGTTCTACATGAAATTACCTGAGGATCCGATTTTAGACCAGAATGATACTTTTCGTCAACGTATATTGAACGCTTGTGCACGTGTTGATGTTCGAACAGATAGAATTCATCAAGGCTTCCAATCTGTAAAAATAAATGATAACCATATAATATAATACAGGCGTACCTTTATTACAGTTTTTAAGATTTATTTTCACGTTCAACATTACGTTGCCAGACCAGATTATAATACACACGAGTATCAAGGAAAGTTCCTATGGCCGGATGGTAATTTAAGGAAATAACAGGATTGATAATAACCAAAATACTTTAATTTTGTGATGTATTCGGATACTGCTCTAAGGATAAAATTAATAAAGGTATAAATGTATAATTGAATTTACAACTGGTAGTATATTTCGATTGAATTTGTTGCATAGTATTATTGTTCAAAGAATTTCTGAGCTATTTAAAGTTATGTGAAGGAAATCTTATTATAAAAAAAATATTAATTTTAATAATTTTGGCGTATTCATTGTGTTATTCATATTTATACAAGAATAATGAAAAATACATAACTGCATACATGTAAAAATAAAGTAAGAATTTCAAACGAAAGTTAGTGTACATTATACGATATTACGCGTTTGGAGTATTCCATATGTTAATCGACCTAATGGTTGTTTTAAGTGGTTGTTATATTAGCGCCAAGGACAATGTTTCTCTTTGTATTGAAATATATTGTCAATATTTTTGATGATAACCGTTTGTGCCATACTTGAAAATCATAAATGTCCTAACTTAACGTTCTGCATTTTTAAAAGAGAAGATAAAATGGCTCGTGGCCTTGCATATAATTATCAGGCTATAAAATACAAAATATTTCATTTTATCATAACAAATTCGAGAGCATTCTGAACGCAATTCAACATAAATAATTCTTTGCCATTCGTTTTTGTCTTCTGTAATAAAATCAACGTCAACTCTGAGATTATTTTTGAATATAATATGCTATCGATGAGAATATATCTCCTGAAAATTGTAAACAGAAGAAAGTCGTTGTAAAACGAATAACTTTCTCTGTTTGCTGTGAATCCGAAATACAAAATATGTAATACTTATTATTGTTTAAGTTTATTTATTACACATCATATTATGTTGACTGAAATGTTTCGATTAAATGTTATTTTAAATAATATTAAAATAAACGGATGTATATTATTAACATTGATCAATAATCTAATAAAAAAAAAACAAAATCGTAGGGGAGTGGAGCTCAATCTACTATAGTGACCAGAATGTTTTTTTTTTTTAATTGCTAGTGTTTTTAGAACAAAAATAACTATAGTATTTATTTCTAATGAATGCACTTTGACGTAAAATGAATAGTGTATGATTTGTACTTCGATGTTCAAAATAAAAGAACTTGCTATTATTAATAAAAATGATCAAAGTGCTAAAAATTAAACTTTATATTTATCATTATTATATTATCATATATTATAATATCATAATTATTTATATCGTATTGCAATTACTAAAACATATTTATTCCTCTCAACGTAATTGCGTTATTCAAAACTTATAGATTTAATAATATCCACTATAGTTATTAATATTTTTGTTTCCGAATCAAATCAAATTAATATTATATAAGAAAAAAATGATTTTTTGCAAAAAAATAAAAAGTTTTTCATAGACCTAAAACTCAAATGCTTTTATGTCAAGTCAAGCAAAAATTTATCGAATTATCGAGAATGTACTGAACGTCCACTTGTATCCAATTTTTAATCGATGAAATAGCAATTTGAAACGTCTGGTGGTTTTTATTGCCTTGATATATTATATAATATTTCTTTTACTCTCTGAAACAATAAATAAAAAAAAAATAGAACTCGTCATTGTAAAATCAATAGATTTCTGCTCGCACCGATCAGAGTCCACATATTTATTATTATTATTATTATTATTATTACTATTATTTTTCTTCCACAACCGTCTCCATTACATTAAGTGCTAAATAAGTAAAGTTATATTATATCGAGTTAATATATAAATTGCATGTCACAATGTATACAATATAATAGACATGTTAGCTTTAATATTGCAATTGATCGTAAGGATCGTCGATCAATGTCAAAAACCGAAACGGTTACAAACTTTTTGCAATTTAGATTTTCACAACATACCTCCGATATCGAAAACAAAATATACGAGCGGAATTCAAACTTTTTTCATTTTCGCATTTGACGTACTCTAACGCAAACATTACACAAGCTATTAGGCTCATCATGAAATCCACCTATCTTGTCTGCACCATTAAGGTACAAATACTACGTGATTAATTCTCAGTACTTTGGTTGTAAGACCTTCAGGATCTTCAGACGTAACGTCTGATCACATTCCTAGGACACTTGTATTGCCTCGCCCGACTTGGTATTAGCTCCGAATAATACATACTTGTTAATTATGAGCTACCTATTATTGTTATAAACCTATTATATCAAATACACGGATCGAAGTTGTCGTCTAAACTCTGTGGATTTGATAAGTCACACATCAATGATCATTTCTTGATAGAATGGATGTCTAAATTACATTGGACCGTAACAATGCTTTTTAAATATATTAAATCTAGATTAAAATAATTTTAATTTATTAACTTTGAATGTTTTAAAATCGTGGCTTACAAGAAACATTTTTCCAATTAAATATCAGAGAATTTGTTCAGTTTTCATTAAGTTCTCGTATATTTCTAAATAATTCTATACCAAAGAATAATAAAAGCATTTCGCTTGAAACGGAAAAAAAACTGGTCTTATAGATAAGATATCATGACCAGAAATTCTTTGTTCTTAAAATAGCTTATACAGTCTTATTACTATAATCTTCTGGAATTCCCGTAAATAACTGCACAAATTTCAAAAAGCAAAATTGTATCTTTTGATGTAACGTTTAGTAACGAACAAATCATTGGAATGACAATGAAACCAAAAAAAAAAACTATTTATACGTTACACAATATAATATTATTTTCTTTTCTTTACTTTAAAGATCCAAATATGTGGAAGGTAGCTTTTGGTTTTTTTATAATGTTTATCCTATGTTTATTTATATTATGTTATTTACCTATAAACCACCGATACATTTTAATTCTATCATCAATTTGAAGACTATTGATTGCATTGCTATAACGAAAACGCTCTGGATCAACAAAACACAAAAACATTTAAATTTTGAAATTACAAATAAAATTCATCTTTAACTTCATTCAATATTTTATTCAACAATTGTATGCTTAATTAGTTAAGTTCTCTAATGTGAAACGATTCAATATTTATGATTTATTATCATTAAGTTCACTATGTGAATTACCACTCACGTTATTGCGTTGTTTATGCTTAGTTTGATTTAAATTTGTAACTTTCTACTTATTTAGTACTACGGCATATACAAGAACCTAACCTCATGTCATCAATATTTATGTTAATAAATATTGAATACATATTCTATTTTTTACAACATTCTTTCTTGAAATATTAGTAATTTTCCTATGACAACTTTATCAAATTAATTATTTAAACAATTGATTCTATTAAAATTATGATATTTATAAGTTCCAAGCAAAATAGTGTATTATATACATAATAAATATACAGAGCGAAGACTAAATCCATTGGGACCAACAAAAATGTTTCACTTTCACAAGTTTGTGTTTTGAACAGAATTTATCTTATATAATAAGTCTCTTTGTAAATAAAAAGAATTTATGACAAAACAGTCAGAATCAATAAGACCAGCTATTTAATTATATATTTTGGACACAAAAATTAGTAATTTATAGACATGAAATGTAATACACGTGTATAAATTTATCACCTGGGCGTTAAAGTACATTTTTATTTTATACTTAACGCGAGTAAAATACTGGCACTGTAAAATTGCACTTATGAAGCTTAAATATTGGTAAGTGTACAGTGTTGACACGGATTTCTGCATTTTGTTCAATGTTACAATAAAAACTATTATAGTTTCTAGATTCGTATACTATTTATGTCAATTGTGTAATCACAGTATTATAGCATGAAATAAAATGATTGGGATAGAAGTTTGTCTTATGATTTATTCAATAGCTGTTGGGCTTGCGTGTGCATAAATTAATAACATTGTTTTGTGCATGTAAAAATAATTTTAAATATTTATAAAAAGTGAAATGTATAGTTTTATGTGTAACAGGGTTTATATTTAATAATATATACCTACATGTAGTTCAATTTGGAATTCAAATTCTATACGGTATAAAATATGATAATCACATTGTACTTCAAAATCGTTTTTAGTATGAATAGAAACTCAAAAACAGGTAATTAAAATTTGGAGGAAAGAACAACAACGATGATGGTATATGAATGACCCTCAATACAGTAAGGGCAGTTTGATGAAATGTGGTTTCTGTTGTTGTCATTTTTTTTATTACAAATATTTTGGTACTACGCTTTAGTCAAAATGAATAGTTTATCTTATACTTGATGGTGTTCGAAACAACGGGCTCGGAAAATATAATTAAAATTACATTTTTTTTTTACCCTGAAAATCCAAACAGAAGCGAAGAGCGAGAAATATTTTCAAAATTTACTTTTAATATCCACGTCGGTTGAATCCAATAAAAGTGTAATTTCATTACATCCCAGACAAAATGCTTTGTCTTATTGGGGCCCAAGGGAGAAAAGAAAAAGAATGGAGTGAAATAAAAACAATTATGTGTTCGGAAGACACAACATCACACTACAAACTATTTAACTGCGTTAATATTACACGAGCATTAAATAATAATTATTTTCTAGACCGCGTGAAAAGAAAAAAAAGTGAGGGACGTTAAAATGAAACTATTTAGAAATGTAAAACAGAAATTACAAATTAAAGAAGGAAAAAAATATTTATTATGATAACTCTAAACTATATTATTATCAGTGTGCGCACACATAGAATTCCAATATCCCCATGTACGCCTCGATTGTTTATACATCATTATAATAATAATAATACTAATTATAAAAAAACCTACGTATATAATATTATTTATTAATCAAGGTTGTTTTTTTTAATTTTTTTTACGTAGAAATATAATATATATGTTAAATATTTGGTACCTACAACATTCATGACGATGATTTCAATAATAATATAAATATGATAATTCCAAGAGTCTTCTGCGAATGACCCGATAAATCACGACCTTTTTTAAAAACCGACATACGCTTACGTCTCGGGTACGATAATAAAATATTATTTTAAATAACTATTCATATCATCATTTCATCAAACATGTGCTTGAAGTTCTGTCATAATTAAAACGAGGATCTGATGAATCGCGAATGGTTTTGGTTTTTCATCATTTTGCAATCAAACAAACTTACTGCATATATTGCCACATCATTAAGTTCTACACGAAATATATTTTGGGTTTGTTTCAGTTAATTTTTAAATTTAATTGGATACTTATTATTATTGTCGGTAAATTTATAAGACTTTTGAAACAATAAGCATTAATATACTTTCATCGCATCTCGTATTAAACATGTTTAGACTTGTAACCTATCCAAGAGATAATATATTCATATTGTAGAGCGTATAGATAAACACTAAAATATCTATAAAACGATATCAGCGAGTTCTAACTATGCAAATAAAATATTAAGAACACGAATACATCCTTGGATTGATGACTGCACAAATTACCAAATGGCAAGTCAGTGTGCCCTTAAGAATTAATCATAAAATACCAAAAATTGTCATTTAATCCAACTATAATACTCCATGCGATAAATTGACAAATTTATTTTTAAATAAATTTTAAAGATTCTGATTATTGTTATAGTTATATTAATTCTTCAAAAAACTTTATTGTGCCAAGCTTATAAATTAATTTTATAATATGGTATTACAATCGAAACTCTGTATTATCTCTGCATCTATGGGCTTGGGAAATAAATAAATTATAAAATAAGCCTATATCATTTTGAACGCGTGGAACAATGTTATACTTTTATTTATCGCCCATTTTATATGTATACTACGCAATAGTCAGAAACGAAATATGATACTGAATCCTCAAGAGCTGTGCATTTCAATATCTTCCATAATATTACATCGTGTTTTTGCTTCTGCACCCTTAAAATAATATGGACATATTATATTCCCATTATATTATTATTTTATGCGTAATTTTCCCCGGGATCAACTATCGAACGTGATTAACCAACTTTTATATATGTGAATTAAAAGAGGGCATCAATTTAATATAAATAACTCGACTAACTTAACCCCTAATGCATCCCACACCTAGGAATGTATGCGCTCGCCTAGTCCTATTATGGCCGACACCTGGTGACGTGTCGGCACCGGAACAATGTCAATAACGAGTTGGCTACATGGGAATGATGAGCCCTGAGGAATTTTCCTGTTTAATATCCGAAAAAGCCCCACGGCCGGAACTCCAGACACCATCGTGTTTTACCGGGAATCTTTTTTCTATTCAAACAATTGTTTCCTACTTATACGAGAACATATAACGATATAAATGTAATACGAATAATTAGCCATACGGATAAATAAATCCACCATGTCTTCAGAAAAACAAATACTGATAAATAACAAATAAGAACACGTGAGAAACGAACTGGTTGTTGAGTGGGATCCTTTTAGTATTTTACCAGTGCAGTGGCCCTTAGGAAAAGAAAAATGAAAAAAAAATAATAATGGTAATTACTAAGCAATCATATCACATTTTGGCTCGCAGACCGAAAATGTTGATACTTAACTCTAGGTTTAACTTAAAAGCATTTTCGTAGTTAATTACAAGAGAATCTGATTTAATGAAATCGTTTGTCTTAATGTTCAAAACACGGTTATATCAACCATAATTATCTTATGTAATTTTTTTTTTTTAGGTCAAATTGTTTCAAAGTTTATTTAATTATTTGTACCAGAAGTTCCTTTTTGATATATTAATATTACATCAGAAAGTAGTCCAAAACGATACTTAAAAGAAAACATTTGTGTTTTATAGCTTTAAAATATTATGCGCGGTTTGAATTTCTAGTTATTTTACGTATCGCTTAGGCATCAGAATTTTATTTCTTATTAATATTCAATTTTTGAAATATAACGTTTCTTTTGAATACCTACTACTTACTCAAGCTTTTGAGCGAGTTAAAATATTAATTCAGGGATCACATATTGCCTTTGACTTTCTGCAGATAAGTATAGATCAACACAGTGCAATAAATAATAATTCGATGATATTTATTTGGTATCGTTCTTATTATGATAAAAAATAACAAACATGTTGAAATAGTTTGAAAAATAGTGTGTGGATTGATCAGTACATTTAACTATGCTCAATACCCGCGCCCGCGTAGTCACCACTCCAATGATAAATAACTTTACGAACATAACTTCAGAGAAACGCGACCATATTAATATTTTTAAAACATTGAACCCAACGGTAAGATGTAGTACATTTCGTAATCTCACGAGCTCTGTATCCGACGACCAAATAAGAGGGAACTATAATCTACCACATGAAATCACAAAATGTATACAGAGCACGCACAATTATATTCGTAGTAAAACACTATTTATGAAGAAAAGAAGTGCTATTATGGGCCTTTGATATAGCTAACTTTTGTCCTGGTTCTTGCTAGACCGTGCAGTCTCCTTGGTGCATGGAGTGTCCCCATACCGATAACATAACCGAGTACAAAACATATTTTTCATTCAGTTATTTTTACTAAGACATTTTACTTTTAAATATAATCTTCTGGGTCTTTATTTTTCTTCGGCCGTTTTCTTCGAATATTTGTTTTTCGTAACTCATCTATGTTAACCGATTATTATCACCAATCGTATTTGTCAGTGTTGGAGATGAACCATTGATTTTTCATCGATAACTTCAGATGTGTATAGTTGTGATTTAAATTGTTGTGTTCGTATATATGGTGTTCCATCGTATTTTCATCTCCCTTTTCAATACTATACTAGTTTTTATCGTATATTTTGAGTTCAATTGAATATTTTTTGTACACAATTTTTATACCTACTGTATATGGAACGAAAATATGTAAATGCACATTTTATTTACTGGTATAAGCTATTTGAAATCTGATAAGTAACATCCCCGATTTATTAAAGTTCTTGTTCAAACGAAACCAATTGTATTTAATATATTAAAACAATTTTTACTTATTTACGCATGTTAATTCGTATACTTACTCGTAACTTTATAATTCGTATTTTTATCTTTTTATTTTGTTCATATTATAATGTAATATAGGTGTGACCAAGGTTCTGTACTGAGGTACGTCTAATATACTGCAAAGTATGGACGGTGTGATTCTAACGCGGTTGTATACACCTGAACGAGTGTGTTACGACTCCGGTTCGATTTTTGGCCAAATTGAATACGACCATATCCTTCGTTAACGTCACGTGGGATTGGCCTAAACCCGACGGTGTCGAATAGACAGAGCGTTATTGAATCATCTGCGATCGCATACCTATCAAAATTGTTTATGGGATCGCTCTTTGGATATCTAATGGATTTACCTGCTCGACGTCTACAAATTGCAAGGGGCGAAAAAGCTTTCGAATCGTTTTTCGACGGCTCCACGGATCACCCGAACCAGTATAACCACGACTCCTGGCCGAAGTTATGCACTCGGTACATCGTAATATTGTGGTGGTGATTTTACCCCGGTTAACGTTCAATGATGTAATATTCCCAACATTTTTAACCCGCGTAAACGTTGTTAAATAACCTTTGTAGCGCCCGCGCTGCGTTAATACAATTGCTAAACCTTTTTCTCGGGTCGCCTCAAACTGCCTCGTGACTTTATTAGATTGGCTTTTATATATATTTTCTGAAGGAAGATAATTTTATATATTGCATAATTGTCAAATTGAAATCGGTCTAATGCAATATAAACCGTAATAAAATTACATGTGCAGTTTCCTTCTTTTATATCTAACAAAAGGGGAAAAAAATCATGTTTAACAGAACTCGCTAAAACCTTAATTAGATTCAAATTGAAATAAGTGTTCTGATCGGTGAAATAAATCATTTTTTTTTCTCCTCCGATAACCATGAAATACCAATATTTTAACTAATTATAGGTAATGATAATAATAAAAAAAAAAAATTGGTGAGACTTCTAGGTCACCTGAGAATTCACGGTAGGGTGAGTTACAGGGATGGGTGAATTATACTACTGTATTGGTATTTTAAATTTTAAATCAATGTACCATTGCTTTTGAAAACACGATTCTGAGTGAAAGAGTCCCTCTAATAATTATTTTTTGAGTAACAATGACATAACTAACACCGTTTAACCGATATAGTCAAAAAACCCGAATTCATCATAATATAATAAAATATTTCATAAAGTATAAAAAACAAATATCTTATGACTGTGAAAAATAAACAAGTGGATGACAGTGTGTAATGACGAAAATACTAGACTGTGCCGGGTTCGATATACGATATCTTGATTGAAGTCGTTTGCAATTATTTCCTCTATTTTTCTCAATTCATCTGAAAACTGGTGAGAAATTCAAAAAAATCACCTTCTCAAAGTGCTATTAAGAGGAAATTACCTTTCAAGAAAGTTGTATGTTTCTAAAGATCGAAGCAATCATTTTTATCGAAATTGTGGACACAAAAAAACACACATCATGTTAAAATCATTCTCTCAGAATCTTAACCGTATGGACAAGATATTTATAACAAACCGTAATTTAATTTTTTAAATACTACCTACTATAGGCGTCTAAGGGTAATCAATTATTTAATTTCAAATATGAGATTGCGTGAAGAAAAAATAATATTTTATTATTAAAACCAAATACCATGATGTCGGGTCGTTCGAACATATATTATTGAACGTAAAAATTGTGCGCAGAATTAGTAATAATATATTATTGTAATTAATCATGAGTTTCCTCGATCAATATTCATAATGTATAGTCGGTTTTAATACAGAATAAAGTTTTTTTTTTCAATTTAAATGTATGAAACGTACCTACAGCCGAAATCGAAAAACAAAATATACGACTGAAAGTATAAACTTTTTTCATTTTCGTATTCAACGTATTAAAGTATACGCGCATATAACATACGAGCTTTAAATTCATCACTATAAAATACGTACACACGCAACGGGTTCTTGTACACGACCTGCAGTTGGAGCGCGTAAAGTTTAATTGAAAACGAAACGGTACGTTCTTGGGGTCGACATTTCAACAACAATTTTATTTTCATTCACTTGAAAGTACTTGAACCATCACTAGATTCGGACACAAAAGCTTATGGTCGGCGGCTGACGGAGAATTATGACGCGCATTTAGTCTTATAAGACATATTATTTTTGTAAACAAATTATTATTTTTCGCTCGAATAAAAATGTACAGATCTCAAAATTGCATGGCAATATATTAAGAAGAAGAAAAATGATGCTAAGAATTATTTTAGATGTGCAATACCGATGAAGTGTATATAATATTCAATTCCAGCATCAAAATCTGTTGGCACCAAGTGCAATATATGTATGTTGCGAACTATATGTAAGTATACACACGTGGTATTAAAAGTTACATTCGAATTATTTTTTTGTTATAATGAAACATTAAGTGGATTAAAAAACAATAGTACTTTTTTTTTACAAACGTATTGAATTGACAGATATACGTATAGCCGTATAGGTAGTAATAAAAACAAAACAAAAAAAAAATTAAGCATTCAATTCAAATAACGGAATGTCAATTTTGTGCTGACATTTTCCCGGAGTCCATAAATTTCATATCGAATAAAACGAGAAAACATATTGTTATCCATCATGTTTTTTTTTATGATTCACGTATCGCTATAGTAAAATACAATTTTTAATATCAAAATGAAAAATTGGCTCAACTATGAACGCACCTAAAAACAATTATAATTCTGTATACAATTTAAAATAAATAAATATTACTTTAGTAATGGTTAGTATTCAAAAAAAATAAAATCACCAATGTTTGCACGATAAATATTTAATATGAAAAAAAAAAACAATAAAACATATCATAGCAAAGAGCTGAATCTTAAATTATTTTATTAAAATTATTGAATCAGGTTTATGATATTATTAGTGAAATCTAGGTACACGTATACTTCTGTGCTTATGAACCATGATTTTACAGTATTCTCAAGCTATTAATATTTGTTGTTCGAACATTTTTGAAACTATTGATTATTAAATGGCTTCAGCAGTTAGATAACAATGACAATATTTTGTGATTATTTTTGTTCCGATCTTAATTGTAATTCAAATGAATTTTCGATAGTTTGTTTTATCAAAACCGTTCGAATCAGTGCGAATCTCCTGTCACCACCGTACTTGTGCGAGCGGAGCGTTACATAAGTTTTAATTAAAACAGACCGAATACCGAAGCCCTACCGTTTGCCCAAATTAACGATTTACACCCGTTGAGTTATACAATAATAAATAATTAACAATAAACTGTAATTTAATGTATAAATATTAATCGATTTATTTCGTTTGATTTATTTCGAATAAGCCAATGTTTTACAACTTGAATTGCGATAATTTATATTGGTAGGATTACTATATACTCGTAATGGCAACGAAGAAGCTATTTTAATGGTGAATTTTTTTTTTTTTTTTCATGCACTTGAAACCACAACACTGGTAACGAATGTCATGTTTTTTTTCGGCTTAACGTAGATACACAACATGTAATAGGATTAAACTAAACTATGAGACTACACTAATAAAACAGGGTACTATTGATTTGATGTACTACGAGGCAGTCCCTTCATCCTTGCGCCATTCATATAATGTCTATATCAATTTCACTTATTGTAAAAACGATTTTGTAAAAAAAAGGCAAAAAATATGTAATTATATACTTATGAAAAACGTAAACACTAATAAATTGTTTCGGTAATAAATATAATGATCAAACAATAATAGTAAATATTTCAAACTTAAATTTCTTAATTTTAAGATTATTTTATTAATCAGTAAATATAAATATATATATAAATATAAACGTATGCGACCGTAAAAGTTATTTTACGATTCAAATTAAACGACTTTAAAAGTAGAATTACTTTAAATAATGTAAATAGTTCCCTAAGAAGTATTACTCGCGTACTCCACGAGCCGAGCACGAACATAATATCATAAGACGAATAAACTCAACTATGGGTTCTATATTAGATTGTGAAACGTAGCGTTTGGAGTTTTAATTTCAATGTTGTCTCTTTATTAGGTAAACATATACGCGTATTGGTTAAAATGCTTTTGTAGACAAGCTGACTTATCAGTAATCTCAGGGATATTTCGGTCGTCGGTGGAAGCCGATTATTTGGGTAGAAATGCTCGACGTTTTACCCGATATCGCCGCACCGTACCTAATAAAAATAAATATGGTACCGACATTATGTTCCGTCTAAAACCTAGCCTCCCGCTCCGCTGCGATATCGACATAAATCCAAATATTTATCGTTGTTTTAGATAAGAATTTCCATGCATATTAAATTTTATCGATTCTCGGGCGTACGACTCGTAGACATAAAGGGCGCAGCGGAACACGCTATGCAATATTAACGTAGAGCGCGTTCGCGACAAATAGTTCGATACATTTGAGCATATTTTTTCATTCCGCTATTGCGGATGCCGTATAATAATAAAATGGAAATCGATGTCCGAATTTTCATTATGATCCGCGCACCGCCGGTGAACACAAATATTGATGCACCTATAACGCGCACGGTCAACTATTATCGCCTGCGGATCAACTATAAACCGTAACATTAGAACAATCACCGTTTATATATTTTTGAATTTAATTATTTCAACGATACGTGTACAGCTGTGTATGCTGGCAGCGGTGACTTGCGATCTGTTCTGTGTAAACATGCAAGTGCAACGTGATTTCTTTCCCAGTTAGTTACGTCAAAATGAACACGATCAATAGAGGTTTCGCTGCGTTCAATAGAATTTAAGTAAAAATACAATACTAATAGGGCTCGGATTTATGTTACGTATCAACGAATGCATTATACGTGTTTATAAAAAACAACATGTGTACAGAGATTTGTGCTGAAAAACTAAACATTTGTAGGTATAATACTAGTACATGATTTATTTATTACACCTATGGCCTTGTGGGAACAATTATAAATGGTCAAACTGTACAACACAAATACAATTCGAATAAAACAATCGTCTTCAGTGGCATTCAAGACAACGTGCGTTTTTAAATGTTCAAATAATTCAAAGGATCGTCGCTTCGGCCATACAATTATTAAAACGACCAAACACAGGCTTAACCACATAATGTGCACTCATCGCGCATAATATCAACATTTAGGATGTCCGCACTAAAAATTAGTATTGATACTTTCTGCAATATTAATCGACAAAAGATTATTTAGAAATAAATATACAGTGAGTTGTGAAAATGTTCTCAATGTGTGAGAAAAAATTGAATTGTTGTGAAATATGTAAAAACATGTGTCTATAACAAAATAGGTAAGATCAAATAGTTCATCTAGTTTTACAGAAAATCACGTGAAACGATTTTATCACTTGTATAAATTAATTTATCAAGTCACCGTGAAAATAATATGTTCTCATATAATATTAATCTGATCCTTAAACATTCTACATCGTTTGATCTTGAAAAAATACTGCGAATCAAAGTAATTTTCTGTGTTCAAAACCGTGCAGGCTTATTCGCAATGTTTGATTTTTACGGTATTATGTTTAATACAAATTAAGTATAGTAAAATATTCAAAGTGGAACAGCGCGTGCAATGGGATAATTAATAGAGCACTAATTTTTTGCTGAACATGAACATTTCCATTGATTCGTCGGTTTTTTATCAGAAGAATATAAATGTTATCAAAAATTAAAATTAAATCACTTAATACACTTCCTTATAATGTACTACTTATTTTATTTTCAATGTTTAATTAAATTATAATTTTTAATTAAAACTAATGCGTTTCTATTTGAAGTGAAAAAAAAAAGAAATATATTATTATATTTTTACACCAGTGATCGATAGATGTCGAGTCATAATTAAATAATTAAATATAGTTTATCCAAGTTTATCATCGGTTAAATGTTGATAGACTTTTTAATATTACGACATTAATTGGTTAAAAAAGACTATAGAAAATTATTTTTTATTTATTATTTTTTAGGTTATAGATTCTTTAAGTGTAAATAAAATACATAGAAAAACATAGTAGCTAATTTATTCCAGAACGCAATTTAGTATTCTCTTCCAATATCTCAGAAAATATTTGAAAGGGTTTTTTTTATTGTATATTAGTATCATATTTTAAAATTTTACGGACATAATAGTCCAAACCTTAGAAATAATGTGTGCCCCAGAGTTGTTATATAGTTCTTAATAGTATTTTTAAATGCAAAGTTTTGTTTCACAGAGTGAAATTCATTATTATTTTCCTCTTTCAAATATTACTCAAAGTCGTTAAGGTCCCCAGTTCTTCAAACCATAAATATAAAGTAGTAAAAAACAAGAATGTAAAATAAAGTATGAATGAGTATATATAATATTCTGTTCTATGTTTTTCGATATATTTTCTACCATAACTCAGTTAGTTTGGGGATTAGATATTATTTCTTAATAATAAAAAAAGAAAAGTCTATACTAAACTTTTTCGAAAATAAGATATTTTATGCTAATGATAAAATTTGAAAACCAGCCGCAGCCGTAGCCAGTTGAAAAAAAAATAAGTTCACATTTAATAAAATTATTTTAAGTAGAACCCAGTATTGTTAAAACAATACAAACATATTAAAATGTTTTTAAAATTTAATTAACATGAGTGGAACAATACCAAAAGACATAATTATTTTTATTTATTTAAGTTGTAAAGTCTAACTTATAAGATATACGTAATATAAGATGTACAGTATAATCTGATATTTGTTCATAGTACGTATATAATACAGGATGCCCCAGCATGTTTTTTTTCCGATTGAAATATCTCCGTCAGTATGATTGACCTTCCTCAAATTGAATGGTATATGTGGTATATAAAAGTATAAGGCCATCTTATTATCAAATTTTTATTTTTCAAAGTACTATTTTTTCAAAACAAATTTTTATCACAGCCTAAAGTATCACAATTGAAAATCTAACAATTTGTTTCATAGATATACGGCTAGTGCAAGTTTTGAAAATAATGAAAGTGTATACGGTTAGGAGGAATAGCCATTGTGATAAATAAGTATAAATTAGATAATTTTTATCTCTTCCTAGGTCAAATTGATGGGCTTGTTTACTTTACACATTTGTGCGGTTTCAGCAGTGCCTTGCCATTGCAGTGGCAAATGAATGCCGGTACACCTTATGTACAGTTTCTGTTGTTGAAAAAGTTATCTAATTTATACTAATTTATTACAATAGCCATTATACATAACTGTTTACGTTTTGTTTCTTTTCAAAACCCACATATTATACAAAATCAGCAATGAGACCAAGTATTCAATTTTTAAAGGTGATACTTTCTTACTTTCATCACAGTTAGTTTCATAAAATGCCTATTTTAAAATTAAGTAGAAATAAAAAATTGAAATTTTTATTTCTAAGCCGATTACGAGATGAAAAAGCGAATTTTATATTACGTGTTTCGTATAACCTCTACCATAAAATTATACTTAAGGAAAATAATTAATATTCACAAAGCTTATTTCCACGGGGAAAACATGTTAAGAATATAAACTACAGTGGACCACTTCACACATTCATTAATATGAGCGTATGTTTAATATTTGAAAATTATAAAAAAAAAAGTATTTTGCGAAAAATCAAGACTTTGTAACTATGTATTAGGCAATGGGTATGTGTTCACGATTGGAATTTATAATATACATAATAAATAAATAAAATAGTTTTTTTTTAATAATAACTTTTGATTAACTATTAGTTATAAGTTATAAAATGTTTTAGATTAAAAGTTTAGTTTGCCTGTTAATACAAAATCATCTTATTTTTACATATTGTTTGGATATTCGTGTACATTAGACTGCACCTAGCAATTCCATTGAATTTTAAGTATAAACATTAACAACATGGCGTTTTTTGGAAATGAGGAATACATTTTTAAAGCGATCCTGTAAAAATATATTATCATATAGTCCAATAGCATAATGGTTTGTTTATTCGCTTCATAGCTATGGTTGAACTATTTAATTTGTTGCATGCGAACTTCTCTAGAAAAATAAGTAAAACCGGCATCTTTTAAATTCGATGTTAATACTATTTCCGCCGATCATATTAAAATTGTATAAAATGTGACTTTGAGTTTGTTCCATAAAAGTTGAATCCGTAAGTTATTTCTTTAGAGATGTATTTTCAACGACTACATATTGTCCTAAACTTGAACTTTTTTCGTGTATAACTTTTATTATATTAATTCAATTTATATAAAATACACAGTGTACGCAGTATAAGAATTATAATATAACATACGTAATTATATTTCCGCTTGCAGCAGCACCGAACTACAATATAATAAGTGGTGCAAACATAAATTATAACCACCCCCCCACCCCTTCTTTTACGCCCACAAAAATATTATTACCATTTAGTAACAAGCTCAAAATTTCCAATACAACTATAATAAGATATTATTTATCACATAAGATGTACTTACTTTAACCATAAACGGAGGTATTTGAAGAGACATCGCAGCCTCTCAAAATAAATTTTCAATTTATCAAAATAATAAATTTAATTGTGTTTGATAATTTATATCTTTCTTTTAGAAACAAAAAATACACTAATACAATCAAAAAATTATTTATGATACATTATTTGACAATACTTAAATAATCCTGTGAAGTCCCAATGTACATACATATTGTGTCAATGCCATACATTTATACAATGTTGTTAAAATAATAATTTGTTGTAAGTAAACATATATGATTCTATTATTATGAACTATAAAACATTAATATTTAAAACTGTAATATTTATTTTTAGAGATAAAACGATTCAAAATAATCCTTTCCTCTCTAAATACGGGTTTAAATATTGAAAGTAAGCTGCTCTAAACACTTTAATTTATTAATAAAACGATATTGTCGAGATTATTTTAAATAATTCCTATCAGTTGGATTATTCATTTAACTTCATAACATACCTAATATCAAAATGATGTAATCGATTTACAGGAGATCCTTGGTAAATCTAGTATTGAAAAAGAATCGTGTAAAACGAATTAGGTGTTTGGTCGGTCAAGAGGGTATTTCGGAAGGGAAATGAAAGGCATTCAGCACATTTTAGTTCAAGTCAAAATGGATTTCCGAGTTTTTGAAAGAAAATCTCATTCCTTCCAATTATCGTTTCTTATAAAAGACATCCACAGACGATTCCTTAATTAGATTCAGCCCATCCAATAAGAATTGTTAACGTAGAACTTTTTTTCTTAAGCTAATATGGTTAGTACTGTACCCACATTGAGTACTTTATTGGTATCCATTTTTATTATAATTAAAAATATTTGAAATATGAAGAAACTTTACTTCGACATCAGATCATTTAAAGACTCGCGTCCTAAGTAAAAAGTAAAAGAATTTAGACTTGTTTGTATTTTTAACATAAATCTAACTAAAAAATACCTGACATATAATATAGTATTTGGTTTGATCAACTTTACATGTAGCTACACCGTTATAAATAATACTTCAAAAGCGGAGATTTTCTAAAGTTATAAGCCAAAAATATCATACTCTAGTGCTGAAAACTTCTCTATTTAAAAATATTGACAATGCATCTTCAACTTTCGTCGAAGTTGTTTAACTGATAAAAATAATCTTTTCAAAGGATGACAAATGTTATCGAAATTTCGAATGTATTAACATAAGTAAAACGAATGCATAACTCATATCTATGTTGTCTACCTAATATATATATATTTAAATACTGACTACAATGTAAAGAAAACAAAATTATATAGAATTTTATTTTTTTATCCATGAACAATTATTATTATTATTTAGTTAAATACATGGGTTCATGAAGTATTGAAACCTTATATTCGATTTGGGATACCCAGAAAAATTAATTTATATTAATATTGTACATTAGATCTTGTCTTCATTCTATATTTATAAAGCTAGTATTATCTTAGACTCTATATTTGTGTTCAATTAATCTAATTACTCAATAATTAATAGTCTGGGTACTTTTACATTTTTTGTAATTATTATTTATTTTGGAGATAATTATTAACCTTGTATACATTGATAATTTTTGAAATGTTAACTTAATTTATAGTATAAATTTTCTTGAAAAAGTTATTTTGAATTAGTAACATTTTATGTAAGGTCTGAGATAAATTTTTCAAACTGTAGTACCTAATCTATCTGTAAAATGAGTAGAATGAGTTACTTTGTAAGACCTATCCATTTTTAGTTACTAAATAACCAATGAATAGTTATAACGATTTATTCAGACTTATGTTTCGTATCTTAGATTTTATAATCGAAATTATTGTTAGTTCACTTTTCATTTAATCTAGGTATGAATAATTTTCAATCCAATTTTATATGTTCTATAATATATGATCATGACATGGATTATTATCGAATTCGAAGACTTCAATCTTCGACTTCGAGTTCAAATAATTTTGGTGTTTAGAAAAAAAATTCCATATGAAAGTTTTAAATGAATACAAATTTTGTTAATTGTTGAATAATTTTTAAAAAAAAAAACACGAAAACAAAAAAATACAAATGATTAGGCACGGCATATTACTTTATCGTAAAATGTTTCGAAAGAATTTTTTTTTACCTTCTTTTTAATGACACACTTTGTAGAACTTTATTTTTATAACAAAATAACAAGTTGGGAAAGCTGTATGCGTTCCGGTGGGTTTAATACGTTTAATATCATGTTATAATGTAAAAAAAAAAAAAATACGAAAAAAATAACCTACCAAAAATCGGAATAATACACTATATGAAAAAAAATGCACATTTAATTTGAATACATCAAAGAGTGAGAGCATAATTACTGAAGAAAATAAATTGAGTATAAATTTAAAAAATTGTCCACGATAGACGTTGCCAAGTCAACCGTACTTAGACCATTTTGGTGTTCATAATGTCTTGGGACTTTGTAAATTGGCTTTCATGCTCCTCCAGAGACATCCTATCAAGCTATAAATCAACTTTGTCCGTTGGTGAAAATGGTATTTTCGCCAATGTGTTAGTTTCATAAAATCATTCACTGGTCACGATTTTTAAAACTAACACAACCTCGACATTTGGACTCGACTTAATTTATTTGACAGCTCTTATCGCCAAAACATAATAAGTGTTTGTAAAAAAATTGACTTATACGGCTCACACACATATCATTACTAAGACGCTTTAAGATGTATTATTTTATTATGCTATTTCAAGGATAAATATTATCATTATTAATACGATTCCATGTATAATACTACGCAATATCAAACTGTACGTATATCGTACTTGTCTCAGGACGGCGTTAATTTTAAATAGTAAATTATTGCGTCAAGTTGAGTTATTGAGCACATGCATAATATATTATACTAATTGAATTCGTATTTGTTTAGATCAAGCGTGTCGCAACGGTTATACCTAATATTACATATCGTGTATAGGTGCTTTTACGGTGACACTATGCAATTATATTATCAAAGCTTTCAACGTTTTGGTTATCTATTGACCACCTAATTGATTACATAATTATAGTTTAAAATATTACACGTATCATTCTGACATTGGACGCATTTAGTAAATCATAATGTGTGCCTTTGATAATAGCAAGGCATTTTTTCATTTATCTATTCGGATGTTTCCATTATTTTTCTTCTACTTTCCTTTTTATATAACTTTTCGTTATAACAATTATTGTAAAAAAAATAATTAATCCAACACGTTTTTCATATCAGAAAGTAAAATAAAAACAAACGAATTGGTTAAACAACTAGAAAACAGCCAAATATATTATGCATATTATGTATTTAATAAATGTAACCATTTAAATATATTTAAAATGAAATTATAAATTCAAGTAAAATGCAAAACTTATGAAGCAAGGTCAAAAACGGTAAAAGAGTTGAATTATTTACTTAAACGAATAAGTCTTTTAAGCGTTTAAGATTTTGAACAACACAAGAACGGAATGAATAATGAGTAACTAAAATGTACCACTCCATACTATTATACACTTAAACAATAAGTATAATATATAAACGTATATTGTAAAATTGTTTTACATTTATATTATAAAAGTACTTTTAACGGAATATTTTAATTTTTAATTTATTCAGTAAGTTTTAGTTTTCAATAAATCAATGAAAGATAGTTAACAAAAAAAAAAAATAAATATAAAATATCATAAATCTTTAGAGTGATATATAACAAAGAGCTTACCTTAATTATTACACAAAGATCCATTAGGTAAATTACTCATTATAATTTATTATAATTTGCGTATTTGAGCATAATTGTTTATAACAAAAGCTTTTATTAGCGCACAGGTTTTAAGACTGAAGAACATCAGATCGTAATTTTTCAACTACTTAAATCGCGTTTCGTATTCAAGCACGCCTGATACATATTTATGCAGTATTAAATTGTAAAGTGGTATGGGAAGAGGGTAATCACACGGGATTTCCAAAAATAAAAAATATTTCGATTTTTATACGTATATATAACAATGGCGTCCTTATTAATTATTAAAACATCAAATTTTGTATTAAACCGTTTTAAAAGCTTTTCACTGTAACTAGGACGTTCAAAATACTTTCTTAATAAAGCGGAGTAATTTAATATAGTTGAAAAAACTTTTGTTAAAAGTTGACTTCTAAAATTTAAAGTTTCAGATTCGGAAATAATCGTTTCTATGAGGACAAACAAATTTTTTAAAAGTTCAAATATATGAAATACAATAAAAAATACACGTCACTATCGTGAACAAATTGGAACTGACCAATAGCCTTAGATAATTTATAGTAATTATACATTTGAAAAAACATAGCACCAGAGGGAAATCGTTGATGAAATATTTAAAGTGTTGTAGATAGAATTTATTCAATATTTATTGTTGACGCATAAGTCATTATATATATACGTATATTCGTATTTTTCAAAAAAACATAAGTTTAAGTATGGCTTAAGCTTCAAATTTTGTTTTTGAATTTAATATATTACCGTACACCTAAATCTCATTCGAAAATGGTGATTATAATTTTAATCTTTATTTTTATCGAAATGTACTCGAATGAATAAATACAAAATAAGATATTATTTTCATACAGTTGAAAATTTAAATAACAGTCTATACTCTATAGGATAATATAATACTTAATTAGGTATCCGACTTTCAATAATTTATTTATATAAATAAACGTTTGCAGCCAAACCGAAATTGGGACACACAGAAATCGAAAGTTACAACATGCATTCCAAACGTTAAGTAGATATCCAATAAATATGGTTATTATTTTTCAGTTAAACTAACAAAACTATTGTTAGTTTGAATTAATTTTATCAATTTATCTTGGGCACATATTGTGCAAAGCTTTAAACTATAATATTTTAACTAAGAATAAAAACGCGGTCGCACAAAGAAAGATCGATCAAGTTGTTTCTCTTATCATATGTTATGACTTATAGCAAGCATTTAAATTTCCTACGTGGCATCATCTCCGTTTTAAGGTCTCTGAATAAAAAATAATAAAATGTAAGGTCAAAGGACCCTGGGGGAGTGCATTTCATACGATTAAGACATTTTTCAATTGTGTCGTCAGAAAAAAAGTACATCCAGATAAAATTAACTAGCTCCTTCATCCCAAGAATATCCTTATATTTTAATAAAAAGGTTACCCGAGATGCTTTGGTTTTTATTTGGATCAAATCTACAGAGAAAATAATCTAGATCACATTCAAAGGTGTCGTCAGAAAAGTGATACATAAAAAGGTCTCATCCGAATGTGCATACGGATAAAATACATTTATTTCCAAAAATGTTTTATATTTTTGTCACAATACTCATTTGAGCATTATTTTATAACGTTGCATTCCAATCTCTATTTTTACATAGTCAATTGATCGGAAATCACCTCTAGATTATTTTCGAGTTTATTCAAGTAACAGCCTTTCCGTTTTGTTTGAATTACACCAAAAACTAATGCAATTCAGATTACCATAATCAAATTTTGAATTATGTATTATCATCCATACAGAGTTTTTTCTCGGGTGGTAAAAATATTTAACATCGAAAATAAACATAATGTCTTGTATTAATATAAAATATTTTCTTTAAAATACCACATAATAGAAAAAAAATAAAAAAATATCTATGCAAATAATAATGGTTACTGTTATATGTTGTAGAATTTGTACAATAAAAACGAGGATACCAAGTAATTGGTTCAACAGTAGTAGATATTATTTTTTTGGTCAAAACTTTTTAAACAGCACCAGTTATAACCGTAAAAGTATTTTGAAACTCTCAGTTATAGATATGAAATCTATCACAAATTGAACTCTAATGAAGTCACTTTCTTATTTTCCTATTAGTTTGACAAAGCAGTGAGATTGTTGAAATGTAATCTCTACTATTTTCGAGTAAACTGAATTCCAATTAGTGATGATTTTCAGAACATTTTATTATACTTGTAGTAAATGTCATATAACTCTTTCTAAAATTTAAGATAATAACCAAACACAATATAACAAGTACTTTTTAATTTAAGCATTTTATACCCATTTAAATTAAATTGAGACAGTTAGTAGGCAGAATGTGTTTTCCTTTTGTCTCGTCTCTTTAAAATGACTTAAATTATTGATAAAAAAAACTTCTTATTACGGTTTAGAATTATTAATATCACCTCAATATTACGATCTATTTTTTTTTTATAATAGCCCACTTTTATATTTTTTGGCAAAAAAAACATGTTCGAATGCAACTTACTTATACTGATCTGAATTTTACCATGTCGTATTCTGAACAATATTTAAATTATTAAATTTGTGTATTTACTCATTAAAATCATATTATTAAATGTTCAGTAAATTATTTTAAAATAGTGCTCTTTATACAGTATTTTATTCGATATTGTTATAATTGTTTAACCAAAACGAAACTCAAAAGTTTAATTTTACCAAACATCAAACAAAACAAAAATGTTTTCAACGAACATAACACTGATCAAAAACTGGCTAAATATTTCAGATGTTGACAGATACTAGTATACGGTTTTAAATATATTTTGGTGAAACGAATTTGACTAATTATGAATATTACTGACCCTTAATTATGCCATGATATAAATTGCAATTTTCGTTTGAATGTTTAGAAAGGGTTCCTTTTTATCCTTACAGTAAATGGTCAACCGTTTATGTTGATAATCGTTGGGTTTGTATCAGACATGTAAATTACACCTAAAAAAAAAACAAACCCTACGTTATCTTTGAAAAAAATGTATCAATGTAAATACCCACATTCAAAACGATACCTGCGTAAATCCCTTACACATAATAATAAAATAAATTATGGTGTTTCATTTATACCTATTTATACCAGAACTATTGTCTTCTTAAATTTATTTTATTTCCACCTTTAATTTAACATTATAAATAGATAAAATAATGCTTGTACTTTTGGCTAGATAAAATACGGTATAATCGAAAGAAAATTTGATAAAATAAATTTATAAAATAAATGTTACTCGAATTTATAAAACAATTTGTCATTTCAGCAATCATATTTTTTTGACTATGAATATATTTTATTAATCATCCTAAAATATAGTACGTATGGAACAAAGAGAATAATAAAATATAAAATTTATGATGGGATACCAAATATTGACAACACCTAACATACGTATTAAATATAATGCGTTTTTTAAATACATTTTTTACTGATATCGTCAATCTGCCTAGTTCTAAAAATTCATCGGATTGGTTTAAATAACATTAAATTAAAATTAAAATAATTAAATATTAATGAACCATAGGAGTACAAACCAAATTATTGAAACATTCATTCTGCCTAATAAATTTGAAGGAATAAAAAAATATTGTGTACTCCAAGTATTTTATTTGTTAAAAAAGTCATG